>OY720105.1:38619331-39354526 GCA_963082835.1 Leptogaster cylindrica
CACTATTACGGGTTATTAAATCAAGTAATTTGAATTTAAAAACAAACTAATTCGATTTGAATTTAAAAACAAACTAATTCGATTACTCTGCAATTTTATTCAAACTGCTAAAATCGCCATTTTGCAGTTTCATTCCTGCGCATACTTTCAATCCTGGCTACAGATTAGTTCAGGAAGAAAAGGTGCACTTCTCCATCAGCCAGTTAAATGTGATTTTGTTGCGGACCAGTTAAATCCTAGACAGGTCCATGAACAGCATCCACCCTCTTTTTGAGCAGGCTTGCGCAATAATAACAAGTTCGTGATTCTGCAGTGGTCCATGGCGATTTTTTATTGGTCGATCTAGAAAAGTTTAAAAAACACTTGCAAACTCATACTTCACACCTCTATAGTGTCGAGATGGAAATTCCTTTCGTGGGGGAAGATTTAATTAAAATGGTTTACACTCCACAGAAATGTGAGGACATAAAATAAAAATGTTGTGTTGCGCACAGAAAATCACGAAAAAGTGCAAAAGAAAAATAAGAATACAAAAAAAAAAACAACGAAATTATCCGAAAATAAAAATCCTAAGCGATGTAAGCTCTGCAGAAAGGTGACAGCGGCAGATTTCCTGCAGCCGACCGGAACGATTCTGATGATCGTATAAAAGTCCGTCTGATATTTCTGAAGGAAAGTGTTGGATAAAAATAAATTTCCGCCACAAAAAAATGTATTTTTATATTCTCCTCAACTGACAATTTCCAAAGTTTACGATGTTTCATTCACATAAAGTCGCCGAACTGAGGACTTCCATCGCCCAGCTTCCCTCGGCATTTATTTTATATGGTGTTTCTCACTTAGTACCAGAACTGCTTTTGCTAGACTGTTTACTGTTACTACTTAATTGCTCGATGTTTTTAAAATTTCCTGTTTCAATTTTATAGAAATCAGGGCAGGAATATTAAGTCCTTTTTTAATGATGGCCGTTAAGGGCAGTTAAAATTGATTTATTATTATTAGGTACAATGACACAAGGTTACAGTTACAGTGTTTTGAGATATTAGGCAGGTACAACCCTTTTAATTAATAGAATGAAACCATATTTTTAAAAATTACCAAAATCAAAATGATGCAAAGATTCGAACAAGATGATAATCAAAACTTCATTTCAGTCTGTAAAAATAGAATTGAGTATTTTAAATTTTTTACATATTAGATTCATCTCTGCAGCTCATAAAAATTACGTGAAATCTGACAAACAAAATAAATCAAAATCCTTAAGGATTATTTTTCATAGTCCTTTTAACATAACCATTTATCCTTTAACATTTCATTCAGCGCGAAATAATTAATCATAATAAAAGTTTATCCTAATTGTAAAAAAAAACTAGAATTAACTAATTAGAACCATCTGACATTTTTAATGGCACATTTAATTAGAGTAATTGAAGTTAGCAGCGCGGAGGTGTCGTCCTCTCCCTGGACTACCCTTTAGAGTTCATCGATGGTAATCGTTTGGGCGTAAAGTAACCGCCAGCGATAAATTACCCCGTCATAAGCCCCATGTGAATTTTTCATCAGCGGAAACGGAGTGAAATGAATAGTGAGCGATGAGCAACTCACGGCGATGTTGTCGGCCAAAGGACTAGTTCCCAAACTGTTCGCCACACCCGTCTGGTCGTCGGGGAGCAAGAAACCCAGATAGCAAACCCCATTTGCCGCATATCCTTGTTTTCATGGAAACTTTTCTGTGCCAGGGAGGATGTTTGTTTTGGGGTCGTCATGAGCCCTTGCGTCCATTTCCGAGTAGCAGGGCGAGTTAACCAGCTACATGTCTTCGAAGGACATGCAGCAAACATACCTCCGGGTATATTTCAAGAAGCAACACCTTCGCACATACTAATGGCTCCAAAACACCTGTACTCTTGCAGGGTGGCAATGGCAAAGGACGAGTGTGGAGGGCAACCAGCTCGACGACTCAATAGAGCTTCAACATGCTCGAAAGTGCTGGCGACTGCGCTCCTGACTGCCTGCTATTTTCGTGACGCGTCATCCGACATCGGTCAATAAAAATATGACGTAAACTGGGTGTGTAACTCGTCCCAGGATGCGTATGAGTAGCCGAGGCATCCAAGGATCGACTTTCATGCCATTACTCAGTCTGTACGTCCGCGAGTCCACTGCGGATAACTCATTTGGGCAAGATTTGCGTGTCGGCGCTTTTGCATTGTTATTTTAATACCTACCGCTAATTTCATTATTGCTCTGGCCCCACAGTAATTTATAACTCGTGCATTCTACTCTCCTCAACGCAGAAGGACTTTCCAAAAATTTCGCAATTAAGTAAACCGAGTGTGGATAAGGGATTTGTGAAAAAACCTACTTGGCAAATATTTCAATACTAAAGAACGGAAAATTTCTGACACGCAATCACTTCAAGGAAATCCTGAGAGTAGACATTTTTTCGTCGTTCATCACGCAAATTCAAACCATTAACCACGTCCACGCATTTTTGCCAGGCGACGTGTATGAAAGAGGTTTAATTTCAAAACACATATGGAAGGCGACTAGCTGAAAATATGAAATGTAATGATCCCTGGTAATTAACGCAAGGCCCAGTGATTGCAAGTACTCAGAGCAGCTTAAATTGTGCATAATTTTCAAGTGTAGCATGTTCTAAAAGTATTCAGTACTTCCGGTTTGATAATGAGGAATGGTTATTTATAACTCAAGTTTGCTTGAGTATTTTCAAGAACTGGGATTTTGTCCTGTAAGTCAACATTAAACAATAGGTATTGTAAAATGTCCACTGATAGAGGTACAAGAGACAGCAACCATAAATTTTCACCATTCTGTATGATTTTTACTTCTAATGTAATGTGATAAAAATCATTTCAAATTCCATCAAACAGCCAAATTACAAATTTATCTGATCATTCATTTTCCAAACAACGTTAACTATTTGCAACAATCGTAAGTTGGCGCCGAAGAAGTTGCTGAACCTCATTACAAGTCAATTACAATTACATACCCACACAACTGTACCCAAGAACAAGCATAGAACATCTCCATTTGAAGTTGGCTGTTTATTTGTTGACTAATTAAATTCACAGTAAAGTCATTACCTGTTGGCGGGATAATTAGGAACCAGTTGCAATTCCGCAAGCACCTCGAAGTTGAGCCAAGGCGAAAACCCGAGATGCCGTGCTGTGGCGAGTGCACGTGACCGCAACTGACCGTTTCCCAGTCGAAAGTCTCTATCGAATTCGAATTTCAAATAAATTTTTTTTTCGCAAAAAGTATTGTGACCTGTCTTCCGTTAGTGTCACTTCCGTATTCACGTCCAAACATAGTGGAATTTTTTTGTTTTTAATTTTTAATTTGCTCATTGCAACTGCAAATCTTGGAATTGCAAATTCTGTAATTTTTACACTGTGACACTCGAAACTCAGTCTCAAATGTAATCGCGGTTAAAGAATTGCAGATTTTGAATTTCTCAAGCACATTATTTTCGTGTTTCTGTATATATGAATTTCAAGTTATGATTGTGAGTATGCGTTAGAAGAACTTTTCTAGGCACCAAGGCTTTCAGAAAATGGAAGAGATGATTCGACATTTTAGCAAACGTTTCACGTAGATAATAATAAAGTTGAGTTTCATTATTTTGCACGAAGTAGAAATTATCAATGAGCAACAAAGCTTAATTGAATGGTTAACAAGTACTCCGAGGATGTTATTGTGCATAGCATTATATAATATACACATTACATATGTGCATTGTGCAATTTGTTCTTAGACAACCTGAATTTATTACAAAGAAAAATGTAAACTTTATAAAACTCACGGTCATCATGCATAGTAATTAATGATATAGGGTAAATGGGCAAAATTGCCTTGTAGGGCTAATTGGGTGGTAAAATTTTCAACTTTTTGTATTTATTATAATTTTTATTTTTGAAAAACCAAACTCTTCAAGAACAAGCCATTTTTTATTTAAGAATTGTAGGATTAAACATTTAGAGAGGACGGCCGACGGGGGGTACTCTTAGCTGCTGTTGTAATATAACAATATATATATAATAATAATATTATATATAGGTAATAATAATATTATATATATAATATATATATATATAATATATGTGTATATATATAATATAATATATATAAGTAATAATATATATAATAATATAATTTCTATCCATATGAAACTATGTACTTTAATATACATATAAAAACTATACTAAAGAACATGCCTTATAATTAATTTCATAACAAGAATAGCTTAGAAAATAGATTGGGGAAAAGGATTCATCACCCAATTAAACCCTTGTGGAAAATATATTAGTAGTAGTAATCTTTTGTGAATCGAGGTTTAACTGTAGTAAGTTTGAAGCTTAAATTAGTTTATTCTATTTCTAAGCACTATTCTCATTCAATTTTTGTGAAGCAAAATTGAAACAAAACGGAATCCAAATTTTAATATGAAAACACAGCAAATAACATTTTAGGTAGATTTTTCTACGAAATCTTCCTATTGTAGTCCCCCTCAAGGCGTAAATTTCGGAACATTTTTACATAGTTTCTCCTATCATGACCCCTGGTCCCCAAAAATAACCACCGTTTAAATGTTTATATTTTCATATACAGGGTGTTCCGAAACTCAACGTCAAACCGAAAACGGAACGGTGTCAGAAAAATAAAACAAATCTTAGTCATGTACTTTTCAAATTATAAACAATCAAAACAAATTGAGAAAATTGACACCCTGTGAAGATCTGTCAAGACTACAAACCTTTACTTTTCTAAATTTTTTTTTTATGTAATCCTGAAGAATCCTTCTACAAATTATAGTCTAAAATTATAACGTATTCTTAACACATTCTTTGGGACATGATAACTGTCACAATTTTGAAGATATTTGAACCAATTTTTTTTATGTTACTAGCTCGGCAAGATTTTATGATTAAAAGCTCGGTTAAGTTTGTTAATGAGCAAAATCTACCCAAGGGGGTTGTCGGGGGAGGGGGTTGAAGAATTTAAAAAAAATATATCTCGGCCCCTATTAGAGAGAAACTTTGTCTGCATAAAGTAGAGTACTCCCTATGAAGTTTACGGTGACATCAACGATTCAGGGGTTGCGGGGGTCGGAGTTGAAGTGGAGGTATAAATTCGGAATTTTTAAATCGCGTCATATAGGACATCGTTGAAAAGCTCTTGATAAGAACTTTATAAATAAATAACCAGTTTCTCGATTTACAAATAAATTATCTCAATAAACTCAATAAAAAACACTTCGAAATCTACCTCAGCCTGTAGGCCTGCCAAAAGGGATTTTTTTATCTTATGTTGTACGAAAGACGGCAAAATCCCTCTGAACATTTCCATGGTTTATTACAAAAAAAATTAATACTTATTTTTCAATTTTAATACTGTTATTAATTATTATACTCTTTGAATTACCACTTTGAAAGTGGGACATAAGGTTTATTTTTAGTTATAGTTCAAAACAGTTATATACGTAGTTTAAGGAAAAAATTTATCAACACAAATCTGCGCGTTAATTTTTTTTTTTTGTTTTTAGTAAATCACAGTTAAACATGTTATTTTTACTTTTCTTCCTACTTCTACCGCCAAAAAGCCCACTATATTAGTGTTAATTAATTTTTGAAAAACCCATTTTTTTTTTTATTGTATTTTTTATTTGTGTAAAGACCGGAAAAAATCAAACCTGCAAAACGATTGCTCTCAGCATTACTGGTATAATATTTATTAAGTAGAGTTAGAACGAAAATATCAAGAAAAGATAAATGTGTAAAACATACCTGTCAATTTCCCCTTGTGTTTATAACAATCATGTTCATCATGAATAGTATTTAATGATATACTCTTCCATAAATTACATATAATTCAAGATATAAATGAAACCAAGAATTTTTCTCATTCCAATTCAGAACACTTATATTTCGAATTTCATACATCGCGAACTGACATCCCTTTAATGTTGTCAAGTATATCGGTTGAAGAACACAATTAAAAGTAAAACTACATAATTTTTATTTAGATTTGGATAACAAATATATTTTTTTATATAGTTTAATTCATGACCGAACGGAAGCAATCCTTCATCAGTTGGAAAACCATTCGAACAATTTATATTTAATTTTACTTGGTCATAATTCAGACATCAAAAGCTGGGAGCAATAAAAAATTTTACGAACACGATTTTCGACTCGAAAAATTGTAATTAACAAGTTTTAAACTTCCGCCTCCAGATGAACGCAGCGAACGCAAGGAATTCAAATCGACCACACTTCTACGATTTGATGGCAGTTGACAGCGATTCATTTTGAAATATTCAGAAAAAGAGGTACGAGGATAGAGTGTTTCGAAAACGTGGCAGAAATAAATACATACCGTTAGAATATAGTTTTTGTTGACAAATGAATCGGCATAACGGCATTGAAATGCTGTCAATTAATCTGAGGCACAATAGAAGACGGGACAACTGATAACATAACATGAAGAATTATAATAGCGAAATTATGCAACATTGATAGTGAAGTTTTCGATTAATGTTCCCATGCGCCACAAAAAAGCTCTGAAAATGTCTGAAACATTTCAGAGATATTTGCATTTTTTGGCTTTTTAGGGTCTGCAATTTGTTTTTTTTTTTTTTAAACGAAACGGTATTTTCGATTTTTTTTAGTAGAAGATTTTGCTAGAATAAATAATGCTTATTATAAAAATATCGCGTTTTCTGCTACCGGCCTCTGCCTCTCCTTCTTCTACATATTTTGAAACACTGCGAAATGAAAGAAAAAGCCTTCAATACGTTTCATTTGTATTGCTTTAAAATTACAGCTAAACACCTATACAAATAATTTTTGTAAAACACTTTCCCTTTTCAAAAAACTAATTGTTTCTAATAACGAGCCGTAAATTGAGTAAAACAAAACTCAATTAGCAAAGCGTGACACCTTGTGACTGTCATTAAATGGTTCTTGACTGTGTTCTATTTTCACAAATTTGATTGGAAGAAATACTTAAAATCTCATGAAATTTCTCTGGCAGAACTCTTGATTTAGAATCACCACAAAATTATAACTTCATCAGACGTGAGTGCTTCCTAGAGGCAGGGGAGAAATAATCCCCTCGTGTTTATAATAGAAAGTGAAATTTCAGCGAGCAGTATTTTTAGAGTAGAGAGATTCGCAACAAAATATTTGTGTAGGAGATGAAGTGAAGAAAAATTCACTAATTTATGGATATGACGTGAAATTCGTGAATGCGCCAAAAATTTCCTTAACGCAGAAAACACTTTTTCTGGCAACGATGCATGAATAATTAAGAAGACAAAAGGTGAAACATTTTGGCAATGGGTTGACACGTTTTCATAATTATTGGTTTGAATGAACTAATTTTAAAATATCCGCCCGCCACCTAACTGCGCTGCGAGTGCGAAGGGTTTTTGTGCGACAGATTGACAAAGCAAATGAAATTTGCATTTTGCCGTTTATTTCGAACCAAAGGAAACAAATGAAATACCGTTTGTGTTTGTAATGCAAATAAAACTGTCTCAAGTTGTTGAATATCTCTTAAGCTTCAATAGCCCACGCAATTTTCAGACACTCGAGTTGAATTTAAGATGTCACACATTTCTCTAATTTCACGGATGTTTATGGGAAATAATGAAATATGATAAGAGAATTGCACAAAATTCACCTGCACAATAAAAGCAAAAGCACTCCATTATATATGGTTCTAGCACTGTCTTGTATTCGCTTCGGAAAATTTGTTTTTAACACGTCTTCAAAATTTTTCCTTTTGCGTTTCAAGGTGCGTAGATTCCAAAATTGCAATATCCCTCCGCCGTATCATCCAATCGAAAAAATCGTTCTTTCGCACAGAGGTTCCATTTGAATTCTAGTTGTGCCCTGAAGCTCGGCAGCGTGATCAGAATATACTGAGGGGTTTTATGGGTGAAAAATACCTTTCGACAGGCCTACAGGCTGAGGTAGATTTCGAAGTGTTGAATCGCATTTTGCTGGGGTAATTATTTTCAAAATCGAGAAACTAGTTATTGATTTATAGAGTACCAATCAAGAGCTTTTCAACGATAACCCACAAGACGTGGGTTTAAAATTTTCGAATTTGCACGCCCACCCCCACTCTTTCCCGCACAACCCCAACCGCCATAAACTTCACAGGAAGTACTCTAATTTACGCAGACAAATTTTTCCCTTAATTCCATAGGTGCCGAAATATAATTGTTCCAAAACTTCAACCCCCTTTTGCGCCCACCTCCCTGTGGGGCCATTTTGCTCATTAACTAACTTAACCGCGAGCTATTAGGCCTAGAAATAACTGAAAAAATTTGATTCAAATATCTCCAAAATTGCGACAGTTATCGACATCGTGTCCCTAAGAACGCTGTAAAATGTGTTATACATATATGTATACAATATATAAAACTATATAAACATTCGAACGGAGGTCATTTTTGGGGTCCAGCGGTCATGACCGGAAAAACTATGTAAAAATTACAGGGAGATTACAATACGTAGATTTTCCTTCGAAATCTACCTAAAAGGGGTGCAAAATAAGGTATTTATGGGATTTTTGTGAACTTGGGCATATAGGAACATTTAACATTTTCAGACTTTCCGTGTTTTTTAGGGTGGGGAGACCAAATCTGAAGTTGATTTTGACGAAAAAGCAAAGAATTGAAGAAAAATGAATAAAAAACATTAACAATAAAAAATGTAGAGAAGCTGGCATCACAGCCCGCTAGGCCAATAATAATTTTGGACCGTTTATCCACTGCAGCGTTTTTTTATTTATTTTGATTTATTTACAATAATTTATCTATATGAACGAATCTGCAATAAGAACATTTTAGAGTTCTCAGAATTCTAAGGAAGAGCAATTCCTTTCCATATCTACCTTAGTGCCTTCTAAAGAACCAACTAGAAAGAAATTCAACAAGAAAACCTTGTTCCCACAGGAATTCCTCGCAAATGCATGTCAATTCTCTTAGGTAAAGGACCTGCACCCAATCAGGGAGGGAATGGGGACACCCAAACCATAAACAAACAAAATGTTGTTATGTTATTTTTTTGCAAATATATAATTTCATTTTGCCTACATTATACAATACAAAAAGTTACATTTATTGATATATTTAAATTTAAAAATTAAAACGTGCAACACGCAACCGAAACACGGGGTCAACATAGAAATAATAAAACATACTATTTATTCAAACTTAATCAAAGGATATATTATTCCTTATTCAATCTAACCCAGTTTAACACCTTTTTTAAAGTTGTCTATGTTGACTGATCTGCGAATTTCGTCTGGAAGTGAGTTCCAAAAAAGTACCGCAGTGTAACTTAATGCCCTCAAGTCAAATGTAGTAAGACTTAAGAGGTCTAATTATTGCTTCTAACTGTCCATTCGGCCTAGTATAACTGTTATGTAGTATTATGTATTAAATTGCTTGTATATGAAACTACCGCTTTCATCGGGTACCAACGCATTAAAAAAAAAATAAAAATATTAAAATATTAAAATATTCAGTTATGTGATCATGCCTTTTTAAGGCGAACACATATAGCGGATTTTATCATTATCTAAAACCCTAATTCTACTTTCGTCAACACTCGTTCCGCGTACAATGTACATCCCACCATATGAAATAATGTTTGTAACCAATGAAGTAACAATATCTCTCTTGACATAAGTTGGAATTGATTTCTTGATCGTCATTCAATTTGCCATATGATTTTTAAATTTTGGCGTTGTTTTGGGCCTCAAAAGAAACATTTTAATCTAATATAACACCGAGATCTTTTATTGTTTTACAATATTCTAGGTTTTCCCCTGAAATATGTATTTTATCAATAGAATTAAAATTTATGTTACTAATACGCGCTTTAGAACCAATTGTCATAGCTTTTGATTTATTTACATTTAATTGTAGACCGCGTGATTTTATCCATTCGTTGATACTTTGTAAATCCGAATTTACTAGCGAAATACCTTGCTCTAGATTTTTTACATCAATTTCAAGAAAAGCTTGAAAGTAGTCTACGAATAAAAACCTGATTAAATGCGAAGGGATAATAAGTATGTCGTTAATGTATATTGAAAAGAATGTTTGAGCAACATTGGCCCCTTGAAAAATGCTATTATTAATAGCAATTGATTCAGAGAAATTTGTACCAACTTTAACTTGTTGATTTACATTACTTAACAACGCTTTGTTTAACTTAATAGATTTTGCATCAAACCCGTAATGTTCGCAAACTTTTAAAAACACTCTTTTAATGCCAAATGAGACATAAACCACAAATTTACCCCTATTTATCGATTTCCTAATTTCTTCTGTTATTTTTGGTAAAGCTGTCGTACAACTAAACCCTTTACGAAAGCCTGATTGCTGATCGTATAACAAAGATTGAGTTTCCAAATACTTAACTATCTGATTATTTTGTAAACTTGCACTTGGACTTTTTGCCAGTGCTGGAAATTTTTAGAACACCGTCAGGATTACGTACGGGACAAAAACGATTTTTCGCCACCATTTGTATGTATTCTTGAGGATTTTATTTTTTTCGTTTAAACGGAGTTGCAAATTAAAAGCATTTCATTAATTTTTCAAATTTTAATAAAACATTTGTATAAGAAAATTCGGAAAAAACAACTTTTTTTACATTTGTATTTACTTTATTGTTAACTCAATAAAAAACGGAGTCTATTTCTATTGAATTAGTTATTTGTAATTTGCAAAACTAAGTAATATACTTTGATGTATTTACTTATGCATACAATATAATATGTAGAGGAAAAAGTGTAAATCTGGACCCAATTTAGATTTTAGGGAATATAGTTTAAAAAATATATTAAAAAGAAATTATTTTTAAAAATAAGCTTTATATTTAAGAAAGTGATGTCAGCATAGTGTTGCCTTATAAAGCATGTGGCGCATACAAATGATAATGAAATATCCATTCTTTTGATCTACCATATATAGTCCGATAGGATAAAGAGTTTAAATTCGCTTGAAGCAATCCTATTGGCGCCACATGCTTTATAAGACAACACTATGGCTGACATAATTTTCTTATATATAAAGCATATTTTAAAAAAATTTGGTTTTCTAATATATTTTATTTCATTTGTATCATATAATGTCGAAATCAAAAACTAGAGTTACATTTGTAAACCTACTAAGCACACTAAAAATTTTTTTTCTCGAGCAGCTTAAAGTGGATATTTTGATAAATTAACTTTACAAGACTTGGCGACCAAAAAACCCTCCGAAGACTCAATTAAAGTGAATTGTGCACTATCTATCGATGTACGTAGTTTCAGTATTCTAGGTTAACGAGAAGTGGGGTAAATTAGCGTTGCAATATTTGGCGAGAAACACACGCGGAGTGAAGTTAATATAAAGCATATGAAAATATTCCTAATTGGATTTTTCACTAACATCAACTATACACGTAGGTATGAATTTCAAAGGTTTTATTCAAAACCGTCCAATATTTGTACTTGCGAAAAGTGAGACGGAACGGGAACCTTTTTGATATATTTCAAAAATAATTAGTTAAATAAAAAATTATTTTTAATATACCACGTTTTTAAAACTGACTAAAAAGTATAACATTGTGAATTCTGAATAACCGAAAACACTTGTTCGTTGTAGGAATTTGTAGTATTTTGTATGAGATCCAGCACTGTCGTGATATTATAGTACCAGGAACATGGTGAACAATTTGACGATTTTGAACAGCACTGCTTGATACTAATTCAACATCGACGGTGATACAAGGAAATTGTTGATTTGTTAGTTTTAGTTTCACAAATGTGACCGTATTATGTAAAGCAGAGAGTTTTGTTAAGAACAGCATACAAAATGTTGTTTTTACTATGAAACCAAAGCAAAACATCCTTTTTGATTGCAATAAATCCCAAAATTGCCATGATTACCCATTCTCTTCAACTCCAAGATCAATATCGAAAATGAAATCCTCCATTTTGTCCTCTGAATAAAATTACATTATAAAGCTGCTTAATATACTTTCTTTGATGAAATGCACCTGCGGGTTAAAACAAAACGCTCCTTTTTCATCAATATGATATCAAAATTAAATGATTTAATTGAAACATGGAAACTTGTTTGTTGTTTGCCATATGGCAGATCCTATACTACAATTTACAAAACAACTTTATCAGTATTCTTGGCCTTTGATCCTGGAACTTGATAAGCAAATCAACCGATGAATTGTTTCCCTTAATTTCGGAAATACAATTTCAACTGCACATTGTCAAAACTGAATAACACAAATGTCGAACCACATACTGTAAAATCGTGAAAACGCCAAAGAAATTCACATCATTTATGCAATGCAAATCGCATTCAAATCTTTTGACCTCTTAATGTGGCTTTTTGCAATTTTGCATTTTTCTGTTTTTAGGTATTTTTCTGACGTATTTTATCACACATTGACCCAAATAGAAATGCATATATGCTTTAGAGAGCTGTTCAATGTTTCCAGCGCGAGCGACACGTTTCATCCTTAATAACCTGAATTTTATTCTTCGTTAAATGGTCCTAATGTGATAAAAAAAAAGTAAAAAATAAAGAATTGTGTGTTTTTGTTAAGTCAACGACTTAATGACTTTACTGATCTTTACAACTCCAAAGGACATGTTTCGTACCATCATCAACAACAGCCGGAAGCAAATTTCGAATTGCAACAAGATGCGAGAGCGCAACACCGCCGATAGAGTGTCAGCCAGTTAATGATCTCATCTCCACCTCGTCTCGAGTGACATAATCTTAAGTGATCCATCAATCTTGAGGTACAATCCTGACTATGTCACACCAACTCTACCCGGCGGAGTAGATCGGGTCGCGTCAAGTATGCTCCAAGCGTCTATTTGTTTGCTTACGGACCACTTATCCCTGAATTAGTACAAAAAAGCAATCAAAAAACGACAAATGTCACCATAGCGCCTTCGAAGTGTATCAAGTGAGTGGGTGCGTCCAGAAATAACTGGTGTGCCTTCTCCAGCGTGCTATGCGCACCGGCCTCTAAATTTAGAACTCCACCGCAGCATCCAACACAGCAATGTGCAGTGGAATCTCGCGATTTGGGGCTCGATATCTATTTTTTTTCGTAATTCTGAAACTGTATTCCGGGCATTCGTAATCAAGGTAAATTGTACTAGTGTGACACGTCTGGAAATGTGTTCTGTTCTGGCCCAACTCATTCTTTCTAGAGTTTCATCTCCAGACACCAGACGGCGACCGCTGCTGATTTACGTGCCGAGGTGGCATCGTTCAAATATGAACAGCTGTTGACAATACATTTCACGCGGCACATGTGTCGCTGCCTCGACACTTTTTCAGTGCCTGTGAGGTTTTTTCATGCCTTCCGATTCCTCATAAATAACCGCATTAGAGCGGGATGTGTCGAGACAGTGGTCCAGAAGAAATTCTTTTCACAGCAGATACATCTAATTTGGCGGTACTCAAGTTTGTGAGGTCCCACGAATTATTCAATTGTACATTTTCCTCGGTAACAATTTCAAATTAGTCACGTACACTGTACACTGTACAGTGTACAGTCTTCATGTACAATATTTAAAATTCTTATCAACGCTATTGAAATGTAAGTCATATTCCAAAACACAGGATCCAGAATCTTTAAAAAACTCGTATTTCGGAGAATTAAATTTCATTGCCAACTTTCTTACTATACCTGAAAAACTTAATTATATTAAAAAAAAAACTAAAATTAGATTTTAATATTTTTTAAAAATTCAAACATGTTGAATTTTATATCAATAATTTCTCTCATCATATTTTTATGTGTGTCAAATACATAAAAAACATAATTAATTTATAGATATTTTCAAAAATTTTGTGTTCTCAGTTCGTATATAAAATTTATTCATGAATAGCCAACGGTTAAAACGTATAAATATATTGTATGTAGATTGAACTGAAAAAATCAAAAAAGAACCAAAAATTATTCATCAATATTCCTGAAGTCCAAAAGTAGTCATCCAAACTACAAATCAGAGCAAAATATCTTTTCTCCGTGTCCTATATTTTATACAATATTGTAAAACATGCAAAACATTTCCCAGTTTCGTCCATTCTTGCTATTTTGAATTTCAACCGACGACAATAAGCCAACATTAGTCATACGCTCACAAATATGCACACAAAAAAATTCAAACTATTAAGTCAGACATTAAGACATTTGCGCTATTTGCAAGCCACTAAAACAATCAAAACGAAATCCGTTTGCGAAAAATTTTTAAACAAAGGTCATCGAATGAATATTTTAAAGTTTGCCATTGTACAAAAGCTACACTTTGGAAATTTGCGTACTGTACAGAGAAGTGGTGAACACTAAACAAATTGCAGTTCATATCCTTGAACGATTGTTGAGAATAGTAAATGAGGATTGGAATTTTTCGAGTAACCTGAATTTTGGAATGGCAACAAATCCAAATCAAATTCAAAACTTAAAGCGGCTATTCAAATTCGAACCCGATATCGTTCGCAATGAAATTTCATTTTCGATGTTTTAATTTCTTATACATTTTTATGAAGCTGTTTATTTACAAACAATATTTTATTTTATACTCTAGAGAGAACGCCAAGAAAAAATGGTGACAAAAGAAACCGTTTGCATGTCTGTCTGTCTGTTCGTCGGTATGTCTATCCAAACAACTCAACAACGCTTCTAGCTAGAGCATTAAAATTTGGTACAATACTATTTCGTTAAAGTTGTATGATAGTAAAATTGAAAGTTCGACGCTGAGCGAAATCAGGCAACTCCTTCTTAGTGTTGCCATATAAGGCTGAATTATTTTTGTACAAAAATGCTGATTTTCTTGAATGAATATATTTACATATTAACTTTCTTTCGTTAAAAATATTGTTATATACAATATATGTATTACAATTACTAAGTAAATGAACGGAACTATTTTTACACGTGTTTTTAGGTAGATTTCGAAGAAAAATCTACCTATTGGGATCGGTACCATGTCATGACTTTCGAAAATTCTTTCATGCCTCCCTGAGTACGAAACTACCCTCGAAACTACCCTCCGTTCGAAAGTTTATATTATATTAGAAAGCAAATATATTTATTATTTATGTTTATATTTACACGGAAGCGGTCGTAATTTTGAAGATATTTGAACTAAATTTTATTATATTATTTCTAGGTCAGCTCAGATAAGTTCGTTAATGAACAAAATCGGCCAAAAGGGGTGAATAGGAGAGGGGGTTGAAATTTTTAAAAAATTATATCTAGGCTCCTATTCAGTTTAGAAAGAAACTTAATCTGCATAAATTAAAAGTAAAGTGTAAATTAAAAATAAAGTGTACGGTGACACTATCGATTTAAGGGTTGTGAGGGTGCAAGTGGGGGTGGGGGAGGAAATTCGAAATTTTTAATACCACGTCTTGTGGGGTATCGTTGAAAAGCTCTTGATGAGTAATTTATAAATCCATAACAAGTTTCTCGATTTTGATTAAAATTACCCCAAAAAATGCAATCAAAAATACTTCGACTTCTAGCGCAGTCTGTAGGCCTACCGAAAGGGATTATTTTACTCGATCTTGAACTTTTTCAGATACCCACCACAAACTTTCGTTTTCAATAATTAATTAATTAAGTTAGCTGATCGAATTTCTCTTTTCACGATGGAAATCTTTTTGCACGGTTTGTGACAGGATTTCTATACAAACGTTGCTTTTGTATTAAAATTGTGCCATTTTACATATATAGGGTATTTCATAATATTGGCCTAAACCTATATTATACTTTCGTACTAGTTTTAATAATAAATTTTAAGCCTCCTACTTTAAGATTCTCTCATATTTCCAAAATAGTATTGTATTTACAGGACTCGACACGCGATCTTATAAGACAAACATTGATTAATGCAAACATAAGTCTAAAACGCACTGAATTTGAAATATTTAAACAAACAATTCCGACTCCATGAATTACATCTGATGAATATGGAAGCCGGAAGAAAATTACAATTAGACGAAAAGCTCAGAACTAAATCTTGGCTTGTTCTATTCAGGTACAAGAAAGTAAATTTATTTATCAAATATATATAATAAAGGCGCTCAAAATGAGGTTGAAGTTAAAATTTATGACCCCTAGAAATTCCCTGACCCATTTTTCAGAAATTCGAAAAAATAAAAAAATTAAATGTGGACATCGTCGTCTCCAAGCGATTACAAAAAATGGACGAATTCACCAATAGATGTGGTGTGCTCAACAATACTTCTGAGCGTGGTTTTGTGAATAAAATAGGAAAATGACGAAAAACGTGGACAGTTTTTGTTCAACAAGCAATAAAAGTTGAAAATTTATGCATTTTAGTTTTTTGAGATTGTCGTCTTACCTCATCGCGAACATTTTTACTTCTCGGATGCCCAATTTAGTTTATGCTCTCGTTATGTTTTCGTTGTCTCCCATGTTATCTCTCATTCTTTTTATTTCCTTCGTTCTAGTTCTATTGGGCTGAGATTTGGTTGATCGCACTCCGAAACGATCACATCCTAATTCCCGATCGGGGGTCACAAGATCATTAGAGTGCTCAATGGACCATTTTATCGGGGATTTTCGATTCTTGATTCCAACGCCACATGCCCAGCTAACATTTCTGATTTTCGCTTAGATATTCGAGCGGGGGAATTCGAAACAAGTTCGTGCTGCTTTTGCATGGAAATGTTAACATAATCGATTGATGTGCTGCAGATGAGCACTGTGATTAGAGCCAATACCAATTTGTCGATTGCGATTAATTTCGAAATGATTACTTAATCACTCACCTTTTTGCTAAGAAGTGGTATCAACAATTGTGCTCAGTTGTCTAAGACTTTTCAGTTTTCTACGTATCGCGAAAATGATTTTATTAAATTTAGTTTTGTGGCCTCGTAAGTTTAACACTTTTTCCTTTGTTGTTCAAGGATTCGTGTAGCAATTTTTAAATATTGATTATTTTTATTTATTTTAGCTGTTTTTGCGCAGCATTTTATTCAAATTGTAGTTTGAGAATTTAAAAAAGTCAATTCACTACGTCATTTCTGTTTCTTGTTTATTCTTTTGTTCTCTACTAACGACGATAACAGAACTCTTAGAATATCTTTCTTAATTCATTTGCTGCTATTGAATTTTTGCTAAAATTGTATAAACAAGTTTGTGAAAAAACGAGTGTTCGATGGCTTGCAATACAACCACAACAAGCTTCTGCTAACATAACCCCACTTATCATTCGTTGTAATTAGAACTAAATGCTATCGCTAATGACTTTGTAGTCAGCGTTTTCTGGTGTACGTAATCAATCATTGGCAGGGATGAGGGGTTGCGCTTCATTAAAATGCGACCTTTGAGGTCAAGCAACAAACTCCTATTCTATGACGGGAAAAATGGCTCGACTGCTTATCACGCCTTATCATGTTTTCTGAGTCTCAAAATGTGCATATTCAGGACCCAGAGAACTTAACATTTTGGCCCTTAACCCGATGACAGAACCGAATGAGGTCCCGCTTTAAAATTCGTATCGGCACCGGTCGATTCCATTTTGTCCGTGGAAGTTATGCGTGCTCATTAAATATTTATGTCCCAGGAACGAGCGACGTCCGACATGCTGACTAAGTTCCTTTCCTGGGACAACTTTCTTATGCAGATGTGTGCGCCTTTCCCAAAGCCATTGGTCAACAATCAAACCGCTGCAAGAGGTTCGCGCGTAGGAAATTAAAATATTTTCCATTGACTTATGGGGTTTCTTATCGACGCAGCGGGTTCCGGCTTTGCCCGCGATAATCTTTGACCGAATTTATTCGTTACTGTAATCAAAAACGCGTCTTCATTTTCCGTAAAGAGACAATTTATATAAGCTAAAAACTAATTAACTTTGATTTGCTCCAGTGCTGTTGTTATGTCAATAGCAATTCACGATAACAGAAATTCTGTTAGTGTTGAGGAAACATTGATTTGTGATAGCAACAGAGCCGCAATGTCCGTTGGAATTATTTTTATCAGCAAGAAGGGATTTGTGAATGTGAATGCGGTGTGATATCACTACCACAATCAATACTTGATACTTGATAGCGAAGGATGAGTGATCTTAGTTACTCGAATGATAACCTCATGACGAAGGAAATTTTGTTTAAGTCTTGATAACAATTTACTTCTTGTTCCTTAATATTGAATAAAGAGAAACAGTAGATAACTTATGATTCAACATTTTAACTATTTCATTTCGAACATTTCGTTCGAACACTTTCAAATTACTTCATCTTCGATATTCGCCATTAGAATGTTGTAGACAAAACTGCCATCACTCACTAAAAAGGTTGATGAAAATCAATGTTAATTAAGAACATTCAATATTTCCATTTATTAAGAATTAAATATAAAAACGAAGAGGAAGTAAATTATTGTCATTATTTAAATGTCCCATTTAAAAAACATGGGTTGTGGGAATTCCCACAACAGTGAATCGAAGTTATAATTAGCAATGAAGCACCTTTACTAAAAATATCGAGAAAAATATGCCATTTTGAAATATCTCAAGAAAGAACTGTTGAAAAAATAACATTAATGGAGGTTACCGTTTCTTACCGTTTTATTCACGAGAATCCAGGCTTTATTATTTAAATTTTACTTCTATAGAGAAAATTCAGGGAAAAATTAATAAATTTGATGAAATCCGTTTAATTGTTAAATCGACGAAATTGGACGAACATTACTTGTTGATTGTTCATGTACCGCGCGCTAATTAATCTACATAATTAATTCTAAGTGAAACAAATCCACGATCAGAGGTAAGTAAATATAACGCAAAAAGGAGTAAAAAACAAAAAAACAACATTTAGAACATAACAACACCTTTCGAATGTTAATGCTTGTTTCATGCAAATACAATGCCAATTTCATTGAGTCGTAAGCTGCCTGGTTTACGGCTACTTGAAATTGAAAGGTGTGCCTTGTTTTCGATGTCAAGCAACCCTAAGCCTTTAATCACCCCCGCCCCGTTTGTATACTATCATCGACTTTCCATTTAACTACTTGGAAAGATAAAACTGGGGGTGTGCCTTGCGCCCATGCCCTACAAATGGTTTTTTATTAGAATAACGTGAGAAGCACACAAAATGTACACCTGTGTCCCTCGAGTCGCGATAACCGAACAATTCTGGATGTAATCCTGCAGGAATTACTTCATATGAAGTGTTGATTCGGGGATGGTCCGGTGATTAGTGTCAATTAATTTCCAAAATGATTACAACCAGCCAAGCGCTGTGGTGAGGTGTCTTGCACTTGCCAATATGAGCAATTTAATTACGGATTCAGTTCCAGTGAGTTGTTGCTGGGTACCGAACTAATTACCTAATTATATTCTCATCACATGGAAAATGGTTCGCAACAGTTCTTTTGTTTAAATATTTGCGAACAGAAATGACAAAGTGAACATATGTTTCATTATAAGTACACATCATGGCAGAGCAATTAGGACAGCCAACGCTAATGCTTTCATTCTTTCAATAACATGCATATGCATAATTGAGAACATCAATATCGATAATTTCAAAGTTCGTAACAGTAACAAAATAGAACAATTAAAATTCCCCGCCCTCATTGACACATTTTAACGAACTTGAAAATCGATATTTATTTCAAATTAAATTTTATAATCGATACATTTTTATTTTGCTCAACATAACAGACTTGTAAATTCGATATTTTCTCCTGTAATTGTCCTTAAGGTATTGAATTTTAAAAACTAGAATATTTTCAGACAAACTCTGAATGAAATGACACTAAGCAGGATTCGTTACAATTATCAACGAATTTGATTATTAAATTTAGTGATTAGCTTAGTTTCCAGTGGATTGCATTATGTAAAGGAATTGTGAATCGTGCAGATAAATCTAAATGGATTAGAGTGCACATACAATATGCATACATACATTAGAGTGCATGAAAATGGCATGTAAAAACAATATTGAAAAATCCACTTTGACCGCGAAACACGAAACAGTGCCCGCCCAATTGACTCGCGAATAAGTCCACGGGGCAAAATAATACTTTTCCGCCATAACAAAGTGTCCAGTCAACGGCATACCACAAGGAAGCGAAGTGTCCCTGGTCTCTGTGCCATCCCGGATTTTCGATTTGATTTTATGATCGAATTCGGCGCTCAGGTTTTATCAATAAATTTTACTAGTGCCGCGATCGTAAACTTTGTAATCCGAATTTGAAATCTTCTCCCGAATGGAGGTGCGCACACTGATTAAATCTTAATGTATTCATTCTTGAGATGCCATTTGAAATTGTAAGAGCCATGATCCCTGATTTATGGATTTTCCAAATTATGTTTCGTCCGTTGCTGGGAGACATTTCTTATCTGTTTTAAAGGGTTCGATTTCAGGTTTATGTACATAACAACCTTTTTTTCTGTTTAAAATTGAAATCAATAATAGTTTTGTAAATTACTCAAGATTGAAAGCTGATTACAAGTCGATTTTTGGTTTCCTCCTAAAAATGTTTGACACTGTAATTTGTGTCAAATTAGATTTTCGTATCAAATTTATATGAAAAATAATAATTTGCCCAAAATTCACATGTGTTCGTGTCAAAAAATAAAAACTGCAATATGTATTTCGAATTTATTTCAGTACAGAACTTCAAGAAAAAAGAGTAACATAGAAAAATAATTGTCAAAAGAAAGCCGGAGTCCAATTTATTTTCCCGTTATCACCCACGCAGTGGAAAATCGGGATCAGCGAACAAGCAGGAGGCAAGGGCCACTTCAAGTGACTCCAAGGACATGAATTATAGTTGGGCCTTGGGCTGCAAATGCTCTGGCTCGAAAAGTCTAAGTTGACTAAAGGTTGATGTCTGGAGCACAAATGCACCAAACAAAAAACGAAGGAAACAAATGAGCATTTTGATCTGGGCATGCAGCCATAAAACAAATTTATTTGACATGCACCAAAAATGAACAGGGAAAAAGTTCAGGGAAAATTGAGACCGAAATTCGTTGAATTTTTCTCAGAAGACAATTTTTTTTTTTTTTTTTTTGTTTAATTGACACTGGAGGTTTGTTTGGTTTTCGGTAGTAAAAAAATTCATTTTTTTTACAGTAACGGTGAAAATTCAGGTCAATGACTTCAGAGTGGATGGAGGTTGGTTTAATTTGAAACAAAGAAATCGAAAAAATTAAACTTCTCAAAACAACACAGGTACACAATATTATTTACCTGCATGAATATATTGTTGTAGACATCTGTCCATTGTTTATGTTAAGGATCAAGAACTTATCGAAACACAAAGCGACGTGCAAATAAAAATAACATACGGATATGGTTTGCAAATATTTCGAACGTTTCGCCATTGAGCACGAAGAATTCAAAATCATCAAGAACATGCATTGAATTTTAATTGGCATTGGATCTAAATATTTTGGCGCGATACCTTGACTCTCATGAAAGTTGGTGTGTTTTTTAATATTTTTTTAAGTGCTCCAGACCATTGAAGATAAGTACAACTCCGCAGTTATTGAATTGCTGAACAGTTTATTTATGAAGGTGCCCATTTCATTTATCTGATTCATTGATAGGATGTCTAATCATCGGATAGATTTCGCGGAAGACTGTACTGCTGTGGGAAAATGTCTACATCTAAGCACGACGATTTATTCAATTCCCTTTGTTGTACCAAACACTTACATACTGAAATGAAACGGTTTGAATAACGGATGTGATAATATGACACTGCAGTCTGCACCTAGTTACAAATCAAGTTAGCAATTGTCGGTAACAATTGTTATTTGCAAAGCTGAAAATGTTTCAAGCCTGTTGCATTAAAATCCAAACTTTTATTTTTTCAATATATACTACCAAAAATGTAGAATGATTTGTTGAAGAATCGAAGTCTTCCATAAAAGAAACAAGTCAAAATGGCTGTCGAAAGTGTGGTTACAAACTACAAAGTTCGTTTTTCTCTTCATTACCAAAAACCTTTCATTGAATAAAATTGACAATGCACTTTACTTACTTGAGATGATGTTTTTCGACCGCAACGAACTCGAGGATCCGATGATGTCTAACTGGACTGATAGCGGTACGACGATTCCAGGGACAAAATGGTGTCCGGGTCCACACCATGTACGTTGCTCAGGAGATGATTTGGGGAGATGGAAATTGGACAGATACAGATAAGTGTTGTCGAACTCATGAAAAATGCTCAGATATCATAAAAAGCGGACTATATTCTCATGGCATGGAGATGGACAATCCGGATTCTTTTACCATAGGTTTTTGAACAATTACTAATTATATGTTGACACCATTCTGAAAATGAATTCTCCATTTCAGATCGAATTGTGAGTGTGATCGAAAAATTTCTACTGCTACTGATATTTTGGATACAGATCGAAATGTTTTAAATACGAATATCCTTTTGTGTTTTCGTTGTTTAAAGTATCACTTTGAATTGGGATTGATCAAATTAAGATGTATCAAGTATAAAGGAGACAAATCTAAGCCGAAAGAATGGCAATGGTTCTATTTGCCATTCTACACGATCAGGAGAAACTAAAGAAAGAAGCGAATTACTGTAATTTGTTATTAAATACATTGTTTTATTAATTCTATTGCATTCGTTAAAGTAATATTATTAAGAAAATGTTTGTATAAATCTCACAAACCATCAAAAATACACGATTCTGTTACTAAAAAAATTGTACAAATATTTAAAAATTAATAAGCGCTTATGACGCTTTCATCACCTTCAACATTTCTAAACTGGGGAATTTTTTGCTTTAAATCCAGCTGAGGCTCATTCTTAACAAATATCAAATATTTTCTTTAAAAAATTATGATAAAATTTAATGTCTTTCTTCAAATATGTAAATTCAGATGTTTTTTTAAACCTCTCTGCTATAAAATGAAAAGGGAATGCCAATCAACACAGCCGTCGAATTATTTATGCATCAACGAAGAATTTATCTCAATGTATTTCTGCGCCATAAATATACCCAATATCTATTAGGATAAAATTCAAACAGATGCAAATGGCCGAAAAAACCTGATTTAAATAATTAAAAGCTAAATCCACGTTAATTAAAGGTTCATGATGTCGTAACAGTAGAGGGGATGTGGGGGTCATCAGCGGGATGCTTTGGATGCAGTACACGAAATGAAAAAAATAACCAACAAAAATCAGAGAAGTTCTCCAGAATTCCACACTCTCGAGCAACATCTTTTTGGGTCCACATCATTTTGTCAATTCGGGGCTTCGTCAGAATTCCTTGTTTTCACCTGAGCACACTTTCAACTCTAAAATTTTCATAAATTTACAAAAAAAAAGCATATGTATTTTTTTAAAGTTCAACAGAACGATCATAGTTGCTACAACAGCATCGGGCACACCCCCTGCCCCCCGACTTCTCTTCAGAACTTTCGTGTTCGTGTGAAATCACTCAGAGCTTCTGGCTGCCTTCTTTTAATTACGCATGCATAATTAATTTTTCTATTTATTAATTTTTTTTTTTTGGTTTTTTGTTCATCTTAGGTTCAATTGTCATTGTGTGTGCACAATTCTCCACCACAGTTGCAGCTACGGTGCTCCAGCTTCATGGCATATGTGGCAATTTAAAGTGTGTCAGGCCTTAAGTGGCGGTACACTCACACCTGGCAGAGGAGATCTAGGTGAGACAGGTGCCCGGACGGGTACCACCGCGCGCCGCCTGATTACCTAGGCTCCGGGGCTGTGGGTAATGGCAGTCATTATATTGTTAACTGCATCATGCTGGCGCTCCCGATACGTAGCAGGTAGGTGAACTGTGCACGCTGCTGCATTCCGCGCATGCGCCAATGCCTCGAATTTGGCACTTTCGCCTTCAGTTTCGTCATTCGTGTGCGTCTTATCAAATTGTTTTGTGTGTGCGTTTCACTCAAAATCTCTCATCGTTAATCTGTTGCAATTAGTTGAATACCACACATTTTTGGGGGATAACTGAACGAACGTTTGTTGATTGAATGACTTGCAGTTTGCAGCCACACTTTGCTACTCGCATGAAAATGAAAACCAACAATTGCCTTTACTATTCACAAGGTAAAAACAATATAAGTAAATGCCGCAGATCAGGTCGACACTAATTAATATTTGCATTTCAGCAATAATTGCAATAAGAGGGATCGAGGTGCTTTTAACGTGACGCGCGAAAACTGCGCAATAAGTTTTACTTCTTCCACATACTTAACATCGAAATCAAATTAAAAATTAATATTTAAATATTTTTTGTACTTGATTAAGCTCGATTCCTCATAAAATTTTACTATTTACCGTGAGCTTGCAATACCAAAACTATTAAATCAACTTTTTTTTGCAAAATTTCGCAATCCAAGTGCAATTATGTGTGTTAAGTGGTGCAAGAACTTTAGTCGCATTAAATATAAATTTTGGATATTAATTCAGAGTGGCAAACAAAAACACGTGCATTTGGTAGTAGTAATAATTTCTTACTCTAAAACAAATCGTTAACAATTAATTAAATTCGTAATGAGGTATTAAATTGCAAAAGAAACTTTTATGATGTTTTTATGAGAGTCTTTGAAATTGTGTTCAAGGGTGCGACATTTGTTGCTGTTCTAAATGAACACTAGGTCAGAAATGATCACTGTAATTGTTTTAAAGTGAAATGTTAAGGTTAAATAAAACAAACGAAAAAGTCATTAAACTGAAAGTACACTCATTTGGATAATCTGACGTTATAGGATCAGTAAAAAGTATCCTTCTAGCATGACGACACATCGAAATTTTGAAATATGTACTTCCAACTCTGTCCGTTGAAAGGAATTTCGAATTTCAAAAACAAGCAAAGCAAAAAATGTATGCGGAATTTTAAAGTGAATCTGAAACATCTGTCGAAAGTTCAGTGAACATTTCCTTTGGAGTGACTGTCGCATTTGCATTCTAATTAATCCCTTCGCGTTTCTTGAAAGGGTGAAGACGGGTTAGTTCGTCGCTTGACTTCTCTCCGCGTAGGTCAAAAAACACATTGAGTAGTCCGTAACAAGCCAACCGATGTACCATCATCCTCTTGCCGCGAATCGACAAAAAACCGACACCACGCAGAGCCGCAACTCCGCGCTTCTTCCATGTGTTTGGAACTCATTAAGATTTCCGTCGGAGCGCCAATGGCGGACCGATTTTTTGGGTGTGTAACTGTGTGATTTCCTTCAGCTTTTCCCGGTTTTCGAAGAAAACCAAAAGATGTGTGGTCATTCCAAGCTGGTGTGGCACTTTAGGTCAACTGGACAGTCCGGTCCACCGTTTACCTCTTCCGTGATGACTCTGGCGATGACCATCGTTGCGAGTGTTCTCCAAAATGCGCGTAGTCCTCCCAGAATCAAAGAGAAGTCTCTTGCATCATCACATCGCGAGTTCAGCTGTTTTGTGTTGTCCCCCTTTCGCGAAGGATGCAAAATTTTCTTTACGAAATGTTTTCAACATTTGCCAACAACAGGTTTTCTCGATCCACAAAGCTAAAAGAGCCGTGAAATTTGATCCGACTATAAGAAGAGTTAAGTGAATGAAGCAATTCACATCTCCCTTTTGCCGACAGTTGAGACCGCAAAACGATCGCTCTCCAAAACATCTTGAAGATAAAGGAATAGCCGCTAAGATCTCCACATCGTATCCTTTAAGAAAACATTTAAATATAAGTAAAATGAATGAAAAACATAAAAATAAAGTAGAGGCGACTCCTATTTTCTGATATAATGGTAAAAAATTGTATACCAAATTCAAACAATTCGCCAAAATAAAACCCATTTTGGAATTTTGTGAATGAAAAGAAGTTTCCACTGGTGATGATGTGGGTCAGGTGAACTGGTGTTTCCTCATCTCCTCGGCTCTCACGAGTTTGTCTTTTTTTTTCTTTTTTTTTAATCCACCCATCAAGGTTTTCCCAAATCTTTACCTTTTTAAGATACGATACTCACTTGACCACTTTCTTCCATGGATTCATTATATATATACCTTGCTTTTCTTTTTTTAAATATTTTTTTGCCTTTTTAGCCAAAATTAATATGCTGTTGAAGACAAAGTGTCTTTCGAACTTTCTAGACGACACCAAAAAAGCCGCAAATGTCGATTCTTGTATTTTTTATGTGATATATGTAAATTTCAGATCTTTTCAAAAACCGTTAATCAATTCAAATGACAATTCACCAGACAGAGGTCATTCATTGATAATATCTTGCAAAAATTTTATCAATTTCAAAAAAAAAGAAGTTAACCCCCACTCCAACATATTTAACAAGCGATTAAAAAACATCCGCTGCTAATTGGTTCATATTGGAATTCGAAAACAGGTGTAATATGCATATCAGTTCGAAAAGTTCCATCGATACCGATATCGAAAAGTCATTCATTCATTTTGTGTAATGTTAAATGATATTTTTTGAATTTCGCAAATCATTGATTTAGTGAAAGTGATGTGAATCCAAAATATTTGGGAAGAAATCGTCCATTTTATCGATGCTGAAGGAACTGTTAATTCGAACGGAGTGCCTCTACGTAGGTAACCTACGACTACGACAATAGTCAAGAACAGTTAACAACTTTGTTTGATGGGTTTTAATTATTAATAGCTGCTAATTGCGGGTGTCATTCAAAACATTTATGATAAATTGCTAATAAGTTGTTAACTAAGTCGTTATGAAAAGATATCACAGCACATTCTCTTCAACAAAAGTTGCTTACTGTGAAATGATAATTAATTATAGTGCGTCGATAAAATATTCATAATATGTTTTTTATGAGAAAAAGTTACACCATGAAACCATAAAAATTCGCTCTCAACATTTTTAAAATGCTGCATAACTGTAAAAGTTTTTTGAATTTTTAAAGTTATATAGTGTAGTTTGCCTGCAAGCAATTTTTTAATTAATATATTTAATTTTTTTACTTATTGCAAATCAACTTACCGTTATACAATTATCACTTCCACGGGCAATTTTTATACCCTAGATGTAGGGTATATTAGTTTTGAGCGAACGTTTGCAACGGCAAGAAATAATCGTCACAGAAAAGAAAGAACTATATATTCATGATTGGGAAGCGAAAAGAAACCGTTTTATGCATGTCCATCTGTCTATATGTCTGTCTGTCCAGACGGTAACTCGAGAACGCTTGTAGCTAGAGACTTGTAATTTGGTACAATAATTTTGATTAAAATTGCAAGGTCAAGTTCGAAGATGATCAAAATCGGGCTACTCCTTCTTAGTGTTGCCATATAAGCATGAGTCGTTTTTATACAAAAATGTTGATATAAGAATGAGTATATTTTTCTACATCTAGGGTATAAGAAATTGGTGTGACCAATTGCTTCCTTACTAGTTTTTAAAAATCTAAAAACAAAGTCCTTAATTTTAGTGAACTTTTCTACTTAAATATAAAAAGTACGCAGTACTAAAAGTGATTATTAAAAAAAAACGCTGATTTATTACTAATTTTTGATTAACTATTGTAGAACACGTTTTAGTAATTTGGAGAGCACTAAAATAAAAGAAATTTGTTTCATGACAAAACAATTTGCATTTTATTAACTCTTGTCTATGTTTCTTCGTTTTGCTAAAACAGGGACATTTTTTAAAACAACGTTGGAATAATCTTATTCATGAATTTATGTAAAACCATTTTGCTCTGTAAGATAAAAAAAATAAGTTTAAGGTTTATTAAAGAATAGTTTTCGAAAAAAAAATTTTCTCTTCTACAAATTATTCATCACTAATATAATTAATCGGTACCGGGTCAGTATACATTATACAATACATGTGTATTTGTGAATTAAATTTGTTTATACAATGTAAATGTTAGGCTCAAATCAAAATAAATTGTTTTAATGACAGTAAAATATAAAACAAAAACCAGAAGATTAATAATGCTTTTAAACTTTTTCCAACCAAGCCAAATAAAGATCATCTCAAAAATAGTAAAATATCATTACCCACATGTTTAATAGGGTCTAATGACATCTATTCCGACCCATTTCAGTAAAGATTAGAATAAAACAGCACGAACATGCCGATCCCCTGAAACTCAGGTATTAATAAATTCAAAATCCAACAACAAAAACGCATCAACATTGGATATTCGCCTGCGTAATAATGTACAATGCAAAAATATCTTCTGTCCACAAAGAATTCTCTCGCAAATGACTTCATCCAACTCCCCGTTTCGCTCCCAAAAATAAAATACAACAAAATGAAAATCAAAACATAATAAAAAATATACATATGTACATCTACATATTGAATAAAGTATCCTCCAACTCCACCGGCAGTGATTTCTCCAGAAATAGATTACCTAGGAGTACATCTCTGTCCAAGCCCATTTGGTGAATCATTTAAGCAGGTAGGTGTACAACAACTTTAGATTTAATAACCTACTTAAGTGCCTCAATAGGTTTCGATCGGTAAATTTCATCAGAGTCTCGATTTCATCCACCTACAGAACCATTTTTGTACACGATTGCAATACATTTTTGGTATTTTATCTGCATATATTTCGTTTTATTTTGTGAAACACTTGTAAACCACATGAAAATTATATTCCCGTATTTTATCATTGTTTCTTTGTCTTTTTACCAAACACTTGACACTTTTTTTCGGAATTTGATATATGAATTTTATTTTTCAAGTAGTTGGAAAGTTATCTGTTTAATAAAAGTTGATTAGATATGTGATGACTTGATGAGAATCACTTTAAGCACTGTGCTCAGATCTCTGATAGGGAAACTGCTACCGCCTTTAGTCGTGTAATTGTCATTGTATTGCATATGGTAAGAACCGCTTCTCATTCCGTTCACCATATTCAATAAACAAGCGACGTGTAATGTGGCTGAAGATAAAACAGAAAAAAAAACCAGGATTGATGAAGAAGGACTCGGACGACATCTTTACCTGACAGTATTAGAAAATTTTCAAATGAATCTAATGCTGCCCGGTAAGATGTGAACAGATGTCCTTAAGATTTCCAGATGTCTCCACGTGATTCGGCTCCAAAAACACACCGAACTCTTCAACACAATTCCACAGAATTTCTGTTCTACCTCGATCGATGGAATCAATCAACAATATTCCGCACTTTCGATCACTTCACATAAAACTGGCAAATAAACGAGTTCACAATTTCCAACTAAAAATAAACAATAACTGAAAATTTCCCTCACATTTAGCAAGAAATTAACATCAGATCAATTCCGGAAGCTGCGACCCAGACAAAGAGTGCAACCAAAAAGATATAAAAATAATTATTACTTAACCGCGTACGCCACCGACAAAACAAGTCGATCGATCACATCAGGACAAATGACTTGAGACGAATGCGCGATTCACTGAGCTCGATTTAAATTGTGCGATCGCTGTCGATCGCAGCCCACGCACACAGGCGCAGAAGATGATGATAAAGTTTACACCAAACTGACACAGATATCTGGCGCGAATTTGGATCGATCACGTTCAATGTGCAGCAGTCGTGTGCTAATGTTCTACTACTGATCGCGTGCAAATATCACTGATCGCCAAGGGATATCGGGAAACGGATTGTCGCAGCACGATCAATATGTGTCCGACATTGATCACCACAGCGGGTCCGATGGATTTGTGAAGTGTTATCCCAAAAGCGCCAGCTCACTTATGAACCGATCGCGGGAGGCCCGCTAACGGATGTATGTTGCCGCGATCATTACCCCGAATCGACTGTCTCGTGTGCACTCAGCTTTAACAAGCGAAATGGAACTGAATCGATGATTGCCTGCCGCACGACACACGCATGTCCAGTAGAATCAGACCCGCTTGTGCGCAGTTTTGGTGACAGGCCACTCTTGTCTCTTTTCCTCACCTTATGTTGAATTAACCAATAGCCAATCACTATCACTTGCTGATCGAGACTTTTGATGTGTTTTTATTGTCTCAATTTCTCCACCGATAAAAACGAGCAAACAACAATTTCAGTGACAGTGGCATTGTCTAATTTAAACGGTGTCTTATTTGTCCGCTTCCGTTCATTTGAAGAGAGACACTGCGAGCTAAGAGAGTGCAGCTTTCCTGCAGTGATCTCTCGTTCTGTCTCTCTTTTGGCAGTGATCATTGCACACAGCCGACATGCATTGACAGCGAGTACCCAGATCACGGCAAGATCACTTAATCGCCAATACTTAAGATCGGTAATTTTACAGTAAGCTCCGTGATATGTCAACTCGACATTTTGTAGAAGCTGCGGCCATCCAGGTCCTCCTCTACTTTGTTTTGTCTCTCGTGTATTGTCATGTCATCGAGTCAATTTCGTATTCCTGTCGCATTTATTTTTCCCGGTCTTTAATCTTCTTCTTCTGTTGCTGCCGTGGCTAGTGTCAACCATGTTCCCTCGCATTCTCCCTCTCTATCATTCAACTTTCTGGTCTCGACTCCGGTCTGCCGATGAATTTTCTTTTGTGAACGAGTTATTTTCTTAATTTTTTCGTGCTGTTTGTATTTTCTGGTCATTTTATTGCATTCTACCGGTTCTATTTATAAACTGTCACACCCTGTAAATTGATGACGAAATGTGCCGTTAAGTAGATATCCTATCGACATTCTCACACCGCAGTTCCTTTGATTAGTCGATGTGGAAGTTCTTCACTTATCTCTTTTTTTGCCTCTTTCGTCACTTATTTGTCGTTAAAGTGCGTTTATTCGGTTCGTTGGCTCATTGCTACTTTAATATGGAGTTTATGTGTTGCACACGTAAACGGGGCATGTGGGAAAAAATTAGAGCGATGCGGTTTTGTACACGTTCTCAGGGCTCTCTGCTCTTTTTAAACTTTTCGTTTAATCTTTCAAATAGAAAAAAGAAACCGTTGGATTACTTCGTTTTGCGTGAACTCAAACCGATAAACTCCGTCACGAACTAAGTATTCGTTTGCGGATTTTAATGCATTGCAAATGGATGTTTTGCGCAGTCCGTTTGTTTAAGTGCATTCATGCATTTGATTGCATTTGCCGGATTATGGGAAATATGTCAGGAGCCAATCAAGCGAACATTTCGCAGAATAAATTCTTTGCTATTTCTGGAAAGGTGTCAGAAAAAGGAAAATTATGAGCTTCTATAAACTGTGGGTGCAATCGATTCCCTGCCGCGGAGACGGACGTTTCCCCAGCCGTCAAACTGACACTCGAAAAGGGGGGTAGAATTTTGAATATAACAACAGACTTTTTTTTGCTTGATGAATAGAGAGGCAAAGTAAAATGAGAGAAAAACATATTAGGAATGATAATAAGTTATTTTTTAAGTCCTTCAACCTTCTTTTGTTTATTACACTTTTTGCTTTTCGAGAGAAATGTTTGACCTCCTTTTTTCACGGTTCAAACACTGAGTATTACGTGATCTCAAAACTCTTAACCCTTTATGTCAAGCTTGGTTGCACTAGAAAATATTATGTTTGAGAATTAATTTACTTGTACATGTTTAATTAAAATGCACTTGTAACTGAATGTAAAAAATTCTCATAAAAAAACTGTAGGTAGGAACGCATTTCGAATTGTCAGAAGTTTGATAAGATCATTTGTAATAAGTAGGTAAGTCCTATTTTTTAAATTAAGCTAACTGACCCCATTAGACAAATTCCACAACAAATCAATGATTTACGTCGCGAGCATTGTCCAGAACTCTGAAGTTGTGATTTGCTTCGCTTATAACATTTCAATCGTAAAACGAATTTTGCGGTCGATTAAACAACAAAACACAAAAAAAAAATTATAAATGTGGGGAAAAGTCACATTTGCTGTTGAGAAAATTTAAAACCACACAGTTTCCGGAAGCTTATCAACTGCTTGAGACCGCTCTTTTGCACAATTTGTGATCGTCTAGCACTGAATAAGACGCTAACTAAGCCAAATTGATCCCCACAAGTCCCACGGATGCGGTCACGATGGACAATGCTTAATGTCCGCATAATGTCCGCAAACTTGCAGCATTACAATTAACGGTGTTTTTGCAAAACGCATGCAACATCAATATCCATTATCCAACAGACATTTTAGAGTTTTCCGGCGTCAATAACAAAATACATGTTGTTTTCTTCGTCTTCTTTGTCTATTACTCTTGATCTGAAAAAAGCAATTACCCGTCAAAAACTCATCCGATCCTGTCGCGTTAAATGCCCGAAAAGTGAGCGAACAGACGAAGAAAAAATGCATGTTATGTTTATCAGCAAAATTCCTGGGGTGTAAATAAAAATGAGCGAAAAAGGAGTGTGAGAAAAGCCCATTCATTTCCGAAAATAGAAGCAAAGCAACATGCGAAGTGTTCGGGGGTCGGCCCTGGAAATCTGCCAAACGGGGAAGAAAAGGGAAACTGGTCAACCACGCTTGTAACTTGATTACGTTCCTCCAGGCGGTTATTGCCCAAGTCGCGGTTTCTGTTGCCGGTGGGAATTTGTTCAAGTTTAAAATTCTTCCGCTGTAGAATTTCTGCCTACTGCGATAAAAATGTTGCGACCACAACGAAAAATTTTTGCTACTTTAGAAACTTCACCAACACCTTCACCTGCCCCGCCTCTTGACAACCATACAACGTTATGAGGGGGGAGGAGCGTTTCTGCATACCACAAAAGATATTTGATTCGTTTTGAATAAATTCCTTTTTTTTTCTTCTGAAAAATAAAAGAATTGTTGAAAAACATCAAAATCCACTTTGGACTGGAAATCGTCGCCATTCTACGTTAATTATGAAATTGTTTCGGACATTGAAGTCTTGTGCTTTGTGCCATAAATTTTCTGACAAGATACTAACAATTGTCAACTTGTAGTAAGCAAGAACAGCCACATATACTCTAGAATCTAGATACTTGAGAGTGTCCACTTCATCTATCTAGGCCCGATTTTATCACCCCTCGTTTGTAATCAAGTGGGAAATGTTCATCGGTGGTTGTCATGTGTTCCAACCAACAAAACATCTTGCCACAGCAGTCGAAATTTTATCGAACATATACAGCAAATATGTCAATCAATTATTACGAATCGTTATCTTCCTCTTTCTGATATTTATTGAGTGTGACTTGCCAGGTTACAAAAAATAGAACTTTTTCAATTTCTGATAGCAATCCAAAAAGTTCCAAGGTGATGGGCGATAAGAGTTCCAGTACCATTTTAGTTTTTACACAAAAAATGCGTGTAAAAAAACCGTGCAAAAAAAGATTTTCAATCGTAAAATGAGAAATGCGTTCTTAATTATTAAAAGTTTAAAAAGGCACGTAAAGTAGTGCGGAAGTAATATTGGTTTAGGCCAATTATGAAATACCCTAGACGTAAAACGTTTTAACACAAAAGCAACGTTTATTAAGAAATCGTTTAAAAAACCATGCATAAATAGTTTCGCATCGTAAAAAGGGAAATTTGTTCTAAATTATGTGTATATTATAGACATGTCGTCGACCTAATATTCTAATATTGCGTAATGCGTAGTTCAAAATTTGCCCAACCAACGATTTTTCGCAATTTAGGTTGAGTAATCCAAACTGCATCTATTACGTTCTTTTCTTTTCAATATTTGTATGGAAAAAAGAGGTAGAACGCTTGAAAAAATACATGGTATTTAAAGAAGGAAATAATGTATTTTGTTGCATCTTGAACAGCTGTCAATATTGACTTAGGTACGGTATATGTACATATACATTAAGTACGGATGATGTACAACAAAAGAAAAGTTTTTTCTATCTGTAAAATTTTAAGCGATCGGTTTGTGTAAAAAGACTATGGAAAAAGTTTCGTGCAAATAATTAATTTTAATACGTATTTACAAAAACACATATTTAACGAAAGAAAGCTAATGTGTAAACATTCAGTAAATAATGTCAACAATTTTGCATAAAAATGAATTAGGATTATATGGCAACACTAAGACGGAGTTGCCCGATTTTGCTCATCTTCGAACCTTAGAGTATGAAAATGTGGAGACGCCATATGCCAAAAAAAGTTAAATTTGTGGTAGAACGGGAAAGCAATAGGCTTCATCATATGTAGTACGATTTACACGTTTATAGAGCTTCGATATTTTCATAGTCTAAGCTTCGAACTTGATTCTTACATTTTTAACGAAATATTATTATACCAAATTTCATATCTTTAGCTACAGGGCTTAGGATATAAAAACTATTTACGAAATACCAAAAATCTTTTAGTCTCACGGAAGTGGATTTTGGTAAATGAAACAATCAAATGACAATATTGATTTTGCTTTGTTATCTGTTTTAACCTTTAACTCTTTGAAGTCACTTACATAATTTAGTACACAATATAAACTGTTATTCTTGTTGATATTTGTGAAATTTCAATTCGATCCCCTTCTAAAGTTTGAATGTATATTATTTACTTCTGGCGGTTGTGTTTCAGCATTTCCGAAAATACACAATAATCTTCATCGATCCATGTACTGACCGTTCAATTTTCCACTGACCTCTCATTTAGCATTTGAACAAAACAAGAACCTTATTGGAATGCCAAGTTTCTTTTAAAAAAATTTATCCCCATTTGAGAAGCCATAAAACGTTCGCAATAAATGTTCAACAGAAATCTTCTGGTGCATATGTCAATTCAATCACTGAAGTTTCCTTCTGCATTTTACAAACTGTGCTGTGCCTGTATGCGAATGTGTGTGTGCGAGGGCTTACATTTATAAACCTAATTAAAATTCAGTCATTTACCATATTGTCAACAAGCCCAATTCGCCTCACCAGGACGTCGTATTCCCGCGCAACGGGCTCTATCAAGAGTTTCTCGTTTTTTTAAACTAAAATCAATAAAAAACATAAAACGTGCAATGCCCTTTTTACCTGCATTTAAGGTGAAGTTGTAGTTGATGGGCTCCGTTCATTACCATGCCGTGCACAGAAAAACCCTGTCGCAGGAACATGAATTGGATGTGCACCCCACAAACCCGGCTGGAGACTTTCAGAAGGGCCAAGAAAGGAGCGGTTTTAGCCGGGGATGCCCCCATGCAGGTGTGCAAAGACTACTCAGAAATACTCAATTTTTTGGTAGGTAGATATGAGCTCAATGTCCTTCCCAATCTTCTAACCCACACAGTTGAATTTTTATTATTGTTTATTTATTTATTTAGTTAGAAATACACTGGCGAGCAATATGGTTACGTATACAGTTATGCACCCTAATATTTTCTGTTTCCTAGAAGCCGGAGAAATCAGTTGCTCCGCGTTTTTTGCACTATTTTAGATAAATCCATCCAAGTAAGCACTGGGTTGTATGAAAATCCTATATTCTAGAAAATGCATTTAATGATTGGGATTTCCATAAGTAATAATACCAGTGTCATTGTGTTTCGCTAAATCTCTCCGGCTTCTAGGAAACAGAATATATGAGGGTGTACGTAACCAGTTGCTCGCCAGTGTATTTGTTTTTCATTTTTGCATGGCGATCGCCTACTTACGTAGCATGCAATTTGAGTAAATTCGGAGATACGTAATATCCCACGCAAAAATATTTTTTTTAACGAATTTGCCAAGAGACGGAAAAGTCGATAAAGTAAAAATCGATATTGCTGTATTAGTGTATTGTCTGAATATGAGTGAATGTAACTGCGTATCAAGTTCGCGCAAATCCTTAAAAATAGGTAAAACTGCGTAAATTGTTATTATAAGTTGCAACTTGCCCGCTGCCCCCCATGGCAAAGATTTTCTTTTAGATATCTATTAAAAGAAAACGGTAAGATATTTTATGACTATTTTTTTAAGTTTAGATCTTTTCTTGAATCTTTTTTGAAGATATTTAAAGATAATAAAAAATACTGTAAGGCCAGATGGGGCGGCCATTTAAACGACGTCATATTCCAAGTTTAACCGGAAAATTCAAGATTAAAAAAAACTATATAGGGTATTTTTTTTAAGTTGAGACAAACAAATATCTCGAAAAATACGCATCGTATGAAAAAAAATAATAACATGAAAAGTTAATATTTCCAAGGGGGACATATGTCTGTGCCATCATTAACCACCCCCAACCACTCTGTGTGGGTGGAGTGGGGGATAACTTAAAAATTTCAAATTAGAACCCCCACTTTTTTTTGCAGATTTTGATAGTACATACATTAAAAAAGAAGTTACCCTGGTAACTAAGAAGATATACCCTGGTATTTTCTGGACAAAATAAATGCGCCTGTAGCTTAGGGGAGCATGGCACCGAACTTGAAATTTCCATTTCCGTATAGTACTCGTATAATCGTAAATCTAATTTTCCCAAATTCCTATGCTTAATTAACAACGTAATCAAAGGTTACTGGGAACGTAGAAGCAATGTCGCAAATGAACGCATGAGTTTTGTGGATAAAAGAAATGCGCCAATAACTTAAAGTTGCGGATAGTATCCCATCGAACTTCAAATTGACAAATAAATTGCTTGTTCACAAACAAAGGCAAAATTACGGAAATCATCAAAGGAAAAATGTTTATGGTAGAGTATTATCACCGTGCGCAGGTCTTTTGTGGGTAACAGAGTTCAGTTGAGGTTTAATTAAAATTGATACGTCGATAGACGAAAATTATGTTTGAATTTGCAAAAGTATAACTGGGGCCCGGACCCCCTTTTGGCCGTATTGATGGACGACCATGGTACTAGTTTACAATGCCGCAGAAAATGAAACGGGCGACTAAACAATCAACTTTGGATAATTTCTGAGACGTTCAACCAGTGCCGGACATCCTGAGCCAGCTTATATATAAGAACAAGAGTGTTTTGAAATTGTTGGATTCATTATGCTTTTTTTGTTTATTTCATTTGTTTATTATTTGTACTTTTCTCATTTTTGTTGTATTTAATTAAATAGTAATATATTTAGACGTAGGTATTATCAAAATAAGTTATTAATTAGGTATCTAATTCCACTTTTGACATCGTAAAAATTTACAAATTTATTTGACTTACGTAAAAATTCGAGGTACGAGAAAATCTACGGTCCGAATTAATTACGGAAGTCGGCGACAAACTGTATATTGAAGACTCAATTCAATAATAATTGTTTGGCTATGCAGTGTGCAGTAAATACATGCATGACATTTCTACGCTTGGGATGCAGTTTGCCTGGCGTCATCGAGCCTCCTTCTGGAAGCGATAACCATAAATACCACCTGTGAAAATAGCCATGTAACCTCAGTTAATGTTTTCTCCAATTTTGCTCAAAGGAACTCGTGAGCCGGGAGCAGAACATTTTGTGGAGACGTGTACAGGCTTCCGCAATCAATATGGAGACCCACGTCCGACTCGGACTCCGGGCGACGCAACGGGGCTATAGAGAATCTGCTCCTTCTTGTGCATTCTGCAGTTAGCGTGATTTGAAGAACTCTAATTGCATAATTACTTGGCACTTTGAACTTGCAAGAAGTACTTTCAACTCCGGCAAACTTCTGCAGGACCAAATTACTGCAGAACTCAATTTTTGTTGCTACTCCTGTTGTTGTTGTTGTTATCATCAACTCCTGAGCCACCTCCGGAAACAGCAACTGAATTATCCATTATCGCATCGCTGACAACATTCTTGTAAACAGCGTGTAACGGTCTTGTCATTCTTTCCAAAAAAACAGCGTCATATCGAAATGGAAAGTAAGCCTCGATTGTGATCGCATCCATGGCGACCATAGACGACATTGGAGCTACCATCTAATCAAGCCGGGGCTGGCTCGGAAATATCACGCGACAGGGGGGCAACAAATGCTAATCGAGTAGAGTACACGGGACTGGGGAAGCCTCATAAGTGGCTGCAATTGCTGTGTATCGCTACCGTTTCCAGACCCCGATGTCTTTTTGGCTTCTAATTTTCTTTTTTGGCGCTTCAGTATGTCGCCGCAGCAGCATATATGGCGTCGGTGTCACACATTCGACCACATTTTCCCTTATTTTTATCTTTGCCAAAAGGATTACGCAACTGTTTTGATTGCTCGCCTTGGTGTCGGCTGTCTTGGCTCAGTTGCCCGACGATTTGTCAATGACTTCATAGATGAGGTGATTTGAAGCAATCCCTTATTAATGGCGAGTTTCTGCGTTTTGTTTTTAAATTGTTCCACGTTCCACGTTACAAGTTTATCAAGTTGTGTAGTTACATTACAAGTCACGAACGTCGACTGCACAAAAAATTGGTGCAGTCAAATGTACAAAAAGACGTCGCATCGTCGTTTAAATTCCGCAATGCTGCATATTCCTTCCAAATGTATCTGAAATTGTTGCCCTTGTGGATGATATTTTCTGCCAACGCCTATATGACTTCATATCACTTATTTTCCGCGGGTATTTTCGATAATGACATAATTTAAATGAGAAACAATATTTGACATTCCAAAGAACAAAGTACTTTTCATACATTTCTTTACGACTTAAGAAAATATCACCAACGATACTTGGAGCCTCTTTGAGCAGTAAATATTTGAAGGGTTTCACCAACAAATGCCAAATAATCGATGTAAAAGTTATGTCCACACGTTAAGCCGATTTTATTTCCAGATTCTGTGGCTATTTCTACAGCGGGAATTCAAATTTCTGAGACAAATAATCTAGCGGCCATTTTGGCAAAATTTTGAAGCTGAAGATTTGGAGTGAAACATATTGGTTAGAATTGGTGAAAAGCTCATCTTTCTTCATTTTTTAGTTATCTAATTATGACATCTAAAAATTATGACCTGGCTCTTGCTTATAACGAATGTTGAAGTATAGCAAAAAGACACACCTCTCTGCAAATTATGGGAAGAGATTATTGTAAAATTTGATTGATGAAAAACAATTTCATTTTCAACAATATTATTAATAATACTGGTTTACAAATTTCGGTTAACTTTTTGACCTAAGAAGAGGAACGCTATTCTTAATGTATTTTGGGGCTATTTTTTTTTGTTACACTCGAAAATATTATAACAGTTTGCATACTTAGTATAACCTTTAGTACAAACATTTAAAATAAACGGACTACAAATTCGGATTCAGCATCCAAAATTACCTTAGAAACACTTTTCGGTTGCTCAGGTCAAAAATCTTGTAAGTCAGTGTAATTGGGTCCTTCAAACATCATAAAGTTGCCAATGTTCTTGCAAGTCGATCTGAATTTTTGGATTTTTATGGAATTTTGCGATGAACAATACAAGAAAAACAAAATGTATTGGAACTGCTCCAGTTACTGAGGCTGTACAAATATGAATTGAATTCATTGTGGCATATCGAGTCCGCAGTTGCTTGTTTAATTGTCTCATATTACAAAATGGTTTCGTATTAGAGAGCTCAAGGTCTTAAGTGTCGTATGCAGATCGGATTAGGTGTAGGTGTTCTGCGACTGACACGACTGCAAACCCCAATTGTAGATCTTGGACTCATGCGTGTTCTATTTTCTTTTCACGTAATATGAATAAATAAAAAACAAATTGTTAATCATTTAGTACAGCCATATTCTAGACCGGTTGAATTGATGGTTTCAATTGCCATTGGTCCATGAAAATTAATTACAGAAATGCAAAGGGATGAGCTTTTGGATTCAATACCGAGAACAGAATTTGGCTAAGTGTGTCATAAATGTAAGTGAATTACTTTCGTTTCTTGACAATCTCGATCTAATCTCGATTCCTCGACAAATGACGACAGTGAATCATTATTCGCCCACTGAATGTGAGATGCCGAAAAACCAGCAGTACACATCCACGTGTCTATTTTTAATTTGATGCCAAGGAGTTCATCCAATATTCGTAGTCTTCAAACTGCTCTAAGATCAAATTAGAATCGGCAGACATACTTTTGGCTGCCACTCTTTGTTTCTTTTATTATTTTATTTTAATGTATTTCTTTTATTTCCCTCTCCTTTCACATTGGAAACATTTCCTTCATAAGTTAAAGTTCTCTCTTTGTTTCACCATGAACATCAAATGCGCTGCTTGGAACAAAACAAAACCGATCAAGCCTGCCGCCAGCAAATGTCAAATGATTGAAATGTTCAATTGTCTTTGGGTCCTTTGCCAATGATGCTCCCCACACTCCCCACCGAATACCCAACCGATTCCGTTTCGATCTATCTTAGTTTTACTTAGAAATTACTCGAAAATTTTTTAGCAATACAAAAACAACAATGTTGATTTAATTTTGTAGTTCGATCAACAACCCCATTCGAGATAGTTTGTAGGGTTTTTGTGGAATGCCACATTCTAATTACAGTGGATGAAGACTCATGGTTGATAGACGACGGAGTGGTTTACTTCAGTATAACCAACCGAATTTGTAGGCATTCAATGGTTAATTGTGGGAAAATCACAGATGTTTACTGTCTCTTCCTCGGTTTTTAATTCATAGACAACATTTTTATTGCTCCATTATATGAGACGCAACTTGAGAATTAAGCGAAATGCAATTTAAAACACTCATGTTTTTTTCTACAAACCTACAATAGACTTTACCCTATGTTTGAATTGCACAAACATAGAAACACTGTCTGTGTGGAAGTAATGGATGTTCTAACAATTTCAAGTCGTTAATTTCGGTGATATTTTAGTAAGTTCAGGCAATTTCACTGTTTTCGATGACGTTTCAATGGACTATTTACCACGGGAGTTGATTTTAAAGGCCGAATTTAAAACAAAACAAAAAAATACATTTATAACTATAAAAAATTCATATTATTTCAAGTAATCGCTGATTTTTTTATATCTTAATTTCAGAAAAGTTTTTTCAATCACAATCTTGTTTGCGATTTTAGCCAGTCCTGGTTTTTTGGAAGAAAAGACCTTTACCCAGAGCTGCTACATGTTCGTGAATTATCTAATTAATATGCTAAAATATAAACTAATAATGGTTTACAAATTACCAAATGATATCTTCACAAATTTTCACCTCTTTATAGTTTTATGTTTTTTCTTGTCGTTTTCAATTCACATAAAAGTACGAGACTATTCCACACTACAAATATATGTAAATTAATTATATAATTGCTGATCGAAATAAGCGAATACAAAAAACAACTGTGAGATATCATACACGAGAAATTTGATCTGGTGATCAGGGGAAAACGGGGGAAGGTTTTGGTAGATCAATAAAATGCATATATCCAATGGTAATATAAACACACCCGAAGACATTTCAACATAGTTGCGGTGATAAAACAAGTTTCGCCGGTTTCCTGAAACACTTGTCTTCATGTTAATCCAATGTGTGATCTCCTGAACCCACAACGATCAACATTTCATTAAAACGGAGAAAATCCAATGCCTTTTGGATACATGTTGAAATTCAAATAAAGCAAAGGGAAAGCCAAAAAAAAGATTAACATGGAAATAAACAAAAACAACCAAAACTCAGTGCAGCGATCCCGCATAAATGACATGTTAATTAGCGAACGTGTAAGTGCAACATGCGTGCGTGTGTGCATTTCGAATTCACTTTTCTTTGCGGGAGAAAACCGATCAATAGTAGTGCGAAAAAGGGGTACCAAGAAATCGAAGGCGCAATGCAAACGCAAGAGCCAAGAGGTGATATAATGCAACCTCAAAACAAAAAACAACATAAATAAAAGTAAAAATTAAAAAAGAATAAAATACAAATAAAAAATAAGAGAAGCCTAAGTTGCATGGTGCAAGTGCTGCAGTAAGATGCAGGCCGTGTGGCGACTGCATTTCAAGGTAAACCTAAACCGGTAAATTAGTGATTGCAGTTTCGACTCGGTAATGTAAACACAGGTGACTCTGGCCATTACGACTATTATTTGATCAGTCATTTGCATGCTTTCCTGTGCATTAAGCACTTGTACTAGAACTGTTGATCTTTGTGGCCTGCGCAATTCACTCAATGATCGCCTTCGACTCGCCGCTAACAGAATTTTCCCAACTCGAAATGGCAGTTCCAGCTACCCGCAAATCGGCACGTGAATTGAATTTTCAACTTTTTTACTGGTCGAGCAATTAGAAAAAAAAACCAACCGAATGGAAAACGAGAAAAAACTTGTCGAGGCCAGGTGCGATTAGAGCACCACTTGGAAAATATGTCTACTGCACCCCATTCGTCGTTACAGGTGGATAGGAGCGATTTCTGGAACTCATTTTGCTTATGCTAAACGATGCTAATCGATGGGCACTGGTTATCACGGTTCTCCTTTTTCTTGATTTTTTGTTCTGTTTGTGCTTAACTCTTTTTGCCAGTAGCACCTAAAATTGGGCTTAAAGTGGCCAGCACAGATTTTATCGGGCACTGCCGAACACGCCAAGAATCCCGCTCGGCTCGTTTGAATATGTTGCCGTCACTTAACCTCCCGGAGCAACCAATGGAGCAAACGTTTTTTGAAAATTTGGTCACTGGGTGAATCTTACCGCGATTGGGCGCATTATTGATTGACTTAATGCGAATATTGACAAGTCTAGTTCAATCTCTCTAATAAATGTAACTATTTTATTGGTATAGCATTTTTTATCGGAGGTTGAATTCAATTACAGAAAAATTATTTCATTATCTCTGGTGAATCATTTTGATTAAGTTTTTGTTTAAAAATCCAGCTATTAATTGAAGCAGCAAGTGGCAAGTATTTATAATGATATTCGTGTAGGTACTATTTGCAATTGAAAATTCTTCCTCTCTTAATTGACATCATAAAACACGATAATCAAAAACCACGGAGAAATAATTAAAAATATTCCAAGTTCATTTAACTTTCAACGAAATTGTTTAGCTACGTGACTCCCGAAACAGTAACCAAAAAATAAATCAATATTTTACATCAAAGTTTTATAAAAATTTTTATCCACAGCAGCTATTGAACCTATACCTAACTATAATTAAAAAAAGTACAGAGTTCATTAAAATAATGTAGTCATTTTCCAAATATGGACTCGCGTCAAGAGGGCGTTTGTTCCGGTTCCCTTTCCCTGCCGCAGCGACCTCTAATTGCTTTGAAATCAGACACTAAAAAAACAGTCTACAGACCGCCACAAGCATCAATTTCGAAGTTTTGCAATACACCAAAAAAAAAGTTGAAATGAAAACCGAATTGGAATTGCAAATTTCTAAAATGGTGAGCCAAAAATAGTGAAGCAAGCCACTCCAGCGTTGGCAACGTTATCCTCGCGACTTGAGTTTGCCTCGTGGAAACGTGCGCCCGGAAAGCGGCGGTTTTTCCGTCAACCACAGGAAGGATGAAATGCGAGATATGCGGAAAAATAGGAAACGATACTTACCACTTCGGAGGAGTTAAGAAGCTCTGGTTATCAGGTTCCCCCGCCCAGGTGGGGCTCAGCAATTATCGCTGTGCTTTGCATCGGAATATCCGTGAATCGTCTAAGATCTGCATATTAATTGCACGGTGAGCTTAAGTAATAATGAATGTGTATAAAAACACACAGAAAAATGTCCGCAGTGTTTCAGAAGAAAATGGCGTCACTCAATGTATTCGTGCTGTTTACAAGAAAATTGAAATGGCGCCAATGTTGGCTTCGCTTCTACGATTTGCATTTAAATGAAGACAAGAATTTTCATGACTTGTTTTTTTCTTTTGTTGCAGCTGTTAGTGTTAGAATTTCCAATGTCTTTGACTGTTGAATCTCGCGAAAATCGGTTGAAGTTTGTTCAGTTTTATGAATCGATTTGTTTTTTATTGTTTTTACAATTTATTATTTTCCTTATTACTCTCGTTTTTTTTTTTAGGTAAACACTCCACTTACTAAGCCAGCATGCGAAAACAACCTCGATAGTTTGAAACCCGGCGAATGACTGTGGCAGCGAGAATCCTTTTGTGGATAATTCACTTCACCCCCGCAGTGGGATTGTCGAGCTCGCTGTTGGCGCAACTCCTCAAAGGCCGCACATGAACCGGCTTCACACGCATATGTTCGTTGAAACTTTCAAAATTTTCCGTGCACACACGATATTTTAGCATTTTCCAACTTCGCGTCTGCTGCCCCGAACAACGCCCGACGTTCGACGCAGTCGATACTCGCCGCCACCGACACCGCTTTTCCGCCCAAACTAACTACGTCCGTTGTGGGGCCAGCGGCAGCTTTGTAGAGCTTTTGGTGCCGCACACCCTGGCCCACACTGGAATGTGCTCCACTAGCCGCCGGGGGGCAAGAGGCCGAGCGAGAGCTTCGCTGGCGGACATCTTCCACAGGTGCACACTGCACATGCCGGCCGTCTCGTGGACACAACTGGAGTTCACCCACAGGCCACAGCAGTCCCCAATGAGCCGATCAGCGGTGGGGGTTGGGGGATCTCGTTGACCAGATACGATTGCTGCAACCACTTCGAAGTAGCGGCCTGACCGGACACAGGCGCACCTCGCTTCGATATCTAAACTCCCAAAACTGCCGGTTTCATTCGATGTGGGTGCGCGGGTTTCAATTTCCCAATTAATTTCCAATTGCAATATTGGCAAAAAAACAAATAGTTTTAACAATATAATATGGTCATGCAAGTATGCAACAAATAATTCGCATTTGACTCACCAAGACCGTTTATTCATGTTGAATCCCATAAATCCAGAATTACAACTTCTAAAAACTAATAAAAATAATCCTTTACATATGTACATAACAACTCTACAAAGTTTGACACTTTTCGCTGACATATTACGCTAGTTAGTTTTATTAATATTTATTAATATTGAAAAGCACGCATTCACTTTATTAAATAAATTAATATTTTGACTTCAATTAGTAAAAACATAAGCACACGCGTTCTTTACGAGTATACCGCTCCATGACTTATTCCCTTATTGGCATGTATTTTACAAGTGTCTTCTTCACAATTAATGTCAAAGTTTCTATGACAGATGACTAACAATAAGGTTACAAAAATAATAATATCCCCCAATAGAGTGATTTCTTTGGCGCCATCCTGTACTTATGAATTTACTTATTAATGGTCGCCATATTGGATCCGCCATCTTGTATTTACGAATTTTTATAGTAGATTCGAAATTAGTGGTCTCAAAATTCGATTGCTATTTTTCATAAGAATCGTTTGATTTTCAAAAAGTTTTTAAGGGGTGAATTTTTTTCGTTTGTGTAGGAGGTGAACACATAAAAAGCCGTTATAACTTCTGTTCGGAATACGATGGAAGGACAGACAAGATTTCAATAAAAGTACGCAATACGGCTTCTCCATCAGTGTCTCACAATGTCTCGATTCGTTGATAAATGTAGCAAATATGAATGTTCAAACTTAAAATTTTGATTGAAATTGAACCTTATTACACTTCGTCCTTAAAAATTTCCTTCATAACAGGGATATATTTTTTTTTCGAGAATATGTATCCTTCAATTCAAAAAATCCTTTTCGGCAGGTCTACAGGCTGAGGTAAATTTCGAAGTGTTTGTGATTGCAGTTTTTGGAGTAATTTTTTTCAAAATCGAGAAACTACTTATTGATTTATAAACTTTTCAATAAGAGCTTTTCAACGATACCCCACAAGATGTGGTATAAAAAATTTCGAATTTCCACCCACACGCCCACTCGCACCCCCCACAAGCGCACTCGCACCGTCCACAACCCCTGAATCGGTGGTGTCACCGTAAACTTCACAAAGAGTACTCTAATTTATGTAGAAAAAGTTTCTCCATAAACTTCATAGGGGTCGAGATATAATTTTTGAACATTAAAGAGCCCCTCCCCGCCAACCCCCTTGGGACGACTTAACGAACTTAACCGAGTTATTAGGCTAGAAATAGAACTTCGTTCAAATATTTTCAAAATTGCGGCAGCCAGCGTGTAAATATATATTATATACATATCAACTTTCGAACGAGGGATGGTTTCGTAGTCAGGGATGCATGAAACGAAAAACTATGAAAGAATTTTTCGAATGTCATAACATGGTACCCATCTCAATCTCGAAATCTACCTAAAAGAAATCATGCCAATATAGATTTTTGTGGAATCAGTAGAATACCTGATTGGAAAAAATTTCCGCAAAATGTATTCGGTGCAGAAACCGTTTCCACTGAACCCACAAAATGTTAATAATAACTCCAGAAAAATCTTACTAACTCTTGAGATATACTAAATATATTACCATAATTCCTTTTTTGTTTGAAAGATATCGGAAGGGTACATGTTTTTGAAAAAAAACATATACCTGTTATGAAGGAAATTTTTAAGGACGAAGTATAAAAAAAATTAATGTTTAATCAAAATTCAAACGATTTAATCAAAATTTAAACGATTCAGGTTTATATATGGCAACACTAAGTGGGAAATGTCCGATTGTGCTTATCTTCGAACTTGACCTTGCAATTTTAATGAAATATTTTTGTACCGAATTTCAAGTCTCTAGCAGACAGACAGAGAACAGACAGACGGACATGGAAAACCAGTTTCTTTTCACTTCCCAATCATGAATATATAATTCTTTTTTTCTATGAATATTATTTCGTGGCATTGGAAACGTTCGCTCAAAACTAATACATATATATTACTAGCAGGTCTACCCGGTTACACTCGGGCGATGAAAATTATAATATAATGTCCATCATATTACATTAAAATTTATAACTACTCCCAAACGCGACGTATAATACATACAACCGTTTCCGGTAGATCGGGCTGCAATAATAGTTGGTTAGTTTTTTTTCAGTCAAGGGTGCTTTTGAGGGGTTGAATTAGGACGGAGCCATGGAGGGTAGTAGTTCTCATTGAGTTTTTTTTCTAACCAAAAGGTCAAATACAAATTTTTATGAATTTTAGTACTTCAAAGATGGTGAATTTCCATAAGAAATTTCATCCCCTATTTTACCCCTTTAAGGGTGGAATTTCAAAAACCGGTTCTTTAGTGAGCACCTATGCGATAAGTTGAAGTATATACAAAATTTTGTCGAAATCGGTTCAGTGGTTCCGGAGGAACCGTTTTCACCCCCTTAAGGATGGAATTTCAAAAAACCGTTTCTTAGTAAACACTTACATTACGAGACAAAGATACTGTCAAAATTTCAAGTCTCAACCTATTATAGTTTAGGCTCTACGTTGATTCTCTGTCAGGACAAATGCCACATTATATAGAGATACATTATATAGCTTTTCCTTTTTGCTTAGCTCCTAAACGTCGTAGCGTGATGTTAAATAGCCTAGAACCTTCCTCAAGAATTGGGCTATCAAATGGAAAAAGAATTATTCAAATCTGACTGGTAGTTCCAGAGATTAGCGCGTTCAAGTAAAAACAAACAAACAATTGTTGGATACCGACTGCAGCGCCATCTGCCGGACTGATTTCTGAATCTAAACCATCCTGGGCGCCACCCAAACGCATACAAAAAAATTCATTCAAATCGGTCCAGCCGTTTAGGAGGAGTTCAGTGACATACACACGTACAGTAGAATTATATATATAAAGATATACCTATATAGCAGGATTTATTTTATTTTTTAAAAAAAAATTTCTTTCAAAAATATTTTTTTCATTTAAAATAAAAAATTAATTCTTCACTCTTTCGTCAAAATCGACTTCATATTCGATATCCTCACCCTAAAAAACATAATAAAAGATATCCTACATGCCCAAGTTCACAAAAACTTTAAAAATGCGTAATTTTGCCCCCCTTTTTCACCCCTAAAACCCCAGGGTGTATTCCGATCAAGCTGCCGAGCATCGGGACACAACTAGGGTCCAAATTGTAGCCTATATGCGAAAGAACGATATTTTTCGGCCGGTATTTAAGGTAGATATCGCTGACACGGCGGACGGCGGGCAGACATTGCAGTTTTGGACTCTACGCATCTTGAAACGTAAAAGAAAAAAATTTGAGGGGGTGTTAAAAAAATTTTTTCCGAACCGATTACAAAGGTGTATTATTCAGAGAATAATAAACCAAAAGTAGGCTGTATGGAATATGGATTAGTATTACCTTCGGACAAAATATGAAAGATATCGAACAAAGTATCCAAACTTTCACATTTATAAAATTAGTATGATTTTATTTTATTTCTAGATCCGTGCAGTAAAAAACGAGTTAAATGCAGTGGAGGCATACAGTACCTGTTTTGATGAAAGTAATAATTGCTATTTCCATCGCCAAAAGACCTCTGAGTACATAATTATAAAGTTGTTAATTTTAAGCTTTAACTTTGTATTTATGAAAAACCAGCATAGACTATTTTTTCATTTATCGGCACAATACCGAAAACCACCTCAAATCAAAATTGTGAAGGAACATTAATTATTTTATATATTATTTATATTAATTTGCAAGTGACAAGGTTCACACTTTTCGTATTCTTCCCCATTTTCTGAAATCGCTGAAAGTCTCTGATTTTTCTGATGCATTTTTCAAAACAAAAAACTTCTTTCATAATAATAAGTTCTCAAACCAGTTTTTTTCCGCATTATTTTGATTGAAACTGTCAGTGTTTCGAAATTTTGTGCAAAACTGAAGTTTCTGAACACTGTCTCAATGCCAGCTTGCCCGTGGGTTTGAGAAAACAAACAGTAAGCACTCTGCAGTCAACAATAGCATAGCAAACCCACATGATACATTACGATCACTGTTATACAAAAAGCTTTAGATGTGAGGAGATGCTAAACAGCTAAAGCATTTCTATTGTTGTTATACAAAGTGAAAGCTTGGGATGTGAGACGAGATGTGAAAAAATGGTATTTTCATTTTGCAAATAGTCCGCAAAGGCCAGCCCAGATAGCTCTGACGTCAATTCATTTCATTAATCCCGAAACTCCCTCCGATAAATTTCTTTTGCCATCGCTTCCTGAATAATTATTGTTATCCGTACGTAATAATATAATTGAACGGAACTCGAAAATTTCAAGCGATAGAGAAATAGGAAGTAGAGAAAGCGAGAACATTACGGCAACGTTCGCCACTTCAGCGTCCCTAAAAGTGTGGAAGATAATCTCACAGAAATACCGTATCACTTAATGTCTTTAAATAATGGATCCAGTTCACTTCCAAGAATTGCAAGTGGCGAAATGTTAATTTTGGCTCCATTCAAACAGAAACCAAAACTAGTACGGAAGCAGTTTTAACACAGAAAAAAGTGTGTTACAAAATCGTGTAGAAACCTTGGAAATTAAACAGTTTACCTATCGTAAAAAGAGAAATTCCTTTTAAATTATTGAAAACGCATATGCAAAAAGGGGAAATTTTTAGTATCTATAAAATTTCAAAATCGTTGTAAAAATAATCGTGTAAAAAAAGGTTCGTGCAAATAAATTAATTGTAATTCGTATTTTTTACGGAAAAAAGGTAATATGTAAATAGTAAACAAAATCAACAGTTTTGTAGGCAACACTAAGAAGAAGAAGCCTGATTTTGCCCATCTTCGAATTTGACCTCATCATTTAAACGAAATATCATTGCACCAAATTTCAAGCATAGACAAATAAAGCACTTTATGCTTTAAGTGTATGAGCATTGAGCATTATTAAAGGCGCGCGCTGACTCAAAATTAGTTACATACATTACTTTAGAAGATTAATTATTATAACTAAAAAGGTTAATTTTTATTTTTCAATTTTCAGTTTCATTTTTCGTCGGTTCAATTTTTTTTGAAAAGTGTTTTTAAACAATAAAATTTATTCTACCCTAACTTATGAATATTATGTTATTTCCTGCAAAAATAGTTATGAAAAATTTGAACCATTTTTTTTTTTTTGCTAAATTTTGGTAATATTATGTTGATACTTCTTGTCAAATAATTGTTTTCGCCCTGTAGTGCGTAACAAAGCAAATTAGAATAGTTCAAAATTTTCTTAAATATTTTTGTATGGTAAATGGACATTCAATCAAATGGTTTTTGCTTTTTATCTCGAAAACGAAGGAAGATACGTCAAAAACTCAGGAGACCAAAAAGTTGTATTTTTGCTTGCTTTATCTAAAAAAAATATCATAATTAGCAAAAAGTCAGTAGCGTACACATTTTTTGTCAATAATATTGCTTAAGGTGCCCCCACGCACGCCACTGGACTTAATAACCTTAGTCTAGTTAAGGTGAAATGAGCTCCTTATTACTGCAAACAATGCTGCAAAATTTCAAAAAAATCGGACAAAAGATATTTCAGATATTGTTAAAAAAACGATGTTTTATAAAAAGTTTAACACCCTGTATCTTGGACACCATGCATTTCCGGACCTATGTTTATATGAACTTTTTTTCATGAAATGAACTCAGAAATCACCCCCTTAAATATTACCGTGTTGTTTTTAAACACTCTGTAATATCAAACAAATGGCATATTATGTAAATTGAAATTAATTCTTCATTTAATTTAATCATATTTTAATTTCTCAACTAATTAATTAACATCCACCAAAAAATGGAACATAAACAAAAAAAAATCACGTAAAAACTTAAGAATAACGTTTCAAGCAAATAGTTAACAGTCCTCACTAGAGGACGAAATTGATACTTATTTGAAATTTAAACCAGGTTTACACAAATATCAACTGTGAAATCCGCCAAACTTGAGCTTTAACTTAAGCTAGTCTTTTAACTAAACTATAGCTTGAGCTTCCGCTGTGAAATTGAGCATAAGCGATTGAAACAGAATTTCGTTTGTACATAAACTTTAATATCAATTCCTGTTCGAAAATACTTAACTAAATTCACGAGTATAATACATAAAAATATTTTCAACTAGAATCACTAATTCCATTGCACCACCATGAAACCGGTACGAACAGATCCTTCCATGTGTTGCCCACAGGACAGTTTTGTCGAGCATAATACTCCATACTGTACAAGGATACCATAAGACCATTACCGACTCCCAATCCCCACCAAAGCACCAAATTTCCCATATGATTGGAACTCTTGCCCAGCAACAGCAGCAAGCTGAGACTGACTCCGCCAAAGAATGCTAGCAACACAGGATAACAGAATCGAAACGCAACATCGATGAGATATTCATGAACAATTGCCGATATTAAAATCACGCATACGGCCGAAGCACTTTTCGATCCACGAAATACGTACACATAGAGATCCTTGTAAATGTATTCGTACAGCCAATCGTGAACAAGGATGTTCCAGTCCCGGAAGAATGCTTGAAAATTATTCGCAGTCCACCAGTCCTTGTAGAACATGCGATCGCCGAATTGCAATATTTCTGCTGTAAAATTCTGCCACGCATGCAGAATACAGTAGAAACCACCCAAGTATATCATAAGCCCAGGAGCAACCATTCCGAAAAGCTTTGCTGTTAGTTGTCCTAATGTGATTTGCTCCTTGCCGTAGTCGACGAAATAAGGACGCAAGTATCTTTCATGGATGACGGTAATGAAGAAGATAACAGCAATCACTTCAAGGAAACTCTTGGCGGCGAATACCCATCGAATTTGCTTTGTCCTAGGATAACTGTCTCTGTAAATTAAAGTGGGAGCGAAGAGGAAATACAAATAGTTTCCGAAATGAGGAAATGGAGCACGGATCAGAGAACTTTCTTTGCAGTCATCAGTTTTACGTTTGCCATTCAGTTGGAAAGGGACATTGGTGCGGACAAATGCATGCACCTTCATCATTAATCTAGTCATTTCTAAAAGCACCACTGTAGACGAAGCTAGCGGTAAATCAAAACTAACGGTGAGCCATGATGGAATATATCCGAATATCAGTTGATACGACACAAACACCACTAAAGCGAAATAGTTCCATAACTTCCGCAACATTGGCCCTGCAAGTGAAAGGAGCATCAGCTAGTTCGACTAATGATATAGAATATAACAATTTTACTTTTTCGGAGAACAAATTGCACATACGCCCACAGTTTAAAAACGAAGTAAAAGAGCAGCACAGTGACTTGCATGGCAAGCCAAAATGTCATGGCGATGTGGAACTTTCCGAATCCAGTTTGAATGGTTGTTAAACCGAAATTCCAACTAAAAAATAACCAAATGCCAATGAACTTCAAGGATACTGCGCAGAAGTACAAACCTTCCGTTATCGACAAAGTCATGTACGAACAAATTAAGAAAAATTACGTTAAAAATGACAAAGAAAATGTGGTAAATGCCCCTCATGTGACTGACTTCCAGGAGACTCGTCAGGTAAGACTGGCGATCGATGAATACCTTTTCGGGCAGTGTTCTTTGACTGCTCTTTTCAGTTCCATGCACTTTGACACGATTACTCCAGATGTGTTTACTTTGTTGCTTTGCAAAATCCTTAAAGTGGCTCGAATTTAGTTCGTACAACTTTATTTCCTGGATGATGTCCTCCACCATGCTATCCATTTTGTGCGTTACATCCCGTAGTATGTTCGACTGGAATTCCTAACAAACATAATATTGTTAATAACAACATTAAAATTACAATAAAAACTGTTTACTTACTTCTAATTTTAACTTAACTTTATGAAGTGCGATTTCAGTGTTGAATTGACTCGATTCATGGCATCTATCTGCAAAAACAAATATCAGTAACATTGTAAATATTTTTCTAGTTTTAAAAATAAACAAACGTGACTATAAAACAACAACAAATGTCACTCAAACTTGATCGCATTTAAATTGTACATTTTTCTATATTAGCGTACCGTGTAAAAAATTACAACAAAATGTTTTCCAACTCTCGATAGATATATGTAAATCAACAATTAATTGTTAAAGCCAAAGTTAGTAAATTCTTATACCATACTAAATCTAATATTTTGAACGCCACTGATAAATAACTTGGACGCATTGTGCAACAACTAAAACTGGTATTTTGGACTTATTGATTTCAGTATCTGTAAAAATAACAGAAAAAAAAAACAACTTCTTAATCGACACCGAAGCCCCACAGTGCAAATGTTTTTATTCACTTAAGCTGTTTGATTTCAAATGCTCTCAAAACAATTCCAGCTGATAAAAGTAATGGCGAGTATTAAAATAATATCGCCGTGGTAAAAAAAACTTAAGCATACTATCGAAACTAAAGTGTTGCTTATCAACAAATTGCTTGTCAAATGGCTTTACAACAAACAGATGACTAGAGACTAGTCTTCTGAATTGTAACACAATAGAAAATCCGCTCCTTTAGACAAATCGCATGGTTCTTACATTGTTAGATTTTTTGTGTATTTAATTTTTAATTCATTTCAGTTGCATTGAGTCAAATAAACTGAATGAGAATAATTAAGAACTTCGTTTCTTCGGCCGTCGTTCTATTTCCAAATAGAATTGGTTTAAATTTGGGATTCATAGGTAAATAAATAAATAAATAGAATCACTGATAGGATTACACAATGATAGCACAACACTTGTCAGCCGTTCTTTGATGGGGAGACGCCGCAGCCGGTGTCACTTCCACTGACCTTCACCCACCTTTTCCGGGAGCATCTGATGATTCACTTTGCCTACCATCTGTTCCAGAATTAATCTTACATTGACTATTCATTTTTCACTGAAACCAAATTAAATATTTTCACAACACAAATCCGTTTTCAACGTTGCTCAATTTGAAGAGCCACTGAAGCCAATGTCATTGGGCCCGCGTAATTTAAACAAACTCAATTACAGCTCAGCTGTTTGGTCACCTAACTCTCCTCTTTTCAGTACGATAACACGAACTGTGATAACCGGAATTGCGCTCAGTACCAATTATGTTTAATTGTTTAAGGACTCGTGTACCGACGACAACGTACTCAATTTCCCAGAGATCATCTGCGGTTTGATATTTGAAGACTCTTAAACAGATAATCAACCACTTTAGTCGAGTCACTCCATATGTTGATAGCAAAGTGTAGTGGTTATCAATTCACGCCAGTGACTGTCGTAGGAGTCTAGGAGAAGACATTTTGTTTATTTCTTTTCATTTTATTTGTGGGAGGCGGCAGAGACTGCAGTTATTGATCTCTGTTCCCGATTTTGATTGAAGGCTGAGATGCACACGCTAAATGTTCACAGTTCGATTGATTTGGCGAGTCATCGGCAGGCCCGGTCTGGCCCTAGTCGGCACCTGGCAATCCCCAGGGGCCCCCGAGCCAAAGGGGCCCCAAGCCAAGGACTCAAAAAAGAAAAACAGAAACTATTTACAACTTCAATCAGTGGCGCAGGCGCAGCTACCGCATATCAAGGGTTAGCAATGCGGAAGGACCCTCGAATATCAGGGGCCCATCGACTGAGAAGAATATTATGAAACAGTAGTCAGACAATATGTTGCATAAGAAAAATAGCGCACACTAATTCTCAACATTGTTTATGGGCCCCATTCTCACGTTTTAACCAAAAAATATCTATCCAAAACTATCCAAAAATGCCAGTGCCCTTAAAAATATCAGGGTTTAAAAGATGAATGTTCCCCGCTTTCCTTCGTGGAAATTTTCACGTGTTGAGTTATTTAACCTGTGTATTTGTATACTTGTATCAATAAATTACATCATTACAAATACCTAAACCTTTTACAGTAATAACTAGGTACGACGAAAAGAGGAACGAAACTCAACGAAAGTCATCTATATATTACATAAAATTCAAATACCACTCATTGATTCACTGATCACTATTTCTCAAGAACGGCCAAACGTATGAACTTGAAACTTGGCATGATGAATCCACTTAAGCTCTAGATGTGCAATAAGAAGGGGTTTGTTGAAATTACACCCCTGAGGGGTGAAAAGGCGTGAAAACGGTTTCTCCAAAACCACTGAACCGATTTCCATGAAATTTGGAATATTTCTTCAACTTGCCGCACAGGTTATCGTTGAGAAGCAGATTTTTGAAATTCAACCCTGAAGGGAGTGAAAAGGGGTGAAAACGGTTACTTCGGCAGCGCTGAAATTTTGTATACTTCTACAAATTGTCTCATAGGTGCTGACTAAGAACCGGTTTTTTGAAATTCCACCCCTAAGGGGGTAAAATAGCTGATGGAAGTTTGTATGGAAGTTCACCATTTTTGCAGTAAAAATTCATAAAAATTGATATTTGGCCTTTTGGTTAGAAATAAAGAAACACGTGTATCAGTGATTTTGAAATTCAACCCCTAAGGAGGTGAAATAGGGGATGAAAGTTTTTATGGAAATGCGCCATTTTTGAAGTAAAAAATTCGTAAAAATTTGTGTTTCGGCTTTTGTTAGAAACAAAGAAACACGCGCATCAGGATTTTTTTAAATTCCACCCCTAATTGGGGAAAATAGGGGATGAAAATTTGAAATGAAATTAGCTATTTTTTAATTTATAAATTGGTCTTTTGTTAGAAGTAAAGAAACACGCGTATCAGGATTTTTCGAAATTCCACCCATAAGGAGATACAATAGGGGATGAAAGTTTCTATGAAAATCCGCCATTTTTGAATTAATTCTTCATAAAAATTAGTATTTCGCTTTTTTGGTTAGAAAAAGAGCTCAATGAGAACTAGCAACCGCTATCCTAATTGAACCACCCAAAACCACCCCTGACTGAAAAAAATAGCTATGCGGGAAACGGTTCCATGTCATATATATTATACGTCGCGTTTGGGGGTAGTACTCTGTAATGTATTATGATTTTAACTGACCCGGGTGTAACCGGGTAGACACCTACTAGTATATATATAGGTATAGGATTGCAGATATTTATATTCCTTTTATTAAATCAAATGTCTAAGTATACTTTTAACAAGTAATATTTTGAATCGTGTACATTTTTTGGGCACCAATACGAAAAATGTAATTTTTCAAATAAAAATATAAAATTTTAGCAGGGCCCCGAGCAAACCAATTCCCAGGGGCCCCAAACCTGGCCAGACCGGGCCTGGTCATCGGGAAGCTTTCGACGACACTCGGAATAGCTAGAAGTGCAGAGTCGATATGCACTATCAGAAGATAATCCTCAAGTTGCATTTTGTTGAGCAAAAGGAAGAAATTGTGCAATAAGTAAACAAAACCTTCTAATAAATGGTTTTTTTGTGGTTGATGACGGCATAAAGGCAACCGCAGAACGATTTGCAAGAAATACACTCTTTTAACGCGGTACTTTCCAAAAACTTTTCCAGGGAGCATATATGTTGATTTGATGTACAAACCTCACTACTATCAATTACATTCATGAGAAAAATATGGAAAATGTATTTACAACAGTGTTTGAGAAATTGATATCAGATTGTAAGCCAGCTTAATTTAGAAACGCCTAAAAGTATGTTTTCCGTAATATAAAAACGTACTGTAGAAATTAATGGAAAATTTATCTCTTAAAAAAACGTTTAAAAAACAAAAATCCGACTACGGACAATTTGCCAACTCAAAAGTATGAAACAAGAAAAATCTTGGGATTCCGAAAATTATTTTAAGTTCCTATCTGCATTTTCCTATTACAATACTTTCATCCATCCGTGGTCGTGCTTTTTATATGAAATAAATAAATTGATTGTAACAACAATAAAAAACGCACGATCACGAATGGATGTTTATATTGTAATGGGAAATTTCAGAGAGTACCTAACTTAACATATATTTAGGAATCCCCAAGATTTTTCTGGTTGCATACTTTTGAGTTGGCAAATTGTCTGTAGGCGGGATTTAGTTTTTTAAAGGTTTATCTTTTATTTGAACAGCTTTTTTATAGGTACCCTAGATGTAGGGTATATTAGTTTTGAGCGAACGTTTGCAACGCCAAGAAATGATCGTCACAGAAAAGAAAGAACTATATATTCATGATTGGGAAGTGAAAAGAAACCGTTTTATGCATGTCCGTCTGTCTGTCTGTCTGTGTGTCTGTCTGTCTTGCCAGACGATAACTCGAGAACGCTTGTAGCTAGGGACTTGTAATTTGGTACAATTATATTTGATTAAAATTGCAAGGTCAAGTTCGAAGATGGGCAAAATCGGGCAACTCCTTCTTAGTGTTGCCATATAAGCATGAGTCATTTTTATACAAAAATGTTGATATAAGAATGAGTATATTTTTCTACATCTAGGGTATCACGTAATTGGTGTGACCAATTGCTTCCTTACTAGTTTCATTAATGAATCAATATCGAATAAATTGTATGTCATTATTATGATAACCAATAAACACAAAAATAAAGTTTTAAATTATATTTATTACAAGAACGGGGGAACCGGGACACGGTCTACGATGATAAAAAATAATGCAAACAAACACTGGATATAATTTGAACAAACATTAGCTACAGCTGACAAAGAAATAAAAATAACCTAATCGGAAAAATAACGAATCGATTGACACCTCATTTATCAAAGTCGGATGAGTAGTTTAGGTGGAACGCACTTAAATACAAAATTACAAACACACATGGACTCCTCTAATATTATTACCCTTTTTTGGCGTTGCCGCAATCGGGTAAAAAAGAAAGTTTTGAAAATTTTTATGAAAAGCATTATTTCAAAAAATAATGCCAACAAGGATTAACTTTAGTACGGTTCGTTTAAATAAAAGAATTCAAATATTTACAAGTCTGGAACTTGATCATAAAATTCTTTAGAAAAGTGAAGAAAGTTTATTAGCATTAGTACTGAGTACTGATTATATGTACGTACTTAATATTTTTGAATAATAAATTGCACCCGCAAGTGGTTATAAATCAGGGGTTGAAACTGAGATTGTTGCCAACAGGATGTAGCTGATTTTTTTACGTTACAATACTATATATTTTCCTGTCTGTTAATGAGACAAGATTAGTTATTTTATCGATTAAATATTTTATTTCACAAAAACACGACATAATCTTAAAAAAAAAAAATTCAAACTGAAAATTAAGGAAAATACTTTATTTTTTTTCTCATCTCCTTTAATTACTTTATTTAAAAAGTCAATTTGGGGCACGGTAGTGCCCCGCCAACTCGAGCAAAAAAGCGGCACGGCCGTACCATACTTTTCTCGAAACAGTTCAGGTCATTTTCGACCCCCCCCCCCCCCCCCCCCCCCCCTATAACTTCGTTGTTGGTAAAACTAGAAGCATGAATTTTCAGTAACCAAGCACGCATTGTATAAACACGGTATATTGCAAATTTCATTCAATTTGAACCAGTAGTTTACGAATTATAATTACTAGTCAAAGTTTCTTAATTATTATGTCACTCAGTCACTGACTGACTGACCGATCATCAAAACTCTAAGGCACTTCTAGTAGACATAGAAGTTTCAAATTTAGAATACAATTAGTGTTTAGTGTATAAATGAAGGAAAAACTATAATATTTTGCAATTTCAGTCCAGTTTTCTAAATACACCAACTGAATAAATAACTTTGTAACCTCATATAAACATATAGGATTACAAAGTTACATTTGCAGTGAATGAATTAGTGTACCTGTATATGTATATCTACAAAAAGAAATGAGGTGCCATCAAAAACATAACTTGTAAAAAAAAAACCAAGTCTTGCAACTCAGTTCTTCTACCGTAAAAAGTTGTGAGATCCGTGTAATACCAAGTCGGTTAATTCATTCAGTCCCTTCTTAAGGGGCATTCTGTCTTAAGTTATTACGTAATTAGCTAACCTAACAACATCTTATAGTAACCATATCAATATTAAACATCTTTTATGTTTTAAATAAAAATAGATTGACTTGGCCATCGCATGAAAACATAATATATCTCACAAGTAATACATACTTTATTAAATTAAAGATTGTTTAGTGCGATTGCCAAGTGAATCTATTTTTATTTAAAACCGACAAGTGGTATTATATGGATCTCACAACTTTTTACGGTAGAAAAACTGAGTTGCGAGACTTGGTTTTTTTACAAGTTATGTTGTTGATGGCATTGAACTTTTAATTAACAACTTGTAACATATGTATAAAGGGAACACTGTATATTGTATAAAGATTATAAAGGGTGGTCCATATTAAATTTGTATTTTGATGTATAGGTTTTTTTTTGCTCTGGTAATACTTATGTCGTTTTGGTTTTAACAGAAATTTAGTTTGAAGTCTGAAGTATACGAAAATGGTCAAGTAATAAGTATACGCTCGATGAACGCTGGGAAATACTGAAAAATTACTTTCAAAGTGATTGTGAAGTTTCAGGAACAGTGCGGAAATCCAAATCGCGACGTGCTGAATGAAAAATTCTTTTCGGCCATTGAAGATATAGACTTGGAGAATGTTTGGTTTCAACAGGACGGCGCTAGGTGCCACACAAGCCACACTTCGATCGACTTAGTGCGCTCGAAATTCGAAAATCGTGTTATCAACAAAAATGCTGATGCGAATTGACCACCGAGAAGCTGCGATTTGACACCGTTAGACTATAATGTGTGACGCGCCGTTAAAGACAAATGTTACACCAATGAACCAGAAACGATTGACGAGCTTAAACACAATATTATCACCGAAATTGGCAAGATACAGCTGCAAACAATCGAAAATGTGCTAAAAAATTGGGCCGACAGAATGGGCTATTGTGAGGCCAGTCACGGCAGCCATTTGAATGAAATCATATTCCATCATTAATGTACAAAAATACAGCTTTCAAATAAAAAAGACTATTTGAAAAAATATTAAACTGTTTTGTTTTTATACCCATTTATATCATACAAATTTTATTTGGACCACCCTATATATATAATAATTTTAGGAAATAAATAAACGATCTGTATGGTTTTACAATGACGTTAGTAATTAGTTAAACTTATTATATTACTAGCAGGTGTCTAGCCGGTTTCACCCGGGTCGGTGAAAATCAGAATATATAAAAAATATTACTTTTTGAATTTAAATCTACCGCCAAAGGGACTTATATTACTCGAACTGTTTCCTATATGTCGGGTTACAATAATAATAATAATATTGATTAGTTTTTTTTTCAGTTGAGAGTGGTTTTGGGCGTTTGAAATAGAATAGAGAGTGGTAGTTCTCATTGAGCTACTTTTCTAACCAAAAAAGCCAAATAACAATTTTTATGATTTGTTTTCTTCAAAAATGGCGGTTTTTCATGCAAAATTTCCTCGTATTCTTTACCCTCTTAGGGATGAACTTTCTTATTGAGCATCTATGAGACAAGTTGAAGAAGTGTTCCAAATTTCATGGAAATTGGTTTAGTGGTTCCGTAGAAATCATTTTCAACCCTTTTCACCCCCTTAAGGGTAGAATATCAAAAAATCACTTCTCGGCAAGAGCGTATAATAAGTTGAAGAAGTATACAAAATTTCGTGGAAATCGGTTCAGCGGTTCAACCGTTTTCATCGCTTTTCACCCCCTTAAAGATAGATTTCAAAAAACCACTTCTTGGCAAGACCCTATGAGGAAAGTTGACGCAGTATTTGAAATTTCATGGAAATTGGCTCAATGGTTCCGGAGAAACCGTTTTCACCCTTTTTTACTCCTTGGTTGAATTTCCAAAAACTGCTTCTGAACGATCACTAATGAAGTAAGTTCTAGAAGTATTCTAAATTTCATGGAAATCGGTTTAGTTCTTCCGGAGATACCGTTTTTATGGTACACGTTTTCATCCCCTTAAGAGTGGAATTTCAAAAAGTAACTTCACCGCAAGAGCCTCTGAGGTAAGTTCTAGAAGTTTCCAAATTTCATGGAAATCGGTCCAGTGCTTCCGGAGAAACCGATTTCACCACTTTTCACCCCCTTGAGGGTTGAAGGGTTGAAAAAATACGCTTATGTTCTTAGTTGGAATAAGTATTACCTTTGCACAAAAAATGAAAAATAGCGAACCAAGGGTTTAGGCGTGATTGACGGACAAATATCCAAACTTTCACATTTATATTACTATACATATACTATATATTATTATTATTATTTTTACTTATTATAAAATATTTAAAAAAAAAAACAAGTTGCAAATGTAAAAAAATATTGCTAAAATGGAAGACCTAATGCAATATGAATTGATTTAAAAATATATAAGCTCCTATATAATAATAATGCAATGGTTCAAATTACCTTGTTTGAGGATTCCCACTGCAGGATAAAATTCAATCTCATCGGTCCTTCTCTCATTTGAGGCCCCAGGAGTCTGGCGCACTGCGCCCTGTATATATTGGCACATATATTTTTATTTTGTAAATGTTTCGATCATGTAGCTATATTCATTACTTTTAAAACCTCACCAAATTACGAATTCTAAATTTCTAAAAACGACCAAATATGTTCACTCTTTGAAATTAAACAGAATTTCAAAAAAAATATTATATTTCGAAAAAAAATCGCAAAGAGTGAGATCAATCGCGCATTTTTATCACTAAAACTGTGGAAGTAATTGTTAGTTATCAAATATTTTTAATTCATCTACATTAACTTCGCAAAAAATTGCTTGTTTTTGTAAAGCGTGATTTTTTAGGCATTTGGTTGTTAATTTAAAGAAAAAACGCAGAAAAAATGCTAAAATTTATGAAAATGATATTTCAGTCGATAAATCAATGCTTGTCATTTTTCTAAAGATTATTTAATTTAACAATTTAGCACGACTACGCTTTAAATGATCCATGCAAGAAGTCCACTTTTGAACCAATTTTTCGAGCATATGTCTGCTGGTATCTCGTAATGTTTTTATGCAATTGACGCTGGTTTATCAGCATAGAGAGTGCTGTTGAAAGTTTTACACCACCATATCGACCAGATTCAGCTCGTGGCATTTTCGGCAAAACAAGTTCGAAATCTACGAACGATCGCGGGCGCCATTGACGGTAATTTACTATGCTTGAAGAAGTGGTTCTAAATTACTTTCCACATGGATCACTTAAAACGATCAACATTTAAATGAATTAATCTTTAAAACATAAATGCCCAATAATGATTTATCGACTCAAATAAAAATTTCATAAACTTTTGCATTTTTTCGGTGTTTTTAATTTAAATTAAAAACCAAAAGCTTAAAACATCACCCTATTTTTGTGTATTTGTGCCATTAAGGCAAATCTTTCGACAGCTAATTAACACGCTTCCCGACATCCAATCGAGCTAAAACTTTACAGATAGGCTCGTTGTCGCATTCTATTAAAAAACAAAATTGTATGGGATGAGTTCTGACTGGTAGCCGATTTGAAATGAGCCGCCATATTAACTATTAGCACAGACAAATCTCCAGCTCATCGCAAGAAACTCACTTGATCGCTGTTGCGAATCCATTTTATGTTTACTTTTCGCCAAACGTTATCAGATATGTTAACCCCGAACTCCGTTCGACGGCACACGACACCTAAAGTAAACCCACTCTACGTGACGTCACTAACCCACTTAAGTGCGCTCGTCTGTCAGGGGTATTATTGTGCAGCTTTAAGCTAAGCGCAGATTGACGCGATTTTGCTGGCAGTGGCGGTTGAGGTTTTAAGGCCATAAATCCACTGCCACTGCCATCGCCAGCGAAATCGCGTCAGTCTGCGCTTAGTTTTACATTCAAAGCAGCTTATCAATTGTGAAAACAGATGTAATATAATTACAGATAGTTAACGGTTGCGCTCTCTTAACAAAGAAGTAAGATCTAGATTCTAGAACCAACAGCGGTTTGAGGGAAGGGAGGGGGGCGGGGGAGGGGTTAATGAGGTAATTACCTCCTAAGAATTTTTCTTTCGCTTATTTATTTTTATTCTTAAAAATTACAAATATTTCAAACAAACATACATACCTTGATTTATCCCCTGGTAATTTGAAAAACCACATACATACATATTTGAATTTTGGAAATTACAATGGCAAATTACAAATGAACTAAAAGAACAATTACCAGAAAATGCTTTAGATGCATGCAGAGAATATGACGCCAATATTTACCCAACATTCAAAATAATTTTACATATATTCTGTACTCTGCTCGTTAGCGTTGCTTCTGCAGAATGAAGTTTTTCTGCACTGAAAAGATTAAAATCGTAGCTGCGAGCCAATGTCTCAAGGAAGACAAACCGGGAATATCAATATTGACAATATTATTAACAAGTTTGCTGGAAACCTGGAAAGCAAAGAAAAGTAGATTTCATTATTTAAGAAATATTATAAATCGTTTTTTTAATAAATTTAGTTATAAAAATGTGTTTCAAATTTTACAGAATATTTTATTATGTTTTTATGTGTCCTATATATTTATTTCGGATGTGATATTATTTTTTTATTTTTTTAAAATGAATAGAATTTTATTTTATTATTATATAATATTCCTTTTTTATACTAATTATATTTATTGATGTTGATTGTTTTTTATCTATATATATAAAAATCAATTGCATTGCGTTAGTCTCGCAAAAACCCGTTGTTTGCTTTGTCTCAATATAGGGATGGTTTAGGAAAAAAGAAAATTCGGAAAAACCCAAAGGGAAAGCCGGAAAATCGAAAAAATTGTGGTTTGCGTTTTGTATGAGAAAGCACTTTTCACCACCAGATGGTATTGTTGGCGGGCTTGTCGTTTGACAGCTCGATTCGATTCGATGATTCGATTATTCACACTCAATTCAATGATTCGATTATATTAACACTCAATTCAATGATTCGATTAATTATTCACACCGTGCGGTTGTGCTCAAACAGTGAAATCTAATAAATTTAAAATTGTTTTTTTCGTAAAAAAGGTAGTGCATTTTGAGAATAGATTATTTTAAAGCGAATTTAATTACATTTTGCGAACAATCATTTCGATCACCCATTCCATTAAGGTATATTGACTTTGCAGTCTTAGACATAAGCACAAATTTGAACCACGGCACCGGTTTCCATGAAATTTGGAATACTTCTACAACTTTCCTAATAGGGGATCGCTGAGAATCAGAGAAATTCAACTTTTAAGGGGTGAAAACGGGTGAAAACTGCAAAATAGAGGTGGACAATAACCAGAAATGATGGTTTATAGGGAAGCACTCTGCACAAAAAAAATGAAAACATTCAAGAGACAACGTTAAATAAGATCAAATAACTGGCTACGTTTATCTCATACGCCTATATGCCATTACCAGAGGGAGGTGGTGGGAACAAAGGGTTTTTGTCCATATATGTACATATATTGTATATGACGGTTTGTTTGACAATAAATGTGCAGAATAATTTTTTACATTTTGCAAATTTTTAATCCATCTTATTAAATATATGCAATATTTTTACTTTGTGGAACACGGATGTGAAAGCACGGATATTGAATATTAATGATAAAGCATTCCCGTGCAAAGCCGGGTAGATCAACTATACACTAACAATAAGACAGTTCCATAACTGACTGACAGACAACGCACGGAGTAAACCGCTGAACCTAGAGAGCTGAAATTTTTGCATAGAGGTTCCCTAACAAGCACTAAGGTCGAATTTTTTGAAATTCCACACCTAAAGGGGTAAAATGGGGGATGAAAGTTTGGTTAGAAATCCGCCATATTTTAAGTTAAAAATTCAAAGAAATTGGAATTCGTCCTTTTGTTAGAAATAAAGAAATACCTGTATTAGAATTTTTTAAAATTCAACCCCTAAGGAGGTATACTGGGGGTTGAAAGTTTCTATGAATATTCCCAATTCTTGAAGTAAGAAAATCATAAAAATTTTTCACGACTTTTTGATTAGAAAGAAAGTTAAATAAGAACTTCCGACTTCTATCCAAATTCAAATCCCTCAAACCACCCTTGACTGAAGAAAACTAAACAACTATTATTTTGACCGTCCTGCGGGAAACGGTTCTATGTAATATATATCGCGTTTGGGGGCAGTTGTAAATTCAAAAAGTACTATGATGTACATTAGATTATGATTTTCACCGTCCCGGGTGAAAACGGGTAGACCTACTAGTTTATGGAATAAAAAAAATGTTTAAGTTTTTTCTTTTTTAAAACTACCCCCCTAAGCCAGTTTGCTGGAAACACCCCTGTCTAGAACTGCGAATCAAATAAATGAGAATATGCTAAGTTGAAAGTTTTGTATGCAGATTAGTGAATACAAAATAACATAAAAATGGCATAAAAGAGCAAACATGATTCCACGACAATCTCTAACAGTAATTAATTATCATTGACCTACCATTCATTCAACAACCGCGTCAATCAAACTTCAAACCTGAAGTGATTTGGTGTGATACAATCTGCCCAAACAGCTGTTCGCGAGAATATCTCAACAAGACTATAAGCACAGATTGTCTGTGCTCTGTGCTATAAGCAAAGAGAATGAATATTTCAAGATCTTTGCTATAAGTATGAATGAATCTCTCCTCACATGCTAGATGGTGATAAGAACAGGGGATATCCATGAAACATGATCAGCTTCCTCACTTCGAACTGAAGTACTACACTCAAGAAGTAATGATTAATGAATATGGATGACGATCGTTCGTGACGCCAGAGAATGTAGTAATGCGATCACCGTTCAACTGCCGAAGAGCATTCCACTCAGAGTCAGACTCAGTTTCTAATTTGCAGTGCAACGATCGGTACGTGCGCAGGTATCTTGCAATCCTCTTGTGGCGATCTTCTCCACCTGTGATCTTCGTTTCCAATTCGGTGTTAATTGAACTTACATAAATACGTTATTTATAGTAATATCGATATTTATATTAATATTATTATAAACCTTGATATTTTGCAACCGTTCAGTGAATGGAATAAAGTTGTGTTTTATTGTGTTGCAAATAATATTAGTTGATCTCCTACGCGAAAATTTTGCTCACCATGACCGTTGACGAAAGGTAATTAAAATATAAACAATACTGCGTTGGGAATACAAAATACAAATACGTTGACCATCAAAATTATGCACGCGACTATGACTAGCGATTTTTGCATTGGTTGGTAACAATATTTTTCGTCTTGCGAATTTCCGCAATGAAATTTTCCCAACTGATAACATTTCAATCTTTTTTGTCCTAGTTGACTTTTTGCTATTGCGTGTGCCGCGTTTCCCTCATGACTTGGCAATATCAGCTGATAGATTGAGAGGTTCTTACCGAAACAATCCAGGGAACTCAACTACAAAAGTTTTCCTGTAATTGCTGATATCCGGATTGCGATCATAATTCTTAAGTCGTTCAACCACGTGTGTCAAAAATTATGTCTTGTGGATCTTGAGTAAATCAAACTCAACCAACACTCGATGAATTTCTAGTTTTTCAAAAAAAACAGTTTTTATCCTTCTGAAAAAGGAATAATCTGTACCAGTATCGTCCATTCGTGGAATCGGAAACAGAACTTATTTCACAATTGTTCGAAATTGATTTGTTGAATAAAAATTCTTCTAACAGAATTTTTTATATTGTTACTAGCAAACTCACTCGCTTCCCCATGCGCGAATATAAGTAATAATAGATACGACAAAAATTTTGGTTTAAATTTCGTTTTTTTGACATTTATTGTAATGCTCTACGGACTACGGTAGACAACATTTTTTGTTTTTCCATCTTGTGTGTAAATTAATATGCGATGGTTTGCCTACTCGTGAGCATACAACATACAGGTGTCCATGTGAAAATACTGGATACTCCAAATTTATTACTCCCCATACACCCCAATCCCAATTTGTAACAATTTTTAACTCATTAGAGCTTTTAACTTTCAGGAACAATTCCTGCACGGTTGCATAACTCCTCAATGACGACTACCAACCTCTATCGCTATCTTAAATCAGTCCCCCAAAATCCTGGCACACATAGACATATTTTTCATTTCTAACAAAATGTCAAATACCAATTTTTATACATTTTTTACTTCAAAAATAGTGAACTTTCATAGAAACGTTCATCCCCTATTTTACCCCTTTAGGGGTGGCATTTAAAAAAAATTCTACCTTTTCCAGCATACACAAAATTTCATAAAAATCCTTATAGCGATTCGCGAGATCCTAAAGGACACATGAACGACATTTCATTTTTATGTAAAGTAAGCTAATCTCATTGAAGACCAGTTTATCAGTTTCATAATATAATTTTTTAACTTGTAAAAATTGAATAAACTAATAATCATCATTTTAAATTGCTTGAATAACTATTTTGGAATCTAAACAAAATGTTTTCATTTTGCACTGCAAAATAAACACTATTCTCTTCTCAATGGAAATTTAACAACATTGGCTAGACACTTCTAAGCATTGAGTATCTTCAGGGTGTAAATTTGCATTAACAATTTCGTCAACATCTTATTTACGTATACAATAACCTTTAACACTCAATTGTCTCGCATCAATAATAGAATTTTGGCGATGCTCCAGATTTGACTCAAATTTAAAATAAGCTACTTTGAAAATGTTTTTATATAGTCATATAATAATAACAAATGTAACGTCTTAGAAATCTAATAATAATACAATGCACCGAAACACGACCCTTTTGGTAAGATAAGTCAAGGGCGTAAGTTGTTTACTTCAACCTGACTCCAAAATTCCTCGCCCACATCAAAATCTGCAACGGTTGCAATTCTCATGACTCGCCCACAACACTCGCAAGATCGTAATAGTTGCAATTTCTCTACCGAAAATCAAATCTCAAATAAGCTAATTAAGCATAATTTTATCTATTTCACTTTTGATTATCTATTTCACTTTTGATATTCGTAAGTAACTTCTTGTTTTTGAAGCTAGTTCTAAATCAGGATCTGTCAGGAAACCGAAGAGGTTTAACTCAGATATTCATAATAAAACTTTAAATTCTTAAAAAGGAAACGAGTTTCATTTAACTATATTGTTTTTATTTTGAAAAGTGCAATTGAATTGAACAAACTAATTGCCGTTCACATGTACATATGTATAATTGTCTTTCAATGGTTTTAAGCTTTTGTCCATTTTCTTTTTATGAAGTAATTACAGAGAATTTTCAAACTGCGGAACTGTTGTATCAACTGCAATTAAAAAATGTTAATTATTCAAAAAGCTATGCAAAACAATATTGTAAAATAACACTTATTATTCCATATTTACGCATTCAATAATATTCCAAATACAAAATTTTTTAAACAACATTTAAATTCTTATAGCGATGAATACTCAAAAATAATCCAAGACCACTCTGAATACACTGTTCTCCCTGCTACAGAAGAACAATTGTTGCAACAAAAGTTTGCAAACTCAACAGCAACATGCGAAGTGAGATCAACAAAACGAGGAGTTTTTAATCAGGTTAGAAATACTTATTTTTTAATCTATAAAACTTATGCTATGGTTTGTTTAATTGTCGAGGATGAGTGTTAATTTAAACAGCTACTATAACATCCTATCTCCGAGTACATTTAAACATTTACATTTCTATGTACAAAGAAATTACAAATCAAAAATTTTAAATCACGCTTTTATCTCTTTATCTAATTTTAAACTCTTCAGAATTCTTATCAAGAAAGAAATGCAAATAGCTATAAATTCAAAAGTTCGCATATAACAAAAGAATAATGTTTATTGTGAGCTTTTGTTGCAAAATTATAGGTACAATAATCTACTGTATATAACTTTAGCAAATATTGAGATGATTTAAAGTTGACTAAATGTCTGATTTTATTTTGAAAAATGTCGCTTTATCTTTTAAAATTTTTAAAAGCAGTTTAATTTGCAATTTTATTGAAGTGTTACTATTCGATTGAGTTAATTAATATGTAGGTCGCCAAATTAGTTAAATACCTGTAAAAACATTCAATAAACAAAACTGAAAAAACAAATCAATTGATTCCATATTGACTCACATCGGTTCATCAATCATTTGCTGGAGTCAGCAAATTCACTTAACTCCCGGTGACGTTAATTTTTTTTATTTTTTCCTCTCCCAAAAGATACTCGTAACTGGAGCAGTCCTAATTATGGCAGCTGCCTGCGGAATGCCGATAGGATACTCCGCGGTGCTTCTGCCGCAGCTCTACAACTCCTCCGAGACCCTCACCATCAGCGTAGAGATGGGATCGTGGATTGGTAAGTCTCAGAAATTGAACACCTCAAGTTAGCTAACCACAATTTTTCTGTTGTTTATAAGGGTCAATTATTCAATCAAACTGTGAAAGTCGGTCAGCAATTCGCAAATTAAATATTTCTTGGTGTCCAATGTTCTGTTAAATTAGCCATAGCTACTAAACACATATTAGAAACAGTTTCTTTGTGATTTCTTGTTTGTTTTGAGAAGAACTCAAATTGGTTGCATTTTGGTAACATACGGCAAAAATGATTAGAAGAGTTAAATTTCTAGTTGAGTTTAAAGTACAATAAGGTAACATATAAAAAATGAATGCTATAAATGCAACAATTTTTTTACTCAAAAAAATTGCTAAACAATTTGTAAAACTTATTTTAATTCGTCACGAATAAGGAGCAGTGGTTACCTAAATGTAACTAATGTGAGTGAACTTTAGTAACAATTTGCTAGTTGGGGTCTTGCTTTGCGAAAGAGTAAGAGTAAGTCTTTATTAATTTTAATTTTGAAAATACCTAAAACATTAAATTTTTGTCATGGTTTTTAGGTAGATTTCAAAGAAAACTCTACCTATTGAGATTGATACCATGTCACGACTTTCAAAAAATTCTTCCATAGATAATGAGCAAAATCGGCCCAAGGGGGTGACCGGGGGAGGGGGTTGAAATTTTTAAAAAATTATATCTCGACGACTATGGAATTCAGAGAGAAACTTTATATGCATAAAGTAGAGTACTCTCTATGAGGTTAACAGTGACACCACCGAATTAGTGGTGGGGGTAAAAATTCGAATTTTTCTAAACCACGTCTTGTGGAGTATCGTTGAAAAGCTCTTGATGAGTAGTTTATAAATCCACAAGTAGTTTTTCGATTTTGAAAAAAATGACCCCAGAAAAGCAATCGAAAACACTTCGAAATCTACCTCAACCTGTAGGCCTGCCGAAAGGGATTTTTTTATATTTTTTCTCATTTCCGCGCTCCTCCTAAAGTTACATACTTTAGGCCGGCCCTGCACGTCTATAGGGTATAACAAATCCAACCAAAGGCTCATCTACACAAGAAGACTTTCTCGCATGCGAGCGGTGAAAAATCGATAAAATGATCGCCTAGTTTAAACAAAAGCTGCGAGTTTCGGCTCTCGAAAGCAATTTCGCCAATTACCGTGTAAACAAACTGCAGTGATTTTTTTTACTCATCAAAACGCTTGCTGTTGCACTGTTGCACAAAGCTTACTTGTTTTTGCAGCTATTTTAAGACATGAGATTTTAATTTCCGAAAAGGCAAAAACTTATATTGAAATTTTTGACATCTATTCAGCAAGTTATTTAGAATCACGGACTGAAATAACAATTACAAGGTTTTACGTTTTCTTAATTACACGTTGGTAAATGAAATGATTGTACCTCCTTAGTAGATTTGATAGAGTAGATCTTGTTGCGAAAACTTTCCTCATAAAAGAATCCAATACCAGAAACCATGGAAGTTTTGTGGTATAAATTTCATCTGTACCAACTACAGTACCAATGGATGATTTTATTTTTTTATTTCCTGTAAATATTGGTTCCTCATATATGTATTTTATTTTAACGACCATTGCTTTACACCCAAAGTTGTTAAGAGCCAGCTCTATTGCATACAATCTGAGAGTTGCATCCTTAGCATCCTTAACATCCCTATTCAATTATATTTTGGATGCTGCGGGTTCCAAAGGCGCTCATAATTCCTATATTATTTTGAAAAATTTGATGTTATATAGCGTACCGAAATTCGCAAAGTTTTTTGAAAATTTTTAATTAAATATTTAGAGTTCTCGCATAAATATTATAATCGAATACAATTCTTCATCGTTCGCGTGCGAGAAACTCTCCTTGTGTAAATCGAGCTTAATTAAAGCTCCGAGTCCGATGAACGGTTTAAGTGGTTTAGTTAAACACATCAATGTGCAATCTGCAGCGATAGCATCTGTAGTCTATACCAATGAAGTACATACTGGACCGAACATTAAATCCCATCCTTCGATTTTGGTAGTCCTAAGTTTTCCTATTTTAGCCCATTATCCAACAAACAACTGCTTCTTTTTAAATTAAGATGTTTCTCCGACTAACATCTGGTCATTTGCATTTGATCTACTTGGATGACAGACATAATAAATAAAAATCCACTTTGTTCTATTTCAGCAAGTGTCCATAGTTTAGCAACTCCGGTGGGATCCTTTGCTTCTGGTCCCATTGCAGACAAATTCGGAAGACGACCAGCCCTTCTTCTGGCTGTTATTCCTCTGGTTTGTGGATGGTGTCTCTTGGCGTTGTCTTCGTCTCATATTTTCCTTCTCACAGGACGAATTGTAGCTGGATTAGCAGTTGGTCTAATCGGAGCCCCTGCCCAGGTAAACTTCTCCAATGTTCTAATGACTAATTCTATTGAATAACAATTACAAAAAATATTTTACAAAATCTAGTAAACCGCCTATCGAACTTGTAACTGACAAGATAATAATTAATTATATCGAAAAACCAACCCAATCTACTCTGCGCTGATCGTGAAATACATCTTGATCATGAAAAGATTCCACCACTTCCGATCTTGCCCACAATTGGATCTGCACTCCAAACAAATTTTACATAGGAACTTCTGCGTTTCTTTTATCTAATATAGATCTAGGACAGATGTATCCGCGACATTGACCGTGGACTAACGAGTGCCATTCAAAGTATTCCGGGTTTCAAGAGGGTGAAGACCAGATTCTGGAAGTACACTTGTCGATGTGAATTGGATTGTCGCACGCATCTTCACTCGTAAACTAATTCGATTTCGTAACTTAATTCCGTGTAGTACGAATGACTTAATTTTCGGTAGTCTCAATGACTAGCTATGACGTCATTAGATTCTCGAATAATAGGTCAGGGTCAGGTGTAACAAAAATGTAGATTTCCGTCAGCCAAAACTTCGACAACTAGAATAAGGAACGATTAGATGTAATTTAGTATTTGATGGTATAAACTAGAGAGTACCAAAGGCATGAGCCAAGGCTTGTACTAACCCTGGAATGAATTACAGGATTTCGTGCTGGAGCATATCAGTAACCCTGACAAAACATTGCTGCTGTCGCACATTGTTGAAAGCGTACTTGAAAAGATGTTTATCCCATTGAAAACATCAGTCCTAATTTACTGATTTTACGTAGTTTTCCGAAACGATTGATGGTTTTTAAGTATTAGGTACTAAAAAGTCTTAATTGTAGAAAAAAATAGTTTCAGTGTTTCAACGTCTGGAAGTCAAACATTAATTTAAAATACTTAATTTTACAGATTCTAATAGCGGAAATAGCAGAACCTCGTCTGCGGGGGATACTAATAGGAGCTCCATTTGTGTCGTACTCATTGGGGATTCTGTTTGTGTATGCCTTGGGATCAAGCCTGCACTGGAGGGCCGTGGCTTGGTGCGGCAACATCCTTCCACTGCTCTCAGCAGTCGCCCTGCTATTTATTCCTGAAAGTCCAGCATGGTCGGTGCGAAACGGAAATCCTGAAAATGCCAGAAAAGCACTTAACTTTCTGCGAGGGGATGAAACATTCGCCAAAAAGGAGCTGAACTCCTTGATAGAGCGATTGGACAAAGAGAAGGCTACCTTCAAATCAACGGACAACTTCTTCAAAACAATTCTTTCGCGGTCCTCCCTCAAACCTTTGATTCTCATCAACGTGTTCAACATTCTTCAGATTTTGTCTGGAACATTTTTAGTTGTGTTTTATGCAATCGATATAATATCGACAATTGGCGAAAACATCAACAGCATGAAAGCAGCTGTCATGACTGCTGCAGTTCGTCTGATCTGCACAGTAATCTTCTGCTTCCTGCTGTTGACGATGCGCAGACGCAGCATGATCATCTCATCCGGAATTGGTTCCGGAATCAGTTCGATTGCATTTTGGGCCATCATCACTTTTCGAAGTGGTGAACACAGGACCATGACGGATGTTTATTTGCTTGCCGCATGCATAATTTGTTACATATCCTTCAACACAGGATTTATGGTGATGCCGGGAATTATGATCGGAGAACTACTTCCGGCTAGAATTCGAGGACAAGTTGCAGGATATATTTTTGCCTTGTTCAACATCATTTTATTTTGCATTGCCAAAATTTTCCCAATGATTCATGTTGCCATCAAAACCGAAGGACTATTTCTCTTGTTTGGAATTGCTAGCTTTATTGCAGCTGGTGTTATGTACTTGACGTTGCCGGAAACAAAGGGTAAAACATTGGGCGAAATTGAGGACTACTTTCATCACAGCAACTGGATATGGTTGTCGCGACGGAAGAATAGTGGTCCACGGGATGATGAAGGCAATCACCAGCGAACTGATCTTTAAATTTAGAAAACATGTCTCGAACTGATATTCAAACGTGATATTAAGCTACTTTTAATAGTATTATATTGTATGTTTGTAAATGATTGACGAAGGGTGAAAGAATTCAATTAAAAATATTTTTTACAACAAAAAGGATTTGTTTTTTCATGTTTACTTTTCTCTCGCTTTACATTTGTTGAAATTAATCATCATTTTGTTGCAAAAATTTTCATATTACCTATTTTGAATTTTCCCCACTTTTTTGAATTTTTTGTGAAAGTAGGCGAAAAAAAGTCACAATCAAACTAACCCTAAACCTGAATTTTTCGTAAATTTAAATTCGAAATTCATTGTGAAAACCTTCAATTGAAAACCCAAAATATTATTGGAAACATGACAGATTCATCGATAAGCGAAATTTCAAGTTTATCGCATTATTTTTCTCATAGCAAGTCCAGCCAAGAAAAACGAAAAAAGAAAAAAACCCTGATTGAAACCTACGAGGACGAACAAAACTATGCTCCTTGGTTTCGTGCCCTATCAAGCAGCCAATTGGATGCAATCGAGTCGCTGCAGAGAAACATTAAGGACGACGCGGAACAAGACACCACATTCCGATGCAGGACAGCACTGCTACGATTGGGCTTAGTTCCCATAGAAACAAATTCGAATATTGCTTTAGTTATTAAACTGTCTCAAGGGAATGACATGGCATTTTTGTGGTTCCTGATGGAACTGTTCTACAAGGATGTGTGCGATCAATGCACTCACAAGAAAACGATGTATAATGTTAATGAGCAACTGATGTTGTCTGCAGTCGCTCATCTAGATATGGTGACGACTTTAAAGGAATTAGACAAGCTTTTACCAAAACAATACATTCCCCCAAAACCAGAACCAATCAAAAAGAAGAATGGACCTAAAAAGAAGTATCCCAGTCCATATTTGGAGCCCTTAACAGTGCCAAACTACAGCACAGGATACCCAAAACGACCGCCGAAACTTAACCCACCCCATTTGGGACGTTATCAGTATAGGTTAAATAATCCCGATTACGTTGTTCCGAACGAGGCGAACAGATGGTATGCTGTACCAATTGAACAACAGAAAGCACTTGATTTCGACATTGACACCCGAGGTACCGAAGAAAAGTTCGCTTCAACTGTCGTAAAGGATGTAATTGACAAGATCCTTGATGAACGGGATGAAAATGGAAGTCAAATATCGGAGGCGTTGTGTCCAACTCACAAAGAGTTGAAACGGATCGAATCTCGAAATAGAAAACTTGCTTTAAAAAAGGAAATCAGGCACATTTTAGAAACCAACGTGCAAAAGAAGGTGAGTTCTTAACATTTCCGCTTTTCCAAAGATGACAGTTCTCAAAGTTAGGTACCTACTTTAATTATTTTTTCTAGCATCGAAGAACAAGAATCATTAGGCAATTGGAAGACAAAGTTCAAAAAATCATAACTCAAAACAGGCACGACGAAGAACTTCAGAAAATGACTGGAAACGAAGTTTGCAAAACCGTAAATGAAGGAACTGAAAGTAAATGCGAGACCACCGAAGGGTCTACAGTTTCGATAGCTCCTGAAGTTAATGAGCCTGAAGGGGTGGAACACGTAATAGACTTTGGGCATACACTTTTGCCCAAACCAAGTGAAATATACTTTCATGCAGCCAAGCAAAATCAACCATATTTCTTCGATTATTCCAAAATATTCTCCGACGATTTGACCAATCTTAAGAATCCTGTCAAAAATGCAATTCGGAAGGTATTAAACGTGAAAGAATTCAGGAATGAAGATGAAGCGATAAACAACTGGTGTTTAAACGAATGGAAGATGAATGTGGAGACTAAAAAGAGAATGTCCAAGAAGAACAGTGTGGAGAAACCCGACAATATTTATTATAATCCAAGAGATGATGATCTTATGGAAAATCTTTTGCTGGGAGCTTTAAACAAAATGCGCGAAGATCCCAAATATGTTCTTGCGGCGATGCCAAACGCCCATAGACACCCTACGTTGATAGACTTTGTTCGAACGCGATATGGACTTGTGTACACGAGGGAAGAACGTGAAAAAACCCTAGGGGTATCTATGAAGGTTATGGAAAAACTCCGACAAACGGAGTACGGGAAAAACCCTCCGACGCAGCAGGACCTCGGATCTCGCAAGAGCATTACATATAATTGTCGGGACCATCTTCTTAAAAAGGTACATAATTATACTTAAATGCTTTTTTTAATCTTGGTTATAATTTGACTGAATTTCAATGTTCTGTGTAGAGCAATTACATTCGGTCGGCATTTTATCACAGGATGAAGACGAATATTTTGGAAGATTTTAAATTGTATTGGTTCGCAATGGAGCCCGGTGAATGTGCTAAGCGACCCAGAGATACGTATTATGCATATAATCCAGCACGTGAATATGATATATTGGCTTTCAAACCATGGAAAGTAAATGAATATACCGATGTAGCGATGTATCATGAAAAACGCGTACAGTTAAAAAAAGAGGAAGAGAAAAATCGAAAATAATACATTTTCGTTCAATTTAACACTTATTCATATTATAGTTTATTGTATGTCAATGTTAAACAGTTATTCTTTGGTAAAATTATCACATTGTTAGTGTTTGTATAAAAAATGGCTTCCTGACTGAAATATGACAAAGTATAGCATAGCTTTTTACTCACCTTTGAATTTAAAAACAATTTAAGATGCAATAGCATAAACTTTAAAAACAAAACATAAACACAACTGTGGCCAATTGCCAATAAAATATCTATTATCTAGTTCTTTTCAGTATTTCCCTCGTGTTCCGCTTCCATTAATCTACCCGCGTCACTCAACTTTTATCTTCTTCTACTTCGTCCGCTTTTGTTATTTCTTACTTGTGCTCTTCCTGAGAGCTAAGCATCCATAAAGTGGCCGTAATCACAATAAAATATATTGTCTGTGCCGTAGTGTAAATTCATGTACCGGCATGTAAGAAGAAGATACTTTGAAGTTTGTCAATCTAGTGAAAAAAGTTAGTATCCCCCACCGTTTTCTGTTTCTTTTCCCCTCCCAACAGGGAAATTTCATTTAAATCAATTAAAAACAACGTTAATTAAGTAAAACGTTAGCCAAATTGTAAAATTCCCTCCGTAAATTTCGAAAGCCAATTTCGAAAAACAAGATTTCGACCGGATTAGAGAAATTTTTATTAAATACGAGAAGCGTGAACCTAGACCTCGCCTCTCAACTTTTGGAAAAACATGTTTTGAATGGGGGAGATTATAATTTTTAGGGATTTCACTTCTTTACTACCTGCAGTCCCACCTAATTCCATTTCAAGTATTTTCAGTAGTTTTTTAGAAAAATCTCAGTCTCACGGAAAAATTGGCTTCTCAACTGAGAAGCCCCGGGCAAATCTGTCAGATTTCACACTTTCCCCTTTTTCGGGACATTTCAATTTTTCTAGATTGAAAAGAGGTGGAAAAATTACACAAGCCAAGGAAATTTTACGGGAAGTTGGACGAAAAAGTGGTGTCAATTTGACAATTATTTTCGGGACATTTTTTGTGCTGTTTTTCATAAAATTTATCAAATAAACAAAATTACTAGTTTGTCTTCAACAATCGAAATGGATAGTGTGAGTAATTAAAAATGGATCAAATTCATTTAAAACAATTTGCGATTTGATGTTTCCAGGATCTGAAAAGTAAAATTGACCAATGTTGCAGGACTGCCGAGGATTTCACAAAATTGTACTATTTGAGTTTGGACAAAAGGCGGCATGTAAATATTGCATGAAAATTAATTCACTTCATAATCAACACGATCGATAGCTATCTGAACAAAATTTATTGTTAATTATTTTTTTAAGCAAATCTCGCGTCTATACCTGGATCACGGCCTTCTGGTGTGGAATGGTAATGGCGCTACTGGCAAGGATAACATACAGAAATACGTTCTAGAACTGCCCTCATCTGAACACCATCTGACAACGTTGGACGCTCAGCCCGTTATTGATGAGGCTGTCTCTGGTCAATTAACTTTCCTAATTCAAGCGGGAGGCACTGTCAAATATCAAGATCATCAGATTAAACCATTTCAACAGACATTCATTATCACAGCCCAAGAAGACAAGTGGAAAATAGTGAGCGATTGCTACAGACTGCAGGATGCCTTAAGTTTAACAAGAGATCAAAAATCATAAATAATATGGAAGATTATTTTTATTTACATAAACGATTTTTATGAATTTCGAGGTTTCTTTGCGTCTGGCTCCTCAGAAGAAGACGAAGCTGCAAAAATGGGTTTGGGTTGCGTTTTAGCGTAAGCTGGAGCAATCCAGTAGGGATTTTCGGCCGCTTCTTTGGCATACTTCAAGATAGCTTCCCTCGGATCCTAGAAATTTCACTGTAATACTTCCAATTGAAAACTGAAACAATCTTTACCTGATCGTCATCGACTCGTTTACTCAATCCAAGGTTACGTATTACGTACGAACTTAAGGTGCCTCCGGAGGAAGCCACACGTCCGCCCTGGCCGCTAGTGATCGGCAAATCAGGTCTCTTTGATTTGATAGGATCCATACGCTCTTTCTCCAATTTCTTTCGACTCGATCGAGACTTCTCTTGCCTGAACATTGGCAAAGCGTGCGGTGTGATCACTTGAGCAACACCGACAACTTCTGCTTGCTTCTTCTTTCGATATGTTTTCACCACACAAAGTTTTGCTCCTCTGAAACTCCTCTTGTCGTCATAGAAGCACTTAATGATGCCGTTTCCGCATCCAACAAAAATTTGATTCAATTTTGGATGCCACAACGTTTTGATGATGTGCGAATTCGTAACTGGAATGGATTTGATTGCTTCAAACGTTTTCGCATTGAAGAATTTCACTTGAGCTTGATCCTGGTTTTTATTCAGTGATTCCCCCGTAACCAGGATTGAGTCGTCTGGGCTTTAATAAACATATTTTCCTAATATATTTTGAAATGGAATGGTTTTCTTTGTTTACCTGAAACAGCAATCTGTTGTGTCGTATCTTGAGAACAAGTCGCCCCAGACATGCAGCGGCTTCTTCAATGCTCGTAAGTCCCACAATTTCATTGTTTCGTCGCAGGATCGGGTAGCAATATTATTTCCTGTAGGAGTGCAAGACATTAAGATGATGTTTCCAACCAATAAAATTATGTAACTTGCCTAAGTACGAGAATGCAACTGATGAAATTTCACTACCCTTCTGATGGGCGTTCCGGACCAGATTTGTAGTGTTTACGTACATTTTCCGCGTGTCCCACATCTGTAAGGAACCATCTGTGCATCCTGCAGCAATTAAGGTTGCATCTCTGTTGTAGGTGCAGGCAGTTGGAGTTGTCTTCAAACCACCCTGGGCTCGAGTCTTGATAACCACTCGCTGCGTTTTCGAGCAGAATGTGTCCCAAATACGCACAGTAGCATCCATCGAACACGTCAGGTACTCCTCCTTTGTGAACGGATGCCAACACCCTGCCGTCAACTGGGCTGTATGACCTTTGGTCTTCGACATATCTGTGATATACTGATCACCCTTTACACATTCCAACTTTTCAAACCCATCACGGTCCAGAACTTTTGCTTGTGAGTTGCCGGATATAACTAAAATCATGTCTCCAGTGACAGAATAATGCAAACCTATAATGAGGACGATATCAACGCTGTTCAGATTTAACTTTACCTTCCAACTGTAAGCTTCCAGTTTACACTCACCTCGAATGGGGTAATTCTCGCACGGTTGAATGGTTCTGAAATTTTTCATTGACGTGTCCATGCCTGCAAAGTCCCAAAAGCACATGTCGTAATCAATGGAGCCAGAGACCAATCGTGCGCCCGAAGGATCCCCTGCCAGAGCAAGAACTGCGCGATGGCCGTGCTGCATTACAACTTCGTGAGAATCAGTTATCTTCCGTTCAATGTGAACATCATCGTCGTCATCGTCTCCGTCCTCATCGTCTTCGTCACTATTTTCAGAATTTTCTGAAATTTGTTTTATCAAAATTCTCATCATTGCGGTGCCAGCTCTGGCATATAAAAGCGAAAATCGGGGTGACGGGTTTGTTATTTTAAAATGAAATAATTAAATATTTAAGTGCTTTTGTAAAATACCTTGAACCTGTTTTTTCTCTGATCCAAATTTCAGTGGCAATGGACCAATCATATCGTCGCCGTCTTCAGAGTCATCCTCCAAATCGGGCATTGCTGGAGCATTCTCCTTCGCCTTTGCTATTTGTTCCTGAACATTTCCAAAACAATTACTCAATACATTATTTTACAGAGATATTTTTACGTTAATATCAAAAGTTTTCGCCTTTCGTCCAAAGCCGGAAATTCCCATTACATCTTTCAAGTGCTGATTTTCCAAATCATCAGAGACTTCCTCAATTCTTTCGTAAAACTTTTCTCCATCGACTTTTCCAAATTTTTTAAATCCTGCAAATTTTCAAGGGTTAAAACAATGCCGCTAAAAATCAGTGCAAATTACCCTGAGTAATGGTTTCATTTTCATCTGGAGATTTTTTTTGTTCCGAGGATTTATCCACGTTTAACTTAATTTTGCCAAAAGTTATTTTTGGCCTGTTCATTTTCACTGATGCTGAATTGAATTTGTTTTCAAGACTCCATCAATTTTGTCAACAATTCTACACGACATACAGGTGAAACAACTTGAGAGCAACAAAAATGACAGCAAACATCTGATGAAGTGAATTTGAAGAAGGAACGTTGAATTTAAATATTTATATTTTTTTACTTAAATAATAAAAGTAACATTCTTCTTCAAGCAAACCTCTAAAAACTAATCAGAGCACCGTGGGTTTTGTGGTGTTACAATATTATTACTTACTAGCAGGTGTACCTGGTTTTACCCGGGAGGGTGAAAATCGTAATATATAGTGTACGAATTGTATTACACTTTGAATTTTTTCTTACATAGAACCGTTTTCCGCAGGTTGGGTTACAATAATTGTTGGTTAGTTTCTTTCAGTAGAGGGTGGTTTTGGGGAGCTGGATAGAATAGAAGTCTGGTAGTTAACTTATTTAACTATTTTTTCTAACCAAAAAACCATTCCAATTTTTATGATTTTTTACCTCAAGAATGGGGAATTTTCATAGAAACTTTCAATCCCTATTTTACTCCCTTAGGGGTTAAATTTCAAAAAAATTCTAATACAGCTGTGTTTCTTTATTTCCATTTTTTTAACTTTTTACTTCGAAAATGTCAGTTTTCCGGACGAACTTTCATCCTTTTAAGTTTGAGTCCATCAGAAATCGGTACTGTGGTTCCGGAGATATGTTTTTCACTCCTTTTGCCCCTCTTAAAAGTTGAATTTCAAATAACCGGTTCTCAGCGATCACTTATTAAGTAAGTTGTAGAAGCATTCCAAATTTCATGGAAATCGGTGCTGTGGTTCGCATTTGTGCAGGTTATGGCTAATACTACGTTTCCATGTGCATGGTTGAGTTGGAGTTAAGTTATCGTTGAGTTAATAAAACGGCCGCTTAACCTGAAGTGTTTCCATGTACTTGAGGAGTTGAGTTGACAGTTGGCATTTGCTGTTAGAACTCAACTCAACCCGACCTTTTTCGTGGAGTTAACTTGGATTTAACGAAACTTGCGTTTCCATGACCACTAACTCGAGTTCAACTCGAGTTGAACCCCGCATGGAAACGTAGTATAAGATTGCAAAGTCAAATTTACCTTAATGGAATGGCTGATCAAAATGATTGTTCGCGAAAAGGTAAATAAATTCGCTTTAACAAAATCTATTCTCAAAATTCACTACCTTTTTTACGAAAAAAAAAAAAAACAATTTTAAATTTATTAGATTTCAACTGTCCGCACGGCACAGTGTGAATAATCGAATCATCGAATTAAGTGTGAATATCGAATCATCGAATCAAATCGAGCTGTCAAACGACAGGTCCGCCACCGGAAGTGTTAAGTGGATTCTCATACAAAACGCAAATCCCGATTTTTTTCCGAATTTTCTTTTTTCCCAAATCACCCCAATATTGAGAAAAAGAAAACAAAAAACAAAAATCATTCAAATCGATCGAGCCGCTCTCGAGTTTAGATATACATATAGATTAGTCTCTGCTCTAGTACACATCGTAAAAAAGCAAATCTCCGAACCGTTATTTTTTCGCTCTGGTTCAAAAAAAAGCCAATTTGTAAAAACAAAGTGTTTTACTATAATTCATCTAGTATTTTAGTTTTTAAATGTTTTGTCTCGCATAAAGAGCGTAACAAATCTGACATTGTTAATTATAAACCTGTTGCTAATTTATAAGTAAATAGTAATTGGAACTAATTGGTCACACCAATTATGAGTTACCATAGATGTAGAAAAATATACTCATTCTATGATAATCTCTAAACATACATTTTCTTATGTAATTTGTCCGCGACTGCTTATTTTGTATTGTATTTTAATAACGTGTGAAAAAGACGTGTAAAAAAAATTTCTGGCAAATATCAATTGTAGTACGTATTGTCGTATTTACGTAACAATATTTAACGAAAGAAACTCAAAATGTAAATATTCAGTAAACAAAATCAGCATTTTTGCATAAAAATGATTAAGGCTTATATGGCAACACTAAGAAAGAGTCGATTTTGCCCATCTTCAAACTTAACCTCACCATTTTAACGAAGTATCACTGTACCATATTTCGACTCTCTATAGCTATAGCGCGTTTTCAAGTTATTGTCTGAACAGACAGACGAACATGCATAAAACGGTTTCTTTTCACTTTTCAAGCATGAATATACATATAATTATTTTCCTTCTATCACCATTATTTCTTGGAGTTGCAAGCATTCGCTTAAAACTAATATACCCTACATCTAGTCTAGGGTATAAAAATCCCTTTCGGCAGGCCTACCGCCTACAGGATGAGGTAGATTTCGAAGTGCTTTCGATTGCATTTTTTGGGGTCATTTTTCAAAATCGAGAAACTGGTTGTGGATTTATAAACTACTCATCAAGCGCTTTCAAACGATACCCCACAAGACCCGATTTAGGAAAATTCAAATTTTTACCCTCACCCCCACTCCTACCCCACCAACCACTAATACGGTGGTGTCACCATTAACCTCATAGAGAGTACTCTAATTTATGCAAATAAAGTTTCTCTCTAAACTTCATAGGGGCCGAGATATAATTTTATAAAAATTTCAACCCCTTCCCCGGCCACCCCTTGGGACGACTTTGGTCATTATCTATGGAAGATTTTTTCGAAAGTCGTGACATGGTATCGATTTCAATAGGTAGATTTTTCTTCGAAATCTACCTAAAAACCATGACAAAAATTAAAATTTTTAGGTATTTTCAAAATTAAAATTAATAAAGACTTTCTCTTACTCTTTCGCAAAGCAAGACTAGCAAATTGTTACAACCCCCGGGTGTATTCCGATCAAGCTGCCGAGCTTCGGGACCCAACTAGGGTCCAAATGTAGCCTATATGCGAAAGAACGATATTTTTCGACCGGTATTTAAGGTAGATATCGCTGACACGGCGGACGGCGGGCAGACATTGCAGTTTTGGACTCTACGCATCTTGAAACGTAAAAGAAAAAAATTTGAGGGGGTGTTATAAAACACTTTTCCGAACCGATTACAAAGATGTATTATTCAGAGAATAATAAACAAAAATGTGTGCGCCACTGACTTTCTAATTTTGATTTTATTTTAGATAAATCAAGCAAAAATACAACTTTTTTGTCTCGGCCCGTGAAGCAGCCCGAAACCGTATACTGCTATTGGAGTGGGTATGGTGAAGGACTTGATTGATAAATGGGTAATGAAGGAACATCTGAAACACATGCAGACAGTAGACAGCCTAAATTCGCCGTTAGTCTGGAACCGAAATCTGCGCCGCTGATAGATTCCCCTATCGCGGGGAACAATGAAATGGCTAATTTCGCTTTTTGTTGAAGGACATGGGACTGGTTACCATATAGCAAATTGTCGAGTTGACGAGGCGTTCCGGGGTATAAGGAATCTTATGACCGACCACTTATGAGGTCTGACTCGGTTGCTTCTTCGACAAACATTATATATACCAGGTATATTATACCTACTTCATGTACTAATTAAACTGATCCAAATTCTTCAAAAATAAGAAGGATTATAAACACTTCTCAGGGACTATTCTAAGAGGCCTATACACAAACTATTATACTTCCAATTTCCAGAGCCCAGGACATCAAGAAACCCGCATCCATTTTTGCCAATGGCCACAATCAGAGTTTCAATGCACAAGCAAATCCTAAGAAAAAAATGAGAGTTTTTGCAAAAGGAACTCATTTAGGGTGGGCTTTTTCAGGGCAATAAACTATTAGTGGTTAATAATTTTAACATAAAATTGAAGTAAACTAGATGGTGTTCCAAACTGCGTTGCCAGTTTACAATTTCCAAAAAGTGCAATTAGCGAGTTTTGCATCCTTCATTTTTCATAAAATGAACTGAGAAATCATCCCCTTAAATATTGCCGTCTTTTTTAAACACCCTGTATAATTTATATATGTATGTATATGATTTTTCTTCTATGTTATATTTCCTGGAACGTAAGTCGCAACTTAACTAAATGCTTACATTTGTTCAATTGAACCGGAATAAAAAAAAAAAAAATAGCGGTTTTGTATTCAATAAATCAGTAAACATAGACTTTATTAAAATACCATGAAACATGGTGGTGCATGGCATCCGGGGGACCGAACTTGATCCAATTTTCCCTGGATATCAATGTGTCGTGTTGCACATTGTAGTTCAAACAAATATATTTCTTTGGAATTCGGCTTTTGTTTTTTTACCCTATATATTTCTGTGACTTTCGTTTTAAGAACTCTTGTAAGTAATAGTAACACATAGCAATAATACGTTAAACGCTTTCAGTTATAAAACCGAATATAAAAGACTTTCATCTTCTAACAGAAAGCCCTCAAACATTAATAAATTAATAACAAATAAAATGTTGGTTTAAATTTTTATTACTTTATATTACAAGTCATACGTTGCATAACTTGGGCGGTAAAAAAAAGAAATTTGATCTACAAAGAAGTAATCCTCGTTAAAAATTAATCTATATAAACATCACGAGTCTTTCTTTTAGACAACTTAAACTACGAACCACTGAAATTCTGTTCCCACAGCGTCAACGAGTGCCTCAAAAACTGCAAACCATTGCAAAAAACAAAACCGTAAATTGAAATATGAAGAAGTTTAAAATCTACCAGCAATATTTATTAAACACTCATTCGTTTACTATAAACGACAATTAATGAGTGTCCAAAATGCACTCATTTATTGCACTCGTACGTGAAATTTCTATCTTTTAAAATTTACATTAAGGCATACAAATGCATGCAAACTTTTACAATAAATTATATTGCGAAGTTTGTAATCGGTGGTTAAAATTAGCGAGCTTGTGATGCAATCCTGTTGCTTACAATGTCTTTTTACATTTACATGTTTACAATATTTGGGAACAGTAAAATTACAGTGCGTAGAATACAAAACTCGAGCTATTAAACTGACTAATACAAACAGGTGATTACAAATAATGCTAAAACTGGCATTCGCTCGTCTATATTTCACGCTAAATATTTAAAAGGAAGGTACAAAATTCTAGCGCAAGATCTTAACATTCTTTTAATGTTTTCAAACAAAGAAAAAGTGCGATAAGGCCCCTGAGCGATATTGGTTTTTGTTAATTTTCAGTAAACTGTTGGATTTTCTCTACAATTACATCGAATTTGTGTACTTTCCCTTTAAATAAAATTAAAAAAAGATAATTATATTAAACTCACGTGACTTCCGCTTAAGATATTCCTACTACAATTTGCTTTGAAAAATGAAAATGTCTAAAGAACGAGGTCTTTTTTGTATTGTGCAAAATTGTATTTTGGCAATAAGATATAAAATAAAGGGGGGAAAAAAAATTTCAGACAGTACAAATAGTTATGTCCTAAAGGCTAAAAAACAAAATTAAACTTATTTTTTTTTTTTTGTATTAGATTTTTCGGTTTTATGTTTTTTGTTTAAATTTTTTCTTTTTAAATACGAAAATAAGACTTAAGTAAACAATTGTTTATTCACTCTCGTCTTCATCTTCGTCCTCAGATTCTTCCTTCTTTTTGCTCTTTTTTGCTGGTTTCTTTGATTGTTTTCCTCGCTTTTTGGAAGCACCTGTTTCAGTGCCACCATTGGCTTCGTATTCCTTAACAGCTTTAGCATAGTCGTCCTTAACCTTTGCTGCTTTGCCTTCCCATTCCTTTAAGGCAACAATTTAAATGATAGTAATATGTAAAAAAAAAATCGTTATTGTTTCTTACTGTTTTGTCCTTCATTCCTCGCCATAATTCACCACCTTTCTTAGCAATCTCTGTTACTTTGATTCCAGGATTTTCCTTCTTGATTTTCTCACGGTTCTCATTCAACCAAATCATGTATGCTGAAAGTGGTCGCTTTGGTCTTTCTCCCATTGTTAATTATTAGTGTTTTTGTCTATAAAACAAACAGCAAATAATCGTTTAATTGATGAATATTGAAATTTCTACTAATTCTTTACAACTATAAGCGAAAAACCTGGAAGGAATTTCAATAACATTGCAATGAGAAAAATGCAACACTATAATGGAGAGAAATAACTCAAAAAAACTCGTAAAATATTTATAAAACAACAAAAAAAAAGTGCTTTCGACAAATAATATTTAAAAATAATTGCAAGAACTAAAATAACCAAACAAGAAACAAGATCGCTAAAATTGATACCTTAAAAAAAGTTTTATCTAGTAATAACATTTGGAAAAGCAAACGCAGCATCTTCTGCTAAATAAATACGCGAGCGCTGGACATGAGAATTATTTTGTTTAAGCCAGTTTTTGTTGTTAATCGTCTGACGCAACTTCATTAAAATAGGGGAAAAAAGAATTCCGTGAATATAACAAAAATAACAGAAAATTGAGAGACAAAGAAAAACAATTGCTTAAAAGAAGTGTTTCTTTGAGTTAGAAGAGGACGAACTGAACTGAATTTTAGACGCAAGTAATAAACAGTTTTCCAATAATGTGCTTTATAAGCCAATTTCGAGGAATTTTCTTCAGCACTTGGAATATATTTTTATTAGGTAGGTAAATATTATCGATTATGCGAAATTAACTGCAAGAATTATTATCGGTTTTTGAGACTTTTTTATTTTGAAATTTACTCCAGCTGCTTTGTGTTCCCCCATCTGCCTCTGCACGCATCGCACAAACACAGCTTTATATACAACGGACGCTGAAAAAGCCGCTACGGCAGCAGCATGGCGTCCCTGCCCCCTCTACAAGAACTCAACAATTTTCTGTAAAAGCAATTTCAATTCACAGAAAACTACGAAAATATCTAATCCTGTTCACTAATTTGAATTCGAAACAACCGCCATTCCCCAGGAATCGGTTCATTGATGCCTGCTTGGACGGAGGAAGCGAAAAACACGCGCCACTTTCAAATGGCTGTGTGGAAGCGCACCGCCATTGAAATAAGAAATTTAGAGCGAAAACTGATAAAATGAAGAAACACCGAAAAATAATCACATTTAAATCACTAAATTGCCACAAAATGGTGCAAATATGTTCGAAAATAAGGTCAAAATGGCCTTTATTCGGATGCTGGCCTGCAATGTGGCGTCGGTAGACCAATTCGATGGCTTCGATTTGACAGTGTACGTTCGTACAAGCAAATTTTGTATGGAAAAGCACAATACCGGCTTCTTAAATTTTTTGCAGATTAATTCGACAATTTTACGGATTTTTTAGCAAAGGTTTAGGGAAATTTGGTGTTAGCATTTCTGGTAATTATGGCACAACCGGTCGAAACAGTCTAATGACGCCAACTTAATGAGAAATCAATGCTTTGCAGCAAATGGGCGCGCACTGCCTGCCATATCGAGAAATTAACAAGTTTACTCAGAAAAAAAATTCAAGCGTTCCAAATACTTTTCTATTCAATTTGGGAAAATCAATTGAACTTTAACAATTTCAACGCGAAATGCCCGACAGCCATACTTGTGAAAAAAAAATTGTGGAAACTTTTATTTCACGCTTGTTTTGCCCCAACCTCAAAAACCAGAAAAATTCACACATAAAAACTAAAAATATAATTTCTAGGAAATCAAAATGAATTACTAAAAGAAATATTTAGTGTACCTTCGTTAAAATATCACAAAACTCACTATAAAAACACTGAATATAAATTCAAACACTTCAACTCACAAGTTTTAAATTAAAAACGCCAAACAAATCGGAGCCGAGAATCTTCTGCTAGTTCTGCCAAAGCGTTGCTCACAAAGTGAAAATGTTCGTCCGTGGCAGCTACTTGGACCCGGCGGAAGGAATGCTACACGTTGCGTTGATATGCGTTCTATGCCACAGCCACCTGCACAAACACATGACTATTTTGTGCGGCTGTGTTGGATGTCACTCACACTCGCTCAATTTGTCGCATGCTAGCATGGCGAATGCGTTGCATTCCGCGTTTTACGAAAAAGGATGCGTCGTTTTACCTTGGAAATTTTTATGCGTTGCAGAATTTCTTCAAGTGTTCAGAAAGTTCAGGTCTGCACTAATTTCAAACAATTTTATCAATTTGCAGTCCCTATGGCGAAAAGAAGACTTATTAAAGACTATAGACACATTTTCGGAAGAGTTGTCCACTATTTTGTTGAAAATAAAGGAGGTATAACAGAAACAAGCCGATCTTGCTCAGAATTTAAACCAAAATTTCATAAGTGATATTTTCGAATCTTCATATAAAAATATCACACATTATTTTCGGTTTTTAAATTTAAAATAGCAACAAGTTGCTTTAATAATGTAATATTCAATATTATTAATAAATTTAAAAAATTTCCCAGAAATATTTTGAAGATAAACATAAAATACAAAATGGTCTTAAGATGGTTTTGTATTTTTTTGTTTAACATAATTAATCATCGTGTAATAAACTAGCAATAATTTTTCTTCATTGCATGTTATATACATTATATACGGATATACCTATGTAATATAAAAATAACTAAAACGAAACTCTAATTTAGTTAAACCTTATTGCTTAAATAAAAACGATCTCAAAATAAGCACCAGAAAGTTGCAAGAAAACTCCAAATTTCCACGCTTTCAAGAAAGATTTTTAATTAAATAATTTTATTTGTGAGATCTGATAATTAATTACTCACTTTGTGTAAACTAAATTTATCAAAATTCTTTCCTCTTAATTACTACTGAACAGTCTCAAAGTTCAAACGGAAAATTGCAAATTTCCTTCGGCATTAGGAATAAATAAAATACACGATTATTTGTACAGGAAAAAGAATGTTCTTTATTAATATATATACTAAACACACATATTCTATATATATTTTTTATACAATATAAAAAGGGATCTTAGTTTGATTTCAATTCGTTTTTATGTTCACTTGTCCTGAATGAATTTTTACTTCTGTTTAAAGTTCTTAGCTCATTTATAAATTATTATAATTATTTTTCTGCAAACTGCACAGACTCGGTCATGCATGTTTTTTGTATTTCTAAACATGTACTATCCTAAATTTTTGTAATCCCCATTTTTTATTTAAACATTTTTAATACACATACATTAATTATCAAAGGTAAAAGAAAATTTATTCTGACCTCGTTTCGAGGAGTACAAATAGTTAAGAATATTTGAACACGGGATTTCTTTTATGAATAATCTAATTCAGAATAGATGTAAAACATGTTAAAGTACAAAAGTCCATAACGGTTGCCATTAAAACTTACAACGAATTTAGTCCAGGATTTGTTGAATAGTTTCTGTGAATTCCTATTGGAGGCAATGAGTGCTCAAATATTGTTATTGAAATGATTGTATTGATAATTTCCACTGTTACTTAACATTACTTTTACATCTACTTCGAATCAGATAAGAAGCGAGAGCCCCATTTACTAGTACACGGAACTTCAGCAGTGCAAAATCCAATAGGACTTTCACGCCACAATTACAGCTGTGAATTATCAGAACACATTCGGACTTTAAGATATTTAAAAACTGCAAATTGCGATTGTAAAAAATAAGTCAAGTAATTATTATTGATAATTATTTTGCGAAATACTTTGTATGTTTTTGTTTGGCATTTAATCTGCATTGATCAGTTCCGGATTTAACAATTTAACAACTTAAGATGCCTTCTACGTATGCATGTATATATATAAGCAACTCTTAAAATGAATTGGTTTTAAAAATAATAAAAATATTAAACAAAAATATTTGCATTTGCAAATAAAAAAATAAAAACTGACTTAGTCACTCTCATCTCCGCCGGATTCCTCCTCGGATGTCTCCTTCTTCTTCTTGGCCTTCTTTGCTGGGGCTTTTGTCTGCTTGGTCTTCCTCTTGTTGCTCACATTGACGCCGCCATTGGCTTCATACTCCTTCACAGCTTTTGTGTACTCATCCTTCATTTTTGCGGCCTTTCCTTCCCACTCCTATACAAAAATAATATGAATTTTAATTTACAATTTAATGGATATTAATTGGATACTAACGGTTTTATCTTTCATTGCCCGCCATAATTCACCTCCACGCTTTGCGATTTCCGTTACTTTAACTCCAGGATGCTCCTTCTTGATTTTCTCACGGTTCTCATTGAGCCAAAGCATGTAAGCTGAGAGGGGACGTTTTGGTCTCTCTGTCATTTTCAATAATGCTATGGAAGTCCCGAAACACAAAATACCAAAATAATTATTAAGTTACAAATTAAAAATACCATTACATAATTTACAGACAGACAACTTGCAGGACATAATATGTAAAAACTATTTCCAAAATGGCGGAACAAATTTCGCTACTCATAACTCTCGATTCTCGAAATAGTTCTAACGTTAATTGATAACTAATACATACAAATGGATTATTCTGATTCGGTCTGTGGTTTCACAAACGCATTTCTATTTTTCTCTCCAACATCTAAATTAAATCCTTCCAAATAAACTGTCGATGTCATGGTCAAGAAATAGAGTCTATACGAAAAATTTCCTCTAATTCCCATGACAAAATCTAAAGAAAAATGAAACAAAACAAGAAATCGTTTGAAAACAATTAACTTTCGTAAGCAAATTGTTCTTTTCAACAGGTTAACGCCCCAACGCACAGAACTAGTAAATATGGCGTTACAATAAGTAAATCACCCCCCGTTCATCTCCCCCACCCACAGGCGACATGGCAACTGTACAAGAAGGAACGACCGCCGCAGCCGCAGCCCACCCGAGCGCCAAATCTGATACCTTCTTATCACTGACGCGTCCCCTCCGCTTCACCGCCAACCGAAAGAAGCAGCGCAGCACCAACGAGTAACGACATTTCTGAAAAGCCAAATCTCTCGAGTCTCGGTCACAGCAGAAATTCAGAAAAGCCAAATTTAATCGTATCGATTTGCGGCAAGCAAATGGCCCACAACTATACATACGTATGTATGCTGCCATAAGCATACAGTTCAGGTAGTTCGAGCATAAATAAATTCGCATATTTTAATAAGCATCGCTTTGAGAAGCATCATCTCATTAACCAGTGCCCGCTGTCCGTCGCCCGTCGCATGAACAAAACTTCAGTACGGGTGATCAAAACTGACGCCCTTCACTTGCCTCATCCTTCCCAGTACAATCGGTCTCCTCATCCCAAGCGAAAAACACCCTTATCACCAACACACCATGAACGTATTAGAGCACAAAATGGCTTCACGGCCATTCCGAAATTATCGTCATATAATCATCGCACGGCAAAGTACCCCCAAAGTACAGCCAGCCATTGCGCACGTATCCGTGCCGCATCGAACCAAAGCAGCAGCAGCCGAAGCAGTGGAGAAAAAAACCAACGGCCACAGCGGAAAATGAAACTGAAATTGTTCAGGGAAAAAAGATTTCACAGTGTACGCAGCAAAATGCGAACAAAGTTAGTATCGCCTGCTGCTGCTCGCTACCGTCGTCGATGGCCGACTTCGTCCCTGCTGCCGTCACCCGCCCCTGACTCTTTCATTCCTGCTACAACGAACACCTTCCGCTCTCGCCCGTCCACAGCCCCCTCGGCTCTAAAATATTCTATCGCTGCTCACAAAATGTCTTCGATATCAAAAGGCGACGAAAAATGTTCGGGCAAATCGTTTTGGCGCGAATTAAACAATTTAACAAAAATTCTTCTATGCATTAAAAGTTTTGTATGCAGAAATGTTGAGAAAATTTTTCTAAAAAAATCATAGAAGACCGTTTTAAAATCCATTGAGCCAATCGCACGAAATTTAATTTTTAATTTTCACTCCCATACAAAACTCAAGTGATGCTTCCTCAAAGCCATTTTTATATGAAAAATTTTCGAACAACAATTTTATGATGACGAAAACATTATTGAGTCGTAATTTATACCAGTTAATGCTTGTATTGCCACTAAATATCATCGTAGATTTATGAAATTTTTCAACATATCATATTTACGGAGTATTTTATAACAATTCACTTTATTGATGACAATATGAAACCCCATATAAATGCTTAGAAGAAAACTTAAGAAAACCCACGCCAAAATGGGTCGATGAAATTTGTAAAATTTATATAATAAATCAACACTAATTCAATCCGATTAAGTAAAATAAAACTCTCCATTGGTTTAGTTAACTTTTGTAGAATATGAATTTTAACTCACCTGAAGAAATTTCACAAGTAATTTTGATTATAAAATGGACACGAAAAAATTTTTCAAAGCCACAGAACGAATATTTTGCCTTCCACTTAGCAAGAGAAATTTCACTATACACAACCAAAGTGTACGCGGTTAAAATTGCTGTTTGCCGTACACACACTTTGTGTATGGCGTATCAAAACAACCCACACAACTGCATCCTGTTATTGCGATGTGGCACGTTGAACCCAATTCCTCGTTCCTGATACTGTAGGTGAATATGCGGCGACAAGCGTTGGTTCAGCTAGAGCAAAATGTGCAGAGTTCGTTCGTCAATTGGGTAACTCACACATGTGCATCGGGACATGTACGGATACATGACGGTTTCAGCTCGAACGAGATGAAAAAAAAATAGCATATAGGCTTTGATTTCGAGACGATGGGTAATTATCGGTGTTAACTGCACAAGACTTGTTCAATTTGCACTGGATGGGAAATCTTGGAGCAAGTTAATTAAACTACAAGGTAGTGTTTTGTTTTTGTTATACTTGCAATTTCTTAACAATATTATCCTACTATATTAAAACACCAAGGTTTGTGTCTGTCAACAATCTCATGAAAACCTAAAAATAAAAACTACAGGGCTCAGATTTAAACTAAGGACCCAGAAAAGCCAGTGACACAAAAATCCTCCCATGTAGACTCTCGGTCCCCAGGTTCTATTGTAAATTCTCCTGTTGCTTTCGGAGAAACATTTTACCAGTATATCACAATCTAGGTAACAAGTTCCTATTCAGTTGTGATTAATTTTGTTGTTCTGTAGTCAGTAAAGTTATTAAATTCGTAAAAAAGAATTATGGAACCCAAAAAAATACCTTTGAATTTAAATAAATAAATCTAACCTTTAGGACATATTTTTTAATTTATTATCTCTTATTTAAAAAGCCTTTTTCAAATATTTATTAATTTAATAACTGATCAATTCCGAACGTTAACCAATTAAATCAATAGTATATCCAACAAGTTCCAATATTTCCCTTTTATATTATTATAGCATAATTTTACCCTAGACCAACACCCTGGAGAGGTTTTATGTATTCGCTGAGTTTATGCTTCTGACGTCACTATGCGAATGTATTTCTGTAAGTATAGCCAAGCATTTGCGTTGTCTGACGCGTTGCTCAAATAATGGGCATGCGATGATACGAAGCATCGCGTACTTGTGCCACCAACTTTGTTGAGTTCATCCAGAGAGAGGGGATTGGATGGAGCACGGGGCAATTTATAGAACATGATTTGCTGATTTAATTCGTGGCAATCTTACCATATCGATTTGATATTTTTCCCCAAAAATCCCCAGAAACCAAAAGCATCTGTAAATAGGACATTTTTTCCTTCTCAACAGAAGCATTGCAAATTAATCCACTGCCATGCATTTTGAAGAATATCTCGCAACAAACCGAGACTCCAACTTACGTCGACTTAGTTCTTAGGTCGAACTTTTCCCGCCAAAAATTTTCGCCTAACAAAAGCAGAACCCGAATGAGTACACCTGGTACGGTCTTTCTACGAGAAGTAAGTAGTAAGTACCCTTTTATGATGTTTGTTTGTACATCGCTCGCGCAACGTGCTCATGGTGATTTTGTTTACGTTTGCAAACATTTTCAGGTGGCAAAACAATAAAAATAAAGGCACATCATTTTTGACCTCATTCTGTAAATGTTCGCCTGGAATCCTGTTAGCTCACAGCATGGTTTGTAATCGTTTTTTTAAACCCAACTAGGAAAATTGTTTAGAGCTTGTTTTGTACTTTCATTTGATTTTCAATTGATTTCAACTTGAAGGAAAACATTTGAACTAAATTTTCAGCCACAAAAGAAAAGAGTGCGAAACACAATTATTTTTGAGTTGTTTCTGTAAATAAAATAATTCTCAATGTTCGACAACAGTAAATGCCTGCGAACGAATTCGTCCGGAGTTGTTGTTTCTGCAGGACTCACGTAACGTCCAGGATTCTTTTCTTTTCCCGTTCTTGTATCCTTGAGTTCTTTTGTCAATGCAAAGGCACCCTGGATCCCTGGGACTACCTATGGCCATGGGTAGAGGAAGTCGAGCCTTTTTGTTAAATGGAAGAGGGTAACTGCATGCGACCGAGGCGCTGCAATAAGTTCTCAAAATTTCTTGAATAAATTACTATGAACGTTGAGAGATTAAGAACTCCTTTTTGTACATCCCTCCGAATGCAAGCCTTCGACTCAGAATGCAGCGATTGTTGTTCTGTGCCTCTTCACGTTTCCATCCATAAATAATAGAGGACCGTTGTCTATTAAAATGATTGCGTGTACGTAATCCGATATCCTCGAAGTCCTCACTAATGGTCAATAATTCCAATCATTTGATTAACAAATAAGGAACAGAGAAACAGTGGCTGTCGTTGATTAAGTAACGGAAGACATTTCCAGGATGAAGTCAAGTGTTATTTGGCAATTAAAATTCTTTTTCACCATTTTTAACACCCTGGTGTCCATATGTTTTGGATTAACAAGTATTATAATTGATTTCGACAAAGGAACTGTATCCCTGCCGAAGTGGTCCCGCATCTGCAGTACACTGATAAAAATCATTGTGATTGTGCTGTTCCCGTACGCTGGTAACGGTATATTGAAAAATATGAAAATCGCTGAACACGACAATGTTGTAAAAACGGTACATTTGTTCAATATCTTATTCAAAGCTCTAGCAATGTTTGGCGCATATCTCTCGGATTCGTTCGAACGCAATCAAATGAAGCATATGTACGCCGTTACATTGAACACGTGGATCTATTACTCAAACACAATGAACAATGCAATTAACAGTAGACGAAAAGTTTTAATATTATTGACCATAAAAATTCTCATTGAAGTTATTAACGGTATTGGATTGCTTTGCGCTCCTTTTTTCCTCATGCCGAATGCAAGTGCTTACCAGTGGTTTATTTGGCTTTACCAACTTTATTTGTTCATTTTCTTAAATTATGTTGTGGCGCATTTTGTCGGGTTTACTTTGTGCGTTTTTCGATTTTATGCAACACTGAATATTGAACTGGAAGAATGCTGGAAGATAATAGAGGCAATTCCCCGGGGGAAGGGAAGCCAGACTTCTGGCCTCTTCAACGAGTTGAACAATCGTCTAGTGGAATTAACACAGCGATTCCACGGGGTCTTCGATCTGGCAAACAGAATCCGGAAGAACTTCCAGTATCAAGTCCTGTTTGGCATCACAACGACGTATGTGACCAACATAAGTGTTTCGTTTTACGCCTACGTCCTGCTGCAACTGCACAAGGATCGAGTCGTCGGCAGTCTTCTGATCTGCTTTGTCCTGATGAATTTTTTCGATATGTGTTTCAATGTGCATTGTGCAATGCGCACAATTCGGCAGTTCCGGAAGTCTAGAGCCATTTTAGCGGAAATTTTAATGATGTCGAATTTAAGCCTGAACGATAAACTATTCCAACGTGTATGCAGAATTTGCCTTTTAAAATTAGTTTATTTTCAACCCTTTTCTTTGCAGGTTGAAGCACTCTATTTGCAGTTAATGTTGGAAGATTTCCACGTTAGTGTGTGTGGGCTGTTTCGTATTAACAGAGAATACGTGAAAATTATGATCATATCCAGTGTGGGAATTTTTATTTTGTTAGTCCAGTTCGAATTTGGTAAAATCTAAAATGCATTTGTTGATATTTTGAAGCGAATTCGGAAAAGTTCTTGAGGTCTTTAGAAAGGAGTAAAATTGAATCCAAGAATATTTTACAGAAAATACCATCACGGAATTTTCGAAACAGTTTTTATTGAAAAAAATATACAAATGGGTGAAGTAATCAATGAGGGACGCTTATCGCGAAATTAAGGAATAAGATGTGTTAAACTAGAACAATTTAGGAGGACTTTAATCGCTATCCTCGCCGCCTTTGCTGGAACCGCCATCGGAGTCCTTTTCAAAATCCTCATCATCAGATTTTTTACTGTCATTTTTGTTCCCAGTGGCGTTATCCTGAAACAATGTTTAATGGTTTGTGTTTTTTTAATGTAAAATAAAAAACAATAAATCTTACAGTTTTCTTCTTCTTCTTTTCTGTGCCAGACTCCGATGATGTTGAATCGTCTTCAGAAATGTACTCTTTGCTCTTGAATCCAGGTCCAGTGACGCTCTTGTGTTTCGAAGGGGACTCCTTCTTCCTCTTGGCCGCCGCACTCGTGCTGCTGTCAGCCGTTTTTCCGGTGTCCTTGTATTCCTTCATCTCTTCCATGTACCTTTCCTTGTCCTTGGCCGCTTTCTCCTCCCACTTCGATTTGTCCTTCAAATCCTTCCACATTTCACCGGCTTTCTTTGCAATCTCCGTTACTTTAATGCCGGGATTGGATTTCTTTATTTCCTCTCGATTGTCATTTAGCCAGAGCATGAAGGCGGAAGTGGCTCGCTTCGGCTTGTTTGAATCCTTCTCCTTCTTCTTGGATCGTTTGCCCTAAAAGTAGAATACAATTCCATTACATTGTTAAAAATAATACAAATTTCAAAAGCAATTTACAGATTTTTCCTTCTTCTCTTTGTGCTCCTTTTTCGCTGACTTCTCCTTCTTTTTCTGGGTTTTCTTCTCGCCCATAGAATCGTCTGCACCACTCTCGTCTGTGGAATCACTTTGGACGTTACTGTCATACTCATCTGCCACATCGGATTCATCCTTCTCATTGGGATTGAAATCCTCATCTGTGGATTCCTCCTCGGAGCCTTCATCCTCGTCATCATCCACTTCGGAGTTTCTTTCCTTGGCCTCCGCCTTGACACGCGCCAGATAAGCGTCTGGCTCGTTCTCGTTGTCCGAGTCCCCAAAATCGTCCTTGTAGGCGGCCTTATCATTCTTGCCGGTGTTCTTCACATGCAATTTCTTGTCGGTGATGAAGTCGAACAGTTTGATGTACTCCTCCTTCTCGATGCTGCTGAACGTGTGAACCGTTCCCGATTTGAGTTCAATCTCGAAGTCGAAGCTGCGAGTGGAGCCGCCACTTCGGGCAAAATTCACTGTGGCAATTTCCTCGAACCGGATGTGGATTGGCGGCTTGTGGACGTAAATGAAGCCCCTCTCGAGAGGATACAGGTAACCGGCCGCTGCCTTGAAGGAGCAGCCGATGGCTGGCGTCTGAGTGTGTCCAACGAAACTTCCAGGTCCCGTGATCTTTTTGTTGAGCAACACTTTCATAATCTTCCCGAGTACTTCATACACCGGCCCGGAGAGTTCCTTGGTCAGCTTGTTCTCGTACTTCCCCTTCAATTCCTCCTCACTGAAGGGCAACTCTATGCTGATCTCCTCTTCATGGCCAAACAACAACACCAAGTAATGGTATCTCGTCTGGCCCTGCTTGATAGGCGGATCTAGCGAAAGCACGAAGAACATCTGGCGACTGTCCTTGTGCGGCAGCAAGAAAAGCCGCAGAACAGTTGACATGGGAATTTTGTAATCGAATGTTTTGCCGTGAAGTTGGAAAAATGTCTGGAAGATTTTGATGTCGTATCGACCACGAGGTGTGAGACAATGAATCTCCCGGAAGATAGCAATAGCATCTCCAGAAACAGAGATAACGGAGGCCTTGTTCAGTACATTGGAGTAAAAACTGTCTACTGGATCGTTGGCGGTAGACTCTGTGGTCGGGATGTGGAATCGCATCTCCATCAAGCCAACAGGCGCGTCATCGTTCTGATGAAATTCGAGAGTAACTTCGTTCTTTCCCGTTTGGCATTGGGAGACATGATTCAAGGGAATTTCGAAGGATGTCTTCTGATCAATGTCGAAACTCAGAACAGATCCATTGAACCGAGCTGTCCCCCAGTTCCATCCCTTCAAGCACAATTCTTTTTCTAGCATATCTTTCTTGTAGTAAGTCTTGAAGTAATTAGCAATCTTCTCCAAATCGGTTTCCTTGAGTCCCGAGAATCTGTGCAGAGACCCGTTTTTTGTGAACACTCGAATTCCCCATGATCCAACAAATTTCTGGGAATTAACTAATTCAATATCAGATGCAACTATTTGTTCCACTTTTCCAGTTTTGCTGTTTTTGAATGCGATGTTCTGGTCCGTCATCTTCAGCCTGCCTGGAGTCTGCCGATAAAAATAATTGTTTTCAAAGAATTTCATATTTTTTAGATCTTACCATCAACCCTTTAATCTCAGAGTAAATATCGGAATATTCTAAGAAATCCATAGTAATTAACACGGTATTTCTTTTCTGCAAACTATTCTTATTCTTTTGTAAACAATTTCCACAGCACCAACAAAATTGAACTGTGCCGATTTCTGAGGTTATGTTGCTACTTGCTATTCGTCTGTCAGAGAAGATGTTAAATTTCGATAATCGCCTCTCGATTTTCGATTCTCGAAGTTTCAAAAGTTAATTTTAATTTGATGAATTCTTAAAAACCTTGAAAAACATCTATTTTAAAAGAATTTGTTAACTAAATTAAACCACAATTACTGCGAATTTGCACAAAATTGTATTATATTTTGGAATTAAAGTATACTTGAATACATTAATGGGAAAAAACATGGTTTAATGACCGCCACGCTACGGTTACGCTTGAAAATTCAAAGCTCCAACATTGCAATTGAAAAGTTACATAATCAATCCTTTGCAGTTTCTTTTTCTAACAATTTGAAGCAGCAACAGATAATTTTAAGCTATGTTGAAATCAGAGTTCGGCAACAATTATATTTTCAATCAAATTAACGACAAGTATTATCAATTACTACAGAGAAAAAACTTTTTACATACTTTGAAATTTATATAAAATACAGCAGTGAATTCATTTATAACGTATCATAACGCACACGAATAAATCGGTTATAAAAAGGTTGGCTGTTGAGTGTGAAGAAACAATTCAAATAGAAAAAAACAAAGAATATTTCGAAAGAGGAATATATAGTTCGATTTATATTAATTATAAAATTTCTATCCTGTTAAACTTTTACTTCGACGTCGTAATTTTCCATGTTTTTCAAGTAACTCTGAACGATTCCCAGCCATTTTATTTTTGATTACCTTAGAGCTTGTATATTTTTATTAATTCATACAATAAATAAAAGTTCTTTCTTATGAGTTATTTTCCTGCTTTGGATTTAAGAAATCTGAAATTTCTCGGTCATTCTCACTGCAAAAGTGCAAACTGACATTACGTAAAATACTTGTACAAACTACAAAAACAAGTTCCACATGTCCAGCAGCTTTTTTGTGAGGAAAAGTCCCACCGCAGCAATATAAAATCAATTTGGTTAGATATTTTCACACAATATTTATTAATATATGTTACCAAAAACGTACATATATTTAAGAATAACAAATAATAATAAATAACAAATAAAGGTAGGAGGTAATAACAAATGATAATAATAACACTATTACATTTTTTTTGCCTGAATTTTAAAAGATGATCTCTTCCATGGGATGCTCGGATAGCAGTACTCTTTGCTTCAAGTGAAGCGAAGGAATAATTTTCGGCGTGTACACTCTCTGAAAATGAATTTATTTTCATTAATTGTTTAAATGTTTTTTAAACTTTTTAAATTTTTACATAATATTATGTAATTTTACAATTGTCTTCACTTACCAAAAATAGCTTTCGATATGTTATTTTTTGCACACACATACGTACGTTTAGCGCAAATAGAAACGTTAAATGTTTCTTGAATAATATATATTGAAGTATAAATACAAACCTGCTATGGATGTGGATAGTTAATTTGAGAGACTGAGAATTTCAATGCATATCCTGAAATGTACTAGAAAGGTGTTTGTAAGAGATTGCTATTTGAACTTAACCAAATCGCTTTCAATTGCATTACTTGTAATAATTTTAGCATAAGAGATAGTTCGAACTCTTTCTTTCTAAATAACATTTGACAGCATGATAGAATATACCTGCTTTCGCTTACGACGCGTTTTTATTATTTGTTTTTGGACAAAATGTACCCATACAAATATGCAGAAGAGTGACCCTTCTTATTGTAGACTAGCTTGTGTCTACCCGGTTTCACCCGGGACGGTGAAAATCCTGTAGGTTGGGTTTCAATAATAGTTGGTTAGTTTTTTCAATGAAGGGGAGTTTTTTTGGGGGGCTGAATTAGGATAAAGGTTGGTAGCTCTCATTGAGCTTTTTTTCTAACCAAAAAGGCAAAATACATATTTAATTGCATTTTTTACTTAAAAAATGGCGGATTTTCATAGAAACTTTCATCCACTATTTGACCACGTCAGTCATGGGGATTTTTAATTTCTACAAAAAATATTTTAACGCGATTGGTAAAACATTTAAAATACGCGCATTGTGAAAAAAGCAAATATAGAAACAAAAAGCTGAGAACTTAAAAAGAAAAATGTAAACAAATTTTAACATGCGCATCATAATGGCTTACCATAATTATTTATGTGGGACAATAGTCAGTTGCGCATGGTGAATTAATTTATGTACACAAAATATATAAATATAGGTAAATAAAAATCTAAGATTAGAACCTTTTCAAAAGAAAAACTTTACACCATATGACCATACTATCGCAAGTCAGAACCGAACATCTAATGTGCTTTCAAATTTCCCTGATAAATGATAATAGCTCATTTCTCAGATAATTGCCCATATGGGAAATTTAATAATTTGAAGAAATTTTGTACTGGAGCTATATATTAACAGGATTGTAGGCTGATAAAGAGTAGAGTTGAGATCACTTTGGCAGTATATAAAATAATGTAGAAAATTTCATGAAAATCGATCCAGCCGTTTTGCAGTGATGCTCGGACAAACTAATTACCCATTACAGTTTTATTTATATAGAATATAGAATATAGATAGATATTCTTTGCCGGGACTGCGGGTAGCGGTCATACCATCCTGTTCGGCGGGACGATTTTTGAAGGTTTCCTTGATGGTGATGTTTGACACGGGCAAATTTCAACTGATCAAAGTTCAATTGATGACGGTTCTCAGATTTTTCGTGCCGCAGCGCGGGATAGTGTGACTGCGTAGTGCGTAGCCTCATCCTGCAAAAACGCACACCGCTCAGCGGCATCTCCCGAAACGGGGGATAGTATATCGCCTGTCTCTGATGACAATAATTTGCGGCAATTCTGTAAAAGTTCTTCCGATAACAAGTGGTACATTTTGCTCTTCATTAGCCACCGATGCTACGACGTTTTTTATATCTTCCCGATTTTGCCCCGGTTTTTACCACTCGTACTCGATCATCTAATCCCCCAATCATGCACGAACAGCTGCCTTTTCTCCGGTGATTTCGCACGCGTTTAACAAAGCCATTTTCGCATAATAATATATTGATAATATAATATATTGATAATATATTGATATATATTGATAATATAATATTTTGAATAAGATTCCTCTATTTTCTTCCTACGCTGAATCATTTCTGTCAATATCTCATAAAAGTCTTTACTTGGTGGGAAGGCTTCTTTTAATTTTTGTTTCCTTTCATCCCAAGAATAATTTAACGAAGATAAACCCTTGTACCATGTTTCTGATAGTCCGCGCAGTTTTGAGAGCGCGAAATAAATTGTTGCTCCTTCCATCCACATAAAGATTTCTTTGAGCTCATGACATCTACTTTCTTGCACCACAGCTCAGCAGATTGATTTCGGTTTTCTGGGTTAAAGGCGGGTTGCGGGTATAGCATCACCCCTAAACCCAGGACCATAATGCCCAATTGCCCACCATGGTTCTATATTCAATCAAAACATGACAAAAAGAAAACAATTTATTTTTATTTTTTTTTCAAGGGAATATTCAAACGAAAATTAAAATAAAACAACATGTAGGTTTCTGTATTTCATTTGCCATCAGTTATTCTTTTCTTTATATTGATGAAATTTGTGTTCGAATCTCCATCCACGTTCAATCTCAGATATAGCTTTAATTGATCCCACTTCTGATAAATTGTAGTAACAAAAAAAATAAAATTTGAATGGATCCAAAGACACATTTTTTTGTCTTTTATTTTCCAAATATTTTCTTTTTTTTTATAAACTTAGATTTTACCGGGCGTCGCAAGTCTTAACGTCATCGCTAGATTGACGTGCAGGTGGTTTTTCGAACCTAAAAATAAACAAAATGAAGGCTGAGCCAGGTACTTCGATTGTACGTGTCAAATCGAATAAAATAAAATCATAAATCACGAGATATACGTATACAACTCGGTAGAAATTTTTCTTCAAAAAGGACAATTGGTGCAAATTTGGCCAACTGTACTTTGGTATCGGGTGGTGCAAAATATTCGTGTTTAGTATCATTACACGTAGAATTTGATGCTCTACAACTTTTATTTGAAGCAATTTTTCTAAAGATTGGTATTTTAGAAATTATAAGCGAAAAAGCGAAAAAAGTCCGAAAATTTAGAAGATGGTCCATACCAGCTAAAGCTCCAAGGATGTACATATCTGAGATCTATTTCAAAGATTAAAGCAGTTTCCAGAACTCCAGCAGTTATTTTAAAGCAGGGATGGGCATGCAACCACAGTCTCAAAATGTGATTGTGTAAAAGCTTTTCAAAGCTCTCTCCTGCTTTTTTTACACTGTTAATTTCGGTGACGTCATCTGTCATGTAAAAGTGAAGCCACATGGCAAAATGACTTCAAATTTACAGTGTACCTGAAAGCAAAGTGCAAAGAAACATAGTCCTGCTCGCATGACAGCCGGCGCGGCGGCCGAATGATGCGCACTCGACTTGAAAGCTGCTCGTGTACATATTCAAAGATCTAAAAGCTGGAGTGCCCGCGGGCATAGGCCTGCCCATCTCTGTTTTAAAGCAAAAGTTTAATTTTCTTGGCCTATTAGACAAATTTCCTAAATTTGCAGCCTTATTTTTTCCGCAGTATCTGCGAAAGAGGATTGTTAAAGTGGTTAAATATAACGCGATGCGACCGTTTAGACCGTTCCTGCTTTTCAACAGCACTCTTAAAGTTGAAGTGCTTGGAAGATTAACTCTCAATCAATTCCTCATACCGTCAAAGCGGATTAAATAAAATAAGTCGGCTTGAGAGCCTGAAAACTTTAACTATAATGTATTGGCCTCAGGACTTGAATGTGAACTTTTTTAAAGTCTCACGCTTATAGGAAAATATCTGGGCATCGAAAAACTGGAGTACATTTATGAATTGAAAAATTTAAAAAAACTCATCATTATAAAAGACCAAAGTTTACTTGATTCCTTTGTTCAAAAACTTAGTTATACTTAAAAGAGTTGAACTATGTAAGTGTAGCTCATTGCGATAATATTACGCCTGACGGCTTGATCAAGTTGTTTGAAAATCCAAATGAAATCAATCAGCTCGATATAACGGGATGTACTGGAATCACAGATGAGATTATTTTCGAAATAGCAGACAGAATCGAGAAAAGGGGGAGTAAATCAGTCTGCACTATCTACGTAGGATGTACGGATGTTTCAAAGGACCTTTTAAAGGTAAATATAAAGAAGAATTTTTAGTGTAAAGAAGGTATATAAGAAAGTTTAATTTTATATTTTCTTATTAACAGGAGAAAATGTACATGGGTTATAAGCCATTTGTGTCATTATCTTTTAAAGAGTTCTATTTGCGCTCAGATATTCAGTTACTGGACGGTGAAGACTTTTTTGTTATGACGAATTATTCGATGAGTTATCTAATGATTCGTTGGATGATCTCACATGGATCGGACATGGATGATTTCGATGATTTGGACGGTAAGATTAAACGTATTTTTTCTCATCAGGACATTGCCTGTTAACGCAGCATATTGAAATAACCATTTCTGAATTGCATTATTTTTATTTTTTAGACGTCCTATTTTACATAATATGTATAATAAGGAGAGCTGGAATACCTATAAAATGAATTCAACTTAAAACAAATCTTTTCATGTTAATCGAAGCCCATGTGAATAAATGTTGAATTTTTGAAACATTGTTTTCAATTTTTGATTTATAAATACGGTTTAAATAAACCTACCCATGACTTTATGTTTCATAGCAACCGCAAGAAACAAAATTGTGCTTGATATTAGTCTTGTATAAGCGAAAGGAATTTTCCAGTTTAATTACATAACTGCTGCTAAATATTTTGTAATTGTTGTGAATATTTTGAATATAAGTATATTATTTAAAATATGCCTACTCATCAGAATTACCTACCGAAGAAAAAATTAAAATGTTTCAAAAGGCAATTGCAATTTATCGGGGCGTTAAATTACGTTTGGGAGTGCAACATAAAATTGAAACCTGTAAAAACTTTAAAAAGAAAATAGAGTAAAAATCTGCCTGGAAAAGTTGAACTTGTCCAGGCTAGGGGTAAAAGTTTATATCCGATTTATTCGGATGAGAAGGTGAAATTTCTGAATATTTTATTGGTTAAAATATTGTTTCCTTTTGAGGTTTAACATTTCACTTTACCTGTCTGTATACCTAAATAAATAAAAGTTGCTATAACGAACAGGCAGTTTTAAATAGGAAACAATCGCATCTCTTTGTGATTTCCCCGGAAGCTTCGACTTAAGGACAAAAAGAGAAGAAGAGAAGAATCCTATAACAAAAGTTTATTAAGCAATGTGCCAAAGATGTTTAAACATGAGACAAGTAATGTTGGAAAAATAGTAATTTAGATGTTGTATTTACATTTCACCGGAATATTTAGTTTCTTAAAAATGAGACAGGATATAGCTCGTATGAGATTTTTTAACCGTTTTTGAAATTTGTACAATTTTCACGATTTTACCTAAAGTTCTGCAAACTGCTTTCAGAATTCTCTGCAAATAACGGAAAAACAAAAACAGTGTGAAATTAGGAAGAATTCCCACTCCAAAATTGATACGAATTTGCCGTAATGATAAAATCATAAGACCATATACTATACTTGTTACATGTTCAAAATAATAATGAAAATAACAGCAATTTAAGCTGTATCAATATTATGTGAAAGTTTTTGTATTTAAACAAGTTTGACGGAAAATCTAGTTCATTATTTCTTATTTCAAGCGTTCTTAAGATTTTCTTAATTATTTTTTGGAAGTTCTGAGCCCGCAACTCTTACATAATTAGAAAAAATAGTTTAACTAAAACAGTATTCACCGATCCTGTCTACCGTGGAACAGAAGAAACTGTAGGTGAGTTGCAAATTAAGAAGTTTTTCTAAGAATAAAATAAATAATTAGTTCTACAGCATAGAATAATGAAACTTTTAGTAATAGTAGTGCGGTTACGCCGAAGTGTTCAAAATGCTATAAGTATTCACATTATTCTGCCTTTCGATTAACCGTTGTTATCTTTACCAAAGTTTGGTTAAATCTTAACTTTGTCTCTACTAACAATAAGAACGCACCCCAAAAGGGAAGAAGACAATGTTGTGCTCGTGTACTAGAGTTAAGAGTAGTTTTGACCTATTCGCCAAACTACCCCACCTTGTATCCCCACCTTGTCGCGGTGGTGGGGCTTGCGGATCCCGGGGATGGGACTGAGCTATGTCGGCGGTGGCATGCCACTGGTAGGGTCTCCCATGCCGGACAGGTCGTCCCTGAGGGGTCTTACCAAGAGGGATACAAAGAAAAAATTAATGGCATGTACAACCTAAAGGATATTAGTACCCCAGGTGGTAAATCGGCTACGCCGAGAAATCCACCCTCTGCGGAGGTCGCCCCATGGACTCTGGGGGGGGCCATACAATGCCAACCGACGTGCCGGGCACGGACAATCTGGAGAGCTCGCTCGACAGATTGAATCTTGGAGGCAGTTCGCTTGCTCCTGGCGAGGCAGCGAATCCGGGACAGGTGACTGTTTCGGGAGCGCTTGCTGAGTCCGGGGTAGCGGTACGTGCCACCAAGAGCGAAGCGCAGAAGCTGCGTGCGCAGCGGAAGCGTTTACGTCGGAAGGAGAAGCGGAAGCTAGGGAAGTTGGGGGCTTCCGTGGGAGCGGAGGAAGGTCCGATGGAGGTTGAGCAATCGACCCCAAAGGAGCCGACCAACGTGACCATCTCCACGACGCTGACGGACTCACTGGAGCTACCGACCAAGCGTCTGAGGGGCGAAGGCACCTCGGGTGATACGGTCAGTACTCCGGTGAGGACGGATGAGACCGAGCGGCCAGGACTAGCTGACAGGAAGCGCAAGCGGAAAGTCGGCAGGAACTTGGCTGGCAAGGTTACCGGGAATCCCAACATGGCTGCGGGGGCTCGTCCCACCTACTCTAAGGTGGCACAGGCGGACCTGGTCATGGGTATTGCGGATATCGGTAGGGAGGCTCCTCTGGACAAGAGTCATGTAGCGACTTTTAAAAAGGCGCTGCTGACTTTGTTGGATGGTCTCCCGAACGATGCCGGAGATATCGGGGTAACCCAAGTAGACTTGGAGGATGGGTTGATTGTACTCGCGTGCGTCAACCAGAAATCCAAGGAATGGTTGTGTGAAGCCGTCGGGAAATTGCCTGTCCTATGGAAGGGCATGTCCTTGAAGGTGGATCACCTGCAAGCTCTTCGGAATTTGCAGAGGATAATAATCCGAGTACCCGGACCACCGGTGAACAAGGATGTTATCCTGGCCAGGATCTGTCGCCAGAATGCCTGTGTGAGGGACACTTCTAAATGGAGGGTCTCTCGTGCAGGTAGATACAGCGACGGAGAAGAGGGGGGAACTATTCTCACCGTGTGGTGTCCGGAGGAGGACGCGGGCGCGATCAAGCTTGCAGGAGCCAGGCTCAACTGCGGGTTAGGGGTCGCCTACGTCAGGATTCCGGGCGTCTCGGTGGGAGTGGAACCCTCCGCTGGAAAGGCAGCTGAATGATGCCAGAAATGGTATCGGTGTCAGCTGGGAGGGAGGTGGGCCCGTTCCAGCAAATAAAATTTTGTCAACTAAACCTCCATCATTGCAAAGAGGCGACAGCACTGTTGCTTCGACACTTTGTGGAGGATAAGATGGACATAGCCTTGTTGCAGGAGCCCTGGGTCTACAGTGGTAGAGTCAGGGGTGTGCCATCAAGTGCAGGCACGCTCTTCTATCAAGAGGCGGCCGAAGGAACCAGAGTCAGGACTTGTATATTGGTGAGGCATGGTGTGCGAGCTATCTTCTTGCCGCACCTGTGTACACCAGATCTGACTGTGGTAAGGGTGGGAGCCGGTGCGGGCTCGTTTCTGGCCGCATCGGTGTATCTGCCGTATGATTCGACGGATGCTCCCCCTTCGAGGGAGATGGCGCATCTGGTGCGGTCGGCCGCGGTAGGAACCGATGGTCTGATTATGGGATGCGATGCTAACGCACACAATACTGTGTGGGGTAGCTCAGATGACAATTACAGAGGTTTAGCACTGCTAGACTTTGTAACTGGAAATGATCTTTATGTTGGGAACAGGGGGACGGAGCCGACTTTCATCGATGCACGAAGGAAGGAGGTGATTGATGTTACCCTGTGCAACACGAAGATGGTTGGGCGGCTTATGGGCTGGAGGGTCTCGGATCGTCTAACTATGTCGGACCACAGAGCCATCCAGTTCGAAGTCGCATACGGATCCCGAAGGGAGATCAAACGACTCCAAAGGTTACCTCAGAATACCAACGTGATGAAATACACGGAAAGGTTGACGAGAATCCTGGAGGAGGAGAGGTGGAGTGCACCGAAAAGCATCAGGAAGGCGGAGTCACAGCTGGACACAGTGGTGTCGGCCATGACTAGAGCCTTTAGAGAATCCTGTCCCTTGACCTCAGTGAGTGAGCAGGATCCCACGCCGTGGTGGTGTGAGGAACTGCAGCACTTGAAAGTGGGGGCCAGGAGAGCTTTTAACCATGCTATGCGGAGTGACGATCCGCAGGCATGGGAAGACTACAAAAATAGGAAAAGGGAGCTGAAGAAGTCTCTGCGAAGGAGGAAGAGGGACTCGTGGAGAACTTTTTGCTCAAGTATGGAGAGTATTTCCGAAGTCAGTAGACTTCAGAAATTGGTATCCAAGGACAGAGTTTCTAGAGTTGGACTTATCCGGGATAAGGATGGAAAGATGATGGAAACTCTGGAGCTATCAGCAAAGACCTTGATGGAGGCACATTTTCCGGGAAGTCAGGCCTCGGACGCGTCGTGGGTCATCCGGAACCGGGTGGCCTCGAGGTTGGATCGAGAGATGGCGGAAGGAATAGTGACTCTAGAGGGGATTGGAAGGGCAATAGATAGTTTTGCACCTTTCAAGACCCCAGGCATGGATGGGGTTTTCCCAGGGCTCCTTAAGTGGGGCAGGGAGGCCCTCAGTCCGTGGCTGAAGGGAATTTTTGTAACCTGTCTTGCGACAGGGCATATACCGGTTAGGTGGAGAGAAACAATTGTTGTTTTCCTGCCAAAACCAGGAAAAAGGGATTACACTGAGGCGAAGTCGTTCAGGCCAATTAGTCTGACATCCTTCCTATTGAAGACAATGGAGAGAGTGCTGGCAGACCGATTGGAGATAACGATGCTTAGCAGGTATCCCTTGAGTAGTAACCAACATGCATATCAGGCTGGAAAATCTACGGAGACGGCACTTCATCAGGTGGTGAGAGTGGCGGAAGACGAGTTGAATACAGGAGGTATTGCTATGGCTATTTTTATGGACATAGAGGGTGCCTTCAATGAGATTCAATTCGATAAACTTCGCAAGGCCCTGTGGAAGCGGAAGGCTGACCCAGGCCCGGTCTGGCCAGGTTTGGGGCCCCCGGAATTGGTTTGCTCGGGGCCCTGCTAAAATTTTATATTTTTATTTGAAAAATTACATTTTTCGTATTGGTGCCCAAAAAATGTACACGATTCAAAATATTACTTGTTAAAAGTATACTTAGACATTTCATTTAATAAAAGGAATATAAATATCTGCAATCCTATACCTACCTATATACATATATACTAGTAGGTGTCTACCCGGTTACACCCGGGTCAGTTAAAATCATAATACATTACAGAGTACTACCCCCAAACGCGACGTATAATATATATGACATGGAACCGTTTCCCGCATAGCTATTTTTTTCAGTCAGGGGTGGTTTTGGGTGGTTCAATTAGGATAGCGGTTGGTAGTTCTCATTGAGCTCTTTTTCTAACCAAAAAGGCGAAATACTAATTTTTATGAAGAATTAATTCAAAAATGGCGGATTTTCATAGAAACTTTCATCCCCTATTGTATCTCCTTATGGGTGGAATTTCGAAAAATCCTGATACGCGTGTTTCTTTACTTCTAACAAAAGACAAATTTATAAATTAAAAAAGAGCTAATTTCATTTCAAATTTTCAGCCCCTATTTTCCCCAATTAGGGGTGGAGTTTAAAAAAATCCTGATGCGCTTGTTTCTTTGTTTCTAACAAAAGCCGAAACACAAATTTTTACGAATTTTTTACTTCAAAAATGGCGCATTTCCATAAAAACTTTCATCCCCTATTTCACCCCCTTAGGGGTTGAATTTCAAAATCACTGATACACGTGTTTCTTTATTTCTAACCAAAAGGCCAAATATCAATTTTTATGAATTTTTACTGCAAAAATGGTGAACTTCCATACAAACTTCCATCCCCTATTTTACCCCCTTAGGGGTGGAATTTCAAAAAACCGGTTCTTAGTCAGCATCTATGTTACAATTTGTAGAAGTATACAAAATTTCAGCGCTGCCGAAGTAACCGTTTTCACCCCTTTTCACTCCCTTCAGGATTGAATTTCAAAAATCTGCTTCTCAACGATAACCTGTGCGGCAAGTTGAAGAAATATTCCAAATTTCATGGAAATCGGTTCAGTGGTTTTGGAGAAACCGTTTTCACGCCTTTTCACCCCCTCAGGGGTGTAATTTCAACAAACCCCTTCTTATTGCACATCTAGAGCTTAAGTGGATTCATCATGCCAAGTTTCAAGTTCATACGTTTGGCCGTTCTTGAGATATAGTGATCAGTGAATCAATGAGTGGTATTTGAATTTTATGTAATATATAGATGACTTTCGTTGAGTTTCGTTCCTCTTTTCGTCGTACCTAGTTATTACTGTAAAAGGTTTAGGTATTTGTAATGATGTAATTTATTGATAGAAGTATACAAATACACAGGTTAAATAACTCAACACGTGAAAATTTCCACGAAGGAAAGCGGGGAACATTCATCTTTTAAACCCTGATATTTTTAAGGGCACTGGCATTTTTGGATAGTTTTGGATAGATATTTTTTGGTTAAAACGTGAGAATGGGGCCCATAAACAATGTTGAGAATTAGTGTGCGCTATTTTTCTTATGCAACATATTGTCTGACTACTGTTTCATAATATTCTTCTCAGTCGATGGGCCCCTGATATTCGAGGGTCCTTCCGCATTGCTAACCCTTGATATGCGGTAGCTGCGCCTGCGCCACTGATTGAAGTTGTAAATAGTTTCTGTTTTTCTTTTTTGAGTCCTTGGCTTGGGGCCCCTTTGGCTCGGGGGCCCCTGGGGATTGCCAGGTGCCGACTAGGGCCAGACCGGGCCTGGGCTGACCCTCTTATTATAAGATGGGTTGATCAAATGCTAAAAAACAGGGCGGTAAGGATTCGCTCCGGAGATTTCTGCCTGAGAGGAAGGGTCACCAAGGGGTGTCCTCAGGGGGGAGTGCTTTCTCCGCTCCTTTGGAATATCACGGTAGACTCCCTACTCAGGAGTTTGGAGGAGAGAAGAATCGAGGTCATCGGCTATGCTGATGATATAGCATTGATGGTTAGAGGCAAGTTCATGTGTGTCACTGCTGATATCATGAGGGATTCCCTAAGAGTGGTTGAGCGGTGGTGTTCTGAACAGGGCCTAGCCGTCAATGCGCGGAAGACGGAGCTCATCATCTTCACAAGGAAGAAGAAGGGGCTGGACTTCGAGCCGTTACTGCTTTTCGGCTCACCTGTCCAAGTGTCCAAGGAAGTTAAATATCTAGGAGTATTTCTGGATTCACGACTGAATTGGATGCGCCATGTGGACGAGAAGGTACGTAAAGCGAAAATGGCGTTACATCAGTGTAGAAGGGTGTGTGGCCTACGGTGGGGAATCTCGCCGAGGTCAATGCATTGGATATACACGATGATGATAAGACCAACTATAACCTATGCGGCAGTAGTCTGGTGGCCTAAGGTAAGCCAGGCAACTGTAAGGCGCAGGTTAGATGGTCTACAGAGGATGGCGTGCGTGGGAATTTCGGGAGCTTTTCGAACGACACCCACCGCTGCGCTAGAACTTATACTAGGAATGCTCCCGCTGGATTTGTTTATTACAAAGAAAGCAGTGGAGACAGCCGTGAGATTGGACAGTGAAGGCACGTGGTGTCGAACTGGAACTCCATACGGTCATCGGAAGGTTCTGGATCTCGTAAGAGGGATCGGGGAGCTTGGCATGCCTATGGAGAACATTAGAAGGGTTAGGATTATCGAAAGGTTTCACCGGACCCTGATTGGAGACGGCATGCTTCCGGAGGATGCGGCTGGTAGCATTTGTATTTTTACTGATGGATCGCTGACGAGTGGCAGGGCGGGGGCAGGCATCTATTCAATGGACATGGATGTTGCTCAGTCCGTCAGCCTAGGGAGATGCACCTCGGTCTACCAGGCGGAGTTGATTGCCGTGATATGGGCGCTGGATTATCTTCTGGACAGTCGAGTGCGAGGAGAAAGAATCCTCATAGCGCTTGACAACCAGGCGGTGATTAGGTGCCTTGCTCGGACGGATATCAAGTCTTCTCTTGCACTGGAGGGGGTCCGGAAACTCAACAGATGTGCCTCACATAATGAGGTGCTGTTATGTTGGGTCAGAGAGCACTCTGGGATAGAAGGAAATGAGCGGGCTGATCTCCTAGCCAAGCAAGGGGCGGCCCGTGAATTTGAGGGCCCGGAACCATATACCCCTATTGGAGTGGGTATGGTAAAAGACCTGATTGATAAATGGATAAGGAGAGAACATCTGAAAAGGTGGAACTCCCTTAACAAATGTAGACAGACTAAGTTAGCCTTTAGTCTGGGGCCGAAATCGGCCGCTGACAGACTCCTATCGCGAGAGCGGGGAGCAATCAGATGGTTGATTTCAGTGTTTACAGGGCATGGGGGTTTTGCGAGTCATCTTCAGAGGATGGGTATCGCTGAAGATGGGTCCTGTCGTCTATGCCTTGAGGAGCCAGAGTCAGCAATACATTTGGTATGTGCATGTCCGGCGATTTCGAGGATTCGGTGGGCTGTCACAGGTTATCCTTTGCTGGAGGACATGCGACAGCTTACCATAAAGCAAATTCTCGAGCTGACGACGCGTTCCGGGTTAAGGAGTCTGTGCACCACTGTGCAAGGTGACTGACCTGGGGCAGCTTTGGAAAGAGGATCGAAAAGGGACCCACTTACGTGGTCTGGTTCGATATTTCCTCGACAATATTATATATATATTCGCCAAACTAAACTACGTCGTCGCTTTCGTTTTGCTTTTGTTTATTGAGATATTGGTTAGTTCTATATCGACCACGAATAAAGATCTGTAGGAACTAGGAACAGTACAAAACACGTTAATTACTTCTGTTATTTTGTTGGATTCGATATTATGAATTGTCTGAAAATGTTGATACATTGCTGAATTTATACCTTTTGCCAAATTTGGCTGTGATTGGCTGGCTTGTGCGAACATTTCTTTCCCGATTTATTTACATACATTTTCACTGGATCTTCGAGATTGTATGTATTCTTTTTATTTATACTGTTCGTTATTTTATGCTGCATATTCGCTGGTTAAAAGAAGTGTGTATTTCTTAAAATCTAACATATTTTTAAATCTTAAAGTCAATGAGTTTTTTTGTGAGAAGAGCCAGAGTACAAATCTTCAGCAATTCAGCATTCAGCATTCGTTGGTTTTGACAGTTTGGCTTCATTGGATTGAGTTGAGAAGGCTTGCGCTTACCCTTACTTAAATTATTCATAATCATATTTTAGGGATTATAGAGATTATATTATAGAGATTTTAATAATTTTATTATTCATTGAAAAGAAACCATGTACAAGTATCCGAGGAAAAGTGGAGCCATTCCCAAAACCCAAAAGCTAGTGTTTGCACCTGGTACGCAATTTTTCTGTCAGTATTTTTCTTTTTATTTACATAAAGTTTTTGTTTAGATAATAAGATTGCTTATACAGAAGATCTAATAGAGGTGTTTAGCTTATTTCTTGGACATATACCTGATCCCGTAAGAATTACTTAAATTGTAACGTTCATGTTTAGTAAGCGAAAATTGGTTTCAGATAACCGAGGATGATCTTCGCGAACATTTTTTGCGATACGGGGAAGTAAAATCGATTGAAATCAAAAAGAAAAAGGTATCGAAGAATCGAGTACTTAGATATGGTTTCATAAACTTCAAGTATGCAGAATCTGCTTGGAAGTAAGTAGTGGATGATACATTATCTGGGGTTATTTTGTTACAATTGCCTGTTTTGCAGCAAAAAGCCAACTGATTCTTTTTTCTTTTCTAGAGCTCTGTTCTGTCGAGAACAGTACATCGGTAGACTAAGGATTTATATAAAACCTGCAGATAGTTGGAAACAACCGGCTTTCAATCAACAGAGCGATGATGTCAACGAAAATAATGCTAGCAAGAGTTCTATTCTCACTCTTAATGAAGATTGCCTTAGGCATGTGTGCTCATTCTTAACTTTTCGTGAGCAAATCAACTTATCGGAAACTTGTTCTCGTCTCAGTGGAGTTTTAGATATAATAGGCGACAAAAACAAAGTTCTAACCATTTCTGCGTTTAAGCCAGTAACTTTTAAACAACTTAGGCGGATTCTGTCTAAAGTCGGACATAAGCTTCATCAAATCGAATTTATAGGCGAGGAGAGTGTAAAGCGCCCGATTGAAACTTTTAAATACATATCTGAAACGTGCCCCAATTTGAAAGATCTTCGAATCATCGATCCTTCAGACTTTTACAATAATAATTTGAATCGAGCCACGTTCAGGGAAATCGCCTTAAATATAAGTTATTTAACTAAACTTGAATTAACAGCTTGCGAAATTGATGACGACATTTGTCAGACTTTGGTACCGTTACAAAACTTAGAGTTAATTGACTTTTCGTTTAACGACGGAATAACTGGAAGGTACTTGGATGAATTTCCTAAACTAAAGCATCTAGACTTGTCCGGCTGCTCGAGAATAAATTCATTTTTTCTCAGCAATATTTGTGCCAAAGGATTATTGCAAAGTTTGCACGTAATAGGGTGCACTTCATTAAATGCGGACTTTTCTGTCACGAGTCTCTTAGAATTAAAGTACTTGGAAGAGAACTCATTCTGTTCTCTCATGTACCTTCAGAATGGGATGAGAACAATAAGTGAGTTTAGCAGTCTCAAGTCGTTTACTGTCTACAATCCTCAATTCTTGGATGCGGACTTTTTCAAAGAGCTCGATGACAGCAAATCAGAGAAATTGGAAAGTATCAAACTTTTTGGATTCAATTTGTACAATGTAGGACTGGAGTTGGAGTGCATTTGCAAATTCAAAAATTTAAAAAAACTCTGCATTTTTGACAATGAAACTGTATCTGATTCATTCGTTCAAAAACTAAGTGACCTCAAACATTTAAAGTACTTGTGTTTAGCTTATTGTAAACATGTTACATCTGATAGCATAATAAAATTGTTTGGAAAGTCAACCGAAATAAAGGACCTCGATATTTCGGGATGTAAGAACATCGTAGATTACTCCATTTTTAGAATAGCAGAAAATATTAAGACCAAGGGGACTAAATCGCGCTGCACTATTTACGCAGTGGAGACAGAAGTATCACCAACCATTATGAAGGTTTGGAAACAAAGTAATGAGAACATTTAATTTTTACTCTTCATTTACAGAAGAAACTAGACATGCATCTTTTTGTGTTGGTATCTTTCAAAGGGTGTCCTCTTCACACGGCTAAATCCCACCGTTTGATTCCTAGTTAAGATGATTTCACAAATTTTGATAACGACATGGAAGATTTCGAAGACTTGCAGGTAAGATTGGACATATTTTTTTTTTTTACCTGAACATTGCTTCTTAATTGTTATATTGAGATAACCTTCCTGAATTGCTTCATTTTTATTTTTTAGACGCCCTGTTTTACATATAATGAGAGCTGGTATAATAAAAAGTGAACAATTGAACTTAAAACAAATCTATTCATGTTAATCGAAGCCAATGTAAATAAATTTTTAATTTTTGAAATATTGTGATTAATTTTTGATAATTAATACCGTTGTATCCAACATACTCAAAAGTTAAGTAATCGAAAACATGATTTTATGTTTCGTAGCAACCAGAAGAAACAAAATAAAATTGTTTTTAAATATTTTGAAGGCATCAAAAAGTAATTCTCAAAATTACCAAAGAAAAAAAAAGACATTTTTCTAACGCATTCAAGTTCTTCTCTCCAAACACCCAACTGCAATTTATTGTAACTTGAAACGTGTAAAAAACGAAAAACTCTGCAATGTCTTTACACATGGGTGTATTATTTCTGACTGAATACAATAACATGGGTAATCCTCCCAAGCAGCATTTATTTTATTTTATAACAAAAATTTTAACAATTTTTTTAATTATTTTTTTAATTCTTCACTCTTTTGTCAAAATGTAATTCATATTCGATCTCCTCACCCTAAAAAACATAAAAAAAGATACCCCATATGCTTAAGTTCACAAAAACTTTAGAAATGCCTAATTTTACACCCCTTTTTCACCGGTAAAACCCAAGGGTGTATTCCGATCAAGCTGTTGAGCTTCGGGACACAGCTAGGGTCCAAATGTAGCCTATATGCGAAAGAACGATTTTTTTCGACCGTTATTTAAGGTAGATATCGGTGACACGATGGACGGCGGACAGACAGTGCAGTTTTGGACTCTACGCATCTTGAAACGTAAAAGAAAAAAATTTGAGGGTCTATTAAAAAAGAGTTTTTCCGAACCGATTACAAAGGTGTATTATTCAGAGAAAAATAAACCAAACTGTAGGTACTACAAAAATGTTGGATTCAATTAAACTTAGGCGCAAAAGTTTACATCAAACTGAAATTAAGGTTTTCAATAGAGCAATTATTCGCAGCTTTTGAAGTAGGTACAACAATTTAATAAATGCACTAGACGGCTTATATAGGGTATCCCGATAAGAGTGCCCACTTTGATCTTTGAAAAAATGTAGTTTTTATTTAAAAACTTCTGTTTTTATTTTATTATAGAGTGTAAACATGGAGATTCAGATTATGTATGCAATACAATATCCTTTATATGGCCCCCTCGTGACCGTTGGTCCTTTTGACGAAATTTTCGGTGACATTTCGGCATAGTGACGACTCTATTTCATTCATGGCGCCTTGAATCTCAGCCTTTAGCAGAGGAATTGCTCTTGAGTTACTGGCATAGACCATTTGGTTTCAAAAACCCCACAGAAAGAAGTCCAATGGCGTCAAATTGCATGATCTTGATGGTCAACTCATATTTCCTCACAAATTTCGCCTTCAACAATTCCATTGTTTCATTCGCTGTGTCACTTGTTTTCAAGATCCATTCCAACAAATTGAGGTCGGAAAAGTTGTTTTTCGCCTAACGGTAACGAACGCCTTTGACGGTCGAGACGTCTCCAAGAGTATTATTTTGGTAGTGGATTTTCACACTGTCTCTATGATTAAGAGCGCGTTCAAAAACCTTACTATAGTCAACTATAGTAAACTTTGGGCGTTCAAAAACTCCGTAGTTTACTACAACATAACTATGAGCATAACTATTGTGCGTTCAAAAACTCTTGTAGTTTACCACGTCGTGGTAAAATTTTTACTCTACTCAGGAGCATGGTAGCCTTTAGTAAATATTTGAATGACAGAAAGAAAGAAGGAACTGTGTGACTGTGTTTTTCTTCCATTTTACCATAAATATACATTTTAATAAACAAAATTTAAAGCTTAAAATATAAAATAACGCTAAACAAAATAAAATAATTGACAAATTTACCTCACTCTACCACTGACAACTAATTTTGACAGAATAGCTTGGGTCCGTGAGGGAAAGAGATAAGTAATGATAGTTGTTTCTATATTTGACAGAAACTCGTAGTTTACCACGGGTCGTTCAAAAACTCTCATGGTAAAACATAATTTCTGTAGTAAAATGACGTTCTGCAGCATAACTATGACTTACCACGTAGTTTACTATAGTAAAGTTTTTGAACGTGCTCTAAATCTCAAGATCTACACATGACAGATGTCAAGTCAAATAACAAAGCTGTACTACCAACACAAGAAAAATGGCGCTAAATTCAAAGTGGCCACTTTTATTGTACATATAGTACAATAAAAGTATTTAGTGTACCACATATAAAGTTTAGTATGGCCTGGTAACCGAACCAAGCTCCGAGATTTTGAGATTAAAACGTGACGCCTTGGGGCCCGGGTGCGAATCTTTCTCAAACGCAGTTTTGTTTTAAATAATCAAATTATTGCATTAACGATTAATAAGTCAAATGCAGTTGACACGACCTAATCATCAAACGGTACTCTACAGTATTCATTCTTGATTCTTGTTGAACAATCTGGAAAAAGAAGTTTTCCCACAGTTTAGACCCTTTCCAATGTTATTTCTACCCCTAAAAAAACTATAATCGTTTTCAATAAAATTTCTTGCAGCGGTTTACGAGATTCATTTTGCAGACAGACATTGTTCGCATAATAATAATATTTTGTAGTATAGGTGGGTCAAAATCATGGAGGTGAGCAATTTAGTTCCGAGAAAAATTTTCTGATTAAAAGTATTTGGTAATATTGCAATGTCCTTTTTAAAAGTTAGTTACGGACCGTAATTATCTGCCCCTTGCGTATTTATTAGTAATTTTTGCGATTTTCGTTTTTTTTTAAATTTAAAAATTTTAAATTAAAATATAATCCAAAAGTCATTCCGGGAACGCGTCCATAAACGATTAGTTGTAATTCAAACCAGTCAAATATATTACAAGACCAAGTATATTAAATTATGCCATGGGTTATTTTTTTTTCGTGTTATTTCTTTATTCAAATATCATAAATTTGTATTTACAATCATTCAGATTTCCATTTATTGGCGTTTTAAATGTTGTCCGGCACTTAACACGTCATTTCGGGAACACTGTACAAATTTGACAATATTTTCGAATTAACTGTGCTAAAAGGTTTTAATGAGCATTGACGTGAAATATATTCTAGAAGGTGGACAGCATTTGTATTTTTTCCATATTCAATAATTCATTTTACTGTTAAGTACGTTTAAATGTAATATTTGTGCGGCGTATAATCATTCTGGGAGCGCCATTTAATATTTAAATTGTCGAAAAAATTTGTAGTTTTAGCGTTATTCTGTTAAATAGGATGGTTCGCTAACTAATCGCTTAGAAAACCCACATCGGAAAGGACGTTCTTGTACATCACCCAGAAATAAGTGTCGAAAAATCACTTCGAGAACGGTCATTTCGGGCACGTTCTTAAAATTTTACGGGCGTTCCCGAAATGATGAATGCGTTCTCGAAATGACTTTTACAAGTTAAAGACAGATAATTTAGCCATGTTATGCACAATACTGCTTTTGGTTTCCGAAAATTAATAACAGAAATATGGAAGAAGATAAAATCAAAAAGGCAAAAAGCAAAATAAAGCGAAATAGTCACCGTCATCTCCGGGAACATCGAAAAAAAAAACAATAAAATATATTAGTTTATTAAATTTTAAAGTTTTTATCTCTAAATACATAAATATATTATCAACTAGTTCCATCACAATATAATTTGCATATAAGCTTACCATTAAAAAAAATATATATTAAACTTTCGTTTATGAATTCACACCTAACACGATATTACGACGTAAATTTTCAAAAAAATTATATTTGAATGGTTAAATGCCTTGATTAGAATATTATCTTATTTAGCATTCCGTTTTCTTCCGTTCTTAAAAAGAAATGTCTTACAATGTTTATATTACATCGTTTTTTATATCGGTTTAAAGAACGTTCCCGAAATGATGGAAATTTAGCCCGGCTCTGTTATTTTATGTCATAATTTAAAAATTAGCAATTGGTTTGCGTGGCTCTTTTCAGGTCGTCTACGGGACATGTAATGCTGCAATTGTAAAGTATAAATAATGCTCTACAGCAAACTTTTTTTTTTGAAAACCGAAAACTGAAAATTCTCACCTCCATGATTTTGACCCAGGTATACTTTTAATTATTCATTTACATAATAATATTATCTATAATTTATTCTATACCTATATATTTACTTTACTACTACGCTCTTAAACTTTTTGTCTAGACCTCTTTTTATAATATAACTGAAAAAAATAAGACTTCATTTACGTGTACTTCAGAGTTCAGAGTAAAGTTGGTATTGTTTTCTTATAAGTTCTACCACTACCATACTGGAAGAATTTGCAAGTTGCAATTTGCGAGTTCTATATAATAATCCAAGAAACTAAATTTTTTTTAGAATTACGCTTGATAAACTTGAAATGGTACACTTGAATGAAATGTTATCCTTTTCCCCAGATTGCTGTCATTTGTAAGAAATAGTGGCCCCAGAGGAAATTAAAAGGGATACGGATTACTATAGAACTTGCTCGTATGACATCGATAGGAGGGCTGTTTTAAGTCGATACATTTTTATTTTATTATTTTTATTTATAACCAATGGTTGCAATCGCCCAACGTGAAATTTAGCACTAATTGTAGGGACCTGTGGAACGACATAGCCGAGGGATGTGATCCGGTGAACTTTTCAAAAGCTTTGAACGCGCAAGCGGATTTCAGGAGAGAATACACATAGTATGCAACAGATTCCTCCTTTCCTTACAGAACTCCACAATTCGTATAAAAGAAGAGTTCTATTCTAGCTATCCTCAGAAGTGTTCGAGCTGTGGACTACTTGCTTTGTCGTGAAAGTATAATAGAAGTGTTTGATTTGTCTCAGCATTTATTTCGTGGTTTTTGTTTGTGCAGTTCTAGTGCTTACAGTAGTTATTGATAAAAGGATCATTACTGTTTTTGACAACACATTGAAGTTTGAAAAAAGAGAAATACTTTGGAAATGAAGAGATATTCAATCTGTAGGATGAGATTGTACTTGAGGGCTTGGATTACAATGTGCATGGTTTTAAATGCAGTAAGTAAATATTTTATAAATAAAAACGCTGTAATACAATGAGATAGGACTTCCATCTTATTTCGTAGAATGCATTTATTCTACGTGTACTAAATTAATATTAGTATCATGTTTTAATTTGGAGGAGATGCAGTAGTAAATTCTTATTGTAACTTGTAAGATCAATTAATTTTATTAAATGCGAGCCCTAAAGGCTGTTATTATCTTAATGTTTAAAAGCATATCCTAACGCGTCGTAATAAGAATAAAAAACTCACTCATACACTTCATTGAAAAAACATAAATGCAAGGAACAATGAATAATTGTAATGTTTTTAGTTGAACAACTATTCCACCGTCTTCAAATATCAATTTTCGTATTTCACAACATAAATTTTTATACCAGTTAATTATTGTTCGTTTAGATTGCAAAATTCTTATAAAATTTTGTGGTTTATAAAATTTTTTGGTATAAAACATTTTACGAGTGTGTAAAATTTATCTTTTTTTATATCTCATAAATGAGTTTAATGAGCTTACCACTGATAAGAACTTTTATATTGTTATACATTTTTGTACTTTATATTTTTCATTTGTGAAATCTCGTCGTCTTCTTCCACATAATAGCAGCTTATCCACCTATTTTGCTCAAAATAATAGAAAACAAAAGTAATAACATCATTAAATTTATAATTCTTTATAAATAATTATATAATAAATAAAATAAAACTCTTTAAGCAGAAATAGTTTTTTGGGCAACAAATATCACAATTTACAAAGTGCGTTCTAAATACTTAATGATTGGTTTTCTTTTAAGTTAATACCCTAATCAGTTTTTCTTTCTGTGGAAAACAGTACAACCATAATATGTTTACCTAAATTTGTTTGTCTGCCAAAGTTCTTAATTAATAATTTTAATTGGTAATTACTTAATCAGTCTTTGCAAGACTTAAGTCATGTGCACAGTCGTCATCAAAGTTAGCAAAAGCTTTGAATGGTTTAACCTTAACCAGGAATGACAATTACTACTGTTGAAAGGACTCAGGATTATACTATTGACTCCAAAGGATAATACAAAAAATAATCGTCGCATGAAGGCTCGTATTGTTGGTATTGTTTCAAAATTACAACAATAAGCTTGCAATTTATATATCACTAAGAATTCCACTAGAAAAATTATAAATGAATTAGGGATACCTATTCTTTTTATTTATTTATAATTTCAGAATAATGGAAATTTATTTGCTTATTTCTATCCCATGCTTAATTTTCAAATAATTAGGTACCTACGGGAAAGTTGTTGCAAATTAGATTAAAATGACAACAAAAAACCTTCAGCGTTGGTTTTGTGATGGTAAAATAATGCAAGATTATAAAAAGAAGTTCCTAGAAACCGAGAAATGTATTGTAAAAAATATTATTACACTTCTTCTCATAAAAAAAACATTTATTTTTCTAAACAAGAATATTTGCCATTTTGAAAAAGAAAATTAAAGGAAAATATCATTCCAAATTTAAACAATGTTCAGCAGGATTAAAATCAAAAGTTTTGGGAAGTTATAAACATTGGGATTCGGTTGGTAGTTTATTAGAAGATGAGGATTATAAAAGTAATGAAAATATTTGTATTCTGAGAAACATTATTCAAAACTTTCGGAAAACAAGGATGTACAAACTAATTTCATCTCTCATTTTAATTTTTAGTTGCATATTAAGTTAACCTTTGCTGTTGATGAAATTATGAGGGAAATATTAGTTCTAATTTTATTTTCGGTAGAAAAACAAATATCAAATGCTATACAGATTACAGATTTAGTAATTATGTAAAACAAAGCTATGAAAATCGAATTTTTTTAAAGCATGAAAATTCAGTTTATCAAACATTTGTAGAACGCCTGCTGTCGACATTTCACTTGGGTGCACCTCGAACGGATTCGATCCTTGCATTTACCATACATACATCCATTTCCATATATTTACAGGATACGAGTACAATCCCATTTCCAACTCGTCTTCCCTGGAGTTTAAATCATGAAACAAGGAAATGCGAAATTTTCCTCTCCTTCGAAGTATTTCAAGACTCTGTTCCTTCTTCCACTTTTGTGGAAGCTAATTTATGGGTTCCAGAATGTCATGGGGGGTTCGTCACAAGAGGGAATTTGAGCAGGGAATTCCGTTAAGACTGTCACAAGCCTTCAGACATTTAACAACAAGTTTAAGTAATTGGACACATTCCAAACGTTTATTGTGAAATTTCATTAAATTTGATTCATTTTAAATTTTCTGTAAATGATGTAATGTGAAAATCGGTTGTTGATTTTTTTTTTTTTTACAATTTGCGTTGCTGTGGAATTTATTTAAAATACTCTTGAGAAGGAAAGAGTGTAAAATGTTTTATCGTTTTGTATTTGCATTTGTTCTCGCGCAGATAAAATTCGTAGAGCCCTTTTTTCACGAATTTGGGACGATATCAAATTTTGTATGTATAGTACTGATGGTGAGAGTCTTTTTGACAAACTTAATATTCAATTTATAGATATCATTGACTAGAAAACAACGTTCAACAATACTTTAAGTTTAATGGATATCCTTAATAATGATGCTCAATATATGTGTATATGTATACAAAACTTATTAATTTTTTTTTCTGTTGAATCTGCTACAGAATTTCAGTTACGAAGAACAACACAAAACTGTTTCAAGAGATCCTTGAAATTGGCAGTAAGAAAGACGGAAACATAACGCCTAACGGTCAAAATGCTGTGTTTGCAAATCATCGTGTTTTCGAATGATGGCCTGATGGGCTCTCCTCTATCGTTTTATGGGAGAGGAGTTGAAAAAAAGTCGATCGTTCAGTTTTAATTTTTAAAACGATCAAAATGTTTTCGAAATTGATCCTACCTGATATGACAAGATACAAGATTCGTTACAATGATTTTATAAAGGTATTACCTGATACTAGAACAAATTGACAACTCTGCAATGAGCTGGAACATTTTATTAACTGTCGAACTTGATCCTTCAAATTTGACAGGCAGAGGAACTGCCATATATCTTCTTCATATTCCAATGATGTTGTACACTGTATACTGTACAGTACAGTACAGTTACCGTTTTTCGAACTAGATAAATCGTTAATGAATTAAACATGCTATATAATATAAGGAAAACACACTTCATTCGTAGTTATTGAAAACAAAAAAATTATTGAAAACGAATATTAAAAAAAAAAAATTAAGCAGTTCTCCTGATTGTGTAACGGTAACCGTGGCAGCTGTGCATTGAAAAGGTTAAAGTCGTGTTGTAAAAGTGCTTTTGTAAAACGACGTACTCTAAAAGTGTAAAGGGTTCTAGCTGTGATCTGAACTGGTAAACATCTGTTCTACTGAATTAAATGAATATTTTATAAGAATATAGTATAATACTTGTGCTGTAGAGTATTTGGAACATTGAGAGTTATGGCAAACTCAAGCAAATAAGCAAGATGCACGTCTCATCAAGGAATTCCTGTGTTGTCTGTTGAGTCTTCCTATTGGGGTTCTACTGTATCTCTGTATGCCTTTATGGATAACATCTGAGCGAAAAAAGGATAATCGGAAATATACGAATGATTTATATCTTTCAATTGCATTCTACCAACGACTTGGAAAACACAATGATCATCAATAAATTTGTATTTGTGCGGAGGTGGAATGCGCGTTGTACTTTTTTTTCAACCTTTCTAGTCATATATTTTGTATCCTGGAAAAATTCCAATTACAATTCCTTCCTTTAGCAGACGTGCTTGTGCAGCCACAAATCAAAAGAAATTATAACTATTCCTGGTACAGCTTTTAAAACAGTTAAATGCCAGGACTTCTGGCTCATGACCTATGCCTGTGTAACAGATGGCTGCCTACGTCCTGTGAAAATGAATTAATTTACCGCATCAAGCGCCATGACATATTTAATTGCGATAAGGGAAGAAATTTCATTTTTCATGGCACAGAAGTTGACAGAATGTTGATAATTACATTTGCAAGGATTCCATTTGTGCAAGAACTAGAATTCATTTTGCTCTGTGCTTTTCTGATTGTGAGAATAATTATAATTACTCCAGACAGTCCATTTTGTTCGTATCCGCACTGGCGATTCTAATTCTCCACTCTGTTTAGATTTTTCAAAGAGTGAAACTAATTTTCTGAAAGAACGAGCCTTTATTAATTTTTGGTAAAAAGGTTTTGGAGTTCAATATTCTGTAGATGGGAAATTATTAAACAAATTTTAACCATTAGTTTCCATATTTTCGGTAATATTGTAACAGCTTTTTACTTTATACAATTTCATATTAAATTTATTAAATTGAGCTCATTCTTTATTATTCTTCTATTACTATTATTATTATTGTATTAATTTTCTCAGCATATTCTTCAAAATACTAGACACCAAATCGATCGTTTTCGTTCATTTTTTTTTTCATAAACTCTATTGAATTTCATATATGTGTTGACTTTTCATTGTTAAAGTTGCGGTAAGGTTATCCGTTTAAGTGATCTTTTGGATAGATATGCAAACCGTTCCAAAAATTAAATTAAATTAATTTTTGCTCATAACATTTAAGTACTGTTAAAAATTTGGCGATGGCAAGATTTGACCCACGCTTTGAGAAGAACTGCTCTTAAAGCTAGGAAAAGTTTTTTTTTTTTCAAAACTAAAAATGCAAAATATTGACAGTAAAAATCTGTTTTCTTTCGTTGATACTTCAATAGTAAAAGTATAGATATTTAATATAATTATTTTTGAATTTCGGTCTTTAGAATCATTAATCTTCTGAAAAGTTTTTCAATTGTGAACTATTAATTACTGTTCCGCATTTGTTTGGACTTGCGTCATATCCTGTAACTTAAAAAAATTATTTTCCGCGCACAGGTGTTTTTGACAAAAGCGGATGCAGCAAAATATTCTATATGAAGCTAAACACTGAAGTCCATTAGAAATGCATTCAACACAATATACAATAAATGCATTTAATTTTAGTAATTTTATAAAGTCAAAGAAACATTTGGGGTTAAATTTTTTCTCATGACATTTTCAAATAAATACGACGATTTGAAAACTTAAAGCAGGAAATAATGCTTCACATTCATATATCATGGGAAAACATGCAATGCATTAGTGGGGAATGAAAGTGCATCATTGTCATTCCGCAGAATGTATTTATTTTGGTAGATATACCAGGATTACATGCATAAATTGCATTGCCAAGCGCCGTGATGAGTTTAGGGTGTTGCAGAAACATCCCCGATGAAACGTGCAGCATTTGTCTGGCTTGCAAAAATATTATTTTCTGCATGATAAAACAAAATTATGTTATGTTTGTGGGGAATGTGTATTTGGTGTAAAATTATGAGGGGCTGATGAGCGGTTCGCAGGACTTTTTGCTGCATGAATAAACCATACGTAACGCCATTAACAGCTAAAGTAAAAAAAATATATTTTATTAAAATAGAAGGATTTTTTGGAACCAAATGGGGAGCATTTTCCCCCGACCTGTAAATAAACGGATAAATGTGTAATAACAAGCTTTAGATGTTCGAATGCGAAGCACAAAATAAACAAGGATAATTCTCATATCGATGAAAAAGGATGTTTCTGCGAACTAGAAAACAAAAGCTTCTATGGAATTTATTGATTTATATTGGAGCAAATCGTACAATACAAAAACCATTACAAAAACCGTATTGAATAAATTGAATAACAGAATTTATATTGTACAAATGTACAATAAAAAATACGTAGGTATAGGTATGTGTTTGTTTTACTATACAATATTTTAAATGTACCTTCAGAGATCGTAATTGGTTTCTAGTTCATTCCAGATTTTAAAAATTTTGTAGAGTACCTTTTTATTTTAATTGTTACCGATATTATTGTTAGTTTTCTTTATTTTATAAATTTATAATTTTTACATCGATTCACATTGACAGACTTTTATAGAAATGATAATTGCGTTTTCTTCAATTCTAATTGTGACTTGAATGGAACGAACGATTTCCGTAGGAAGCGGTTAGGGATTCAAAGACGAGAAGTAGAAAGGTTTAAATCCTTGAAAAATTGAGTAGCTTATCCACGCGTCTTCTTCTGTAACAGAACTGTGAACCGTAATTGGAAATCCTCCACAGTCGTTTGTAATCCCTTTTATACCCACACTTGATTCAACATTTGGAACATCCTCAAAGAGTGTGTGAAAAAAATAAAGTAAATATCCTTTGTTCGGAGGTGGATATGGTTGTTCAATGTTCATCTGTCTGTTCCTTCAGATAATTCGAAAACATTTTCAACTTGAAGATACTACGTTGAAATTGGGAAGATCAAGTTCGAAGATGGATAGAAACTGACAATACATTCTTAGTAATTAGTATTGCCATATCACACTAAATTATATTTACAGTTTACACAAGACTGTTAAGTTTCTTGCTAAGAATAAAAGGATGTTCGTATTAAATCTACGTTGTTTCAAAATTTAGTTATATAAAAATTTTATTGACAATATTAAATATTAACAGAATCGTTACTTACAGATTTCTGCGCAAAACTACGAGGGTGGTTTATCACCCTGTGAAATTGAAACCCTCGTAAGGCAGCTAACCAATCCCAGTCAGGAATACCAACTTCACGTGAGTGTCTGCATTTTTTTTACATTAAAAGCCATTTTGATTTCTTTTGGATAAATAAATAGGCTGCAGCGCTGCGAAATCAGCTTCGAGATTTGATTGAAAACGGAGAAAATGGAAACCTTCAATCACTTGATCTCGACGAGTACATGGAAAATGACAAGAGGTCGGTGAGTTCCTTGGCTCGAAATGGTCTTTTACAACCAGGAAAGAGATATTTGGGGGCACTGGCACGATCGGGAATGCTGGGTACTTCCCCTGATAGCATTAAACGAAGTTTGGCAACTTTAGCTAAAAATGGCCAGTTGCCGTCGCAGGAACCGGAAAGCGATGACGACTCTGAGAAACAACAATGGGACTCGAAAAGGAATGTAGGATCGTTCGCGCGATCTGGGTATATTTTGGGGAAACGAAATATCGGCAGTTTGGCACGTGACTACCAACTGCCATCAAATACTGGAAAACGAAATCTTGCTGCGTTGGCCAGATTGGGGTTCGTCCCTTCGACCACTCCCAAGAGGAATATGGCGTCAATGGCTAGACTGAACATGCTTCCAACTAATTCGTACAATAGCAAACGAGAGGCCAAGTGGTCTGAACAGCTCCCAAATGTGGGTGTCAAAAAGAGTCTTGGTGCTCTAAAGAACTCCCCGGTTCATGGCACTCGGCCGAAACGATCTATTTATAGTGACATCGACAATGAAGAAAATCTCGAATTTCCTGAAGATATTCTTCAGAGTCAGGCTGTTGACTACGATGAATGGAAGGACAATCTAGATCGCTTGTATGGACAATATTACGGGGATAATTTGCAGGAAGAAAAGCGGTTTTTGGGTAAGTGAAACCAACAAAATTATCCTTCATCCAGAGTTTAGATCCTCATTTAAAGAATTTTATAAGGTTCTGTAGCAAGAAGTGGCTGGTTCAGACCACAATCGGTCGAAAAGCGTAACATTGGCTCACTAGCCCGGTTAGGTCTGTTGCGCTCTGACTATTCGCGGCTCGGTTCACAGAAGAGCCAAGACACGATCAGACAGCAACAACAAAAGCGACACATCGGAGCCCTGGCACGATCAGGATGGCTTCCGGCCTTCAGATCAGCCCGAAGCGGAGCGTTCAGCCGTTCGGGCAGGGCGAGGTCTCAAATTGTAGGATTTTAAAATTGCTTGTAGTCGATGTCCAGTAGTACCTGTCGTCTTTTTTTCGTTTTAGATTTTTTCGTGACATTGAATCATTCTTCTCGATCACACTGTCTCAGAATAGGTCGACGTTGAATTTATGATATATCGTGTTCTCTTTCATAGAAAGTTGTCCTTGATTTGGGTGTTAGATTTTGTTTTCGAAAATTTCATTTCATTCGAAGATGTGCATGAGTGTTTTTGGTTTTTGTTTATACACATTTAGAGTGTGAATATAGTTTTTTTAATTGCAAAAAAAATAGATGTTCGCGATTGTAATAAATGGGCATGTATAAATCATCTTCAGAAATATAGATGTCTTCACCCAATCCAGTTTTTGTAGATTATCGTGCTTCAACCATTAACACCAGGAATAGTTCAATGTTTTTGTTTTTGATCAAACTATTTAAATTGGTAAATGATTTCTGAGCCAGGCACATAACACATACCTACACCGGTACTCCTTGCTTGAAGGACTTTCCATGTCCCCAATGTTCTTATAATTCATTTATAACATTCGCGATACAGTTATAGAAATTATAATGGGAAAGTTTTCGAAATTGAAATAAGGCTACATGAATGCATGTCGGTTATTAGATTACAGCAAGGAGCTGCTCAGGTAGAACCGAACGATTCTTGCATGGTCTTAGTTGATGTTTCTACAACTTTAATAGTTTTTGTATGAAAAACCTTATGTGTATTAATTTTGGTACTTAACTCTTCTCGGTTTTTTTGCTTATCTTCATGTGACGGAAGCATGATTTTCAACGATTGATTGGGTCTGATGAATGAACAAAAAAAAATACAAAACAACCACCTATAAATGTCTAAATGTTATAACAAGCTTTAAAATTTTGTTTTTTTTAGAATTTTTATAAATGTTTTTTTGTCAAAAGGTCGGGTACTACCCCCAACAAGAGCAACTTCGACAACCCACCGCAGCCGTTTGTAGACGATGCGATGATGTACAAATTCGGAACTCAGTCAGTTGGGGCGCTCCTGGATTGCGATCAGCTTGGAGCACTCCACCCCGACTTACCCCAATGCTATGGAGAAGTTTACGACCCACAAGAAATTAAATTTAAGACAAAAAATTACTATCAAAAATATTTTCCAAAAATATTCTCCAATAATAAAACGCATACAGAAAAAAATCCATGCAAAAACAAATTAGGTATGTTGGTGAAATTTTTTTTTGACATTTTAAATTCGAACAATTATTAAAAGACAATATGTTTTAGATGTAGATTGTATATGTATAAGATTGATAGTCGTAGTGTATTTTCTGTAATTGGAATTTTCAATTGCAAATTACATCTTTACGACTGGAAAAACTAAAGACAAACTTAACCCATATCAATTTACCATATCGCTCTTTCAAATCTAAGAGTATCGATTTAGGATTTTAAATTTCTATTACACTTGTTTATGTATATAAATAACGTTTCCCAACAACGTAAATTGCTCACATAACTTGGCTGGATAAGTGATCAATTTGCGTTGATAACATTTTACTTCCAATTATACCTTTGAGTCCTCCAATTCGCGATTTGACTGACAGACATCCTTGAATACTTCTCTTTAAATCTTTGTTATTAAATCCTCATAAACTGTTTACAAGAAAAATTATATCAAATAATTCTATTGAATAAGATCGTGTTTGTAAATCGTTGTAATTTTACAAAATCTCATATTATAATACTGTGACAATAAAATGAAATAACGGGTTCTTCCGAGGCGATTATTAGCTATTATTTAGTTCCTTTTGAACTCGAATTTTTATTACGTAATCTACAAAGTTGCTGTGCAAGACAATTGGATATATGTAATTATTGATGTGAACGTGACAATAACATTTGAAAAAAAAAAAAATCAATTGGATAAATGTGAAAAACAAAATCAATATTGCATTATTTAGAAATTAAATTATTTAACCCATATTTTTGACAATAATAATACCCCATTGCTATAGTATCATTATTAAAAGGGGTAATTAATTTAATGTTGTATATAATAAATATGACTCAAATATTTATGTACGAAATTAAAACACTTTGTAAAAGAGAGTTAATATTGAGAAATATACGCAAATTATTGCAATTAATATTTTTGTTTTATTTATGGAAAATTTTTCTCATAGCAGGCATATTTTTTAAATTAGATACTACATAAAAAAAAAACAAAATGTTTCTGCACTATGTGACGAATAAATTCCCGACGGCTTAGGGTTTGTGCTGGCGATTGGCCCTCTTCTTTCTCCTCTGTTTAGTTTCCAATCTAAAACAGTTCTACCGCGTATAATCCTGACATATGCATTGGGGCATCGCATAACGGTTCATTGCAGTCCTGTAAATTTTGGAAACGATAAAAAATATCTACGTGAAAACGAATGACTTGAAATCCCTTGATGTATATCTGACGGTAAGGATCATAATAATTCCATAATAAAAACAAGAGACATTGCTACATTTAAATTGGTTATTTTATGTATCTTTACCGTAAAAAAAATTGGTATATTGAGCGTTGAGACGAGGATTTTTGAAAATATTTTATTTAAAGCCTTAAAATCCACTGGTTGAAAAAAAAATTGAAAACTGATTTCTTAAGTTAATTTGAAGTAAAAAATAAGTTTTACTCTGTGTCCTATAAAAAAGGAGTTCGGCTTAACCCAGCGATCCAGAACAAAGTTCTCCAAATGGATGATAAATATTGTTAACTTCGGTGTTAAACTGTTAAACTTTTGATTTAATTTTCAAAATTTGATTAAAATTATACACAAACTTTCAAACAAATCAATCAACTCGATTTGATACAATATGACCAACATTTTCTAAAACAGTTAGATACTCTCTGAGGATTGCGGGACCTTCGAGTAAATAATTCGTGTCGGTTTTTGAGTTATATTATAAAAATTGTAATAAATCAATTTGAACGGGAGAATATTAATCACTAAGATGAATAATGGATTTTCGATTGGAGTGCATTAAGCTTGAGTAAATTAAAAAATCGACCATAAACTATCTCCAGTGTCTGAATTCATAATGTTCTGGATTTTATTTTGCAATTGAATTTTAATGTTAAAATTTTGCAAATTGCTTCACAGGAAATCATTCGCATTATAGCCATGAAGAGATTTAAATTGCAAAACTGTAATCACAGATCAAATAATTACTTTTATTGGTAGTATTACTTTCCTATCTACAAATACAACATTAAAAAAAATAATTAAGAATATTTATATTAAGGTTAGGACCAGAATTTTGGTTGTGTAGGTACCGATGGATTCATGTACGGACCCGAATTCAGTTGTTGGGCATTCACAGAGTATTCTCCACTTGCTGTTGTATTATATACTTGACTGGAGTGTACACCATAATTTTGGGGCCATGTGGGATCACCAACTTTGGTATAAGGATCTGAAACAATAGGTGTATTCATTTTGGATACATTGTCAGCTGTGAGTTTGGTAAAATCGTCCATTGTCATCTTTGAATAATCTAAAATCATTTAAGATTTCAAACATGGAGATAATGTTTAATATAATTATATTGCACTTACCCTGGTGGTAGTAATTTTGTCCGGCAAAGTGAGTATGTTGAAAACTGGTGGAAAAACCATGCTGTGATCCAGCAACCAGATCATATCCAGCCATTTGTTGATGAGGATCCCCGTTCGAGGCGGTAGTGTATTGGGCCATAGAAGCGATTGGTATCGTTGTTAGAGCGCTTAAGGGGGGTCCCATTGCCGCCATTCCTGCTCCTGAACGCTTACGAAGACGTGCCCGTCTATTACTAAACCAAACTTGAATCCTGGCCTCCATTAATCCCGTTGTTTGGGCCAGCTCCTCCCTGGTGTACACATCCGGATATTGTGTTCTTTGAAAAGCTCTTTCCAACGACTCCAACTGATCTGCACTAAATGTGGTTCTTGATCTTCTTTGTTTTCGTTTCAGGGGAATTCCCGGTTCGGACTCTGTTTCACTTGAATCAGATCCACGAGCTGTTAATTTGAAAGACATAAAAAAATAAATTAGGAAAACTATAATAAAAATGCGGAAATGAAATTAAAAATAAATTATTGACTTCGAAGGAATTGGTAAAATTTTAAAAGGATAATTGAATTCTCTTCGCCTCTCTTTTAAAAAAAAAACCTTTCTGACAAGAAATGCTAATTAGTTTCCGGTCACAATTGTAGAAACTTTTTAATTGCCGCCGGTGAGAGTTTTCCTGTTTCGTAGATTGACGGATTCTAATGGATTCGATTTGCGATTTTATTTTTCTAAAGCCATTTACATCGAAGATGCTATTTTTTCCTTGTTTCTGATAATGACCTGTTCTTGCATGACATGAAAATTCGGTGAACCACAGAAATTATTATAATCCGATACTAAAGTGAACGAACCAAACCAAAGATTTCCAGCGGTCCATGTTTGGGATTTTTCTTTTATTTCAATTCGAAAAAAAGAAGAAGAATGCGAATGTTTTTGAAAATGAACAGGTTTTACTAAAAAGTTATTTGAAATTTATCTCGAAATAAGCAATATTGTTTGGTGTTGCAAATTGTGCTGTCGTTTTCACACATTGAAAAAATAAACAATGAAAATAATGCGTTCTTGCGGCAACGTTCAGAATTTTGCAAAAATTTTCCTTGCTTCTGTCTGGGGAAGTACAAGAAAAGCCGCTAAATGCGGACGATTCTTTTATGGTTTACGAGGTGTACTCGACATAAAAACTTTTACCAAGAAACTATGTTTACGACTGTGATGCTCTTTTTGCTTAACATATTTGAAGGATTCCGCGAGATGAGCCAATGATCATCAACGAGAGCAGCCAGATTTACGAGGAGGTTTCATGTCAACGCTGTTCACGAGAATATTTATTTGCAAACAGAACTGTTTGGTGTCTTATAAATTTAGCGTACAATTTACCTTGTTGTTGTTTTTATTTGTTGTTGTTTAAAAAGGTGACCAAAGTGCGTGAGAACTGATGAAATGTTTGACGTTTTGAAATTTTTGATTAAATATTTAAAATGAATTTTAAGAGAATTTTATGGATTTTCTTAAACGTAAACAAAAACATTTAAGAAGAATGTGTAGTTAGTCAGTGGTTATGCAATTGCGTGAAAATTTAATTTAATGGTTGTAACTTTTTTTTTTTTGGTGTCGCTCTCTGGTACGTTGAATGGAGGACAGAGAGTGTTGGTTCCCACTATATGAAATGTTCTAAAAATCAGAACCGTTGCAGAATGCGATTGTCGTTTTACGAGCTATGAATCGGAATGACCTTTTTACGATATTGCATTTCCACAACTTGCATTTCAACTGGTCAACGAAACCGCCGCCGCTACTCTCGTCCAAGGAGAGTTTTATGCCCAAATTTACAACCCCTTGTTCGCGCTTCAATGGAGGCACGGATGACTTGGGCAAACTTGAAAGACGCCGCTGGTTCGGCTGCACTGACCCTGCTGCGTCATTCATCGTAGTGGACTGAATAACTGATTCCACCTTATATGAAACGAAGTATGAAGTAAAGCAATTACTTCTTTGGAAATGTCATATGCGCTCAAATTAAAAAAAAGGAGGAGAAAAAAATTGAAAAACTAATGAGGTGTCGAATACGTCCCCAGCAAAGACCATAAACGACCGTTAGCTATACAGTATGGGCCCACACATGATGCCTTGTGACCATCCTTTTGAAATATCCTTGTGAAGTTGTAGAGGGCGATCGGGAGTTGCTGAATCGGGTGATTTACCGTACCGGGTGTGGAATGTGGTTTGGAGTATGTATTATAAACAAATAAAGTAAATTAATTAAGTGACTTTCACTGTTCATAACGCATCATGCATTGCATCTTCATAATTCATAAACATGTTATTATCCGTGATTAAACGATGCCAAAAGGTGAATTATTTTCTAAAATGACGCCACACTAAATACATGTACGTCCATTGGTATTGAACTTTCCTAACAATTTCTTAAACCACTCTCCTCCCTCCGGAGTGTTGAACCTGTCTGACTTGGATGCCATCGTCTATGACTTAGCTGTAAGAGATCTTCTGGCACGATTAACTCTTCACTGAACACGAGTTATTTAATTAGTAATATAAACATGGAATTGCCGCCATTTCAGCTGGCCAACGACATATTTTGCCTCGGGTGATCGGCAACACCTCGTGTGAAGACCCGACATATCACACATCGTTCGGGAATTCTCTTCGGTTATTTACGTGTGAAATTAATGAACGATAACGCGTGGCTGATCATTTGATCAAAATCTAGTTGGGAGCATCGAGCGTCTCAGGTTTTTGCCGTCATGATTTTGATCCCCAATTTACTGCTCTGGGCAGTTTCAGATGAGGTTATGTTTTTGGATAATTTTTTTTGTTAAATGCACCTGAATTTAAGAAACCAGATGAACGGGTTGAATTGAAATGACATCGAGGTGATTTAACGAGTACTATGATTATTGGTACAAAAAAAAAAAACATTGACTGACATATGTTATAGAGATGTCAATGTTGATAACATTCCAAGATTAGGTACTAACAAAACCGTGTGCTGATGAACTTTTTTGATGCCTAATATTCTCATTTAAGTTGTAGGAGGATTACATAAAAGGTCTTATGTTTTCGATTAACGTCTTAAAGCAACTTGATCGAGTCATGGAACCTTTACAATTATAACGTTTTTCCGGGGAACCCCAACCTAACCTTAGAAAAATATAGTTGCCATAAAATAATATATAACAGTAGATCTATGTACTTATGTAAAGACAATTAAAGTGTTGTTTTAATAAACACTAGCAAACTAGTGTGAGTACTTTATAATTTATTATTTTTTCGAATTTTTTTGACTCGCGGATCCCTAGGCGTTCTGCGAAATACAGTATAAAGATCCAATGCCCTTAACTCTTAAAGCACCTAATTTACGGTGTTTACTCCAAAAAAATGTTCAATAATATTTTGATTGTAATTTAGAAAATACAAGTGTTTTGTTTGTGTGATACAAATACCGTTTGATGGAGTTAATGGATAAAATAAAGAGAACCTGAATGTATGATTTTGTATTTAAAAATACCGTTTCAAAAACAACTCAATCATAATTTATTTTTTTTTTTTTGATTTACCTAGATTAAGTTCGTCCTTTAAAATACACCTCTTTTATGGTTTTGGCAGAAATTTGATCAGGGGCACTTTGATTAAATTGCTATTTCCGAAATACCTGGAGGTAATTTATTTAGTTTAATACGCAAACAACTCCAATTCGAGAAAATTAAGCTATGGAAGCTTCGAAGCGGGGAAAGGATAATTGTCTACGTAAACGGAAAGGAATTCGTATGTACAGAATGTTTGTTTCTTACGAAATTTCGTATAAGAACCATAAATGCTTTCAATGGGTGGAAAATGAAATGTGAAGAACATTTGTCGAATACCATAAAATCATTTGCACGGAAAGGATGTTATGAATTTTGGGTTAAAGGTTGAATTAACTTATCTGCATTATTTAAAACGGTTTTAGTTCTATTTGAAATTTCCTTGTGTTTCTCAAGGATCAAGAGCAAAAGAATTTTGTATTTTTAGCTTTCCTCCTACAGAGGAATTTTTCCATAAAAATCTATCGGATGACGCGTCTCTGCTGTTATGTATTATTCCTCTTTCAACCGAAGGCAGCCAATCCAAAGGATTCTTTCAATTTTTTATTGAATTTCCGTTGTCTAATCTGTAAAAGGGTTGATATAGACTCAAGCAATAAAGGATTCATTTTCTGCCTAGATGACAGGGCTTGCTTGAAAGATGACAATAGTAGCAAATATGTAAGTAGAACCCTTCTCTTTTGAAAACCGTCTTCTAATACGAAAAATTGATTTAAATTTCTTTCGTTAAGGATAATTTGATTGAACTTTCAGAAAATCATACGTTCAAATCAATATTTTTAGATGGCATTTGATTATTTTGAAAAGGATATTTTTTTTTGTTTGGTATCATTTTAACTTGAAATGGTCCTCGAAGAATTTTTTATGTTTTCACTTTTGAAAGTCCACTGGAATATTTTCAAAGTTGATATTTAGATGAAAGTCTTTTTCAGTGTTTTTCATCACAATGACCCAAGACTTTTATGGTTTAAGAGATAAGGCCAGTCTAGAACAAGCAAAAATAGGCATATTTTGGGGTTTTAGTTTTTAGCCAAACTGTGTAATCATTCAAAATTCTGTAAACAGGCCTTTATTCTACAACTAATACTATTAACGTGTTAGAAATTAGAAATTTTTGGATTATGATTAAATTCAAAATGGCGGTGTCACAGCATTTCTCCGATGACGCCTCTTTTTTTAATGGCATACGGGCTTTTAAAAGTTGTCCATATAATTTTTAACTTAACATTAGAATAAAAACCCAAAAAGTTTGTGATTATAGAGGAGAACAGAGAGAGAGGTCCGCAGAATTTTTTCGATATATAGATATTTGCACAAATGGCGCGGTCGAAAAATGAAATCCAAATTTCTTGAAAAAAATCCCAGAGCATTATTTATAACAAAAGAACTGTGCAATATAATTAAAAAATTCTACGTAAACGTAGTGCTTTGGAGAATATAGTTTTGAATTTACGGAAAAAGTTCCGACTCGATTCGCGAAGATTTCTTTGAGTTATAATTACGCCGTACGCCCAATTTGGAAAAAGTGGTTTTGAGAAAAACGCGGATAAAGCTTTTAGTAGTAAAAAAATATCATATAGAAAACACTTGTAAGTGTAACCGACCGAGAGGCGATGCGTCAGAATTCAAAATTCGAGTACTTAGGAATATAAATCTCCCGCCCATATTATTTTGGGATATAATTTTTAATAAAGCCAAAGCACCATTTAAGGACAGTTTTTTTTTGATTTTTTTGAAAATCCTAGAGTGGCCTCGTTACTGAACAGCTTAAAGGATCGATTTCAACTAATTGAAGATAAGTTTTGCAGTCGAAATACCTACACTAAAAACAGTTAGTGTTACCATATAAAATTACTATTCCTTTGTTTTTCACGCAGATCTTTTCTGCATGACACAGGATGCTCCGTAATAATTGGTGACTCAAACGAAATATACATCTATGTATTGAGATTCCATTATCATTTGACTTAAATAAAATCATATGAGTAACCTTGAATCTTATTCATTTAATAAGAAATTTTGCTGAGAACAGCTTAAAACTCTTCTACTCCAGGGAGCCGCATATTAAATCGTTGACTTTAATTTCCTTTTTTCCATATGTAAATAAGAAACCGTCTGGTTGGTACATAATAACTGACACCTCTAAGCCGATCTCGAGAAGGCATTAAGACCCCACGGAAAAAGAAGTCGCTAGGCCAACAAATGACCAAAAGAACACCGACCGACTTTTCAGGGTCTGTGGCCCAAAAATCGTACAAATCATGATGGGGTTACCTGCTCTCAGTCCAGTGAATTCCTGTCGGTCTCACGTCGGTCGAAGAACCGGGCACGATGCTACAACAACAGTGGCGGCGGTTTTCAAAAGCGCGTAACAAGTGATCAACCAATTCAATTTTTCCCAACAATTTTTCATTATAGTCATTGTCTGGTAGCGTTTTGCATTAGACTTAATGCCGACATTAGGACCTGTCCAAGTGTCCAATAGATGGAGTGACAACGTCCTTACAAAAATGGGACAAACAAGATTCATTCTCCCACAGGACCATGTTTACACAAAAGGATTTGTTTGACAACAAATTCATTATTTTCCAGTAATTTGCTGTGAAAAAAGGCGTGCTATCAATAGTCAACCTGCTGTATTACATAGTTTCGATCGTTTGAAAATTTCCGATTTCCGAAATGAATGCGTGCAAAAATCACACAACATTTGACTTTGTTTATAATGAGCATCCTACTTGTCAACTTATTATTGTGCAAGGATATGGGTAAATGCTCTAAATTGCTCCTTCATACAATGATTTGTTACGAAAAGTGTCAACTGCAACAAAAACGCCGACCAAAAGATCAAAGGAAGCGAATCGGTGCGGCACTTTTGAGGCTCATTTGGGGTGTCCCTTTTCGATGTTGTGAAAACCAATCCAGCTTCTTAAAAGTGACTAGTGGACTAAGCTGCCATTTATCAGCGTAGTCTCACCTCAAGTTAACAAATAAATTTATTAAATCTCTCCGGCTGCTTAATGCTGGAATAATCCGATAGGAAGCGATTATTGTACCGCCCTTTTGTGTCACTTCCAGTCCGTGTGCGGTCTGCGTTTTTGTAAATTTTGATTTTTTGACTACTGCATATTTTTTTTTGTACACCTGCCTGAATGTGATGTATGGAGTAATTTCCGTCTTAAATCTGCAGTTCAGAATTATCAAAATTGTGGTAAGATGCTATTGTACTTTTTGGGCATTTACAGGATGCAGAAACTCTTTTCCGGTCGGACATATTTTGTTCTGAAATGATCGACTAAAAAAACGCCCTGAATTAAATTTATACTCCTCTTTGAAAAGCTACAAGTTTTATTTGAAAAAAAAAAAATCACCCTGCGGCACATTGGCACATGACAGGATTATGACCATTAAAAATCAAAAGTTTTGCCTAATTAGGATTTTTTAAAAAACGCAACTTTTTCTATTGTACAATGTACATACGAATGAAAAAAAAATTAGATGCAAAAAACTGGATCAACGAGAAAATCAATTATACTTTGCTACCGGACGTGAAACATAATTAATAATCTCTTTGGGCATATGTTGCTTTAGATTTTCGCCAGGGGAAAGCAGCTTGTTCAGTAAATTGCATTAATTAAAAATAAAACTTTAATTTAAGCATATTAAACATTATGTTATTGATTCAGTTTTATGTTACATTTAGATGACTTTTGTCACAACGCGCATTGGAAAATATATTTAAAATTTAAATTTATCCAATCAAGGTAATTTTGTAGTAAATTCAGTTATTTTCGTTTTTCTCGGTGTTTTAGAATTTTGCTTTTTTGCAAGAAGTTTGTTGACAGGAAAACCACTACGGAAAACCGCTACGGAGCAGTGCAGTGGTTCATGGTTCTCAAACTTTTTTAGGATTTTGCGCGTGGCGATCTTATAGAAATTTTTTCATGGAACTTGAAACCTTCGCAAATTTACAATTTAAATTAATTAAAATTAACCATTTTTAGAAATCGCTTCAATAACATTTTTAAAACAATTATTTTTTCCAGATTGTAGTTTGAATTCTGAAAAACTGAATTTATTATTCAGTTAAGAATCAGTGGAATCAAATAAAAAGATTTAAAAATTTGCCGTTGTCTTTCTTCTGTCAAATTGTCTGAGTTCGCAGATTCAAGCCTGACATCGTCGGCTTTTGACATTCAATTCCAGAAGCACGCATTCAAACATTGGAAGAAGATATTGAAGAACTTATGTGTTATGTCTGTCCAATAAGTCTCTTATTATACTTTCTACCCAGTTGAATAATTTAACGGAAATTTCCAGGTTTTATTTGAAATTAAAGGGCGTAAATCTTGCAGGGCACACTTCGGTGCTAACGACTCAGAGAGAGTACGATCTACGTTAAGTTTTTGTCTGTTTATTATTCCTCTCCTACAATTTATAGTGTCAAGTCTAGATTTTTCATCTTTTTTATGTTGGTCAAAATTTTGTAAAATATTGTTTCGTTGAATATTTGAAATCTTAAAATTTCACAATGCAACATCGTTTTAACCAAAATTTGAAATTTTTGGATCATAGCCAGTAATTTTTTCAAGTTTTCAACATTATGATGTCCACAAATATATATTTCCTGTCCCTGTCCTGTTCTATGTCCCGAATGAACTAATACCAGAAAGCAGTTATGTTGTGAAGATACAGTAATAAAACATTTAATATTAATACATATTCTTTGGGCAAGTTGTCCTCAATTGGGATAGATCAAAAAATGGGGTTTGGAATTTTTGATTTCATAACCATGATCAGAAAACCCAAAATATATCACCGTTAAGTCTTGAACTTTTTTTAAAGCAAAAAATAAGACAGGTTTAAATACAAAAATGTTGCGCAATTATTTTCATACTTCAGCAAAAATGAACTTATAAAATGTAAAATAAATTCCCAAATGTCAGCCAATAAAATCTAATTGAGTATGCCAAGAGTGAGTGCAACATTTGCTACTGACACTTAAAAATTTATGAATGTTGTATGATCAGGTCATTACAATCAGGCAAATCTAACTTGTAACCATAGCCATGTTCCGAGTTCAGTTAACAAGACCACCTACACTTGTTGACGTCCAGTGTTATTGCTCTTAGGAATTCACTATAGATGAACAGAGAGTCAAGAGTCCTAACAAAGTGGTTCGCACCTATGGATACAACTATTCTATTGGTGATCCACAAAACATTCTCATTGACTGCGATTACAAAATAGGCGGACAGATTCCTTTGAAGCACAGAGTGAAATGAGGAAAACAAGGTTTTCGGTGTTATACCCCTGTGGGATGATCAACCAGTGTCAGGGATCAACTCATCTTACCGCGATCTTCGCAGCTGCCCCTCCGGAGAGTTCATGAGTGATACAATTCGGAAATCAAAAGGACCGACGGCATTCGGCTGTACGGATAGCAGGAAGAGGGCGAACAGAAGAATGATCCGAAATCATCTTTTAAAAGATAATTCCCCAAAAAATATTCAGTTCAAAAGGAATAAAAGGGATCTGGCTATCAACTCTCGATCGATGATTATTAATTTATTTCTATTATTGAGACAGTAGAGCATCGCCAGGATCGGGTCACAGCACCCGCCGTGTTGATCATCGAATCAACGGACAAAATTAATATTTAATGAGATGACCGTTCTCACGTGTGTGCGAACAAACTGAGGAGTGAGGATCACTTGTTAAGATTTATGTAAACAAGCCGGGATCAATGCATTTGTTAAAAGTTGTAAATGAATAGAACAGCGGATATGGTGCATGATCGGAAAACTGGGAACATTTAATCTCGAATGCTTATAGCTATCGTTAATAACAAAATTATCCAAAGTCAGCTAATGAGGGTTTAATCGATAAGTTTATCGTCATCTTTGCGGCGTCTGCTCTTCGGTAGCTTGCATACGTGAACAGTTATTTGAGTGGATTTTCGCTTAAACATCATTAATCAAGATCAGCGATTTTTTTTTTTTTTTTTTGTGGCAGAGGAAATGATTATCAAAAGTTGCTTACTTACCACCTAAAATTCCATGTATACTGTAGTCTTTTCGGCCGTCATCTTCTCGCCGATCAGAACCTCTTAGAAGTCGACTAATGGAGGATGTCGATGGCGGGTCTGAGACACCTTCCTGAAAAGATGTTGAAAGTAACAACTGATCATCTTATATATTTTGTTATAGAATTTAAAGTAATTTGATTTGAATCTTTGATTGAACTTAACTTTAGATCGTTGATAGAGAATTGGAGAAGACCACAATCAAATCAATCATGAGATCGAATTTTATTCATTTTTCAAACATGAAATTTCTCACGGTAATTTTTATTATAAAAATAGGGAGCTCAGTGCAGCCATGAAATTTGGCATACTTCTACCACTTTCCTCGTTGGTGCTCACTAAGAGCCGGTTTTTAAATTCAGCTTTTAAGGGGTTGGAAAGGTGTGAAAGCTTCCAAAATGAATAGTGAAGTCAATTTATACGGTGTATAATTATCACGTCAAAGATAATTAAAAGCTTATTACGTTTATGCCGTTTTAAAATAGATCTATAGGATCTGGTATACTGCATATACAAATATATGCAGTATGCAAAAGTAAACAACTACTACCAACAACTAATAAATATTATGATGTCAAATTCGGTAAAGATGTCAACTGATGTTTTGACTATCAACCTACAATAAAAATTTATTTGAATTTAAATTAAAAAGAGCCGTTCCTTTTTGGACACATACACAGACATAGTAGTTTATATATAATATACCCTAACTAGCAATACCAATAAGAGTAAAAAATTTAATACAATGAAATTAAAAATCTTTTCATTCTTGCTTTTGTTCCATCTGCAACCCCATCAAATCACCAGATTTGAAAAATATGTTTCTCCAAGTTACACAAGTTTAGAAAAATAAAAACTTCTATTTCTATTTCCCTATCGACTTTATTTATTTTGTGTTAGATGGAAAAAAATATGAAAATATCCCCGTAATTATTTTCATGCCTTGAGGGTTGTTTACTCTTCGGCTTTTATTGAGGTGCCTTCGTTGACCAATGGCATTCAACATTTGAGTTTGGTATTTGTTTTCGTAAACTTTGTGCTTTCGTAAACTTTCGTAAATGCTTTTCCTGATCACCCAAAGGAGATTTTCATCGTTTGGACTGCTGAGGATTAAACATTTCAACAAAGTTTCTAAAATAACTGTTTGTTGTATTTACGAATATTGATTTATGTTTGGATATTACGACATTCGCAATTTTTGAAGTTAGGATTTTTAGATAAGATTTCAAGAGTATGCGTTGAATTTATTTTAGAGAAGTTTTCATCTTACCACTTGTACTTAATTGGTTTTATAAAATTTTTTCTAATAAAATAGAAATTGTTTGTTACAAAAACTGCTTGATTTATTGTAATGCCTGCAAAAAAAGATTTTCCTAAAGTTCTCTTATTACCAACGTACTTAGAAAACAACAAAATCACCGCAAATCACGTGGGAGTCAACACATTCCTGATGAAAGGAATCCATTTTCATATCGTTTGGGGCAATCGTTGAGAAGTCGGTCTCCATGATCTGGAAGAATTAGAGGCGCACGTTGGAATCGCGAAAACCTGGAAGAGATACTCCCGATGGGCTAACAATCTCAAGCCGGCGGTAGTCATGATCGTGATCGCGGAGGAAGACGAAAGAGTTGGCGGTCATTTTTCGCCTTTAAATCAGGCCAGAGCAAAGTTTTAGTGTCTTAACCTGTCAAGCGGCCAAACTTATCTCATTGCTTTTTTTGTGGTTACCCTTTCCTCGATAACGCTCCGAGAGGATTAACTTGTGCCCAGCTCACATTTGAAATTAAAATGATCTGGAGTGATCGTGATAGATGGTACGTGGGGGGACGGATGTGAGGCATGGGCGCGCGCACGTTCCAAAAACTTTGCTTCGATTGTGCAACAAAATTTGTCACACTTCGGCTTCGAGTCGGCTTTTTGCCTTCCTTTATTTTCTGGCCAAAAAAGGCGGTGTACATCACGATCGCTTCGTCCTCTCACTGCAGAGGAGTTCACTTGTATTTTGTTGTCATTATTTTTTTTCGGTTTTATCTTGTAGTAGTAAACCGTTTTGTCTGGTACAAGATGCAAAAAACTGAATCACCTGGAGGAATTTTCATCGAGCATAACTAACGTGCGGCAGGTAAAGTAAAAGTTCTTTTTATGAAGCGGAATTGCATTAGACATGTTTAAGGCCTTTAGAACATCAGAATCACGGTGTTCTGGCTCAGGAGACTACCGAAGCAACCCAACACAAAAGTTAGTGGATACTCGTTGCCGGAAGTTGCGACAAAACCTCAATTCTCTACGCGCCCGGGTGGCGTTGTCTGTTACAGAAAAAGTGTTGACAAGGAAATGGGCAACCAGAAAAATCCAGCACCTTTGGCTTTCCGAAATTTCGCTGTGTCATCAGAAACAATAGTTTCAGCACGTGTCCGAAGATCGGCGTTGAACCGATATAGGTACAAGCGAATTAACCTAAGAAAAGAGTCTTACGTAAGATTTACGGACTTTAATAGATGTTGTGATCTTGAAGGTGTTTCTAATTGTTTCGTCTTCAATTCCTGGGAGGAGTCATTAGTAGATTTTAATTTACCTTATAAACACAAGTACGTGCCAATTATATTGGAACTGTTTTTTAAATCAAAACTTTTCTACCATTGTTTCTTATAAAACATTTATCCCAAGTTTTATTATAGTTTTTATCACGATTTTATTATCGTCACAAATGTTTCTCATGAATTATTTACAGACAATTAAAGGTTGGAACTCAATTCTCATTAGTTAAATGCACGATCAAATCCTTTAACAACTCATCTCCAACTGAGATTTTAGAAATAATGATGTATTTTTTGACATTGATGAAGTTTTTTTAAATTTTCCTATATGTAAAGAATATTTCCTTTTCATTCTTTACTTCATCCATTGCAAGGCGATTTTAAGTGTTTGAATTGAAAAAATAATGACGAATGATTTTTTATACCACTGTTAGCATTTACAAAAGGGCAAGGTTAAGTCTAACATATAAGACAAAAAACTGTTGTTAGTGATAATATAAAAATAAATTCTTTGAGATGCAGGAAGCATTTCACTATTTCTGAACATTTTTTTCAGTTTTTGATAGTTATTCTTAACTTGAATTTCAGTTTAATGTAAAGAAGAAATTTGGAAGTTCGATGCAAATTGTGGACAAAATAAGCTTATAAAATAATCTATAAAATATTCTTATTCATACACATTACACATAATAATGCACGAATATTGTTAAATAGAAATCCAAAATTGTTTCCTCTAGAATAATTGTTTTGTAGGTATGTTGATTAGTTGTTTCTTTTAAACACACCTTGAAGATTATGCAGTATTCATATCGTTCATCTTTCATGAATTATGTACTCCATTAAAGTACATTATTATTAGCACATCAAAAAAATATTTGAAAATGTTATGAGTAGACTTGTGGATAAAAACAATTTAAAATATGACTAATGTTTGCATCATCCATATGTCACTGTTTTAATTATGAACGATTTTAATAACGCTAAAACCATCGTTATCCTATCGTGATAAGAAAAGTAATAAAACAGAAGTAAATGTTTAGTTAAATACATATTAAATATGGCAAATGACATTTTGAATATTTGAAAGATTATTGAAAGAGAAAATATTTTAGGAAAGGAAATAAACTACGGAAGTATCAATCAAAATTAATTAATGTGGTTAAAGCAAGTAATTTTTCATATTGTATAAAATGTTAATAAGATTTTTGGGAAATTTTGTAATATTATAACGAGGATCTCAGAGGAATAAAATATTCTATACTCAATAAATGTTACTCACCTTGATTAATCTCTCTCTTATTTCCCAGCTGAAAATACCTGGATTTTGTTTTTTAAGTTCCTCAATTCTGCCTTCAATTTCTGGTGTAGCAACTTTTGGTTTTGATCCACCAATAACGCCAGGACGAATTGATCCAGTTTCCTGATATCGATTCAAAATTTTTGATACACAGCCATGTGAAACTCTCAATTGTCTACTAATTGCGCAAGGACGTATTCCTGCGGCAGCCATTTCGACAATTTTTAATCGAATATGATTAGGTAAGGGTCTGCCATTTATAAAAACTCCACCCAATTGATTAAGTCGTCCTTGTCCTAGAATAGTTAATTCGTCCTGTTACAATATACCCTGGACTTGTGAAATCTGTACAATCCACTGTGTACCTTGAAATGGATATCCTCCAAAAATTGGGCGCATATTCAACGAATTCGCACTAGCCATATCCATTGCGCTAAGCGATAGATCTTTTAATTCCACAGGAACAGGAACAATTACACCAAAACACTTTTCACTTGATTAACACTGTCCTGGGTTGTATTATACGAGTGTCAATGATAATTAAATATACTGCGCAACACCACAGTACGCCACCGACCAGCGCTATTTCTTTGGCACGATCACCTCCTCGAAGAACGACGGCAATATCCTTTACCACGGTCTGCCACTAAGGTAACACATCCTCGCACCTTGACAATCAATCAATTCATAATTGATTTCCGTTGAGAAAATAAGAATCGCCGATCGGCGAAAACCAAAGCAAATTTGCGCGCGCACAATCTTTTTAGCAGCCAGCACCAGCTGACACTGATCGCGTCCCGGTTCGAGTCAGGGCTAGGGCGAAGCTGCGCTGCGGACGCTGAGTTGCAGACCCCATGAGGGGCGTATTCCCTACCTCACTGAGTCTCACACCGCTAGAAAACAAATCGGACGCTCTCACTATTTAGTGTCCCAGAGGCGGCTTTGGATTAAACAGGGAAACAAGCTCCGCCTTTGAGTGATTTTGATTTGGTTTTGATCGCGCGGCTTGATCAAGTATCTCATTGGTGCAGCCAAATATGCACAGCTGCGCATGCGGATCGGATTCTGTTCAATTATTGGATCCCCTTGTCGGTTTGGATTCATTAAAGGACTCGTTTTGCAGTTCACTAGATGCTGCAGATGCAACTGATCGCGGCCCACGTCAATTCCCTTCCAGACACTCAATCCAACTAGAGTGTCTTTCAAATGGTCGCTTGCCGTGAGAGGCTTGTGCAGGCATTTTTCACGTTTTTTTTTTGTTCTAAATTCCCCTTACCTTGCTGATGCGACATCCATTTAAGATACTGGCCCAGCATCGCAATCTACACCGTCCTCACCCGAGAAAGTGGTAATGTGTTAATTCAAATTGTGCAAACACACGCGGCTTTATTTTAAATGGTGGATGGCTTTTCTGATGACACTAGAAATCGTCGACTAGCCTAACAGTTATTTTCTAAAGGCATTTTGTAACTAATGCATGTGAAATATTAACGACTTTTTCAAATGTAAAATTAATTTGAGGTGCATTAAAGTTTTCTTATGCGAAAATTCTCTTTACTATTGAGTTGTACATTTTACTGATAATTAAAATTACTGCAAGGTCTTAAATAGTTTTTAAACTATTTGTATACATTTTGCACGTAAATTATTATTTACTATGCAAGTAATTTTAAACTCTCATTAAAAATAAGGTAAATATTTTATTTAATTATTTTCTTCTTCAATATCTTGTGAAAAAAACATTTCTTTTGCATTCGTCGCATTTTTGAATTATAAAAATCTCACAAAAAATTAAAATAAAACTATTCAAAATTGATTTAGGCCAATTATTATCAAATACCCTAGAAGATTCAAAATGGAACAGTGTTAATATATTAGCAACATTTGTTTAAAATAAAAATCGTGTAAAAAACCATGCAAAAATAGTTTTCCCTATCGTAAAGGAGAAATTCGTCCTGAATTATTGAAAAGGCATGTAAAAAGGAAAGATTTTGGAATCTACAAAATTCCACAATCCTGTAAAAATAGTTTCGTTCAAATAACTAGTAATTTTAATATGTACCCACGTATAATTACAACAATGTTTAACGAAAGAAAGTGAATATGTAAATAATTAATCAGGAAACGAAATTAGCATTTTTGTAAGTACTTAATGCAGGACTATATGGCAACACTAAGAAGGAGTTGCCCAATTTTGCTCATCTTCGAACTTGACCTTACCATTTTAACGAAATTTCAAGTCTCATAGCGTTCTCGAGTTATCGTCTGGCCAGACAGACAAAAGATAAACAGACATCCATAAAACGGTTTATTTCCACTTCTCAACTATGAATTGAATATTATATAGGGGAGCAGCGTACAATGTGCCTAGAGTTTTGAGTTTAGAGCTCTTAAGGATATTTAAAGGAGGTTTAGATCAGGAGTAAAGGCATGAGTCGAAAGGAAATTACTGAAGAAATCATTATTCAGTTGTAGATATTTTCGGAGATATAGCTTAAAAACTACAGGGACCTCTTTACGCCACATTGTATGCACATGCGTAGAGTGTGGCGCACTATTAAAAGTGTAATATCTGCGTGGAAATATGAATTAAATACAATAGACATTCGATACTTTCCAAAAATTTATTAAAGTAATAGGTTAAATATGTAAAAAAATTTAAAAATTCTTGATCGGCTTAATCATGATAGTCGAAATCACAATGAGTGCAAATATAGAAACAAGTGGATATATAAGCACATTTCAAGTGCTTTTTCAGTTTTTCCTCGGCACTAGAAAGAAGGGAGTACAAAACATATCGTCGCTTAAGGGGCAATAAAACATTTAAAAACCATACCATCTTTGTCATTGAACAAACCTAATTAATGCGCTACTTTGAAATTATTCTGTTCTTTTGAAAAAAGATTGACATTATGAGAAAAATTGAAGACAAGGCGAAATCAATATTAATGCTTAAAAGAGGATATTAAAGTGAGTCTTTGCATATAAAGTTTTCACAAATGCCCTAAAACTACATGATGCTGTGAAAGAATGAAACAAATTAACAAAACATTTTTTTATTTTTTTCACAAGACCTATTAATTGCGCGCTTAGACAAAGTCGGGTTACTAACTACCACACTTATGTATGTCACCGGTCAGATTTCATCTACCAATTGCTATAATACCAAAAAGGCTCTGCGCCACATTGTGCGCTGCGCCGCTCCTCTACATAATAGTACTTTTTTCCGTCACTATGATTTCTTGGGATTTCTTGGGATTTCTTGGATTTCTAGGCATTAAATACCTGACGAAAAACCGTTCTTATCGATTTTATTTCATCCTCTATATTTTCATGAATCAGTATCAAATCTACAGTAACTTCATTATTACACTAGTCAATTACAAACTCTCCAAAAGTATTATCAACATTTTATCTGGATTAATATAATTTGCTGATTTAAATACAAGCCCTGAAAATAACAGAAGCGTGATCGTGGGTACAGGAAGTGGATTTCCCTCTTAATTAGAGCTGATAAATGCGATAATGAGTTGCTTACACTGTTTATATCTTTCAAAATCTACCCTCTTATTTTTCGAAGAAATTTTAGAAAAGCAAAACAAGAATTTCGGATTTAATTAATAAATGTGGATTACATGAAATCTAATTGCGATAATTTCTCTGAATTTGTACGTAAGAAATGAGGAACGAATTTCCGAAGACGAAAATCTTGCATTATGCATTTGATAACTAACAATGTCAATATTTGCATTGCAGTAAACAGGGCAAATCTACTGCATTTTATCGATGCAGTTTACGATCTGATAAAATCTGTACAGTATGCATTATAAATAAACCACGTCTCGGAGATAAGGAATTATTCCCGCGGCGACAATGGCAGTAACTTTCGGACTAGTGGCAGCGCTCATCCAATTGGTGAGCTAAAAAACAATTTAGTTGTAGCCAAAACTAAAGCATTTCTTCTAGGGATGTTCGTGGGGAAGCGTATTTCCAGGCGATTTTGGAAATGAAGTTAGTCACGGTGTCATAACCTACAGAGAGAGCTTGCCGGAGGATTGCAAAGGAGTCTATGGGACCAGATGTGTGAGCTGCAGCGAGTTGCAAGTATGGCATTTTTTCATTTGAATATAATTCGTAACCCAGCAGCTTCTTAGGTTTGTGCAGATATTGAAATATTTCGGAAAAAGTGTGGCGCCATAAATCCTAGCACTCCGTACTGCACCAAAAGTGGTTGTTCTGAAATTCCTGAGGATGGATGCAGTCCCCCATTCACGTGCACTGGATTCGGATTCCTGCCGGACATGACGGACTGCACTCGCTATTATTTGTGTAGCAAGCCTGGGGATGATAAGCCAGTGGAGTTCAAGTGTCCGACTGCATTTGTATATGACTCGAAAACTGAACTATGCAGACGGAAGCGTAATGCTCAAGATTGTGAAATTGTTAACTGTGCAAAAACACCCGCCACCTCCATCCCTCACCGCACCGACAAATCAATAATGATCTTCTGCCCGGATGAGACTAGTACACCAATTGTCCTCCGATGTCGCGACAGTGTCTATGGAGAGTTTGATCCTAAAACCCTGCAATGCAAATTTACTTGTCCGAATGAAGGACGATATCCTGATAGATTAGACTGCACCAAGTACTACGAGTGCTACAAAAATGGAACTCATTACTCGTATTTGCATCAGGATTGCGGACCTTCAAATAAGTACGACAACGAAACAAAGAAATGTGTGGTTCAAGACGCAGGCACGACGTGCACCAACGAAGTACCTTCTCTGGAGGACCCTCAGGATCCTCAATCAAATCCGCCACCGGAAAACAATCCATAATTCTAGATTCCAATATGCTGTTTTATTTTAGGCAGTGCCGAGACAAGTATTTAAAAAAACATAAAGTGGTCTGTTTTAGTGGATTTCGATTTCTAGAATTCGTCAAAAAAATTGTCTTGGTGTAAGGACATTTTAATTAAAATAAATTCTTGCAAAACTGAATTTACGAGTCCGGATTTTTCTTTTCTTTTTTTAGACAAAGTGAATATTCCAAATTGTTTGCAATGAAAGTAATTCATTCGGATTTGAAAAATTGTAATGATTTCGTAATCAATGAACTAGAAGTAGTCCTTTAAACTAAAATTAATGTGATATTTTTGAAATTAGTATTTAAAGTTCTCAACAAATAAAGAAATTAATTATTTTCATAGGGAAGTATTTAGAGACAACAATTGAGCCGTGATTTCTTACACCCTAGATAGACAACAGAACTGAATCGAGTTAATGATGTTACATAATCTAGCCCAGTGTGTCGTCAGTCACAGAACTGAATTAGTTGTTGACATATTATTGACATTTGGCGTAAAGTAAACATAAAATGAATTCGGGACAAAGGTCAGTTTATTTTGTTGTTTGGAGTTTATTTTGCATTAAATTTATAAAGAAATGTTTGATCCAAAAACAGGAAAAAAAAAAACATTTCACAGCTGATTACTTTTTAGTGCAGCTATTCACTACTACTAAGCCAGCGCTTATAGCAGTGTGTATATTGAGTCTAATCGGGTTACAGCAAGTAGATTTGTAAGTCGAGAAAAATATAGGAAACGTACATGGGCTACGGCTACGTCATTATGATGTCATTAATTCGATTAATTGGTCTCGTCTATCCGGGGTGTTAGTGATGTCACGTTGTTGATCATATGGAAATAGTTTTGTTTGAATTTTTACGGCTTTATTGTTTTCACGTTATTTTAATTGACGCCTTTCCAATTATACGATCCTCTCAAATGAATAGAGGAAATAAAAAAAATCAAAAAGTGTAACATAAATTAGTATCGTACGATGGAAAAATAAAGTGGATAGTGGAAGTTGTGCCAAGTTGGGTGGAGTGGGTGTTGAAATTAAAATGCCAAAGTCGCAATCGCTTTGCAGATATAAATAAAATGTTTTGTGTTTAATGAAAACAGAACTCTTCACTGACACCCACAAATTTCCGCACTGGCTGCCGTTGGTAACCCCTTGTTAAAGTAGTTTCCTTGCAGTCGTGCTCCTACACCACAGAATGACTCTAGTGGAAATCGATTTCGCCACGGTTTCGATTTGGATAGTTAGGAAATGAAAAATCGGTGATCCACCAACGCGTCTCTATCGGGTGGGAAACACGGATGCATTTGACTTCACCAATTAGTTATTAATTTTCTTCTTTCTAATCAAACCATATAAAGGGCTTTGATCTACCGGACGTTTCATTAGCGGCCTTCAGAAGGAGCCGCCTCATGGATGACTTTTAGCCGTGGTCAAGCAAGTGGCTAAGCTGCCGGCGCTGGTAGAATCCAGAACCCAGAGCACTGGATTGCGCACGAACGCCTAATCCCTTCAGACCTGCTTCATAAAAATTTTGTTTTACGACTTGGACCCGTAGGTTATTCTCTATTCGGTTTTTGGGGAGGATGTGGAACCGAGGATTAAGCAGGTCAAGTGCTGTTTGGTGATATAAGCTTAACCCTTCACAGATGGGAAGCTGCTGCTTTGTAGCTAGCGGCGGCGTCCCAATGGGGGGCATCTAGCAATCGGACCAAATGCAGACGGAATGCGTCTAGATGGATTACTGGGAGGGGGTTGAGGAAAGTGCTCCCGAACTAATTATAATTTTCAATTAAACAAATCAATCTTGTGGAATGCTGACCACTGAGACCAGGAAATTTTGATGTTTTCCCAAATAGAAAATCGATTTCTGTTCGCAAATCCCACTGAATACAATCCTTTCAAATTTAAATGCATTGCAAATTACTTGATTCTCTTGTCCCAAAATAGACGACAATGTATGTCAGATCTATGGGTTTTTATGCCGTCACACTATATGACTGCTACAACATCGCTAATAGCCATGCAATTGCATTTCGGCGTCACAGTGGCGGTCGCAGTATTCGATAGGCAAGCAATTCACAAAGAAAATTCGTGCTCTCTTTACTGTAAAATGGCAATTCCAAGATTTTCAAATTACTAAAAAGTATTATGATCTAAATGCGACTAATGCAGTCCAGAGGAAAATAGCACATAACTGTTCAATTTCCTCCATCCTGAATAAGTTTTCTAAAGAAAACAACTTCGAACACTCATTCCGAAGTTAATTAAAGATGAATTTTCTGTTAATGTCTTTCGGGACTACAACATTGAGTTATGGAATTTTCATCATTATTAAAGCTTCCTGCATCAGCCTTTTCATAGGAAAACTAATTTTCCTGTCCAATGCGCCATTGCTGCAGGCACCCTCGGAATTTCCCCTGCAATGCTTTCAAGTTCATAATTCTTAGAAGCCCTCACTTTAACATTATATTTTTTCTTTTGTTTTGTTAAAAGGATGGACATGCCGGGGAATATTAATTGCGTATTACTGTTTGCTTTACCATGGCAAGTACCCTATCCCAGGACTCCAGGAGAGAATTCGCGTCATTCCAAGCCTCCAAGGATATTGTTGAAAGACTACACTTAATTTATTTTTAGAAAAAATTATCAATAAAAAAACGGAAATATGGTTTTTTTCGTCCTGTCTGCCTCAGGAAAAGGTTAAATAAGAATTTTGTATAATATGAAAGGATATGTAAGGACAAGATACTTTCCATAAAATAGCAATTTTTGTGATTCAATTTTTCCATTGTAGACAGGAAATGAAATCGATTGATACTTTGAATGTGCAACATCATATAAGTACTACGTAGGAATTCGTATCTTTAGTTTTGTATTTCTGCGAGAGCACTTAATCGAGTTAATGACGTCATAATGACGTAGCCCATGTAAATTTCCTATATGAACGAACTCGATTTACAAATCTCCCTGACTGTAACTCGATTAGACTCGATAAACTACTTTCAGCGCCGTACTAAACACATACTAGTGAATAGCTGTACTAAAAAGTAATCAGCTGTGAAATGTCATTTTGCACATTTTCGTGTTTTTGGGCGAAACAAGTTTTTACGCATTTTCTTTGTCTTCGCTTTCTTGCAAAAAAATAAACTGTCATTTGTCGCGATTTCATTTTATGTTTACTTTTCGGCAAATGTCAACGGCAATGTTTTTTTTTTATTTTGAAAGGAACTTTGTTTTGAGTAGAGTTTGTTAAACATTTCACACACAAGCTAAGCTTTTGTGAAATGTTAGGCTTTGAATTTATCTTGTATGTATTGTAGCTATATTTGTATAATTGCAAATGGAAGTTTATTTTCAGTCAAATAAATAAAATAAATAAATATGTTAACAAATAATTCTGTTCGGTGGCAGACCGCAGACCACAAGCCGGACTAGATTACGTGACGTCATTAACTCGATTAAGTGCTCTCGTCTATGTAAAGTACAAGACGTTATGCGCTCAAATTATTTCTGTTGATTAAATTGAAGCATTTCTGTGTTTCCAATCTCTGTAAAAATGAAAAAAAATATTGAAAGTTCATAGAAACTATTTTAGTAGTAAGTACTACCTATTACTTTTATTTTTCAAAATTTTTCTAAAATAATTTTCATTCCCTAAAAGCAACTCATTCATTATATTCTTATCCATAAAATAAATATACACAAAAATTAAAGCAAAGAACTTGTGGTGGAAAATTGAGCAACGAGACAAAAACTGAGAAAAATTATTAAAAATGAAATGCAGCCACTTAAAATTTATAGCTGTACTTTTTAAAAGATTACAGTTTATGTTTAATAAAGCTTATTAAAGTACTTTTAACGCTTTCAGTTTAAGTAGTGCTCACAAAGGCTTACTGTTTCGTATAGCATGGGGTCATTTACTATCTACCCAGATCCCTCCTTCTATGGCTCTATCTACTTCAAAGTACGTACAAATCCTTTTTTGAACCTATTTTGCTTTTATCTTTTCAATATACCTACAATAAATAGTTTTATCAAAAATATTCAATAAATTTAACCCATTAATATTTACGTCCTTAAAAAATACCATTTCCTCATTTCGCATTCCGAATTTTAAAATGGATTACAGACGAAACAAATTCAAATGTTGTCCTCCGTCATTCTTTGAACACGTTTTTCCCCCGGAATCGCAAATACCTGAAAAACAATATGCGAGACTAAACTTTGCTTTCAAAATAGATAAAGTCCTTTTCGTAGGAATGCTGACTTTATTGAAGTGGATAAGTTTAATATGAACCGGGGAAATGCAAATTGATTTTCCAGGATTACTTTCCGATGAATTATTATTATTGATTTTTCCATCCAATAGCGTTAAATTATGTAAAACAGTGACTTGAACTATAGGAGTTCATTGAATTAAACGACCTGGATTCGGTTGGAAGTGCTTAAAGTTTTGTCACAAGTAATTCCATGTCGTCTGCAATCATCTGGAGTTCATGAGTTGGACTCCTTCCAAGCTCAAGGGATGTTCGCCGGAATGCTGCTGTAGGGGAGTGTATTCACAGATGGTCTCCTGAATAAAGATATCCTGCTTGGTAGGAGGATCGTCCCTGCAAGATTAGCTGGTTACATGTTACCAAAGAGAAAGGTGGAAGAAATTTTGCAATTTACATCCTGCATGAAAATGAACATCGAATTGAACGTAGGAAAAAACCAACAACGTGTGTAATGTCATTTAAACCGTCATTAAATATTCTGAAATGGAATCGTTGAGCAATATGCATCTAGTTGAACTCCCATGCTTTCTCGAGGAGGTGAATTTATATTATTTACGCCTGTAATCCGTGTATATTATATAAGTACATAAGAGTGGAATCTTGAGTTTAATATTCCGCAATTAGTCTCAGTTTCAATTGTACATTTGATTTCTACAACAAAATGACACTGCTATAAACGTAAATCTTTTATCACAATTCTTAAATACAATAACTGGAATTGAGCGAATCGAAACAGTTGCGCAGTGAACGGAGTTATGGAGGTATAAGTCTCTGAGGTATCTGAAAGTCAATACACTATGAGGTCTTACAAGGCGGCATCGTCTTTAGTAAAATCGCTATAAACTGCTAAATTAAGATTTGCAACAAGGTTTATGTGCGTGCGGGGAATTACTTCCCAAAATGTGTTACCGCTTAACTGGTACAAACGAAGTGATGATCCCCAACAAATTCAATGTGGCCATAGAGAGTCTGGGAGCATTCAAATTGGACGATTTGACCAATTACTTTTAAGCAATTGAACATGGAACGATGGTCGATGGCGCGGTTGAATTTAGAAAATGTTTTCATGTTTTGACAGTCGCAACGAAACCAAAAGTCCATTAATTTACGTCGTCCTAAAGATTTCCATAATCACTTTCCGGTGCATCACCCATCTTTGGCTATTCCAGACATTTCGTCTTCGGGAGAATCACTTCAGATACATTCAACCACTGCCTTTTAAATATCCTTTTTGTATGATTTTTCCAATGCGGTTCCGCATTATGGCTAAGAACACTGACGATGAGCGCAAAAGGTGATGATCGTAAAACGTCAGCAATTAATGTCGAACGTGGCGAAAAAGGTGAAAATGGAGCCCATCACACCGTCGGTTTTATGAGGCAGCTTAATTGCAAATAAATTGAGTTTGCCCGTGCTCCATAATCGGCAGATCTCAGTGAAAAAAAGTAAAGAAATGCTTTGTTTGATGGGAACATTCTTTGAAATCTCCTCACTTACACGAAAAATGGCATGTGGAGGGAAAGCTGATCTCCGACCCACTTGAAAATAATCCTGCGCAGACAGATCTTCTAGGGATGCTGTGATCCAAGACCAACAAGAATCTGTTCAATATAATTATCATGAACGAGTAGCTAAGGGAATTAATTTTGCGAAGCTGCCACCCGTTGCCAGTACAGTTATTCAAATCAGAAGTCAATCATTATCCAAAATTTTTTGGCTTAATTGCGGCTGTATAAGTCAATCTAATCAACCTTTCTGACTACTTTACAAAACAGCCGCATGAAAAATTGCTCCACAAACAAATCTGACACCGCCTCGGGCACCGCACGTGGTCCTTCGGCAATAAATTGTCTTCAGATCGTATTATGAATTGTGAGTGGTTTTTTGTTTTTTGTTTTTTAAAGCTTTTCTTCTGGACTAAGGCGAAGAAAATTCCCAAATTTTGCCGCGAGCAAACGCGAGTCCGGGACGGAGGCCGGCTAACCGCAGCTCCATCTACTTCCACAGCCTTGAGCCCTCATCCATTTTGGGCACTCTTAATTACATAGGCGCTCTAATTAATGGACGAGTGGTCTTTTTGTATCCACTTGATCCTAATCACCTTCGTCATGGCAATGGATCTCTTTTTATCTGTGTTCCGGAAAAGTTTTGTACTCAGATGAAGACTTTCGGTTTTGTGTTAAGCTGTTATTGTTTTAGGGGGTGACGTTCAAAGATTGTTCGGAAAAATTTAACTCCTTTAATTTGAAAATATAATCGGGTTTTGGTGATTTTTCGGTTTACGAAATTGGGAAACAGAACGGGTTAAAAGTATACAAAAACGCATGGCCTAAAATCAAAAGCATTTAAAATCAATGTCATGCTGGATCGAAAAAGAAAAGCTTCATCACCCTAAGAATTTATTTTTTTGATTTCTCATGTTGTGTTTTCTCACAGAAAAACAGGAATTTCATTATAACAAATTATAATTAAAATAATTCATAACCCTTTGCGGTCGAAGGTTACAATCCATCTAATAATTAATCTAATTAGTTGTTTTAGTCACAAACAATCAATTTGTTAAAATAATTACTTTCACTTTCTTGCGTATCGTTTTAGCTTTAACTGGTTCACCCTTAAACAATAAACATGGCATTTTAAGTTCATTGTTCTTGGGAACTGTTGGCACAGCACTAAATTACAAGAAAAAAATGGTTGATAAGTAAAAATTTCGGATATTTACAACAAAATATACCTACTGTTATAAATTTTTTATTAGCTTAAAAGCAATTGTTTAGCTTAATATCATGCATCGAATTTCAAAACTTACCGTTTACATTTACTTCATATTATTCAAAGCCTTGCTTCATAACTGTCATGCATTGTTCCTCAAACTAGGGTCCGCGGTCCCCTACAGGTCTATAAGTCTCTTATAAGACCGGGGTTTCAGGTACGGACGGGGAGGCGATTACTTTCCCGAGATATTTCGCTAATGATTTGGCAGTCCATTGATTAATATGGTTAATTTTAGTTAATGTTAATTAAATACATTTTAAAAGGGTTTCTATAAGACCACCACTCAAGAAATAAGAAGAGTTTTAGAACCAATAACGAAGGGATGTAAAATTTAAGGAGCAATTCAGCAAATTCTGTAGAAATTAGTTTTCCATGTTACTATCGTAAGTAGAATGAGTATACAATATACATTTCCCCTACCTCACTCCCTCGACAAACATACTCGTATGCGGACACACAATTTTAGATGTTTAAATTTAAATCGAAGTTTTAGCTGACAAGGACGCTGCGCTTCACGCACGCGAAACAAGCAAATGATTTCAAAGTTATTTTTTAATTGTGTTGTTTTTAGTAGAGAAGACCTAAATTAACTAATGTTTAAGCATCCTGGAATCTGGATTATATAATCAACTTGGAGATCTGGAAGGGAAACTGAATTGAGGATTGAATTTACCAAAACAATACAGTGTTGAAGTTTCTCCTTCTGACTTAATTGCTAATAAATGAACACGCATTAAAAACGTAGATACAATTTTCTTAAAAGTTCTTCAACTATACAAATTCGAAGTTCTACACGTGCAAAAAAATTAACTTCATCCTACAAATTATATGCTAAAGGTCCCCAAAAAAGCAATGCTTTTTTTGACTGATATTGCAAATAAAGAATTAAGGATTGATAATAAAATATATTGAGCTAGTTTTAAACTTTAAAACAACAATATTCTTCATTGATTGTTTGTTCCGTAGACTTGTTCTTTTGCAATATTCAAGGGCACGTGTAAATCTCGTCCCACCAAACTTTATTATTGCTTTTGAGTTTTCCACACTTTCAACGCAAATATAAAAAACAAAAATGCTTTCTATTTCAAAACCTCTTATATACTTACAACCTCCACAGAATGTTTTCCTCTTCAAAAGACTTATGAGTCAACATTTTTGTCGTCAAGTTCTTCTGTTCAGAAAGTACTGCAAAAGTTCATCCTTCTGTTGAAATGATGACCAAACAGTTTACAAAAGTTCCCTTCGTCCTTTTGTGGATATTAACACTCTTTCGTGAATTTTTAAAGTCAATTTGGTCTGATGAATGCGAGTACGTCTTATTATAATGAATTCATTTTCCCCCAATCACTCGACTGCTTCACCAGGGGTTGTGATAGTGGTATATTCAACGTTGAGGTGCAAATTGGTCTGTTGATTATCTAGGCTGATAACAACAAGTGATAACGACCATTCATTTAAGGAAGTTTTCGTGGAAAGGGATTTTATGGGGCTACAGTAGATGAGTTCCTGTGATAAAAAACATTAAAGACATTTTGCTATTGGAAAATTGTATCAACGTTTTTTCGTTCCAACTTCCAACATGTCTTTTAGTTTTTGTTGCAGTAAATAGTTTTGATTCTTTTAGACACCAATAAACTATTACTAAGAAAACTAAAAACCTCATTGAATGTAGGTATGTAATTTCATACTTCCTTATTGTTCTAAATATTTGCTTCGTACAACGATTTCCTGGATCAATGTTCATTAGCTAAGAAAAACAAACCGACCATTTATAACATCGTAAATGTTTTTCTCGGTGAACATTTTTTTTTTTTCAATTTATAGCGATAACCTTATACCAACTCGCAAACAGCGTCAATGTTTCGCTTCATAAAGGGTTGCGATATTTCCTTGCAAAAAGGTTTTTACTTGAATCAAGGAAAGTATTCAGTCTTCCGTGAAAATTATCCACTCAAGTAAAAGGTCGGTTTAATGACCAATGAAAAATATGAGCTGCAGTTTCGAAAGTGTAAATAAAGTGGAAGAAAAATTGTGTTTTCTAATGTCCATTGCGAAGAAATCAACTATAAATTTTCTTTAAAAAAGAGTGTAAATGTCGTTTGGACTGCATTTTCAATTTTCCATAGTAAATAAATGATATAAGAAATGCAATATGTCTGCATCTAGTACTACAGTTGTGAAAGTATCTCAAATTGAACTGTGATGAATTGATTTTTATGCTTCATTCTATCAGTAAAAGTAGTGCCCAGATCCTTGAAAATCCTTCTCCGTGCTCCGAACTCCTGAGAAATATAAAATTGTTTTCACCTAAGCCATGAAACATTCATATGGCATTTTGTGTTTCAAATCGAAATCCTTTCAATGGGACCATCAAATCTTCGCAAACAACAATTTCCTCTGTACCGGAATTTGAACGTATGCAACCACGTTGGAAATAAATCACCCTCACAATAAGTAACAGGACAGCTCCATCCTCCCTCATCCGCACAAATGCATTCATCTCATGTCATTGGATTTCATATGTATTGATTTTGGATACACGCTGTACAAGGACCATATAGAAAGGCTTCGATATCCCTGCTCCAAAACGGAAAGACGCGTGAATCATGAACCGTTAGGTATTCACGTAGATAGGTTTGATTAGGAGTTGTGGAGTTGTGGAGCGAACAAAGCCTCATTGAAGCTGAAGAACGCTGATAAGGCTTTCTAAGAACAACTTTCCGTGGACGTAACTGTATCCTTTGTTTGGCTCCAGATCTTTTCTGCTTCCTTCGAGTCTTATTAAATGTTCTTTTGATATTGACTTAATAAGTTTCTTCGCTATGTGCAGACGAATATGGTCTGTTGAAGGGCCATATCCATTTTCCATAAATATCGAAGTTATATAATCAGTATTCAATAATTACCGAGTTTCAAAAAAAAAGTATGTTCCTAATGATTAAGATATTTGTGGTGTACCTATTTAGGCGAGTAGCGTTGGACACATAAAAAGCAGTCAATCAGTCAATGCAAAATTTAATGCTAGCTAATAGCTTTAACATTTATTTGGAGCACTGTGTGTCATTTTAGGAGATTTAAGCGAATAACGGCAAAAACAACCTAAACATTCTGGACCACATTTTTACCACTTTTCCACAACCTCGCCGAGGGGGATAACTTAGGATAGTCATATTAGCTATCACTCTCCCAACTAGTGTGTTAAAAAGTGTGTTACAATACGGTTGAAGTGTGTTATTCCTTGGCTAGCGTGTCGTTTTGACACACTACGGTTTCTCAAGTGTGTTATTCAGTTATTTTAACACACATAAAAATTAACGTAACACGGTTTTGGGTGTGTTGTGACACACTTTATGTGTGTTATAATAACACATTTGGATTTTATCATAACTCACTTTGAAGAATGTAACATACGAGGGGAGCATATCAGTTGTGTGTTGCTACACACGCAAACATCGTAACACACCTCAAATGTGTTCAAACACACTTTTGGTGTGTAAGGTGTCAGTTTGCACATATACCTGTAAAATCTTTCTTAAGGATGGTAATGACTCATCCTCACATTTTATCAATATGATGGACCTTGGTTTGTAAACAGTCCCAAGCCAGTCTGGAGTGATCATCACACCGCATAAGTCAGAGTTTATCCCTGGAAATTCGGGTGCTAACAGATCTCGATGAACAGCATCCACTAGGTTTATATGACGCAGTTTGGTTTTGGTTTTTTTTTAATAATTTATTTTTTATAGGGCGTTTCTTGCAGCTTAAAACAGAAAGTTAAAAGCACATCTTTTGTGTACCTACACACAAGTGTGTTAACAGTGGAGACAAGAAAATGTACTGATCTAGTGTGCTATAATGAAACACAAGTGACGTCACAAATGAAGCCATTACAACAAGAAAACCTTTTGCATGAATTATTTCCGAATTGGATGTTTAACCTAATTGTACTTTAACCATTATTATGTTAATTTTCTTTCTCAATTAATTTTTAATAAATTATTTCGAAGTCTCATAATCATTTCGGCACACAAAATAGAAAAAAGAAAACTGTCTGCAGATTTTAAAAATTATACAGCTCAAATTAAATACTTAATTAAGATAAATTAATTGATTACCTCAAGGACATATCCAGGATTTTCATTTGGAGGTGGGTACAACCCCCCAGCGAAACCTTTTGGCTACGAGCCTGAATTACCTACTTAGCCTCCTAATTAAAGTATCAAAAAATTAATTTAAATTCATTGAGCTTTCTTTTACAGTTTGCTGCGAGTACATGCAGTGGCGGACTTAAAACTGAATCGAGCGGAAGTGGTATACGAGTATGTATATGGAAGCTCCCGGAATATTATTCAATTTTAGGACCTTTAAATCGACAATTTGAGATATTTTTCTGATAGAATCTTAAATCAAAATGATAATAATAAATTTCTCAATTCTTCTTCCAATTTCAAAATCCGAATTCAAAATTTCTTTCCTCAAAACTCACCACTATTTATCAAATATTTTAAAATTTCTCTGGATATGACGCATTAACCGTCCATTTTTACTAGCATTAGAAAACCCTCATACATTTCCTGGAATGTTTCTATTGTCCCGTTCTTAAAATGTGTAAAATTGGCAACATTAGTATTGTAATATTTATTGTTTTTGATAATAGATAAATCCTGTTAAGGATATTGCATAGGAAGGTTAACTGACTCATTCAAACACTCAAGTGAAGACAATAACTTAAGTTTTTGTCCTTCTATAATAATTCAAAAATGCAGCAGTAGAGCAGTAAGAATATCATTATAGAACAAAGTAAATTCGTCCTTGAAATAACTTTATAACAAATAAACAAACAAATATTGATCGGACTACTTCGTACAATCGACCACTATTTTTTGGATTACTAATTTCTGTAAATCTTCCTTTAAATCTTATATTTAGGATCATAATTCGCTCTGGAATTCAAATTCAATACAATTGAAATTTCAGAATAAAGATTAGTTTCTTGAAGCTAATTTTGTTGTATAATATTTTCGAAATTAATATTCATTAAAATATATTTGAAATTCATTACTTTTTTTTACGGCTTAATAAACTCAACATTAAAAACAAAACCGTTAATATTTTTATTGATTTTCCTACATTCTCTGATGAAGCCATGTATTTTAATTCTTGAGAAGCGCTTACCCAACCAGCGCTATAAGGATTCGATATTCTCTAATTAGCAATTAAAGAATGAAGGTTTTTGCATCACCGCCAATGCAAATCTATCGCTCTTTTTTAAGCACCTCTAACAATAATAATCATCATTAAACTCCACGTTTAATTACTTTATACAATTGCCATTAACAACAAAAAAAAGCTATTTAACACTTCTTGTGTAAATGCTTCTTTCTTATTTTTAAATAAATTGACATTATATAGGTAGGGACGTAATTACGTATATATGTAATAAAAACTATACATTTTCGAATGGTCGAGTTTGATTTAATTTAGAATCTGTAAGTGTGATTCTTATTTAAGATTAGAAGAAAAAACGGTACAACTAATTTAATGTTAAAGATCCAATTACCGGAGAGTCAAGAAACATATAAGGTAGGTACTAATCAATTTACTCAATTAACTCGCCAATTACCACGAATCGATGAACTGGAGAACTCAAGCGGAAAAGTATTTTCATTAACCAATAATAATGCCGAGTTTGTAATTTGCTATTTAATTTAAGCATTGTAGAATTCTAATTCGTTTTGAATTTTGCCGGGACTGAAATTTCAATTTTCCAGTAAATACCCTAGAAATGTTGAAATCAAAAGAAATAAAATGCATTCATTAATGCACTTTTCCTAATTAGGTGTTTCATGTTAAATTGCATTGTCTTTCAAGTAAGTGCTGTAATTAGCTGTATTATTGTTAGTTAACAAAAATGTTCATTATTAACTGGAACAACCTTCAACAACATTGTTAAAAAAAATTACCAGTTAAAAACTGAATATTTTCAATTTTCCATTTTATTTGTAAGATGCGGTTATTTGTTATTAAATGAAGTCCCTGCAGAGTTGAACTTAAATTTTCTTATCCCTTTTATTATTATATCTGCAATGCTATCAATTATTATAAGTGTCGTCTGTGATGGCATCCTGGTAACTGCTGGAGACGAAAGCCCACATGTGAAGGGCAACGAGAGGTAAATTGCTGTAAAGAGTCATTGTGCGGAGATTCCCACCCGCAACAATGGATCCTAAAGTGTGGTAGGAAGGTTGAATAGTCCTCGGCAGGCGGGAGGCCCACCATCCCGAACACAATACCCAACTTGTAGAATGGAACTCCTGAGAAGAGCAATCACTCAAAATGATAGACAACACGACACCATGGCAGCTACTGGAAATCACTTCACTCGACTTCTTCAATTATTCAAAAATAATCAACCACGAACATGAAGCCATTCACGGAGAAATCGATCTCTCACCTTTCGATCGTTTCGTAAAAGAAAAAAACATATAACAACAAATAACAAGTTGAAAAAATAACAATAATACGTAAAAAAAATTGTAGTGTTGTGGTTCTGCGTAAACCGGTAGCCGCTGTTCGATTTCATTTTTATTGATCCAAAGTAAATTAATGGTGCCGCGGAGCAGTGATTATGAGGCTGTCATAATTATTATTGTGCGCGCTATAAAAGTCAGTGTGGCCGCAAATGTCTCGGGGATTGGTTAAGATTTACAGCCACCGGATCAGCATTCAATGACGTCGTCGGTCGTCGTTGGATGGCGTCGTAGTCGCGTTGCCTCCAGGTTCACAATTTTCTTGAAGATTATTGTGATGGGAATTTTTTCAATTTTTACGATGAACCGCTTAGTACCAATCACCTCGGAAGGGCGGATCTGGAAGTGGTTAAATGTAAAATGGTCCTGTAGAGTGATGAAGTGACTTCTTTCTAAAAAGATTTACAACCTTTGCGGCGGAGCGCATCAAAAATGCATACAGAAAACTGGTGAGAATGTCATACAGATGTCAGGTCAGTCTGCTGCGATCGCATTGCGTTGTAGCAGTTTGGGTGATCCTCGATGGGGTTCTGCAGAGCCTGGATGCAGCATGCGATCAAATCCGGAAGTTGTAGAATCTTTTATAATATTCTTCTTAAACAGTTGTTCAACATTATTCTTATGTGAAATCTTTGCTCTATCATACAACAAACCGTATAGTGGTCAGTTAGATGGTTTCGGCAGTGATCCTTTGCTGAATGATGCTAGCAGCACTCACAGGGGATATCTCTGGGGAAGGGTGATTGTTTTCCTGGTTTCAACCAGGCTCGGGGAACAGTTGGCGATCGTGTTAAAATACACCAACGATTCCTATGTGATCGATCCATCACATCTAGGTGACAAGACCAGTGTTGAACACACAACGCCTGTATTAAATTCGAAATCAAGTAGCACTGCAATTGACAAAAGTAGGTGGTCTGAATTTCAACGAAATCATCACCGGAAAAAATAAGGAGGTAGAGGTCATAAATAACCCAGTTCTGAGGACTGCCGCAGATCCTTCACGTGCACCTTGCTGCACGATCGAAGTGTAAAAGTAGATAAAAACCGGGAAACCGCACATGCTCCTCCATTTCACATTAATTTGTACCCTAAAAGAAGGTGTGACTGGTAATTATCGGTTACGTTAAAATGTAGCACCTCTTTAGACCCGATTTTAAGGGGACCGCTCTGGGGGCGGAGGCCTAGCGGATGCTTCTCTATGCAGTCCGATCTTGCGCTCAATTAATTATTGGGAATCCGAAGAATGTGTTCACGACATGATAAATTTATCATCATAGCCTTTGGTCTCTTTCGGCCTCGCGTCATCTCCGGAATAGAAATTCCTTGAGATCAAAATTGAAGTTGCGGGATTCTTGGGGTTATTTAGTTTACCTTTTTTCGTTGTTGCGTTTTGCTTTGTTTTCTTCGGTTTCTTCCTCTTTTATTTCGCGTTCCAAAAATGAATATTTCTTTATTTCTTTTGCCCTGACATTGGTAGACCAAATGGCGTTCGCCGATGATCTTAAGAGGATCGGAGTCCGAAGTTATGACCAAGCGATTTATCAAGTCATACTGTTCTGAAGTTCAGTGTTTTTCATTTTATTATTTTGTGCGGCCTTGATTAATTTTTGGTCATTTTTCCTCTTATATGCACGACAGCTGGTCCAAAGTTGAGGCTGATCGCTTTTTTTCTGTTGTATTTTTCTTGGTATGTGGTGCAAAAGGTTTGTAGATCAACTAGAGACGATAAATGTTGTGCGAGGTGACTCTATTCAGGCTAATTGTTTTAACCGTATTGTGAAATTTTCTTTGAGCTTTCTCTGTAATTGCATCTTTTGTAACTTTTATACAGTCATATTTGCTGCATTACTTTTATTTCCTATTAAATGTTTCCATTAGATTAATTTCAACAGTAGGTAAGCGTAAGCTTTAAATAATTTTTATAGTCTGCTTTCTCTTTAAGAAATTTTATTGCTTTTGAATATTAAACACTGACTTTTTTATTTTTGTTTTATTTAAAAATAAATAAGTGTTGGTAAAGTGGAAATTATATATGTTGAACAACAAATAGCTGTTAAATTAAGTTTAATCTACTTCACTTGCAAATCTCAATTCGTCCTTGAAATCGTTGCTATAAGGTTTGGAGGATGTTATTAACGAATTAACCAAAATGGAGTTGAAGAGGACATCCGTTAATTTAGATGCAAAACTTTTCTATGTGTGTGTAATCTTCTGTAATATTTTTTCTTCTTAATTCCTCTCCTATAATATTAATCTGAAAATATAAATTAACTTGGATTCAGATTTCAGAACGGACAAGTCATATCGTCAAGGTTTCAGAGATCATTGCCACAAGTGCTGTTAATTAGGAGAAATTTTGCTAATTAAGATAAATCTCTGCTTTTCATACATAATAACATTGAAATATGGCTTTTACGGCGAATCCTTGCGAAATAAAATAATTTAACATTCCACTTTGATACATAAATACCCTCCTATTAATAGCATGTCTTTGTGGCATCGTTTTCAGGTTTAAAACTCCTTACTGATTTCCAGAAAATTCCCATTTGAATGTTTCGAATATATTTGCAATGTAGGTTGTTATTTATTTTTGAAGCATTAAGAGTCAGTTGCACTAAAAAACCACTATGAAATAAACTACTTGAAAAGAATTGCAAAAAGAGGAGATATTTGTCCTTTTTTATGCTGTTACTCATTTTACCAATAAAAACTTTTCCTGTTTCCACTTTTATATTTTGCATTCAATGGCAGTTTACAAATATTTGTAAAGTTGTCCTTAAATCGTCGGAATCAGAACATTTAAAATTCTCCTCGGGGAAAATCATTATGTAGGACAGATGAAGGTGGAAACCAACGCATCCTGTACATATTGAAAAGAACTTTCCAGAACGACTTTTTCGTCGATTGAGAACAACAAAAACGGAGACGACCACTAAGTCCTCAATTAAAATGTTTTATTTTGTATATAGCAGAGAGAGATGTATTCCTTCTTTTGGGATTATTTTCTCTTTAATTTAAGATGAATTTAATTTACGTTTATGTTGCACAGAAATTTATTTTGAATAAAACTTGCTGGTTTTTATATTCGGCTATTTGATTATATATACGTAATATGCAAAATATGGTCGTCTATAATTCAAATCAAAACAATAATAATAACAATTTTATGTGTACAGAACGTCATCTGTTTTCTTTTTTGGAGTGCTCCCACACATAATGAAAATAATGGAGGTGATTTATAAATAAAAATCCGTTTTGTTTGCCCCAAAATAAAACCATTTAACAGTAAGCTGGTTAAGTCAATTTAAAAGCAAATGTATGCAGCTGTTTTTTGCTTCTATATATTATATTAATTTTGTTTATAAAAAAAACATACCCTTTAAATTGGAAATCGAAATGTGTGAAAAGGCAATCAGGAAATGAGGTAACAGCACACAAATGTAGAAACGTCCAATTTCTCTTTGTTGTTTTTCTATTTCCTTTTTAGTTCTGCTAAAGACTTCGCTGCATCTTCTCAATGCACTCCACCAACTATTTCGCGTGTCACCAGCCAATGAGATCGCACTGCATCCACCACAATTGGACTCTGCTAACCTACCCTAATCTGCACGAATGTGTGATATTTCCGAGGAGGCGGAGATAACTCTCAAGAGATGGGTGCAACAAAAAAACACTGCACGATTTTCTTGAAGGTATCTGAACCCCTCCACATGACTCCATGGACGACTCTGGGATGATCTCTTCAGTTCGTTCAGACCAATCAGCAGTAGAGGAGCGGGAGGTGGGAGTGCGGTGATTCAAGTATTTTCTTGTTTTCATCTTCCTTGTAAGGCATGGAGTTCGGGATGCCGGACTCGATATCGATCGTGAAGAAATCTGTCGGCGGTCAACTCAGTTAAGTGGTGACAATCGTTGGAGAAAGATCTGCTACCTGCTTCCTTCTAGCGTTGGTTTTGGTCTGTGATTTGACGGTGTGGAGAATCCAGCAATCGATCCAGTTAGTGATTTGTTCTTGTGAGTGGAAAGTGTAAGAAAAAATAAATAAATATAAATTAATAAGACCTAATTGTGAGTTATATAGACTTGATTGCGGTTAAACTGTGCAACTGTGAATTTGTTATGGATGTATCTGCTCTAAACATGACACCATACTTCTCAGGATATCCTTTTCAAGGTAAGTTAATCGTAGTGTTATAGTTTTATGAAGAACCAATGATAGAGAAATATTGAATTTCCGTCAAAGTTCCATTCATCGTTGATCGTCAGATTAAAGATCGATACAAGACTTCAGGTCGTTTTGTTCGTTTATATTTTCTCTTTATGTCGGTGGTCATGTTTTCGTTCCGTGCCCTCGCCGGAGTATTATCACGGAACCGAAGAAGCGCACCACAAAAGCCAGGGCATCCAAAGGGAGCAGCAACGCGCAACCTTCGTCAGCATCAGACGCGCTGGCGCGAGGAGTTTCTTGTCGGCATCTTTTGATCTCGACTCAATCTTTCATTTCTTATAATTCTTGCCTCATATCGCTTCATTTTGTCTTGTTTTATTTCTGTACTCAGGCTCAATTATTAGCCCTATGCTGCTTGATGCCAGCCGAAGTATATGCCTGCACGATCTTAGACCACATTTCGATGCATACCTGAATGTATTGTGTAAGGAAGGGAATGTGCATCTGATGATCGTGAAAATGTGCGGATCGTCCACACATCTACGGGATGCATAATGAATGCCAGCGATGAAAGTCTTCGGGGTCTCTGTATACACGATATTGCATATATGATGGACAAAGCAGGGAGGCAGTCACGGTCCTAATGATATAAGGCGAATGATATATCAGTTATGATCACTTTTTATAAAAATTAGCGCGATCAAATGATCAAGCTGTTGAATTACTTGATTTTTGATTAATTGGACTGTTCAGGTATTGCCTGGATGCGTAGAACTATGATTTAGTGCGAGATTTAGAGAGTGAGGCACGATGAAGATGTTGAAGAAATGTGGCAATTTAGTGCAAAAGAAGCAATGTTGAATTGCGGCGGTTACTGGCGCCTTTCAACTTCTAATTTGAACATTCGCATTTAATAACAGATTACTCAACATTATTTCTCTAAAGAATTCCAACAAAATATATTTGCAATTGATTGAAAGAAAAACACATTACTTAGATTGTACAGATCTCGAGAAGAAGAAGGATGACATTCAATTAGGCTGCGTCTGTTAAGTTGTCGTACCTATATTTGGTAAGCATCAGATGGCGCGACTTTCGTTGATGCTTATATTCCCTACAAAATCATTCTTGCGAATATTTGTTTTGCATTAAAAAACAGTTTTAATAAAAAGGAATGAAAATCGGATTCACATTAAATTAAATCGTACAAAGAACCAATTTTTGCAAACCAATAAATTTGTTTTGTTATCGTTATATTGTACCGAAAAGGATCGTGCCATTGATTTGATCGTTTTCTTAAACATCTGGACAAAGAGATCCTGTCGAATGCTCCTTCTAAGTCCACTTTTGTATTCCATTGCATTTTCAAGATGTTGTAATCCAGTTAGAAGCATTTCTGAAAACACTTGAAGATCATTTATGAAAATGTGATCATCTGGAAAAGCGTAATTTATGTTTTACAAAAAATAAGTTTTAGAAGCATTATTCAATTTTAAGGTTGACTTGATCAGTCGGTGATGTTATGCAATCGGACATTAGACACTAATAAATGTGTCCATTAGGCAATTTGTATCCGATGAGTTGACAATTTTTCTCGAATGATAGTCCTGTCCTCTTAATCCGTTTTTCATTCTTGATCCATTGCTGTCAGCGAACAATCAAACGTTTCAGAAAATTGCCTATTGAATGTGTCACGATCGCTCCTGAAGAGCCTACAATAGGATCCTTCCCGCTACTTCTTGTCCCTCTTGAAATCCCATTAAGCGTGCTAAAAGGTAGGATGGTCTCCCAATCGACTGCACTTTTTAGGTTTCCACTTCATTTCGTTTACCATGACACAACAATATGACACCAAACCATTTTCACTCTCTTCGTATTTCGGTTATCCTAGTACGGTGCCTTCGGCGGTGTCTTTGAGCTTTCGCAGACTTAATGGAGACCACCCTCCTTGGGTATCGCAGACACGGACAGATCAAGGGTTTGCATCAGGTGCCGTCAGTGAGCGGTGTAAAGTGTTGTTGCTGGTTGAACCAATGCGAGAAAGGAAGCCAAATTGGCGTACTTTGCATATATTCACATGTATTTTTTTCGTCTGACTAACCTTGTCTGATTTGTAGTGTTGCATAAGATAAAATTAATTAAAATTAAATTGTTTTTTCTTTGTTTTCAGGCCAGGGACGAGTTAATCAATTGGGAGGAGTGTTCATTAACGGTAGACCTTTACCCAATCACATACGTTTAAAAATTGTGGAAATGGCTGCCGCAAATATCCGACCGTGTGTGATTTCGCGGCAACTTCGAGTTTCACATGGATGTGTTTCGAAAATTCTAAATAGATACCAAGAAACTGGCTCGATTCGTCCCGGAGTAATTGGAGGCTCCAAGCCTCGTGTTGCGACACCTGAAATCGAGGCGCGCATCGAGGAGCTGAAGAAGCAAAATCCGGGTATGTTCAGCTGGGAGATACGGGGAAAGCTAATAGACGAAGGCGTGTGTGACAAGAACACGGCACCTTCAGTGAGCTCAATTAGTCGGCTACTACGCGGAGGACGACGAGAGGATTTAGTCTCAGGTCGTAATCACTCAATCGATGGTATACTTGCGCAGACTTCGTGCGATGACAGCGATACTGAGTCAGAACCGGGGATTCCCCTGAAACGAAAGCAGAGGCGATCACGTACAACGTTCACCGGTGATCAATTGGAGGCATTGGAAACAGCATTCGCCAGGACTCAGTATCCTGATGTTTATACACGGGAGGAATTGGGTCAGAAAACCAAATTGACGGAGGCGCGAGTTCAAGTGTGGTTCTCCAATCGTCGAGCTCGCCTTCGCAAGGAATTAAACTCCCATCAGTTGGCCACCTTCAATACTGGACTCTCGACGTTGACGCCTTCCAATTTCCCGTCGCAATATCCTCAGAATAACATTAATCCACCATCGAACCTCGTTGGTGGATCTACGTTCGCTTCACCCCCGCAAAGTTGGGCACAGGCTGCCTACAATATGAACAGTGATGCAGGAACTGGACACGGACAATCCGGATTTAATCACATATCCAGTTCCAGTCTTCTATCTAGCACGGCATCCTTATCACCACCATCAAGTTCGATGAGTCCCATATCCTTGAGTCCAACACACGGCCACCAATCTGTCGTTGCAGTTCCAACTTCAGCCAACTCATACAGTTATCCTTCGAGCATGATGGACGCCCACCAACAATCTTACTGCCCTTCATCCTACACCACTAGTTCATCAACGAACACAACTTCACCAAGTGACTTAACCGCCTGCGCTCAATGGCGATCGCATCATCTGCACCAGACGAAGCTGCCTACAAGCGAATGGGAAAATTATAGGTGAGTTTCAGGATAATATCTAATCCCTATATTAACTCAACTGCGAGGATTCAATTAATTACAAGAAAATAATTTCGAAACTAATTTATTTTCAGTTCCTTCTTTACAAGCAATCACCACATCAATCCGAATTTCCACAACTCGGCTGGAGTGGCAGAGGCGAAATCAGGATATCCTTATGTGGGACAGTTAAGTGGACTTGAAATGAGTCGGGTTCATTGATCCGGAAGTGACAATAAAGGATAGCAATTAGCAGTTCGAAAATAAAAATGTCTGGAACAAATGGCACGGTAAATTGGCGAATATCCTGTTTGAAATTCCTGTAGGTATAGGATTTACGTAACAAGCTTTAGCAAGGACATACGTGATCCGTATTAATGTACATAAGTTAGGGATAGTTCACCACAATGTAAAGATGGCAGTTTATAAAATATAATAAATTGATACAATTAAATTACGTTTTTAATTTTCCTGGCTTATTGCCTCCTGAGTAGGATATAGATATCATTCTCGAATACGTGAGCGGAAAGTCAAGGATTCTCATACAGTGTTCCAGCGGGAACTACGACACCCACGCCCGGGAGCTATGTGGCTTTGCCCCCAACCCTCTCCACCCTTAATGTCACTATAAAAGAATATTTCCACTACTCACTTCACGGACGCCCGACTACGTCACTACTTTAACATTCACGTGAGCCCCAGATCTGTTGAACGATTCCTCACCCCTGCAGGCTCTGCACCGTCTCCTCCTCGTATCCTTCGTAACAATAACATTGTGAAAGTCAGAAGAGCTAGCGGAGCACATGTTATGAATTTTTAACAGTTTTGAAGCGATTGTTTTTTTTTTTTGTATTATTGTTGATGTTGTTGCAACTTGCAAGGATCCGGCAGGCATCGTGTGCGGAATGTAATTCGTAATATCCCAGATGAGATGAGGCCGAACTCTGCCTCGCAGGCCGCAATTATGATAGGAGAAATTTCGCTGCATTGCGCGGATTACCTTTAAGACTTGAGTAATCACAGTGAAATACGTGCACCAAGACAATTTCAGCCGCTTGTTGCTCGGGGATGTGACGGCGGCGGGGGCAAATGGAGTTGTTTTTAGAATAGAAAGTCTGCTCCAGAGTCTGCAGAATGGATTTGTTTGGAATTGTTATAAAATAAGATGCCCTGCAACCGGGCAAAATTTTGTTCAAATTAATCTTATTAATGTCCAGGTTTTATTCAAGTAATGAAGGGTTTATTGAATAACAGTGCTTTTTTTCGGAAAACATTTTGCTAATGGTGGGTAGTATAGAGCATGAATAATTAACTTTTAATATTGGAACAGATGCAGAAAATAAGAGAAGTGTTAATGAAAAACTGTTTCACTGTAAGTGTATTCTTGTCTTTGTTACTTAATTCTTAAATTTCCAGTGAAATGAGCCTTCCTAATGTTCTGTCCTAATGGAGAATAAAACTATATCGAATTTTACCGTTTTTTTAAGGAAAAGTTTAACTTTTCGAACTATAAATTCATTTAAGATGATTAAATGGTTACGTATTTTAAGATAAAAAACAAAACAAAAGAACCACATGTTTTTCTGATTTATTTGTTAAATTTATTGAGTTTATTTTAATAAAATTCATTTACTTCAACTTCAAGCGCAAAAAGGAATATTTTCAAATTTTGGCGGCTGTATGGAGAAAAAAAAAATGAATTCCATAACTGTGAGAAAGTACAAAATTTGTTGAAACCTAGCGCACGATAAGTCATCAAACTTTAAACTGAAATGTTTGTATATTAAACATCCATAAAAATGTTTTCCAGAAGAATATCTTTAAAAATAGAAATATTTAATTACTAGAAAAGTAGAAAAACATTTCCAATTTATCGATTTCATAACAAAAACTGAACAATTTCAGAGAATTTGTGGTATGAATAAATCAATTAATATTAATAAACTATTTGTAGTGTTTTGAACTTATATCAACTTTTATCGGTTGTTATTAAATAAACATTCAAAATCCTTGGGTTCGATGGATACAAAAGAAAATTAATATTTAAGGGGATTCACGGATCTATTATATCAAAGGATTAATGCAAACTGTCTGGGGATATCATAATTGATTAAGAAATTCAAATATGTGATCCTTTTAGCATATTCCGTTCAATAATACATCATAATTTGTTGTTGATGTTTTGTTTTCCAGAAAATATTACAAAGATGAATGAATTCAGCCCTGAAATTGAAATGGAGAAAGATCAATAATAATTTGAGTGGATTAAATAATGAAGATAAAATGTTCATTAATTGTGGAGTTAAATTGAATCAATGTAGTACTAATTATAATAAGAGCAGATAAAAAACGAAATCCCGTGTAGTGGTGTGCGGAGCATTTGGCTTATAAAATACAATTTTAAAAGGACGGAAAGAATTAATAACAGCAACATTTGAGCGAATTATCAATTTTCTAATGGAAGAATAATTGAGGCATTATTCAATTAATTATAACATCTGCAGTATAATTTTCTTGATTGTATTTGATTTTAAAAAAATCAGAGATCAAAAGTGCACGTTTAGATTAGGTTAAAATAGCAAAAAAAAGCAGAAATCAATTCATACTCAATTAAACAATTTCAAAATTACACTCTTTGTATAAAATAAGTGAATTATTTGATTGTTCCAGACGAAAATCGTTGGATACCGAGGTAAATTAAATTAAATTTAGTGCATTTCTTCCGCAATTACACAACAAGATTATGCGATATAACAACCGTTAATAATAAAAAAACATTACGTTTCGATAGAAAAAAATATTTGATAAGAAACGGAAGTGGATAAAATCTTTAAAAATTTTTCACAGGTACCTTAAAACAATTCATTTAGTGATTGGACTTGGAAGCTACGTGTATCCTGCATATGCCTTGCAATTTGTTCGAGGAATCTGAAAGGATTTGAATTCTAGTTAAGAAAGATCTGAAGATTCACTTCTTATACGACTTCTTGCCGTGAACCTAAAATTTACAATCTGCCCGTCATAAAATGTAACAAAAGCATAATCCTTCTAAGCCGCAAAAATATTTCCAAACGTTCAGACATTAATCCTTTATTTGATGCTGTTTTACTTTAACTTGGAAGGATGCCAGTCCAAATTAAAAGAATTCGACACAAATTCAAAACAATTGGTCATATTTCATTTGCTAATTAGTTTTGCTGGACATTTTTTCCTCTCATTCTCTGTACTACACTAAAATTCTTCCAAGGAAGACTAATGCAGCTCTAATATAAGGTCAACCGAGCTGTAAATATTTGAAAACAAAGATAGATTTACGGACATTTCAAGGATAATTTTTCTCTGGGTTGAAGTCAGTTACCAGTTCTAATTTGTTCCTTTCAGTTGATATTTTCCTCTTTCTGAAAAGATCAGTTCCAGGCTTCCTGTAGCTCCTGCATCCCATTGCTTCAAATGAAATAGTTATCGAGTCAATTACAACGTATTCAATATATTGCATTTTTACTTTGCTGATTTTCATTATCACTGATCATATTTTTTGCTGATCGCACTTAACAAAAAACTAAAAGTGCGAACTTTTTGCAAATTGTCACTTGTGGTGGAGCATCTGCGATCGCCACATCAAAAACAAATTCAACGTTATTATACATAATGATCTTGTCATCAAGGTATTGTGGCAATAAATTATCAGTGCACAAGCACTCTGCAATCATCGATCGATGGAAATTGATCGTGACGAATAACATCACCTTAGTTGTTATTAGCACGCTCAGACCTGGGGCCGGTGGTCTCCTTTCGGCGCCTCCAAGAATTAAATTGCAAGGAGTATTCTGGAATGGGGTGTTTGTCTGTGCGTACGTTTGTATAGCTCGCGATCACTAAACACCCCTAATTATGCAAATTTTTGGAAAACTTAAGCCTTAGGTGGACTTAGATTCTGCAATTTAGCGAATATCTTTCGGCCAGTTCGGTAGTCGCCCTCGAATTTCTAGGCACACACCTTAATTTGTGCCCCAAATAAGGGGCAGGGGTTGTACGGTGGCACGGTGGCAGTCGCACGATTCCTGGGCAGCCGGTGAGCCATCACCGACTGTGTAAATATTCCAAACCCGGTTATTTTGGTAATGATGGACTTCCGAACTGCAAAATTGCTAGCGTACTCTTCAGGGTGGTCAGCAAATTAAAATATTGCCCATTGGTGTTATTTTAATGGCTTCATAAACGACACATTTTGCTCAAGGAAATCTGATAAGATAATACATATACAGTGCGTTACTTAATTCTAGAACCACTTAAAAATTTGCTGTTTTCAAACTGCCCTTCAGAGCTGGTGTTTATAAAAATAAGATTTCAAATTTATATTATATTTATATTATTATATTATAGGTATCAAGACAAAATAAGGTCAAAATAAGAAAATATTTTAAAATACTATATTTAATTTTTATTTGTCCAAAAATTATAGAGCTACTTCAAAGTAAATGATATTTCTTTCCTTTATAAGCTAATTAAATAAAATAAAATTAAATATGTATTAATAATTAATAACTTCTCCATTTTTATTAATGACTTCAAAAATACAGTTGGACATACTGTCTACAACATTTTACAAAACAGTGAACTCCAGTTCTTCCCAGACTTTGGATATGGGCATTTTTATAGAATGTACGCTTTCATAATTTTTATTATCGCCGTGAATTTTCTATCATATAAGTAAGTAATATAATCTGAAATATGTATTTATATCAGATTAAATCGTTCAATAAAACAAATACAACACAAAACTAAATGATGTAAAGACTCATCTACTCGATGATTGTATTAAATATTAAATACTTCAAATTAATTGCATGCAGTCAAATAAAAAATGAAATATCCATCTTTCAGGACCACCAACAATGTGGATTCTCAGTTGGCAGGACACTAAACAACTTTGCCTTTCATAACGAACAATTACGAACAAGTAACCACCTCGCGCGATCAAAGGCCGTACCGATCCCCAGATGCCATCAATTAGTTCGGAAAAATATGTGCAGACAGGCACTGAATAGAGCGACAAAGTGACAATTGATTGCTGTCCTTGTCACAGATACTCGTACATGATCGACCTACGCATTCCGACTGGAGGACAATTGTGCCCACCCACGCACTTCCTTGGGCTTCCTTCAGGAGATGATTTATAGTTGCCACCACACCTCGCTCGAACTGTATGACCACTGAGTACTAGAGTAGTCATTACGGTTGGGTCTAACTAAAAGAATCCATAAATAAGAAATTGTTTTAATTGAACTTAAATACGATGCTGGATAGTTACCGACAACCATCTTGTAAATCACAGTCAATTGCTGGATCCCACAGATCAGGCCGCCTCATCTCCAATTACTTTCTTGCATAATAATTACCGAATTAACTAAAATTGCCCATCTCCGAAGCATGGCGAAATACCAGAACCAACAGGGAAAATATACTCGGGGCGGGAAATTAAGATCTCAGCCCAAAATTAACAGTGGTGAATGTTGATCTACCGAACAAGCAGAGATCGGGATGTAATTAGCCGCTGCGAATTGATCATGTAAATCAAAATTCGTCTCAAGCCTGGCGCATCCTGATCCAGTTAGTCCCAGCCTATTGAGGGACTTCCCCTCGATCTGGTTGGACTAGGCACAGACAGGATCAGACGGACATCCCCCCAGAGTGTGGAAAACTCGCGTTCCTAATGAAATTTTCTCCGTTGAATCACGAAGAAAAGCCGCAGGCCACACACATTCGACGTGGCACAACAATGTCCTCATCCTCACACATTTCGGCAGGTAAATAAACTAATCATAGCGAATCTACCGTCGCAGATTTCTCCAGCTGAAAAGGGCTGCCACGGCACTTATATGTGATGAATTTCGGGACTAATTTCCGCTGGCTGGAGGGATTTTCTGTGGCCCTTCAGAATCCAGCCGCCTTTTGTTGTTCAATTTGAGATCGACAGGTAGAAATTATTACACGCTAATGCGTCCGGTCGATCTGCTCTAAATTGCGTTACTTGACGCATATTCTACCGAAACTTATGAATTAGTTCTCGATTTCGATATGCACATCAGGCGATTCGGGAGGAAAAACAAACAGGTTCATACTTCACCGGGGAATCAGACCCGGAATTGTGTGAAATTCTGGTCACGCAAAACACACCGGCAACTGAATTAATTTCATTCATTTTTGTGAACAGGTAAACAGGACAGGTCTGAAGGGTTGCTCTTGAGTTAGGTGTGGGGTAACATATCAATAATTTAAAAAAATGCTAATTAAATTATAAATAACAGAAACATGTCTAAATATTCCCTATGAACCAGTTTCTTCTCAAAATTAATTAAAAAAATTTCAAATAACTTAATGTGTAAGAAAAGGCCACACAATGTGCACTGTCTACCCTTTAACGAGTAATTTCCGGGAATGTTTTCGAATGACTTAAATTGAACTTTCCTTGAGTTTAGAGAAAGCAAAAGTCCCCTTTCTCAATAGAATTTATTCTGGATGCGAATCAAATTAACAAATTCCAGAAAACCGTGAACCGTTACGGTTTCTTTTATACGTTGCCGTTACATCAAAACTAAAGCGAAGAGGTCAATATTTTCAAAGGTTCTTGGAATTTAATAAAACTGATTTAATGCATTCAATTAATGTAACGAAAATTCCAATTAAAAAACAAATATTTCATATTTTTCTTCAGGCGCCTTGTTTTTCGACAAGATAACGGTCCCTTAAGGATCAATGCTTTTATTTTGTATAGAAAACAGTCAACAAAACTGAAGCAGTCCCTCAGTTTCAATTATGCAATTGCGCAATATTGACTATTGTTTCCTTCTACAATAAATAAAACGTGAACATTAAAACATTTAAGGAAATCTCAATGTCCAAATCGCATTTCTTACGAAATACGACATTTAGTAGCTTCCGGTGTGAAATAACGTTGCATTAGCCAAACCGCCATAACACCAAATCAAAATTTCGATAAATCATCGAATCAGTTCGGCTTTGGCGGCTGCTTGAAAGCCATCTGCTCGGGCATGTACTCCTTGGCCAATCAGGGTATCCATCCAACATGAATGTGAACATCTGATTACCTTAAAACTCAAAAAGAAAGGCGACAATTGATCGAACTTGGATTCGGAACTAATTTCTTCAAATGATCCCAGGAAACACAAAAAAGTTATATTGAAAAAAAAAGCAAATGCCTCACACAGAAGTCGATGTCGATGAGGAAACGAAGCCAGCCAACAGGGCGGCCCAGTGCAGCCAATAAATGGTTTCGTGGTTGTAAAAGGACACCGTGAAAATGGCGATTGGTTATGGATTGGATTTTCCTTGATTATCACCTCGTCGACTGTGTCCGGGCGGGCTAAGTCCTTAAGGAATCAGCCGGCTACAAGGATGTCCCGCATTGGTGGATTTGTTTTCCTCTTTAGTTAAGCAAAGAATCCTTCGATAACTAGGTCACTCGAAAAAAAGAAGTATAAACTAGTGTTTAGAATGGAATTTGTTTTACTTATTTTATATCCTCGTGCCAAAATACTCGCAGGGAAGTGCAAGAGATTGGTATAGAAGCAAAATGGCAGCTGCACTGTTCAATTTTATTTTAAAATGTTTGTAAACTAATTAAGTAGGTATTATTAAATTTTGATATCCTGGCCATCTGTGGCGAATAACCATTGACAACCCTTAGCGTTCGCAGTGGGGCAGCACAGGAAAACTGAGGATTAACGTTAGATTAACCGCCACGGGAAGGCGCACAAACAGACGACCTCGGACTTGTCACATATATTTCATGGCGGCTAGACTTCCATGTTGTATATCAAAATTAGAATTTAATAAATAAAGTATCGAGCTGTTTATAATCTGAACTGTCCTATATATCCTCAATATTAAGATACATGTATGTAGTTCTTTGCTTTTTCTGGTCTATTTTCTTAAGTTTTCCAAAACTTTCATTTTCCAATCTCAATAATTTACATTTTTATTGATATCGGTTCTGTGTTGTAATATTATGTTGTTTTTATTTTCATTTCCCTCAAATACCAGCATCTTTACTTTTCATGTTTTTAAAGTTTCGACAACTCAAGACCTTAATAATAATAAAGGATTCCACTTTCTGTACACTCAATATACCAGGGTAATCTCTCCTATCCCACAAAGTCAAGTAAACATTTCAGGATTTTCAGGATGTCAAAGGGCCAAAAACTGTGGCATCCTTTAAAAAAAATTTTTAAATTGGAAAAATTTAAATCTTACGCTGAGTGACACGTTTACGGAGTTGTTTGCGAAGTAAGTTAAACAGTTTATGATCCCATCAGGATTCCTGGAGTGTGCCTTACGTTTCCCGAGATAATCCACTTCGGAAGGATACCAGTGTCGTCTCGCCTTGTACTACAAAAAATAATAATATAGGTATATATAGATATTTGCATGTAAACTTGGGCTTAAGACGCACTTGATTGGAATGGAACTCATCCCAAAATGATTTACTTCAGGGGATCTGGGTTGACAGGCCTTAGGCAAAAGCTGAGGAGGAGGCGTAAGTGAGTCCTTACCAGGAGGATTTGCAGGAACAATATGGAACTGGCAAGAGGTGCATAGGATTAGCCAGAAATCCAATTATCCCGACCTACAGGTATTGATTTCTAAATGGAACCAAACAAACAAAAGTCTCCTGACAACTGATCTGTTTTGCCCATTAGTTTATTTGTGAGGCCGAACATTTGACGCATGCTCGAAGGTGTTTAATGTGCGTGTGCACTGTGCAGCGACTGCAAAGAGGTGTTCCACCAGACGAAATCCCATTCATCATTCTCAGCGCTATGCCAGCTACTGGACGAAATCAATAGGATCGAATATCGCGTTCCACGACACGGAAACTGACACACAAACGCCGTTTGATTTGCCTAAATCGAAACGTTCGAAAAATGCGTGGGCGGTGACGTAACCGGCGACCATTCATTTTCAGATAATGTGCAGACCTAAGCCTTAAGGTTTCCAGCACATTTGCAATGGGTCGTTATTTGTTGGCTTGATCCTTAACAAATTATAATTTCTTCTATCTGATTGAGAAACATTTCAGACTTGCGCCAACATTAATTATATATTGTTTAATTCTGTAAAATGCTGTATAACTAAGCGGCAGAATCTTTCGAAACACCAACATCAAATCTCTTACGAATTAATGAAGTAATTCCCACTAATTGGCTGAATTACCTTTGTTTATTTTACGAAGGACATCATCGCACTTTGAAAGTGGCTGGAATGCAGAAATATTGCTGTTCGCGTCAAGAGCTTCATAATGTGCCTGTTGCTGGTGATAAAATCGATAATGTGTCGAAAGGATCCCAAAGAGGAGCGTACACGTTGCAGACGGTTCATTAAGGAGTAAGGACATTATCTGACGTCATAAAGATTTTTCCATAATAGAGGCGTAACACAGAATCCTTGCAGTAGCACTTCAGGGGATCTTTTTCGCATTTCAGAAATAAGCGTCCTTCGATTTCATATCAGGAGATTCCCCACGAACAACAATTACGAAAGCAAATGCTCGAGGGCAGCAGCATCTACAGTAGCCAAGGCAACTTAATTCCTTTATTGCCCTGCAGCAGGAGCAAACTGTGTGCATCCCACTGGCAGGACTTTTGTTCTTGAATGTGTTTGTTTGGTGAATTTCGAGAGAAGGAATTTCTACAATGTTTCATAATATCAAATAATGGATTCGACCTTTTAAGTAAATTTCAACTTGGACTTTGTCTTGCCATTTTTATGGCATACCCAGGATTCTGGGCAAATAATCTGTTCTCGGACGACCCCCTGGACACACTTTACGAGCGTTCGTCTTCACGGTGGACAAATGTCTAAACATCCCAGATCCCCAGGATGCTGGAGGTGAGAAAAAAAATTACTCTGAAGGTACTGTGATTTCATCAGAAAGGAGCTACTAAACGGTATCCTTCTTCAAATAAATGTTTTACCTAATTTGACAGAACAAGAGGTGTTATCCTTGATGAGATGCTGTCCTGAGTGTTTGCTGGTCCTTTTAAATTGTTTGTATCTACTTTTGTTTAAATGTGAAATTTGCGTCGGAGTATTTATTTTGAAAACGCAATAGAGGTGATGAATTCAGAAACCACAATTAGCACACTTACAATACAAATGATAAATGATAAGGAAATCTGAAACAGCAAATTAGTGCAATAAAATTTCTAGTTATTGTAATAATTTCAAATGTTGCTGTGCCTACAAAATAAATTTGTTCAATTATAACTTTTGTGTGGTTAAGATAAATTAAAAGTTGGACCCTTAGTAAAAATTAATGTAGCCAAAAATAGGAGGGTTTTAAAACTTACAATCCCACACAGGTGTCAAGTACGACGGTTTTTTATTATGGTTACATCAGGATCTGGGAAATTCTTGATAAAAGGATTTCGTCCTCTATATCCTTTTTATAACAGTTCTTTTAATCCCGTTAGTTGACTGTTTGGAGTTGAATGTTCTATAATATCTGAATTGAAAGCTCTTGAAGAAACAACTTTTGTGTACCTATACTCTTCTCTACATGGACGTTGGCTTTTAACATTTAAAAGGATGCGCATGAAATAACAATTTCATTACGTCATTACAGTTCATTATTCTTTAGCAACAATTGTTTAAAATGAAAATCCATTTCAGCGTGCGTTGGATTACTTTAATAGTTAAATGCACGAGAAATAATATAATATGGACACTGGACAATGCAATATTGGATTGGCCAATTCAATAAATTAAATGAAAAAAATGGCGTTACGTTTATCATTCAGCAGTTTATTTAATCCCTAAGTACCAGCCTTGATTACCAAAATAATATGAATCCATGGTAAAATAGCCACCTTCACACGATAAGCGCCGTGCTGCATAGCATCTAATAAATTTCAATGCCTTTTAACCCCCGATCCTAAGTAGAATTCCATTCAGGACCAGCTGTATGCAACCGAATCATGTGCGCTAAACATCCCCAAAAACTGATTCACTTTTATTTCCCCAATTTGCACGCTTCATGCTAATTTACAGAATAAATCACCGCCGCTTTTAGCCCAGTGCATCTGTTTGGCATGACAACGCCGGGAACACTCGTCCTGGGACAAAAGTCTCTACTTTTCCACCATTAATGGGCGAACACTAACCAAACCAATATTTTCTAGTCCTTTTCAAAATAAAAAAAAAAACAGGATAGAATATCTTGTATTATTTACTTCTGACACTTAGCTGAGGGTCAGGGTGCATTCAAGAATAGCGTACCAGGCGCACACACTCATACGTCCCAGATTTTTGTTAAAAATTAATTTCCATGGCTGTCATGGCGATGATTTGAAATAAGGCGGCTTACGCTGGCATGAATATATGCCAACCCTTGAATAGTTTTCGCAGCCGTTAGGACGAACAAATAAAATGGGGTGGCGCGCTAGGATTTGTGGAACGTATACAACTCCTCATTGAGGCAGGGACACAGGGGTAAATTTATGTGAGGCCGTTTTTCTGCTGCAGGAGGTATTTATCATTGGCCAAACTTAATGGCGGCGTCGATCGCTTTTAGCCAGATCACTCATGCGCATGAAAATGATCACTGCAAATCTGTGTGCACTTGCGCGCTGCACTTCGTTGGCAATTACTAGAAAATGGCCACAAATGAGTTTGACTCGTGGGAACAATTGTGTTACTTTTCCGGCGATTTCAAATTCGGTTCATTTTCTTCACTCTATCCTGGGCACCGAATGTGCAATTTGCTACAGATCGCGGCACGGACTCCCACCAACAAAGGAGACAGGTAAAATGCCTTCCCGGCATTTATCCCGGCAAAGTATCTCACCTGTGCACGTAGCAGTTGCACACGAACAATCACAGCTCAAGAAAAACACAAGCCAATCTTCAAAGCTTAATAACAATCAATTTGTAATCGAGCAATATAATAAAATAATTTTCTTCATTTTTCCGCTCTCTTAGATATCATTCCGTTCGTCGGTTGTGCATGCCGCCTTTCCTAGACGTGCGCGATCACATGGAGATTATGGTAACTGCAGAATGAAGCTCGACAACAAAACCATCCACCAAAAGAATGATCAGTCGAAATCAAAGAGATCTCAACAGTAATGATCACCTACACCTCAAGGTACGCGCAATACATGACTGAAATGCGGCTGATCGAGAGCTACGTCTTTCTATGCAACCGACGAGCGCGCGATCTCAACTTTGATCTCGAATTGGAGTCGATCCACCTCAGTGTGGCTGGACCAGAAGAATCACCGTCAGTCGGATATGTCGGCATCCCAGGTGATAACTAAAGACTCTGATGCTAATGTGATTACAGCCTTTAAGTTTATAAACACAAGTTCCGTGCAGTTTTTGTTCTTATTACACACGATCGCTGCTCATTGTTGGTGTACCGCACCCCGCAACATTGACGTGCTCAGTTTATGCACGGATTTAGATGAGAAATCAGAAGTTCTTAGCGGTTCTCGCTGATCTTAAGCCGTCTTAATCTCTTGCGGAATTTTTGCAGTGATCGGGATCGGGAATCGCGATCGGCGATCGGCGATGTAGGTACACAGAACATTTTCGATTCAGGTCTCTGATAATCGGAGGAGATGAAAGCGGAGGCGTTGCCGTGGATCACATTTTAGCCAAAAATTAAACTCGATCAAGACTGCTGATAGCTAGCATGAGGGCGAGGGTTTGCATGCGAAACTTATTTAAAAGCAAACAAGATTCGCGCCTCGGGGTGTGTAATTTTATTTACCTTTTCGTCATCAGTGGGGCATTAAAGATTTAGTGGAAAACTAACCATTCCGTGACGCTGCTTTAGACTTAATCAGGCAGAAAGGACAAATTTCGATAGTGCTCCCGTAATAGATTCTGTGGTGGGAGTTCAATTTATTAATTAGGGCCAATAGACGTGTGACTATGGGAGAAATGAAGAATAATTTCTGGAATTGGGCTTTTTAGGAATAAAAGATTGTCCTAATAATCTGAAATTTCACTCATTGAGGAACATCAATATATCCTATTATTTCAAATCTGCGAGTATCTTACATTGAAATAATTGTTGTCGCAACAACTGTAGTACAAGTCTTTGAGGTTGATGTTTCTCGAAACCATTTTCCTTTTTGGTCCTTAGCTTCCAGAATTAATTTAAAAACATACTGCACAGTTTGACAAAAGGATTTCAGTTTATCATAACTTAAAAATCAAATTTACGTTTTTTAAAATTAGTGTTTAAGTAATCATATGATATAACAATCATGCAATTTGTTCTTTTGTTTTTTATCATTTTTAATTTAATTAGTTGATAAAATTTTTTAGTAACATTTATTCAATAAGATGTATAAGTATAAGGAAACTATATAATTAAAGGGTTCTCAACAAAAACAACACTTGTTCAAAAATACTAAAAATGAACGAACAGCGCAATCTTGTAGTACTCCGGTCGATCAGCCAACGACCTGAAATCGGTTCCCTTAAAAACGAAGCATGCTCTTGTTATGATGCAAGAAAGTTGTGGTGGTTCTTCACAAACAGTACTTGTCACAGGAAGTTTTTTATCTTCCTGAAAACTTTGATTTTTGGTTTTTGGTTTTTCTTGAGAACCCTTCAATTGGTTTAGGACGATTATAAAATATCCTAGATGTAAAACGACGCAGGAAGGACAGAAGAACCGTTCGATCAGGAATTTAGTAAACAATCGTGTAAAAGCAGTTTTTCCATCATAAAAAGAGAAATTTGTTCCAAGTTATTAAAAAGCTAGGTAAAAAAGGAAAGTTCTTGGTATCTGTAAAATTTCAAGATCGCATAGGCGACGACCGCGAGTAAAAAAGTTCTGTACTAAAAATTAATTCTAATACCTAATTAATTTTAATTCAATTTCAATTTGATAGTTACAAGCGGTCTCGAGTTATCGTCTGGCAAGACGGACATCCATTCTTATCACTTCCCAATCATGTATTCATGTTTTCTGTTGTTCTGTTTTTTTTCTGTCACCACTATTTCAAGACGTTGAAAACGTTCGATAAAAACTAATGTACTCTACATCTAGGCCCCATATTGTAATTAAAAAAAAAAAATTACCACAAAAGCATAAGATAAATCCTAGTAGGAAATTTGAGGAGACAGACCTTCTTCTTGGAGGAATGAGCATAGAATTTTTACATGCACACCTCGCATATTGCTGCAAAGGGAGGCATAATGGAGTTTACACCGAAACATGCGGTAATAAAAATAAGAGAAATCACATGCGCCCTAGCCCCTAGCGGTATGGTTTTAGTCATATTCATAGCTTATACGTTGCGAGCAGAGTTAAGTGCAATGGTAATTAAATTTGGAATTAAAAAAAGTTAAGAAACCAATAATTACTTTCTTTACTATTATATCATTTATAATTATAAGATTTTTATTTTTCGGGAACATTAACAAATTACAGCGAAAATTCCAGAAGAATGGGAGCAATAGAGACCAGGCTCAGCAACTTGGAAACCGAACTAATTAATATAAAAGAAGTTTTGTAACATATAATTAAAAAAAGTGAATGAAATATTAAATCTAATAAATTTTTTTAAAAATATATTTTAATTGCTTTTTGGATGCTCTTTAAGGAGGTGAAAAGGACATCTTCTAATATGTTCTTTTGAAACATGCCAATGTTAAAATCATGCCAAATGGAGGCAAAAGTGAGAAATCCTAAGCTCTCTGAGGATTGATCTTGGTATGATGATCCGATTTTCTACTGGGATTCGTACAAAACCCTTTTTTTCCGAAAGAGTCTTTGCTACAGGATTATCAAAACTAAGAACCTATAAGCGCTTTAAAGCTTTCACCAAAGTCTTAGAAAGAATCAGGGATGGGAAAAACCTACCGGTTTCATTTCGACTATTTTTTGAATCGGTTTTAGACGATTTTTTAAAAATCCAATAGGGTAAAAACACTCAGCAAAATTATATTTGAAGACAAATTAAAGAAAATAAAATATTAATTTTCACACATTTCAGGGCTTCGGTGGCTTTTTAGGAAAAAACCTAAATAATAAATACCATGGAAATACTCTTTTTGGCTTTTACAGTCGTCCAAATTATTTTATTTTTCCTTTACTAGAAATGTTTGATCAAATTTGGCATTCCCTTCAATATTTTTAAAATGCTGCTGAAAACAAGATTTGCAACCTTGATTTTCTCTGACTTGATGATAATAGCTAAGAGTGCCCTTAATCACCCCTCCAAAATCACCACAAGTCGCACGTTCGGAACATGGTCAAAATGGAAGATACCCGCGAAGATTGCGGCCAAAATTTTCAATTCAGCTAATATCTCGAGAACGGTTCGATGTGTTGAAAAAGTTTTTTGAAATAAATTGTAGCTCTTTCAATGCTTATTAATTTTTATGCAAAATTTCATTTCTCAAGAATGATCTCAGGCTTTGTAGGCTTCTTACGCAAACTTTCCATTATTATTCTGACTCAGTGGGTCATTAGATTTTCTAGTGTATAACCTTGTTAGAAAGGTACATTTATTATCTTTCATATAAGGTATAAAACATTAAGCTATCTAAAGTAGTTTCAGAGATATTGGCATTTTAGAGCAACAACCTCGCCCACGATCAAAGAACTACAAAATCCCCGCTAAATAGGAAGGGTTGGAGATAGAATTTTTTCGTAGAACAATTTTTTGTTCGCCATGAGGTCTCCTATCACCCTGTTTCGGGTTGACCATCTTCGCTGATACATCCTGCATAGCAATCCGAAATTAGAAATTTTGACTTTTTTTGAAAAATGCAGATTTCAACCAAATACGCCGCAGCAGATTGCAGCCATACCGTACGTCCGACAGAAAAAGTGTAGACATAAAAATTAATCAGCATTGAAAGTGCTACAATTTATCTCAACAAACTTTTTCAATACATCGAACCGTTCTCGAGATATTAGCTGAATTGAAAATTTTGGCCGCAATCTTCGCGGGCATCTTCCATTTTGACCATGTTCCGAACGTGCGACTTGTGGCGATTTTGGAGGGGTGATTAAGAGCACTCTTAGCTATCATTTAAATTGCAATTTTTTTGGGGTTAGGCCGCATTTTCTCATAAAATGATTCCACTAATTCTGTTGAATGATACCGCAACGAATGGCGCATACTCCATGGAAATTATCTTCTGCAAAAAAGAAAATTTAAAATTAAACTTTCATAATTTTTTGTTTCCAAACCTCCAAAATGTTTTTTGATACTTCCGTACTTCCTGCGTATATAGTACAGGGCGATTTAGTTCCCCTTTCCTTAATAGTCTCTGCTATTTCGAAAATTATCTCATTCGTGATTCCAGGACAACCCGTAATATCGAGCTTCTTTATTTCTATTGACTGCTCGAACAATTCTATTAACGCTTGTGGTCTAATATGTTTGCAATGAGGTAAACCCAAGTACATCAACTTTTTTAAGGCACTAATTTTTTGAATGAATGAATCAGGAATATTATTCAAGGAAACAATTGAGAGCTTTCTTAACATTTTCAATTTACAAATGTACTCCATTTTTTCGTCGTTTAAATCGCTGCTTATAACTGTCAGACTTTCCAATTTCTCAGATTTATTTTTAGCTAACACTTTGAAAAAGTCCACATGTAAAAGCCCAAACAAATTATAGTTTATAGTTAACGATTTGAGACTCTCAATTTCACTTATTTTAGTTATTCCCTTCTCCGTGAAAAAGTCGCAAAATGAGAGCTCTTCCAAATGCTTCAGTTTTAAGATTGCATCTACTGATAAGCAGTCATAGCGATCAGAGCATCGATTTATATGTAACGTTTGCAATAATCCATTTTCACAAATATTGTTAAAAAAACAGGGTTTAACTCCAGAACAGCCGTTCAAATCTAAATACACTAATTTCGGAAATTTATCGAAGAATTGTCCAGTTATTTTTACGTTACACGATAAGTCCAAATACTCTACTTTTTGCAAAACTACCAAATGCTGAAAAATGTCGTCATTAATGTTGCATGCTGGTAGTTCAACTTTAGTTAAATATTGCAACTTTAATCCAACCTCTCTGAACACTATTGGATTCGGAAATGTACAATTTTCCATTCGAAGTATTTGCAATTTCGGGCAGGTTTGTGATATTAATTTTAAGGTTCGCATCTCGTGCACTATGCCGCCGAGACATTTGACTTGTTGAATGTCCTTCCCAACTTTCAGGAGGATCTGCTTTAGTTGCATCAATGTTGCTTCCCCTGACCTTTCTTTACAAATGGTTAGGGTTTTTTTATGATGCAATATATTTTCTAAGAATTCACTAAACCGCTTGCAAGTTTCCGATAGACTAAGCTGCTGACGAAGCGTTAGAAATGAGCACACATGCAAAAGACAGTCATCATTCAGATTTAAAATCGGAGTTTTGCTAGGATCATTTTCTCCTGAGGTCGAAGTTTCTCTGTCCTTTTTTTGCTCTGGAATCGGTTGCTTCCAACTATCCGCTGGTCTTACTTGGATCCTGCGACGGCAAATCAAGTGTCGTAATATTTTCAATGCACTAAAAAAAATATTCAGTTGAAATTTATTTGCAACAACAAAAAAACTAACAAAAAAGAAATAAAATGTCGCATCATCCCCTACTTACGCTGCAGCAGATCTTGCTTCCTTAAAGTTTACGAAACCGTATTTATATACTTGCTTCTTCATTGGTTTCGTACTATAGATTTCCACCGATTTTAGATCCCCGTAACGTGAAAAATGATCATGAAGATCTTTTTCAGTAATCTGAAATCAATTAGGTTACAAAATAAAAATTATTTGGATTTAGTTCAATGCTTACAGAATGAGGTATATTTCCGAGGTACAAGTTGAACACGCGTACTTGATCTTCGGTGTACACAATTTCATCCTCTAAAAATATTGTAGTGTAAAAGAAATTTGCTAATTAAAGCGAAGAAATATTAAAAGATAACCTCACATACCAAATAAAATCTCCGGCTTTGTTTTCCTTTTTAAAATGCATTTCTTAACAAGCTTTCGGTTGGATCCTAGCAGCGTGTACTGCTTTCTATTTGTTCCAAAAATCTTATCCATTACAATTCAATAAAGATTATCTGATGGACAAATTAGAAAACTGCACTACACATTACCATAGGCAAATAAATAGTATAAAAGTATTTTCGTCTACGGTATTACTCAGTTGGAAACAAGTTAGGGAAACGGACCACCCAGAAAGAACCGGCGAATTTTAATGAAATTTTGTAAGGACATGTGTTTTGGTGTATGAAGGACGAATACGAAGGAATATCTTCAGAATTCCATTTATTTTCCGAAATATTGAACTTTGAAATTATAAAAATGACACGTCAATTTAAGTCATTTTGTCCTTAACAAAATTACACTAAATTCTTTAAAAAGCTATTTTGAAACCTGTTTTACCTTCTAAATGGTCCACAGATCTGTAAAATATGAAAAAGATTAATAAAATTCATGTTTACTTACTTGTGACCTTTTTTTGTTGTGAATTTCGTATTGACATCTCTTGCTGATTTGAGTGCGTTCGAGAAGAATGTAAATTTTATTGCACAAATTTTCTATTTATGTTAAAGAAATTATTTTTATAATGTAGTTATTATTACAATATTGTAAATATATAATCTCATTTCAAAACAATATTAGGCTATTTAGTTTACTGAAGAATAGTTAATAAACAAAAAATATTCACAATTTGTTCTGTTTGACAAGCACGCAATTGTATGTTTATTAATTTAATTTTAATTCTAATGCTGAAATTTAAAAAAAATTACTGTGCGTCATTCTAACTTACTTTGCATATCGACAAGCACGCATAATTATGAAAATAAATTCTTTAACATAAATAGAAAAATTGTGCAATAAAATTTACATTCTTCTCGAACGCACTCAAATCAGCAAGAGATGTCAATACGAAATTGACAACAAAAAAAGGTCACAAGTAAGTAAACATGAATTTTATTAATTTTTTCATATTTTACAGATCTGTGGACCATTTAGAAGGTAAAACAGGATTCAAAATAGCTTTTTAAAGAATTTAGTGTAGTTTTGTTAAGGACAAAATGTGTTAAAGTGTTGAAAAATGACTTAAATTGACATGCCATTTTTATATTTTCAAAGTTCAATATTTCGGAAAATAAGTGGAGGAACTTCAGATTTTACGGTTTCGGCCGCTAGAGACGCTGTAGCAGGCGTTTCAATAGCTGAATACGCCTGATGGCCGAACATCGTACTCATAGTCAAGAGGTGTCGTCACTTATGCCTGGTTTACACGATGCCAGTAACTGGCATGCCAGCTGGCAAGTTGACTGGAAAGGGTTTTAAAACACGATACTGGCATTCCAGCTCACTGGCGCTTCAGCGTCTACACATTGCCACTGGAACAACAAATAAGAAATAAAAATTGAATAAAATTAATATTCGCGCTAATTTGTTATTCAAATCTGTAGTAATGCAACAAGCAGTGCAATCATTTTCATTATTCCGATATAAATTGCACAAATTGCTATGTTTTTTTATCATTCCATCCATTCATTACTGTAAAATTGATTTTAAGAACAACAAACCCAAAAAATGCAAGATTCAAAAGATCTTTATTCGAGAAAAAGTTTGTTTACACACCGACTTTATGTTCGGTTGAGTGATAACTGACTGTTGACGTTTCAACAACTGGCAACCGGCGGGGTGCCAGTAAAACAAAAATATTTGATTTTCTGGCACAACCAGCTACTTGGTGTCTCTGTAGTTTACTGGCTTCTCCAGTAACTGGCATGGAACGTTTACACGATGCAAGTAGCTGGAATCCAATTAGTGGCATGCCAGCTGACACGCCGACTGGCATAGTGTAAGTCAATGTTGGAAGCCCAAATTTTTTTTTTAATGTCCAGTGCAACTGAATTATTGCACTATTATTTTTTATTGTTATGATTGTATTTCATACTTACCCGTATAATTTATTTCATATAATTGTTTCTATTTAAAATTCCACAGCTTGAACTTATTATTCCTTCACTATTTTTGCAACTCTTTTACTGAAAGTAAAATTAAATCTAAAAATCAAAGATTGGGAAAGTATTTTCCTCCTCTATTTTCAATGGAATAAAACTGAAATGTATACACGAATCACGTCGGAATATTTTATTAATTAAGTTGTACAACCATTTCTTATTCACACTGTGATATTACTGACCACCCTAATCCCATTCAAATTCTTCATTTAGTTTATTACTGCTCCTCAGCAACCGGGGACTCAAACTAAATAGGTTAGAAATGCAAACAAATCCGTAAGTTGTTCTATACAATTTTAATAACATTTTGAAGCCGGATTTGGTCCAATGTTTGAAGGAAAATGGATTAAAAGTTTTCTACTTTTCATCGCCAACTTGTATGATTTTCATGTTGCTTACAAAAGCTTGTATCAGTCTTTATTAAAACCTTAGTTAGCAACTGCCGTAAAAATTATTTTTAAAATTCAAAATATATCACGAATGCTATGCACTAATACTATAACAACAACGGCTGGTGTGTCGAATTATAATTTATTCTTGGATATCTTCTTCGGGTTGTTCGATTTGAATTGTAATATCTACATAAGATGGTTGCCCACTAAGTTCTTCATCTTCTGCTTCGGCCTTTTCACTACACAGCAGTTGTTCATCATCGCTCTTTTGATGTACAATTGAAGTTCTAGATTTTGGACATCCTTTGTCAATTTTAGCCGATTTACTCTTAGAATCAGATGCTGGTTTTACGTAACAATTGTTGCTTCCTCGGCATGAATCTTCAATAGCCCGCATTTTTCGAAGAGTACCCGGAAGGCTTATTGATTCCTATAATTATATAGCAAACATGAACAATTAAATATCATTGAATCTTAAAGAGTTAAAACAGTACACATACCAGATCCCGGTTTCCGCTATGAGGACACAACAATTTCGAATCGGATGTTTTTGTCGTTTTTGAATTTTTCGAATGAAGCATTAATTTATTCGAAATAGTTTCGTCCAGAATTGGATTTATATGGGACAAGGATGATTGAGAACGTTCAGGAATATCTCTTTCAATAGTCGTTTGGGATTCAGGTGATGATGTCCGACGGTTTTGATTATGATTAGAGAAATTTTGTATATGAAATGTGGGAGTAGTGTTAACACGAATATTATCAATGCTCATGGGATCATCTTCACTGCTATGGACACCATCGCCACCAATTTCAGCATCTAAGTCTAGCTGCATAATACTTTCCTGACTTCCGATGAACTGTAAGAGATAAATTTGGATATTTCATTTTAAACAAATGTTTCAAATACCGAGAATGAATACCACAACTACAACGCTCGTTCAAGGCAACGCTTTTTAAAGTACTATAGTATAGTAAATGATATAAACAGATACTGCACTGATGGAAAATTTCCCCGGTTTCAACAATCAATGTTGCCTGGCGTCATTTAGGATAAGTGCAAAAGAAGATACTGAACTTAATTTCGAAGAGCGTTCGGCCAATAAATTCAATACAAATAAAGCTTATAAAACATAAAAAAGAAACAAATGAAAATAAATTTAATTACAAAAGTCGTTTAATAAAAAGAAATAGAATAAACTGTTGCAATAAAAATTAATGCTTGCCTACAATTAAAAAAAGTCTTAAGTACCTCTAAACATAATACAGTCAACACTTAAAATTTACGGACATTTGGCAGTCAGTGTGATTATTTGGTAAGTGTTTTAAAAATGTTTGTTTTTCCACATCAAACACACTCAAACGTCGGTCACTTGCCTGCTGGCTGTAAAGCCGTACAATTGGGCACTGCTGTGTGCGGCCGCAGTGGAAGCAGCGCCATTGGGCGGTACGAAAAATGTACGCTCGTAACTTAAACTAGTGTTAATACTATCGTTACTAACTACAAAACTACTTAAATTACGATCGCTACTGCTTCTATTGCCAATCGGACTTGAGTCCCGGCTACTTGACACATAAGGACTGATTTTCTGAGAAGGTTCACCCACCACAAAACCGTAATGCTTCAGAACGTCCAGCTTGCACATGGGACAAGTTCGATGTTCCAGCAACCACGGATCAATGCAGTTCTTGTGGAATTCATGACTGAAAGTGTTTCAGTAATACATTAAAATGTTCAGACAATATAACACCAGACGGTAAGGGAAGGGGAACTTACTTGCAAGGGAGAACTCTGATGCAGTCTGTGGCCTTGTACGGTTCTATGCAAATAGCACAGCAATCACTTTCGCTGTCCTTGTCTTCATTTTTTCCACTTTTCGTCGGAATTTTCATTATAATCCGTTTGGCGACGGAACATAGGTGTCTCTAAAATAAATAAGCAAAAGATTACACATTCGTATTACGGAACATAATATTATGGTTGCATGCTGGCTTACCGAATGCTGATCTTTAGATTGAAGGTATCTGAATCTCTGCACATAGTAGAAGATTAACCAAACCAAGGAAATGATCATCAGTACGATGAAGGAAATTGATACAAACAACACAGAGGTTCTGAAAAATTTTAAAATGTGAATAAACAAATACTTCACTTAAATTACAGAATTAAATAAATAGAAAACATAATTTCCTTCATTAAGTAGTACCATTGCAATTTTGAAAAAACGCAGGAATATAGTGAGAAGCTAGAATTCATGGTTCAGCCACTAGAATCGCTTTTGCACGCGTAATTTAAATAAAGGATGGAATGAAATTTCTGAACACACATCACTTAATAAAGATGATCTTGTTGAATTACTTTCGAAATTTTCGGAAAATGTACGGCAGCTCCTGTAGAGTTACCAGATATTCTGTTGCATAAAATAATGAGTTTTGTTAGACGAACACGTCGACTAACGGCTTATGAAAGGCAACAAAACTAAAACCTAAGATATTTAGCACTTCTCAATGAGGTATGTAGAATTACAATGGACCACATGGTCTAGGTGCCGGGTATCTGTTGCTCACTTCACAGAATCTACATCTACATCTACTTTGCATTTAACGGACATTGTTACAAACAGTCTTACGGTACTCCAATGGGAGCATCAATTTCACCAATTCTTACTAAACTTTTAATTGATGATATAGGTCTTAGACAAAGTTCAAATAATCATGAAACAATATTATAAACCAATAAGAATTTTGAAAAAATATGTTGTTAATTTGTTCTTGGTGGTCCCTAAAGACAAAATTAGTGAAATTTTATTTGTTTTTAACTGCATTGATGATAGAATACAATATCCAATTGAACATGAAATTGAAAACAGCATACCTTTTCTGTTTTCCGAGACGAGATATGTGGAAAATTTTTTACAAAATGGTTTCTTCAGTTCGCCTTCTAAACTTTAAATCAATTCGCCCATTGAAAGAAAAATAAGTACAGCATTGGGATTAATGGATCGTATCAATCGCTTAAGTCACGATCGTTTCAAATCGAAAATAAGAAATTAATTATAAATATTTTACATAAAAATGATTATCCAAAGAAATTAATCAATCGTTTGATAAACCGTCAAAAAACGAAAATTTATAATATAATTTCATCTAACTCAACAACTCCTGTTTTTCTATATTCCATGCAATATGTACCTTCAGTATCAATCAAAATTACAAAATTACTTCAAAAATCTTGTGACAATATTCAAATTGCCTATAAAAATTCTAATTGCGTTGTTTATGAAATTCCGTGTGTAAAGATTGTGAAAATCATTATATTGGGACCACATCTCAAATGTTGAGAAAACGAATGAAACAACATTTTCTTGATATTGTAAATAAAAAATCGCATAGAAGCGCTGCTAACCAGTAACCATGCCACAAAAAATGGTCATAAACTTAATTTTGAAAATGTTAAATTATTAGAACATGAAAATATATACCTATTATAAACGCTTATTTCTTGAAGAATTACACATTAAAAAAAAGCAAAAACTGTGTTAATAAAGTGTAGAATCAAAAAACATTAACGATATCTACACAATTCTATTTACAAGGAGCTAATTCCAGGAGTCATACTCCGATTTTCAAGCCGAATATCTCAAGTGAAAGGTCTTGAAAAATAACTCGACACGTATTTTTTTATATCGGCTCTATTCTATTTTAGAGGGGTTAAATGGAGGGGTAAAGAGGTGTGATTTAGCATTTCAAACTTGAATAGCTCAAAACATAACACTTTTAAATTCGGTCAAAATTTTATATATAATATTATAATGCACTGGTGACTGGACCCTTGTGGGCCTTATATGTACATAGTGGTGTAATTGCTAGATGTGTTTTTTAAAATAAAGGAGAAATTAATTTTTTAATTTCCTTGTCGCATAATTTTAGGCGACTGTCACTGTGGAGTGAAAAAGAAATTGAATTTCAAAACGCCTTCAGCCTTCATATATCCCAGTCATACACTCATACTTTTTGTATCAGGGGGTTTTTGACCACGAGGAATCCAAAAATTACGTCAGTTTCTTAATTAGGGTGGTCAATTAGGGTGGTTACTGGGTAGGAATGTCCCACCCCTTTAGCCCTCAATTTTACCCCTTTAAAATGAAATTGAGCCGATATAAAAAAAGTAGGTGTCGAATTATTTTTCAAGACGTTTCATTTAAGATATTCGGCTTGAAAATCGGAGTATGACACCTGGAATGAGCTCTTGTTTTTACGAATTTAAAATAAAATAGCTAAGTATTAAGCCTTGTGGTCATTGTTACTATAAATTTAGTAATGTTTGAAAAACAATATACATATTTTCAATACGACATCTGTTGAAAATCTGTATGAGCTTTTTATCTAAATAAAAAATCAAATAAATAACAGTCGACAGGAATTTATTATTAACTACAATTTTCGTTTATTATTTCATTTAAATATGTTCTTTCATCGAATAGAAAGAATTATTATGTTTAAACTATCGTATCTCGGAACCCAACCCTTCACCCACCCTTGACTCAAACCTGCTGTGTATTCTGATTTGCAGGCGCTCTACTACAATTGAAATTGGCGAACGTAAAAATATTATTTCCTATTGAAAATAGTAAAAATAGAATTCCAAATAATAAAAAGATAAAATAATACAGAGATAAAATCCAAATGTTTGCAGGTTAGCAGAATATTTACCATCTGCAATTATTGTTTCTACGTCTTCCATTTAGAAGCTCCTTAAATAGTTCTGTATAAATTGGATTTTTTTATTCCATGTCAGTTTATGGCTCAGCGTATAAAGTATATATAAATTGTTTATATTATTTAATAACTGTGAATTTGAATTCACACTTGAGTTGAACACGAAGTATTGAGGCTGTGAAAAGTATCTATTTTCCACCAACATGTACTGCAAATCATGATTGAAATATCAAATAAGATCATCATTTTTTGGCTGAAGATGATTCATTATTTAAAGTAAAAGTAAAGAAAACTGAAAAATGTTTACCTCGAATCAAAACAGTTTTGTTATTACAGAATGTACTCTGCAATAGTGGAATTTCAATTTCAAGTGTATTCAGAATTCCCATCTGTGGAATGGGAGCGAGCTTCAGTACGACGAGAATGTGTGGGGGATGTAGCTCAGTGGGAGAGCTTCTACCACCAAACAGAAAAGGTATTATATTAATTTATGTTTTAAAAATTGAACAACCGTGAAGCTCCAGTAAATTATACAAAATTTATATTGTTCACCTCTAATTGAGCTCACTTTTAAACAAGAAATTGAAAAATACAAAATAAATTAAAATTATTTTCACCATCAGATTTGTTATAAAATTTAAAAATGTGATTCTACGGTATAAAAAGTAAAAAGTTCCTCTAACAACAACTCTTCGCAGTCGGTAGGATTCGAACACGCTCCCAGAGGGAATCTGATTTCTAGTAATTCTAATTTCTAGTTGACGAGCCCCATTTTTTGACGTTTGAAACAAGCGAGATTAAAAAAGGAATTAAAATGTCCTAGAGTAAGTTTAGGGGTTCAAGGAAATTATTTTCACCATCAGATTTGTTATAAAATTTAAAAATGTGATTCTACGGTATAAAAAGTAAAAAGTTCCTCTAACAACAACTCTTCGCAGTCGGTAGGATTCGAACACGCTCCCAGAGGGAATCTGATTTCTAGTCGATTTTAGCCTATTCAATTAATTTTTTAGCTTGTTTTGATTCTTTCGGTACCTCTTTCTTTTCAGGTTTCTTAATTTTACCATCATGATTTCTGTTGTGAGCCGGATGGTGCTTTATTCTCTTCGGCGGAAATTGGATTAGGCAAAATCGTTTGTTTTTCCTTTCAGCGAGTATCGGATTGCTTTTTTTTTTTTTGTCCAGATGCCTGGTAACCGAAGATAGTATCATGGAATGTTTTCCCCATTAATTATAATAATGGTTTTTACCTATACTTGTTACCGCAGTTACAATACGAAACTGATGAATAATGTTCCTTGGTAAAAAAATATATGTCGTTACCTTCACTTAAGACAGACCACCTAACCTACAAAACAGATTAGTGATTACAGATGTTTTGCTTTGTAGTTTTGATTTTTGCTCACCTCGGTTCAATTACGCACGCCGAGAATACCTAGCAGAGAATACCTCGCTTGTCGATATGCAAAAAACATTAAATCACGCACTTTTAATTGAAATAACAAGTCGAATTACCGTTGACAGGTTAAGAGGTATCCTCTCTCCTAGGACTGGAAATTGTTGGTAAGTTCGAGTTTTATAAAGAATTTAGGGTTCTTTATTATTTGCACTACAAGGTTGGGTGAATTGAGCTATGAATTGCAATCCAACGATGAAGTGCTTTTTATATCAACATTGCACGGAGGATAATATTTTTGAGTATACAAATACATAAATCGGTTTTTAATACATCATGTATTTTTATTTTAATAAAAGATAACTAAAATTAAGTTCTTAAATTAATTTGTATATGTATGAAATTGAAGACATTTGTAATGTTTTTCGTTTATAATTTTTTATGTCGTATATTCTTAGCATTTTTTTAAAAAAAAGGTAGGCCTTGCGTTTTTTTTTTCACTGAAAAAATTTGTTGGTTTGCAAACTAATAAAGGAGGAGGATTAGAAAAGTCGTCGCAAAAAAATAAATAAATTGTGTTAAAAAAATAATTAGAAAAAACAAAGAAGAAAGAAAACGTTCGTATTAACAGCTATAGACTCTTTCTATCATAAATTGTAGGTATTGCTATTGGTATTAAAGGATTTTATTACGGAAATAAAGTAACTTTCTTCTAGTGCATTATATTTTTAAATATATCAAAATATAATAAGTCGTTAAGAATGCTATACGTTTTAATTCCTTGAGATTCGTTATTATCTTTATTAAATTATTATGGTTTATGTGGATTGGGTTTAAATCAAATATAGAGAATGTTTTGAAAGTATTTATTAATTAAGGTCCGAGAACAAAACAATCTAGTCTAGGCGAAAAAACTATATCAAATCAGTCAATTGTTTTTCCTTTATGATAATATATAACCAAATCCTTTTTTGTTGCAGATTTCAATTGAATCACGGACATTGAAAATATTATAAACAACACTCAAAAGTGATATTCCGGCATTACCGGTAAGTGGAATTTTTGACATCTAACCCTTTAATTGTACGGTTTCTTTACACCATTTTCGAATTGGATCCATCTTCTTTCCAACTATACTTCCGATTCTTAACAAGATACAATAAAAAAAACAGAAAATAGAAAACAGGATAAAAGGGTAACTTTTTTAATTGAAAGTCCTTTATCCTGTTCTAACTGTACTTTCTAGTGGATATTAAACTGTGCTACTTACTGTCTGAGGTGATTGAAATAGAAGTAAAGACAATGCAATTTACTTACTGAGCAAATTGATATCAAAATACAGTAACGGATGAATCGTGCTTTCTTCAGTTTCATTTAATGTTTTATAAAACAAAGCGAAAATAAAATTAATGGTTTAATTGACGTGAAGAAGAAAGAGCAATAACTGAGGAATAAAATAAACCAATTTTCACATTTTTGGCTATTTATAATGCTCCGATGCATGTCATTCATGATTCATGCAGTCCACGAAATGAATTTATTTTATATTCAAAAGCACATGTCATTTTTGAAATAAAAGCATAAATTAATATATTTTGAATATTTGTAGTGTATATCATATCTTATATTACTTATATAAACTCTAAAACACACTGACTTATTGACTGACTGATCACCATGTAATATACACCGCGTTCGGGAGTAGTTGTAAATTAAAATGTACTAGTAGTCGCCCCGCGGTTATAAAAAAAAAAATAAGTACTTTTTAAAAAATTCGTTTGATAACGATTCTCCAAATAATAACGGAGAAAATTTGTCCTAAAGTGGGCCTATTTTACACGTTTTGGTAAATTTGCCTCTTAAGGTTGGATTTGTAAATAAAATTATTTCACCTTCCAAGTCCAATAAAAATTCATTAATACTAATAATTAATTTACCCATTAAATACTTTTGATTGCAATTTATTTCTTTCATTCCAAAATACTTTTCATTTTTGAAAAATTTTCATAATTTTAACAATGTCCCCTGTACAAATTCTAAAACATGATGCAATTTGGACAAATTTTTTGGTAAAATTGCCTATATAAAAATGGTCTCTTTAAAACAATTATAATATAATTCCATTTTGTATGATAATTGTTAAAAATCAGAAATTTAATAAAAATCTATCCCATTTGATAGCATGAGAAGATTAAATTGATATGCAAACTTCTTTAGGCGCGTTGGGGGCTTTTTGGATGAGTATAAAATTTGAGTTCGCTTCACCGACATGCTAATGTTAACAATTTATCTGTAGCCCCAAGTAGCATTTTCCTCCACATATGGGTTGCAGTTACGTCGTGGTGTCAAAATTTGGTTACCAGTACGCCACTGTTACTACCATAGCGACGTTGTCATAACTTCTACGTTTCTAGTTTGGTGCAACACTGCGGGCATATTTTGCGACCTTTTAAACGCATTTTGGGCATTGCGTGGAAAAGGTCCCCTGTTCAAGTACAATATTGTGGTTTAATTCACACCAATACTAACTTGTTTCTTCGATATTCTGATATACATTTATATGTATCATCGTTTTGATATAAAATATGAACACACTATCTAAATGTATTTATGGAAATATATTTTGATAGCTTAGTGAAATAATTGTTTGGTTTTTGACTTAAGCAGTCAAAAAAATACAAACGAAGCCTAAGTTTTCGTTTAACTTTTGTGTTACCTAGTTAAAAATTCATGGGCTTTCATAATTCCTAAATATATGTATTTTTTCAAAAACTATTCATGATAAATGTGATTTAAAAAATACGGTAAATGTAATATATTTTACACTTAATGACTACACCAACCTTTTAGATTCACTTGAAAAAGGGATTTAACATAAATAAAAATATTGAAAGCGTTTATTTTTAAAATATATATTTTTCCAATATCATCCGCCATTGTTTATGTTTCTTGAGTATAAAGTTTCATTGTCTTTCTTATACTGTGCTTAAATTGACACAGTGTCTATTATGTGTCATGCACAGTTACTATTTTGTGTTATAAAAGTTCATAATGAAAGACTCAAATAACGATTTTCTGTCATTTTAAAAATACACATTTCGGGAAAAATGCCTAAAGTAGGATTTGTTCCCAAAGGGGAACTGCGTAGGTAACAACAACGTTTTTGTGTCATTTTGAAAACACTTATTGGTAACGATGCCTTAAATAAGATTTAGTTCCCAAAAGGGAACTGCGTTTGTAACAATAACGTTTTTGTGTCATTTTAGGAATACACTTAGTGGTAACAATGTCGAAAATGGGATTCGTTCCCAAACGAGAACTGCGTTCGTAACAATAACGTTTGTGTGTCATTTTAGGAATATACTTGTTAGACACAATGGTTAAAATAGGATTTGTTCCCAAGTAGTAACAATTAAGGTAAAAGTTACGTAACAGAGCTCTTGTATGTGTTGATATAGGATATTTGACCAAATGGGAATTAAAACGTCACAGTTACCAAGAATTTTGTCATAATAACGTAACGAATACGTTGTAGCGTGAAAACTGTGGGATGGGTAACAGAAAGTCGTAAAATGCTACTTGGGGCATCAAGTGGCATTATGAAAATACTAAGGAACGCCAATTTTATTAATGATAAAAGTCATTTTGCATGACGATTAGTATTACGAAAACATTTTTTCCCGCGTTCTTGTCGGCGATTATAATTTTTGAAAAAAATTTAGGGTAGTAAACCTGAATGGATTTACATTGGGTTTTTTCCGGTGGGTTAAAAATGTTCAACGTTTTCTGGGGTTATGGAGGTGGTGGTGGTAACCATCCCCTTTGGAATTGTTCAATTCGGGCCGTGTGGATATCAAATTAAAGCTCTTGCTGAATACTATTGTCTGTTTTTCGAATTTTTCTTCAGCAGGAGGTGGTGTAGGTTGGTTTGGGGGGCTGATTCTTCTTTTAACCCCTTTAGCATAGTTTTTTACATATTTCATGGGAACATTTCAATTTTCTATGTTTAACCATTATTTGGGTTTTTATGTGAAATTAATTTGTTCAGTTTTTTCATGTAAACTTTTTTTCATGGAGGCACTTAAATTAATTTCCAATAATCTTCTATAAACTACTTATCGCAGAGAAAAAGTAATTACACCAAAATGTTCGAAAGAGATCGTTGATGCGAATTAATATGTATTTTATTATATGACAATATACAATACTTCAGTTCTACGCAATCTTTCACCAAGCGAAAAATGATAAAAATTCATCTCACATCAATCAAATCTCCGCGGTTAAGTGACAGTTTATTTCATTTATTGACAATTCAAAACGTTCGCACCCCTTAGGCCCTTACTTACATCATAATTAACCCTATCCCAGCTCGAAGCAATGAAAGTCCCTTTCGAAAGTAATTTAATACTTATTTTAATGTAGACTGATTAAAAAAGTATTTATTTATTTATTTTTTTTTTTATCATTATCAATGATATTGTAACGAAGTTGCCTGGTAGTGATTAAATCGAATATTCATTGACTAGATTCGATTGGAGGAGGCTAGGAAACAATGGAAAAAGGAACAGAATTTTCTCGGGAACTGAACTGAACGGTTGGGAATTTTGGAGCTTAGAATTAGTTCAGTTAAATTTGTATTTAATAAATGTGTATGTTCATTAATTTACTTGACTTTCAATTAATCCCTGCGAATTCGTAAACGCTCTTTACGTATTGAGCAAATACGTTACAATATCCAGTTATCTTGAGTACCATCTCTCAAGGGGGATGTAGCTCAGTGGGAGAGCGCTCGCTTCGCATGTGAGAGGCCCCGGGTTCAATCCCCGGCATCTCCACGATAACTTTTTTCACTTATTTTTAATAATTCCAATTATTTTAATTACTCACTTGTTAATGTTCGCCATCGGTTTTACACCTCGCTGTCCTTCAGAAATTGACATCCACACAAAGAGTCCTTTGTCAACTAATTTTCCCAGTTCCTCGCCAATGACTTTGTAGGTGAAAACTGCGGTGATATTTCCTAAAAGCAATACAAACTGAAATTAGAGCCTTGAGCTTGATTAATTTCACCGACAACTGCTATTAGCCTAATATAAATTATAGTAGGAAACGCAAACACTTTTTCGTGTATCAAGACGATTCGTAAATTTCGGTTAAATTACTGCAAGTATAAATTCTACTCACACCAGCAATAAATAAAAAGAAAGAAAAAAAACATTAGTTCACTCATGAGATGATGACGGCAATTATGCAAATTTTGAGATAAGTTGCTGTTCACACGCCCGCAGACGGTTTCGGGAACTCACGAAATTATTTGCAAACTCTACACCGTAATTAAAAAGTGTAATCAAAACGTTGTTTTATTTTAATTTCTCAGAGAAGCGCATTATAGAAAAAAATCATAATGAGGTGTGTGTGAGCGATAATTGCGGGCACTTAATGAGACTTTAACGATTCTGAAATTATGTTCAGAAGAGTAATAGGAAATTAAAAACTACTCAACTATTCTCCAATGATTTTCAAAATAAATGCACGTGTTTCTTCGACTTTAATAACAAATACATTACCATCTCATATCACACTAATTCTTAGTCATCGTCCTTATTTCTTTCGATTTTGGTTTTATAGATGACGAATTTTGTTCAGCACTTGTGCAAATTTATTTTTACCAATTAATGGGCATTAGCCGCCCAAGTGATTATTTATATAATCGTGTATATTTTTAATCGCCGAATTGTATTGTCAGTGTGGTCTGGGTTTGTGTCGTGATCAAGACGCATTATTCAAAATGGCAGAGAACTTGACCGGAAATTACCAGGAATATCAATTTAAAAAAATCCCAAACTTTTACTAAATGTCTTTAAAGAATCCAGCTTTTATGTTTTTATTTACCAATGAAACGTTTTCAGTAGTCATTCTGAAAATAATTTTTAACGTAATATTATTAAAATTTGCACATCTTCTGTTGCTACCAAAAATCCAGAATTTTTCCACCCTCTCCTAAGAATCATGACTTCATTAAACTTCATTAATTCATGTAACCCTTTAATGCAAATTCAGAAGAGAATTTATGCCAAAACATCAAAAATAAACATTCTGTTAAGTCGAGAATCGTTCTAGTTCTAGTTAACAATTCGCGAGCGATAAAAATTTTTATTTAAAATATTCAAATCCAATTAAGACTCCTTTCATGAGCAGCTTTCCAGATTATTAACAAAATATTAATCTGCCCTTGGAAACCAGCAATCATGAAAAAAACCAGACAAAGGAACTTTTTGTCACCCTCAGTAGTGGAGTGGAGTTGGAGATGCTAAAATTAGAAAACAAAAACAATCTAAATTTGATGAAAATAAAAAGAAGAAAACAAATGAGTAAACAAACCCCGGGTGGTGGCGAGGTCGGAGATTTTCATGTGTGCGAGACGCCGGCACTTTCAATTCAATGAGTGAAATTGTATTTGTAAATTGCAAATTTAAATTTTGAAAGTCGAACAAGCCGGACTCGGTGCATGTGCACTGCATTGTAGGACAAAAAGGATTAGAGGGAAACCATAATATCATAGTTCCTCCTTTCTTATTGCTGGAGACAGTGAATTCAGTTGCTTTTATTAAATCTAAAGATGCCCGCCCGGACTTACGTTCTTTTTCGTTGATCTTCATCTTCTCGAGCGTGATGGAAGGCTCTTCGTTGTATACAATTACACCAACAGCTCCATGCTTCCACGCATGTTTGATTTTCTCTTCAAAGGTGCAGAGGCCGCGTTTTATCAAGGCGATCCAGGGTTTTCCAGGACCAGGAATCGGATTGCCATTTGAGCCACGCAAAGGCGACATGCATCCCGTGTGATCATTCACATTGTTTTCAGATGTAATATGAACAAGAAGTCCTTGAACATCCAGAATTTTTCCCTCACCGTATCTGGCCTTCTCCTCGGAAAATTGAATTTCCTTTTTTCCCGTCGGTGAGATGTATGTGTAGTTCATATACGCCAGGACATACGTATCCACGGATAGGCTATCATCCGCCACGGGTATATCCTTGATGTGCAGATAAGTGCCAAGATCGGCACGCGAACCATCTACAGCACACCAAATCGAGCTCAGGAGGATCCCAATGAGCGTTGCAACTAACACAAGCGATGCCATTCTGTACAATATTATCATTAAGTTATTTTAACCGAATCGTTCTATTGTTGTATTTTGATTAATTAAATAATAATTATTGCTTAACATTCGCCACTTAAACTTCTGTCACAGCAAGTAAATTATTCGCACTCACAGTGTGTAGACCATAACCGTCAATCGCAGTCAGGGATTTAAGTACTCCTTTTCAGCAGGATAATGAAAGAGTTGCGAAAACACCTCAAAATTCTATCACAGTACACTGAAGATCAAATCTTAGTTAGCGTTAAATCTGCAACAAAAGAAAATATTGATGTTAATAAAATGGTTAAACTATGGTAATTATTTTCAATTTTATAATATTTTCGCTGAGATTTTAGGGACAAGCGCTTGAAGAAAGGAATATCTACATAAATAAAATTGGAGGTTTTGCAAATAGGAAACTGTTTCAGATAAGTAAATAAAGTGATAAACAAAAAAGCATTTTACTGCTTACTATAAATTTCTTGGTAAATGTTTGAAGTGATTGCAAGAGAACACTAAGACAACAGTTGTGTCTATCAACAAAATGCAGTATTTTATGAATACAGAATTTCTGCAAATTCTTGATATTATAATTTTTTTTTAAGCTTCTTATCACAATTTCATGAACACAGCAAGTAAAGCGATAAGTGAAAATAAATGATATCAAAACAAATTGCACCCCTGCATAAATATATACTTAAAATGTTGGATTGCATCTATTTTTATCACTGGAACAATTTGTTTTATTTTTTGTCTGTTTTCAATTTCTACAAATGATTTGGAGTAACGTTTTTTAAATGGTAAAAAATGCTACATGCCGCCAGCATTAAATGTTTAGCATTAAATTATTATTACAAAATATAATGACTAATAAGTATAAAATAGTATTTATTACCTTTTTAACGTTAATCACTTCAAGAGTTACAGACGAAAAGTTATCAAAAGGAGTTTTAATAAAACATTTAACAAATCGCTTGGCAACGGAAAGCTCCTGCATTTAGAACATCAATTAACAACAAACACAAACTACAGTACAAAAATATATAAACATTAAACATTGGTATGAAAGTATAAGTTTTAACTTAAACTAACAATAAGCAACTGAATTCACGTATTTTGAAAACGATTTTTATTGCATTTCATATAGAAAATTAATTCAGAACGACTATGCAAATAATTGTAATGGGAAACTACAACATTCATTCAGATTTACAATATAAAATCGCCGTTGTTACACTAAAAAAAAAATACCACTATATAATTAAATTTAAATATGTATTATAAAAAGAAAACAATTCATCGCGAAAACGTGTTTTGCATTTTAAATTGTTATCAACTTAGAAACCGGAGTAAAACATTGCAAAATGTTACGCAGTTTTTTGTTGTATAATAATTAACTAATTAATTAAGTAATACGCTATTGACAACAAGCGGTTAAATTTATAAACAGTAGATTTCTGCAATTCGACGAATCAATAGCGGTTCTTTCGGCGTAAAGTTAAATAGTAATAACAATAGAAAAACTTGAAGTATAATAAATATTTAAAATACCAGTTTATTTTTTTGTTGATTCGATTTTATGGTTTATAGTGAAGCTTGATAGTGTAAAAATTAAATATAAACAGTCTCAGGTAGTTAAAAAAAGATGATGCAAATAATATTGTTTTTTTTTGTGTGAACCAATTCAACAACAACAACTCTAAAAACAAAGCTATAACTCGTATAAGATTTTGTTAAGATTTGGGTTGCATACATCTGCCAATTTAAATAGGAAACGTGACTAAAATAATTGTATGAATAACATTAACATTCAGTGCGGCAGAAGTCATTAATATTCCTATAATAAATAATATTGCAACTCATGTCAGTGTTTTGTGGTTATTTTGTTATAACATTATTTTCTACAAAACACACTCTTGAACTAAATACATATTTTATTTTAATTATATTATTCAGAAGCGAAGTTACATTTTAAATAATTCAAAAACCAAATTATGGTAACAATTATAATTATAATTATATTGTGAGATTTATGATCGTTTATAGTTTTATTTAGAGTGCAATAGTTCTGATGAAATCAACGTAATTTAGAACATTGTGTAAAAAGTTTGCATAAAACAACCTCGTTCTTGTTATCTTTTTAACAAATTATTGTGGATAATATAATAACAATACCTAAATAATGACTTGAAAATGTCTGGCTTTGTTAGTGTTTTTAAATCGTCAATAAACAGTTTATTAATTCAACTGATAAGGAGATATTTAGATATTTTAAAAAAAAAAATGATAAGAAATTATTTTTAAACAAATTTTCCAGCTGCTAAAATTTTATATTTGCATTATTACGCTACTGCGCAGTGTTTTGATAAGTTTTGTTGATAAGTGAAAGAAACTCCACTTTTTTTCATAGTTAAATTTAATGTAAAAACCTAAAACAAACACTAATCGAGATTGAGTTTTTTAAAAAAATTGTGTTCATTTTCGATTATTTTTTATTATCACATTTTTATGGTTGTAAGTTTTGTTTGAAAAAAAAAGTGAATAATAAACACGGTTAGCAAGGAAAATTATTATTCAAATAATTCAGATTGTTCATTTAAAAATGCAACGAAATAAAGCTGCGAATATTTTTAATCGTGCGGTTTAAGGGGTTACACTAACCACCTTGAGATTTTCAAAAAAACGACATTTATTTTTGGGTAAATAAATTATCTAAATTTTGAAGAATATTTTAATTTAAATGTTTCAAAATTCAAATTATTTTCGGAATAAAAACAATTTAAATTGAGAAATTTCTTAGACTTTTTAAACGGCAAGTATTTTTATTTTTGCGTTTTTCTCGAAACTATACTCTTTTTAAACTGGTGTACAAGATATCTCGACGACTACTTAACCGATTTGGATAAAATTTAAAACATATTCTTTATAATATTATCTAAAATGTAGCATAGACTCTTTTTTGGATGCCGCATTAATATTGGATATATATTTTTAAAATACAAAATTTCGGTAAAAAACGTCAATTTATTATTCCTACAAAAACATTTGAACAATCTTTCGCAACTTTTTCGAAATTTTTTTCCCACAGTGCTTGACAAAAATAAAATAAACATAAAGACACCATCAGCAAGAATTTTCATAAGAAGGTTCTAAAATGTAGAACTACATAGTTCAGGAATCATATCCTCACCATTTGTGGACAAAATACAATATATTTATACAAAATATATGGTCAAAAAATTTTTGTGTATACAATTTTACGGAGCCAAGGAGGTGATAACACCTTAAACTAAACTCCGACTTTTAAGAATTTAAAATCACGTTTCGACGATAATTCGAAATCAATAAACTCTGATTTAGGTTAAAATGTATAGCGAAAATTGTACCAAACCTATTAAAAATAAAACATTAACAATATAAATGGATAAAAAGTTTTTTAAATGCAGATAAACAAACCCATTAGAGAACACTTGTTGACCCAGTTTCTTTTGTAATTATTTGCAATAATGTCCATGCGGCGAATGCAGTCATCACTGGCAAAACGACTTGTTGCCATTTTGATAAGGCAAGTCAGGATTATCGGTTCCAACAAGGGATGGTTTTTTCGCCATTTCAAAGACACTTGGTTTGGACATACTTTGGAATTTTATCAGAACCGAAAATTCCGAAGAATTCTTGATATTCAAATTTTGAATACCTTCAGGACAAAAATATTCTCGAATAAAAATTTCTTTTAATCTGGCACAGTTTTGTGGGCGTCTGGTCGGCAGATTAAAGAGAGGTTTTCTTTCAGCAATTCACAGTTCACAGAACACTGAAACTGCCCTTTATAGAGAAGGATGAGGTGAGGACTCCTCCCTTAAAAATTAACGAGCCACAGCTGCGATCGCTGAAATATTCTTGCCGCCACCATTGAGAATGTTTCTGTGTAAACAAGTAAACAAACATGTTCGTTGGTTCTGTGGCGCAAAAATAAATATAAAAACAAAATGTCCACATTCTGCTGAAAATTCTCAGAGAGAATGTTGAACTGGTGATAAACGTCCCCCTCCCCCATTTTGATGCAGATCCACTGATTATATTATCACTGATCAGCTGCGATCTAAATTTAGGATCGATGGAAGCAGGTTTTGAAAGCTCTGCTGGTGGGAAATTTTCATGGGACTTTTCCCGCGATTACAATCAATTGTGGATAATTGTAGAGACGTCGATAAACCGTAAGTCTTGGCAGGGGGTTTATTGTGAGTTGTGATAGCAAGAGGTACCGTCGCTGAGACGGATTCAATGATAATTTGAAATCAAGAATGAGGAAGCGAGAACGCATTCAAAATGTGGTCCGGAATGTTATTGATTCAGTGGTTCTCAATTTGATTGACAAGATAACAAGTTTAATTGATGTCCATTCACCTTCAAAGAGTTTTTCACTATCCGAGATTAAGTGAAAACCGATTTCGGATTGAACTGTGCAAACCAGTAACCACTACCAACAAAAGAAACATTTTTGTTGTTTGTTTAAGTCTGTTCTGTTCACTGAACTTCCACAAAACATTTCCCTGATTCTAAGCAATTCTAATAATAAAACAATGAGTTTTCTCAGAAGAAACCATCGCCTTTTTTCTTAGAGCGCGAGCTCAGTGAACTAAGTTGAACTGTTGTCAAAATGATTGAAATTCAGTTCAACATATCAATAACGACAAACGACGTTCATGACTTTTTTTCGCAATGAAACATGGAATAGGAGAAACTGGTTTTTATAATACCAAAAAAGGAAATACCAAAAAAAGCCATTACCAGTCTCCAATTACCAGCTGGTCTCCATTTTGCAGGCCGAAGATCGTGTGTGATCGGCAGCCATTATACTTTCGTGCAAAATTTTCTGGATCATAACCTTTTGGGATTAAGAGTCATTTACTTTTCCCTCAATGCACTCCAGCCGAGAAGTGAATTAGTAAGAAGCAATGTTTGGACAAATTTAATTCACTCTAGACTTGAATTGGATCTATTCGTTCCGAACATGTGTTTCATGCCGTCAAGCAAGTTCCAGTGTTTATGGCTTGATCGAATCCAATGTAGGAAAACAACTATCGTAAGTCCGTGGTAAATGTTGTTTACAATTTTACTTATTTCCGGAAAAGAAGTTTCACTCATTAGCATCGTTAGTAACAGTGTTCGATGGATGCCCATAATTTCGATTAAATGGTTCCGACAGTTTGCGAGGCCAAGAGAATCAACTGTTTGTTCAATTGCAAACAAAACAAACATTCTCTTAACCGTTGTTCATGTTTCGAATCTCAGTAAATTTACTGCTTTTTTAGGAGAGTAGAACAGTCTTTTTTTTTGGTGGATTACACATTGACCTTGATTTGGTTTTCGTGACTTCAATTCCAAATAAAATTGAAATTGTTTTTTGTGTAGGTAGGTAATTTGATTTTTGCGAATTTGGATCACATACATTTCCTTAGGTTCAATATCAATACGAAAAAAAAACATTTAGAAAATAAACCTATTTTCATATTGAGGAACAACGATTAGACTACAACAGGAATTGTTCAACTATTTTGGTATTGAATAATTATGTAGGGATTTGTTTTTCGTTTATTGGAGCTTTCTAGTATTAATTCATTTCTTTTTATTACCGTTTTTATATCCTAGAGGTAGGGTATATTAGTTTTGAGCGAACGTTTGCAACGCCAAGAAATAATGGTGATAGAAAAAAAAGTATTATATATTTATGATTGGGAAGTGAAAAGAAACCGTTTTTTGCATGTCCGTCTGTTATCTGTCTGTCTGTCCAGACGATAACTCGAGAACGCGTATAGCTAATAATAATATTTCATTAAAATTGCAAGGTCAAGTTCGAAGATGAGCAAAATCGGGCACCTCCTTGTTAGTGTTGCCATATAAGCCTATAGAATGAATGAATGGGAATCTTTCCGGTGGGGTAAATTTGTTTTACGTTTTTGGGGTTGTGGAGGTGGGGGTGGTTACCATTTTTCTTGGGATTGTCCAATTTGGGCCGTGTGTTAATTTTCATTTTACAATTTCATCTAAGTACAGATTACTATACAGTATACACGAGTCGAAAAGAAAAATGCAAAATCAAAAATGCATGTGTGTGATATCAAATTAAAGCTCATGCTGACTGCTGAGTACTATTAATTAAGCAGTCGCGGACAACTAGCCTTAGTGACATAATAAAATGCATGTCTAGATTTTTACATAGAATGACTATATTTTTCTACATATCTAGGGTATCACGTAATTGGTGTGACCAATTGCTTCCTTACTAGTTATTTCTCAAATTAATACTCAATGTCAAAAGTTTTGAATTGGCATGAACTTCCTCAAAGGTGGGATGAATACACTTTCTGGAATTTTTCTCGCAAAACATTTGATCAAACAAATCCGATGAATGCGATTTTCAAGTCCAAATTTCTTTCAACGGACAATGCACATCAAAATTCATCAAATAATTTGAGGTGAAATTCATCGTCAATTACATTTGTCTTTCGGTTGTCAATTAATTTAAAGCATTCCCTTGGAAAAATGCTATTGGGAAATGGTTCAATACAAATAAAAAGATAAATAAATTGAAATAAAAATGAGATAAATCTGATTTGATGATGCTTTATGAATTTTTCAATCAAGTTCAAGGACTTCTACATCATCCAACTGTCTAAACCTTTTGTGACGCTCGATACCCAGCTAGGATGTATAAAGGACACTTACAAGGATCTCGTCCTGATTGAGTATTTTAACCAGATTTGTAGAAGACATATTTATTTCGTTTCTACATCACAACTCAATGAAAATTTTTGTATGTGTGTGCAAGTGAATGCGTACGTTGCAATTTATGGAACACTCTTGTTAACCTTGGTGACTCTTAAAACGTTCTCCAGTATCCGAGGCTCTTAGTGGATAAAATTCCAATATGAGCTCGAGACAAATTTTAATAAGGAAGAAAACAGCATAACTTTGAGACGTTGAAATTCAGCGCTGGCCACCAAGAAAGGCGTGTTTGCGTCTATTTTTGCAAAAGATTTTTTTGTTTTTGTTTAAATTCATTCTTGCATTTCAAATAGACTGGCAGGGGTCTTGAATTTAAATTGGACAATTTCCTTTAGTTGAAACGTACTGAAAATTACAATGCGGCACTCACCGGACGATGGTCGAATCACGAATAGATTTTAAAGCATTAACAAATCGACAGAAAATAAACGATCGATTGTTTTGAAAATACATGCTCCCAATATATTCATTAAATTTTGTCGTATAGAGATCGATAAATTTTCCCTGTTGGAACGTGTCCAATATTTCTTTTTGAAGAATTGCAAATTGTACGATTTTTTGGCAAATTGTACAAAAATCTGTCTACATTAAATTGTCGCGAGGACTTTCAATAAATAATACGATATTTTTGTACTACAAAAAAAATCATAATTAAAGTTCCAAATTGAAAGTCAAGCATGCTTAAAGAAAGTATTTCTGAGGATAAGGCCCATTTTTATTTTTAAAGCAACACTACTTCCTTTTTTCGGTTAAAGATATCCGAAATTCTTATAGAGATTAATAAGGTTCCACATTCAGTATCTAAACAAATCCATCTTGAAAAAGGATATTCGTTAATCTTCCGTACATAAACCATGGTGTTCACCAACGTTTGTATCTCTAACTCCTGAAAAGAGTTTGTAAAAATTTGGGGAAAACCAAACACAATTTTGTTTTCTAATCCTTAATAATAAAAAAAAAAGCAAATAAAAGGATATATTGTAATAAAAACAGCAAAAATCAAATTATTTCCAAAAGAAAGAATGTCTGACGGACGATTTTCTATTGAGGGAAAAGTTTGACTGTTCATTGAATCGTAAAAACATATTCCACAAAATCTTGATGAACAAAAGAAAGGAGAAAGTAATCCTTTTTTTGGCTACCCATTGGACTTGGTTACGATCAAAATTCATTTGAATTTTTTCAGGATGAAAAAACATTAAATTGATTGTGAAATATAATCTGAAGTTATTTTGTTGTTGTCAAATTGATTTTGCTTTTCAAGCGGAAGTTTTCTGAATTTTGAGTGAATGAAAAGATTGATAAGTGTTTCGTCAAGGGAGGACGAGACTGCATCCAAATGTCTAACTAAACATCAATAAGTGCATTTAATTTGATGTAAATTACTGCTACACAATTTTGTGCTAAAATCAATATTTGAAATTGTTTGGATGGAGAACTTTTGTTGGTTTTCTTACATTATGTAATCTACATTAACAAAAATATTATTCATTTTAAATTCTCAACTTCGCAGCAAAATAAACTAACAAGTCTCATCAAAACCTTTTTTCAAGTTAAAATCAACTGGAAGTGTTTTTTTTTCCAGCGTAGAGTTTTAAAACTGTGAGTTTATATAAGATAAGTGCAACAATTTTTATAACCCTTGTTGAAAAATAAAAAAATATTTGCAGAATTTTAATAACAATAATAAGATGAACTTTAACATTTGGCCAATGATTTATGACATTTTTATATCCTAGATGTAGCTAGGGTATACTAGTTTTTAGCGAACGGTTGCAACGCCAATCGTGACAGAAAAAAAAGAAATATATTCGTGATTGGGAAGTGAAAAGAAGCCGTTTTATGCATGTCCGTCTGTGTGCTGTCTGTCTGTCTAGACGATAACTCGAGAACTCTTGTAGCTAGGGACTTGAAATTTGGTATAACAATATTTCATTGAAATTGCAAGGTCAAGTTCGAAGATGCGCAAAATCGGGCAACTCCTGCTTAGTGTTGCCATAAAAGCCTGAATCGTTTTTATGCGAAAAAGTTGAAAATTTTTCGTTAAATTAATATTGTATAATAAATGAAAAATGTTTTTTATAAATAATACCATTTACATAGTATTTATTAAAACAAAAACTTTTGCCGTCGACATTTTTGTTATGCAGGTTGCGGATAGGGAATGACCTGCACTGTTGCTGGTTAACTGCGAATAGAAAACAAGCAGTCGCGGACAACCTTACTTACATAAGAAAATGCATGTCCAGATTTTTGCACAGAATGAATAGGTATATTTTTCTACATCTAGTGTATCTCATAATTGGTGTAACCAATAACTTCTAAACGAGTTTCACGCTTCCAATAGAGTTTATCCAATGCCAGTAAAATTACTCTTCTAACAATATTTAATGGAGTGTGTTAAGTCATAAAATGTTTAATTGAATCACCTCCAGCGCAATATTGTGTTGTGACCAGTGCAGTCTGGTTCTGTTCAGTCCATTTACATTTTGCAACTTGTTTTGGTTATTTCCATTTTTTATTTCAAAAAATATATAGAAGTGTTGTATTTCAAAACATATTTTGTTAATGATTCGACAGCTTCAAGTATTCGTTGAAATTCAATTAAGCTGAGGTTTCTTGAAGTCGATAATATAAAAACTGCTACCAAGAGGACCTGAAGACCATATGTCGATGAGAAAAGTCTGTGAAGAGGTGGAGACTACCAACCAGAACATTTCTGGATGAATGCTGAACAAAATCACGCTCCAACAGCGGCGTGGGGGCGCGCGGCGCAGCGGCGGTAGTTTTTGGCCACAATCTTGGTTGACATGGATTCGTCATAAATACTTATTATAATGTGAAACGACTCCAACGCAAACTGGATTGTTTTGTTATAGTAGAGCGAACACAACGCCAGGAAATAATACTCACTGAAAAAAAAAGAATTATACATTCATGATGGGAAGTGAAAAGAAACCGTTTTATGCATGTCCGTCGTCCGTCTGGTCAGACGATAACACGAGAACGCTTGTTCTAGCTAGAGGATTGTAATTTAGTACAGTAATATGTATTTCACCGAAATTGTAAGGTCAAATTCGATGATGAGAAAAATCGGACAACTCTTTTTAGTGTTGCCTTATAAGGCTGAATTATTTTTATAAAAAAATGCTGATTTTGTATACTGATTACTGAATATTAAAATTTTAACTTTCTTTCCTTAAATATTGTTATAAATACATGTGGGATGTGTGGAGGAACGAGTTGCATAATTAAGACACAAGAATCCAACTACGAGAATGACAGAAAATCACATCGGAAGAATTTCGAGCTCTCTCTGACGGAAGCAGCCGACCAGTGAAGACCTCCAGGATCTAGCCAGCAACGTGATTCGTAATTAATATTAACTATAACTGTAGCAATTCTTTTTTGTAGTTGAAAAATAAAGAAAGAAACCACGTACATATAAAGGCGCGTTCCCACGACGCGTTGCTCGGCTCGTATGATCATAAAAGTGTCACAGTTAACAAAAGGATTCGGCCCGTCTTTCCGGTAAAATGTCGTAAAATGTCGGTAAATCCTCAAAACTTCAAAGGCATGAAGGACCACGCCGAGCCGGACGACGCGCCGTGGGAACGCGCCTTAACAATTACTAATTATTTGAACGGAAAAGTTTTTACACTATCTTCCCTTCCCTTTTTAGGGTTCCGTACCCAAAGGGTAAAAACGGGACCCTATTACTAAGACTTCGCTGTCTGTTCGTCCGTCCGTCCTTCTGTCTGTCACCAGGCTGTATCTCAAGAAAAGCTATAGCTAGGCAGTTGAAATTTTCACAAATTATGTATTTCTGTTGCCGCTATAACAACAAATACTAAAAACAAAACAAAATAAATATTTAGGGGGGGCTCCCATACAACAAACGCGATTTTTTTGCCCTTTTTTGCTCGATATCGATAATGGCAACAGGCAGGCACTTGAAATATTCACAAAATACTTAATTACAAATACAAAAAAAAGGTTACAATATGAAATTTTTGTACCTACTGTTGTTTACCTAGTCAATGGTACGGAACCCTTCGTGCGCGAGTCCGACTCGCACTTGGCCGATTTTTACATGCGTTTTCAATAATTTTGGATGTATTTCTCTGTTTACGATAGGATAACTGTTTTCGCACGGTGTTTTACACGATTTCTTCACAAGCGTTGCTTCTGTGCTAAACCTCTTCGATTTTAGATCTAGGGTATTTCATAATTGTCCTAAATCAATTGTTGTTTTACAAAAGGTTAGTTGGAAGAGCAATCAGCATTAGGTAGTCCACGGCGGAGACGTCTGTGGACAACATTCAAAGGACATCAGAGATTAGTAGTAGTCAAGATTTTTACAACATTAACATATGTCGCAATTCTATTTGCTTTTGTGTTCGTTTTAAAGTCTTAACAGCTCCTCCTCTCATTACTCTTGATACTCAAGGACTTAATTAACCATTAAATTGTAAATCCTGTAAACATGTTGTGACTGCTGTTGATGTCACACGAAGGACACCAAAATAACTCAAAAGAAGATTCACGTTGGTTTTTGTTTTTGTTGCCGAGCAGTTGCTACTGTTTCAAATATTTACGCAGCACTTAAAACATTTAAAAGAGAACCTTTCATAAACAATAAATTGAGCACGTTCGCATTTCAACTGGAATATTTCACATTTAAAACGGCACGTACAAAATTAATCTTCGTTCGAAGTTGGTCCTCATTATCGCGACGGTTAATCTCGAATTCGAAACTTTAAAATCTGATCCACCTTCTTCCTTCATAAACAAGTAGTTTTCTTTTTAGTTCGCAGTTGGAAATGGATTGCACTCCTTTTGAGGGAGGCTTGGAAGGGAGGAGAACAATATCCGCGGGTGGCAGCGAGATGCTAAGCAAAAGAACCCCGCGAAGTGATGTGATTCATGCAGGAGGAATCGGTGCAGCAGGCAGAATTTATAGCTGCACATGCCTTCCGAATGCACTGCACGCGGCATTTTCGTTTACTTTTATTTTCGTGGGGGGATCGGATCTTAAAATAAAGTTCAGCGAAGGATATCGGGTGTGCTGCAGAAGTGACACCAGTGCCCCCCAAGGAATTAGAGTCGCGCTTAATTGAATTTTTGCAAACAGCCGACGACAACTAGCTGCAATCGCCTTACGTACTTTTGTTTCTCGATTTTTCCTTTATTTTTATGGTGTATGTCGCACTTTTTAAGCATTAAAATTAATTGGAGAAAAAGCCAATAAAGTTCACTGCGAGAATGCCTTCAGTGCTGTGGGAAATTCCTTCGGCAATGTTTATTTCAATTATTTTTTTTTCTTTTAAAATCGTATAGGAAAAAAAAGAAATGTTGACCCGGCCTTGTGGAATTTGGAGCGGAATCTCGCAAGAGGAAAATATTACCACGTGAATTGTTGAACACCCCCTAATTGGATTTGAACAGAATTACTCCCCGAAAATCACGCGAAACATTTTCCAATGCAAAATGCCAAAGTATTAATCAGTTTTGTGATATTTTGATGACTTTCTTGAACTTGACCAGAGTCGTGGGGGAGACTGGAAATTTCACTCGCATAATCTAAATAAGTTTATCTAAAAACATACCGAAACCGAAGGCCAACCACTCTAAGGCAATCAGCCGCAAAAACACATTAATTTACTGAAAACTGAGCCTCCCCGACTATCTATCGAGTATCGACTGGGCTCGATCGTTGTTAGGCTGGGCAACACGTCATTGGATGCGGAAATGGAAGAGATTGAAAGCTGATCAGGTAGGAGACAGTTTCCGGTTTGAGAATCTAATCCTGGAGTCAATCGTGTTGCGCAAACGCTGTTAATTGCAATGAGGCCCACAGCAACACTATCTATTTGCGTATCCATCGCGTATCCACGGAGACCCAATGTCAGAACGTGTTAATCAAGTGCAAAATCACAAGCGCGCTGTTCGCGCTAATTACGCGTTCGTCTCCCTCTCGCTAGTGTTCGCGGCGCGGCGTTTGCATATGAGCATCTGAGTAGCAGATCTGCGGCTCCTTAAATCCACCTTATAAGCCACAATTGCAGAATACGTCCGTAATTTATTTTATGGATGTTTGTTATATAATTTTGACGCTGGCAACATTGAAACATTTAAGAGGGTTCACAGATCTGTTGTACAACTCTACGTAAATCTTATCAGCAAATGGATGCGTACGTTTAACCAATAAATACTGAATTGGAATGTCATCTTTTACTCTTGTGAACAATATGAGGCAATAAAAAATAAAAATAATGTTGTCTGCAATAAGGAAGTAATTGCAATCGTATTCCACTTACGTATTCCTTTCTCAGGGTTAATTTTTTCTGACGTCGCGTCGACCGAAATTTAGCTGCTTATCTCACTACCTGCGTCTTCTTACGCAAAAATTCAGTTTGTTTTGATAAGAATTTTTGTTAAATATGTGCTATCAAAATTTTAATAATCGAAGATTAAACACAATAAACGAGGAGCTTCTTGTCTTATCGGTTATGATTCTGTATCCACAATTTTCCTCACAATTGCGATAAGACAATGAAGTTGCGTATTAACTGGATTTAAACAATATCGTCTGCTTTTGTTGTATGTATTTTTGGATTTTTTGTTTACAAAAGATTTTGAAGCTGAAATAATAATTAATTAGTTAAATATGCGGAAGTATCGGGTTTCCCTTCGATTCGATTTCATCTTTCGATAATAATCGTTTTTTCAACTACTTTTGGTAAACAATGGCGAATATTGTTTCAAGGCTCAAGGTTTACGCCTACAAATGGTTTGAGTCATTTTTAAACGAAGAACCTTCTGTTTGCCATTTTTTCCATTTAACTGTTTTTTATTGCTCGTACTCATTATTTTGGTATTTCCATTTTCGATCAACGACAAAGTCTGTAAAGGATTTAAATATAAAACAATATTTAAATATAGCTTTCAATTAATTAAATATGACAGTAATTTAACCATGTTCTTGGAAGATTTGAGGTCAGAAAATTCAGTTCTTCCCCCACATGTTGTTTCAACAGATTTGCAAAATTCTCTACAATATAAATCAAGTTGCAAAATAGACTAACAAATAAAAGTATTAAAAACCAAATTTGTTTAAACTTCCCCAGACTTCTTGACAACATTGCTAAGCTCCACTCAACTCATCTAGCGTCAGGCAGACGAAAGGGGAGCATCAGCATTCAGCTCATTGTATGAATGCTCCAAATTGAACATTTGTTATTGTCGCGAAGGCTTGCAACACAACGTAATGCGAGTTTTAACAAACCCTGTTGCCATCTGGGCAACGAAAGGAGAACCTTTCAGAACAATCTCAATCGGAAGAGGTCATGTTTGATAATGATTTTCGAATTTCAATCAATCAATCAATGTGAGCAATCAATCAATTTAGGGAATCCTTGTGCAACTGTAGACAGATATCGAAAACATATCAGCGGAGTTGTCGGATGAAAAGCTCTGATAACACAGGTTCCACATCTTCCAATATAATTTCCATTGTTTTTGAACTGTTTATTTCTACCGCTGATTAGAACATAATCGAATTGCACATTTATGTGGATTGTACAATTGGACATGTTCGAAGTTTGTCTGACTCACGCCAGGTGAAATTTTGAAATCTGGTTCAGCCAATTACTGACCGCTAAGCTGCAACAAAAGAACTGCTGACCCCAAAGACCATCGACTCTATTTGCTGTGAGGGATTTTGGCGCTAATTCGCATTGGGTAAAACATATTGGGGAATCAGTTAAGAACGGAACTTTTGCTTTTCATGCGGCTATCCGTTTTTTGTACGACAACCGGTTGTTGACCAAAGCCTGGCCTAATTAATTCCACACACAAGACCAGTCGCGGTGTGCTGGCGAGTGTGTAATGTGTAAACAGGAACTACTTACCTCGCGGTGTACTCCACTGGAATAAGTACCTGTGCCAGGTACTCCCGTGCGTACGGTGGCGGTGGCGCTGAGTCACGAAGCCCTGTGTGTTTTTTTCTGGCTGCTTATTTTCTCTACGGACAACGCCTTTTGATTGTTTCCTGACGAACAATCGTCGTGATTTAATCGAAACTCTTGAGAGATCTTTTTTCAATTTTTCGTTTACTTTTGGCACTTCGGACTGGTGGACTTTAGATCTCCTGAGACGGCACGAACGACAGAAATTTCTTCTCTGTTGAAGACACCAGACAGTTTCGTGTTTCGAGCTCCTTACAAGGTAACCCTTTCTTTACTCAAGTTGCTTTTGGTCCTTGAATTGCAGTACACTGTTTTTCGCAGCGGGATTCGTCTCCAACAACAACACAAAATTGACAGTGCCTGGATCCTGAGGATAATTGCGCGTATCGATTTTTCACAGCGACCAACCTCCGAAGTTCACAGCACTAAATGACTTCAAAATCGAAGGAGTTACGAAAACGAAATTTTCTTGTTTTCCTATGTTGGATTATTTTCTGCTTATTGCGGGCGGCTGAGATGAAATGTATCCAATGAAAATTCGGACTAGATACCACAGTTATAGAAAATGATTCTCTCCCCTGGTTTGCTGCCAAAACAATCCGCGAAATTGAAAACAAGAAAAGTCGAGAAACAAGCAAATTAAAACTTAAGAGCGAACGAGTTTTATACACGAAGTACGCGAAAAATAAAACAAAGTAAATTATTAAAAATCACAAACAAAATGTTCGTTGAAGCGTTCGTATTCGGTTGCAATGATTTTCTTGTGTTTTCAACAAGGAAAACACAATATTCAGCGATATTATTTTTCGATTTAAACACACCAATTAGAATTATTTGACCGTGTTTCAACTGGCTTCAACTGTAAATATCGCGACATTTTCCCATCGCTCTCGACTAAGTTTTGCAGCGAATACCGACTTTAACTGATTCACTGTCAGGGCACTCGAATCGGGTATATATTTTGAATCCAATTATCTGCGAACGTTTTCTAATTCAATTTGCTCCGATGGCTAAAAAAAAATGTCAACAAAATGAGCTCAGCTGATGGGCGGCGAATGGGCAGCATTCGAACCGAACAACGTTCACTATTCGCAGCAGCAGCAGCTACTGATGACTGATGAGGAATCTCTTGGTAGCAAAGCATATCTACTGCGAGGATATAAAAAAACGACACTGTGACGTCAGCAGTTTCAGTAACCGTGTGATGTGCTTTCGAAACTACATTTGACAGAGAGAGATGCAATATGGTCGCATTTGGCCAATTTTTCGAAAATCTCAAACATGTATAAAATTAAACAAAGCACATACAACAAATACAAGAGCAATTTAAAGTTAAGTGATTATTTTAAAAAGAAGCTGAACATAGTTTGATTAATAAGTTCCAAAGCTAATAGTAAAAAGCACATCAAATTACCTCTTGTAAAATTTTCGCTAAACACTAAATTCGTTTTCGGTTTAAACCGGTAGGTTTTTCCCATCCCTACCTCTGGTTCTGGACTCTGGCTAAACATGGTAGCACACGCACAGACAATATACGGATCACTACTGCCATCCATCATTTGAACAGTAAGACGTCAAATTTTATCACAGCACAATAGCCACAGGCTCAAACCTCACAGGGCCCACGGATTTGAATTTATGAATTAACTGAATTTTTTGCTGAGTTGGAACTTAATCCATTTCTTTCAAAGTATTTCAAAGTGTTTTTTAGCTAACTGCTAAGTAATTTCTGAATCTCATGAACTTTTGAGCTTTTTTCAGATTTGGTTTGAACCTACGATTACCGCAGACCACAACCTAAACAGTCAGAACCCTCAGAAGTCAAAACCCTTGTATTGAGATTTGAGAAAATCCAAAAAAGGGAGTTGACTTTTGAGTTTTTGACAAAAATGTCAAAGTCAAACCCCTCTGACGTCACATTCACATTCACATTTTGTTTATAAAAAAAAGTTCATATAGTTTTTTTTTTTTTTTGAATATTTTTTTCGAATATCGGATCGGGCAACTATTCAGATCGCTCATCTTTTGGTAAGAAAGTTTGCTTTCGAGTAATTTGTTAGTAATTATTCTTTACGTAATATGTTTTTTAGATCGTGATATTAAGTACACTGAAGATGGCGTAAAGGTATTTAACTTGTATCTTGCAAATTTACCTCGTGCCGTAAGAACGACGCTAAACTCATAGCGTTCGAGTTCAATAACCTAAAATGCATTTCAGATTACCGAAAATGATGTTTACAGTTATTTTTCTTTGCGTTACGGGAAGGTGGTATCAGTACAAATATATGAGAAGAAGGGATCGGCCGGGGTTTTAAATAGATATGGTTTCGAATCTGCTGCATTTATTTTGCTATAATATTCTGTTTTGTTTCAAATTGCCAATGAAACTGTTTCTTTTTAGAGCCATGAGAAACAGGCCACATAACATTCGTGGACACAACATACGAGTAAGTCCTGTCCTACAGATAGTGAATCGAAAGAAAATGATCCTAGCAAGAGTCCCATTTTCTTGCTGAATGAGGACAGTCTCTTGCATATGTGCCGCTCGGTGCCCTAAGAAATCTATCTAAAATTTGGGTAGGATTTAGTGGCATTGTAGAAATCACACTCCGACTTACGCAAGCTCTAACAACTGACAACGATAATAATCCACTAACATTGATGGAATTTAAAAAGATTTGCTCAAATTTGGACATTATCTTCACCAAATCAGAGATCTTGATGAAAATAGTTTGTGCTTCCCTAATCGAACTTTAAAATTAATAGCGCAAATGTGTCCAAATTTGCGCGAACTTCAAATGGTTCTTTTAGTCAAAACGAATGCAATTGTCTTTAAGGACATCGGCGTAAATTTCCATTATTTGACCCAACTAAAATTGACATATTGCAACAGTGATGACGGCATGGAAATTGGTACCTGTAATTTGGTAAATGTAGAGTATATTGATTTTTCGCGCAACCCTTTAGCTGGAAGATGCTTAGAAAAGTTCCCTAAATTAGTAGGTATATTTACATTTGAACTCCTGTAGGAATATTCGACCAAGTTTTTTGAACAGCATTTGCGAAGGATATTGAAATGGTTAGAAATAATGTGTTGCAGCAATTTAACCAGCGACTGTCGTCATTTTTGTAGCTAGAGGATTTAACTTTGGTACAATAATACTTCGGTGAAATAGTCAGGTCAAGTTCGAAGATGAGCAAAATCGGGTAACTCCTGATTAGTGTTGCCATATAAGCGTGGATCATTTTAATACAACAATGCTGATTTTGTTAATTGAGTTTTTACATGTTAATTCTCTTTCATTCAATAGATATGTGTTGTTATTGTTGTTGTGATCGGTACCACGTTAGACTTTCGAAAAATTCTTTCATAGTTTTTCATTTCATGCCTCCCTGAGTAAAATATAAACACGCTAGTGGCCGTAACTTTTAAGATATTTGAACCAAATTTTATTATGTTATTTGTAGGATTAATAGCTCAGTTAAGTTCGTTCATGAGCAAAAGTCGGCCCAAAAGGGTGGTGCCCGGAAAGAGGGTTGCAATTTTGAAAAACAACTATATTTCGGCCCCATTGGATTTTATAGAGAAACTTTATTGGCATAAATTAGAGTACTCTCTATACAGTTTACGGTGACCGATTCAGGGGTTGTGGGGGTGGGGGTAGTAATTCGAAATTTTTCAAACCACGTCTTGTGGGATATCGTTGAAAAGCTCTTGATGAGTAGTTTATAAATCAATAACTACTTTCCCGATTTTGAAATAAATTACTCCAATAAATCCAATCAAAACAATTCGAAATCTGCCTCAGCCTGTAGGCCTGCCGAAAGAGATTTTTTATTACTTGATCTTGAAATTTTTCAGAAACTTTCCTGTTTCACAGGCTTTTTCAATTTTATTAAGAATGAATCTCTATGCGGTTTAACAGCTAGGGTATTTCATAATTAATTGGTCTAAACCATTTATTTTTCCGTACTAGTTTTTCTTTTTTCTTATCATTCTGCATGGTACTTCAGCACAATTTCATTCATTTATTTTTTCAGGTATCCAGTGTAACATGTAATGAGGAAAACTGGTGTATACATACAACATAATGAACTTAAACAAACCTTTTCATGTTAATCTAAGCCAATGCAAATATATTTTGAATTTTTGGAATTTTTTGTTTTATAAACATCGTTTTGAAATTTTTCGACGGATTCAAAAAGAAATAATTGAAAACAGGATTTTATGTTTCGTAACAACCGAAAGAGGTAAAGCATCTGTGGGTGATATTAGTTTCATACAAGCGGCGCGGCGGCAGGAAAATATCCAGTGCAAGAAGCTTCCTTGAAATCGGAAGAAGCTGGACCTGCGCAGAAGGTTTGTATAGGACCACATTTGATTTGTTCTGAAAATGGTGAATTTTTCGAAATTGTTTTGAATAAAATATTCTTTCCTTTTTATTGGAGCAAATATCCCTATACTTTTAAGAATTAACAATTCACTTAATAAATCTATACAGCAGAAATTTCAAAAGGATGTAGGATGGATGATTAATATTAAGAAATCAAAAATCGTTTTGAATACAAAGAAATTTTTCGAATTGTTCAACTTATTTTCAGAGACCCAGATTGAATCGTTCCGGGGAATTTGAATTAGTAAAGGGTAACAATATTACATCTCTCTTTAAGTAAAAAACCTCCCTTAAATATTTCCACTTTATTTCTCTTTTCATTCAATTTCGTATTAACAGTAAATGCTTAAAGTATACTTTAGGTCTGACGAGTATTTTTGCAAGTGAAGTGAGATGTCGCCAGAGAAATAATGATCTAGCAATAATTTGTAATAAAACGAAACAACATTAGAAACAAAACGTGATTCCTTTTATTTATTTACTCTATCAGAGCCACAATTACCACTATTCGCCTACACGATAAAATAAATTTTAAAAACATTCGTCCTCCGAATTATCCTAAGTTCATCTCGCTCCAAGTGCGTTTTGACTTACTTAACTACTGACAATTATAAATATTCTATTCATCTAGTAACAATAATCGTTAGTTAAAAAATGTCGCCCGCTACTGCTTCAGAATTGGCCAGCGTCCTCGAATCCACACCATTCCAGACATGAATCCTTCGCGTGATTGAAGATAATTCAGGACATTTAGATGTTCCTGTTACAATCGCAATTATTCATACAAAAATTTATTCACATTTTGTTGTATTGTAAACTTGTTTTTTGATTAATGAAAGGTGTTGAGCGGTCAGAGGAGCTGGTAAAAACAAAAGCACACGAATATCATAAGAGGACTTCCTCTGTTTCTCAAGACGATCTGCAGACTTCGCATTCGCCTCGTGTTACTTATAATTGTCGAGCATTTAATGTTTGTGTTCTCGTCTATTTATTATTTTGTTCGATTCGATATAAATATAAATTGTCTGAAAATGTTGATACCCTGTTGCTGAATTTATTACTTTTATTAAATATCTGTTGTGTATCCTTCTGGTTCGTATGTGCGGAAGTTTCCTCTCGATTTATTTGGATACATTTTCAATGGATCTTCGAGATTTTATTATTTATATATACTATGTTTTTACAATATATTATGAATAACTTGACCGATAACCATTTATATTTTCATTTATTTGTACATTTGGGTTTTTAGCGTATACTAATTATGGATTTTTTTTGAAATTAAATACTGTTGTGTTGGAACTTGGAATTGAATATAATCGTATCGTTTAGTTTCTCGCTCAAATTTGATAGTAAAATTGCAAAAACCAATATCCACATTAATTTTACAACATTTCAGTAACGCCCTGCAGGACTAATTAAAATATCCCCGAATTTTACCAACGATTAAGACGATTTGCTTATTTATTTATATGTTGTTCTTTTCAATTTGATTTTTTTCTTTGGCTGTTTTTAAAATTACGTTAGAACTATTTACAAAATTGTTTTTATATTTCTGGTCTATTTCAAATTATCCTAGTTTGTCGCATCTCTTATGAATTTCTTATCTTTAAACATTAATTTTGAATTCATGCACAGACATTTATTTTTGTTATTCTAATTATTTGTACATAATTACGCAACGCGTTTTTTCATAAATTTTACCAAAAGTTATTTATTAAATGTTAGAAATTTCGCCGACACCAGCTCAAGAACTTGAAATCCTTGATTTTAGCAAAATATTAATCAATATTTAAATAAAACTGGAAATATTTTTAAAATTCAATAATTCTTCCTTGTTATTAATTTAAATATTGGATATTTTTTGTTGGGAAACAAACAATTTTTACAAATATTGAGATAAAGAAAATGAGTTTGTCCTAACAATTTCGCAAATTATTAGAAATAAAAAACAACTAAAATCACAAGTCGTCCTCTTTTGAATCGCAGGCGAGTTCAACTGTTTTCAGGATACTGTCTCCTTTCAACTTTGTACATGAACTGCGTGAGCTTCAACAAAGACACACAGATTTAGGAGCTTCAAATGTTGCTCCTTTTAAATAAATTTCTATATGCGAGTGTCGATTCCCACTTTCACTTTAAAATTTACTTAATACTAATTTTAAGAAGTGTTCAGGTTAATTTACATTCACACGTTTCGCTGTTCCGTCGCTCTGTACATTACTCACTAATTTTGTTACATTATAATTTTGCTACGAATCAGTTAAGTCTACAATGATTTCATAATATTTTATTTATACATATAATGTGTGTAAGGTTGTGCGCCCATTTGTCGTGGGATTTGATCAAATTTACCATTGAGAATAGGATCATGAATTCATGTCAGTCTTAAAAAACACTTGTAGCAGCATTTTTTTTTGGTTTTTTTGCCGGAATTGTTTGATTAGATTACATCAAAAGTTGCACTCACGAATGGTGTTTTCGCATCCGTATTATATTATTTAAGTTTTCGAATAAACCAAACTATCAGAAATATTTCGTGCAGAGGTAGACAAAACGTAACTTCTATTTTATTCTTAGAGCACTCGAACTTCCTGGAAGTCCTTGAGAGTTGTATTGTCACAGTGTTCACCTGTTATACATATTTATCAATTTACATACATCTAACATTCATGGCTATTTGATGCTCATTGGGGGTTAGAAATCGTTATTTGTTTAGTTATATAAGATAATATTTGCTAGTGCACATCTAGTGTTTTTATACTTTACAATCGCTAATACATAGTGTAAAATTCATTTTTTACAAGCTCTCTACTATAGCTACAAATATCTTGTGTTTATACCCTGTATTGATTTTGTTTTTAAGTTTGCTTTATTCGTTTCGTAAAGAGTAGATAAAGTTGTTGTATATGGACAGTTAAAAAACACTTTGTTTTTATTGAAAACTTCATTAGTGCAACTTTAGATGCGCGATAGGTTCAAAGATATTTACAGCTCGGTTTTTCTACAGGATTCCATTTGATGAAATCGAGAATTAATTGTTGTTAAGTTTCAAAAGTAAAATAGTATAAAGTTATAAACATTGTTTCAAATATGTATAGAACAAAATTCAGCTTAGTAAAACAAATTCTGTATTGCACGATTTTCTTATTGTACCTAATATAAATTGATTTTAATTATGAGAGCAAATATAAAAAAAAAATTAATTTAATGGATAAATTTTATAATTGTTTGGGAAATAGAAATCTGAGATAATTAAAATCAAAGGATTAACAGGATAGAGAAATCACACAATGAAAACAAAAAAGCAATAAAAAGAGGAAGGAAAACTATATTTAAAATGATCCAACAATTTTTTAAACAAATTTTTATTACATTGCAACGAATCTATCAAGATCAAAAGATGCTTAATAAAATTCGATAACTTAATTATAAAACAAGCAAAATTAATAATAAAATAAAGAAAAAATAAACATATAAAATAAAAGTTCACAATTTAATTTAAAGCACCATTTGTGGGGATTCTACGTAAATATTGCCTTGATACTCATATAATATATACTTTACACTTCAACGTTGGAAAATTAAACTAATTATTTAAATTAAAACTTACGTCACAGCTAAATTGAGAAAAAAAAATAGGATACAGTGTCCTTTGTACACAGGAAATGATTGTACAATACTATGTCTATGTAGTTGGGTTTTGCGAAGGTTAAGTTCTCATTATAAAAATATAATTAATCAATTACTTTAAATTAAAGAAAATTAATTAGGTAGTTGGAATACTGCGGCAAGTTTCAGTGAAATTCGTGCAATGAAAAAATATCAATGGAAGGATAATGTTGCAATGAGAAAATGCTCTTTAGTGTTTTAATGGATTTAAGATATTCTACAATCCTATTTAGTGGTGTCGGTTCGGCGTTTCCGTTTCGTCCTTTTAACTTTCCGCCGCGAGAATAGGTGAGGGAAGAAGATCGGGTTGGTGGCCCAATCTTGCCAAAAATTTCAATCTTGCCCATTTTGTTGGAGCATCTCGCGACGGTCCTCACGGTTCAGCGCCAGAGGCTGTGAGAATTCATCTTCCAAGGATTGCTTTGATCGATCCGATTTACAGTCTTCGTCAATATTCATGTGCATGGAGGGCTGATGTCGTTCGGGGGGTAGTAAATTCAACATGCCCAGCGGTAATCCAGGAAAACCGCTTGGAAAATCCGGATAGAATCCTGGTGGAAAAGGATTGAATATTGGATTTGGACTTGAAAGTAAATCCGGCTCAGAGCTGGAGCTTCGATTCATAGGTCCTTCGAGGTCCTTCATGTCTTTGGTCCGATTCTCATTCATTCCCTTGTTATTGTTGTTATTGTTATTGCTGCTGTTCATTCCCATTGTAAGGAGCTCAATTGGGGGTCCACTAATGCAGTCTTTGCGCAACTGTTCAAGCTTCAGGCTCTTTCCATATTTTCCACGAACATACATTAACAGCGAATTGTAAGGAATCCCGAATATCCTTGATGCTTGACTGGTTGTCATTTTCTTGTTCCACACATGCTGCAGAGCTTCTGTTAATTCGGCATTGGTCCATGACCTCGGTGGTCCGCCTCTGGGAGCTGAATGTTGACCCTTTGGTCGGGACACTGGAAAGAAATCAAACAGAACAAATTTCGTTTTAGTTTTGTTGATTTTTAGAGGCTGGAAATTTTTCGATAATCGTATCTAATTGGACAAACGAAGCGTTCTCTTATATCAATTGAGTTTTTCTTGTCAATGCCAATAAAAAAAAACAAAATTGTGGAAAGCGCGATTTTTATTGCGACTTCACTTCAACTTTCCACTTCACGCATTCAATTTCGTTAGGCCATTTTCCAGCAATGAAAAAAATATAACAAAATTGGGAGAAAAAAAATTTGGTGTTCACCTGCGAATTTTCATCGGATCAACTTCGTCGCTTGATTAATTTCTGTTTGCCTCGCCTCTATGTCGCTTTTCTTACCCCTCAGCTAAAGATTTTAAAAAAAACGAGACAAAAACCAAAAAACAAAAACTGTAAATCGCATGACTTGATTTCTTCTCCAATAATTTCTCGCCTTTCTCGCCGTGATCTTGTGATCCTCTTGTCCTCAACGCTAATTTGTCATGTCCATTGATGCCGATCACCTGTGTTCACTGTTCCAAGTACGATTCGGCGACCACATGTGTCATGCACGAGTACACTCCCCGGACGAAGTGTTTAATATGCGCGTACACATTTCATGTAGAACTGATTGGGCCCAGGTGAACAGCGACGAACCAATGTTAGTGGCTTTTTCTTGCTCATTACCGATCAGAATCGCGGATCGGGATTGATAGGTTTCCCACAGTATGAGAAAATGATTAAAACGATCAGTGAAGCACTTGTTGCGATGTTCGCACCATGCTCACTGATTTTTCAATTACTTACCGCCAGGGGGTACATGTGCGTTCGTCCCACCCCTATCTGGGTTAGTACCGTGTGCGCAAACCACTTTTCGCTAACATGATGATTTGTGGTATTTGTGGAATGTAATTTAAATTTTTAGTTTTTTGCGAATATCTGGAGATATAATTGAGGTCTAAGGACATGTGAAATCCGTGACACTGCATCCACCTTCCTTGCCCCCAGGGATCAGACCACAATACCTCATACGTGGGCACGGCAGGGGAGGGGGAATGGAATTAGTACAGCTACCATGTTTCCTTGTTTCTTCACTTCTATACTTAATTCCCGGTTGATCGTGGCGTTGTGCAGCTCCGGTGCCAGAAAATCAACCTGCACACGCTCATGATACAAAAAGGGGATCAGTTTTTCGAATTACTGAAATGACAAGGCGCCCCATCATGCCAGTTGGATCTGTGGAGCCCACAGGACGGCTTAGCACCACCGCAGCCACATCGTGCACCTCGATGTACTGAAGCACATGGGTGTGTGAATGCTCAGGAAAAATGCAGAACGAGATTAAACCATTATCTGATGTTCGCTGATAACCTTTCAGGTGGAGTTCCCAAGTCATGATTACCCCCTACGAGCCTGGCATCGAAACCATTCAGCGACGATTCCCTTCGTGAATATGCAAAACGGGCACTTCTCTATATCTGCGCAAAACAATGAGCCCACAGTGGGATGAAAAGTTTCCTTCAATTTTCCGACCTCAATCATTAAGTCTCATTTGGGTACCGGATCCCGTGCGACAAAAAAAAGAAACAGACTAAAACAACAACAACAACTACCAGCTCGACCGGATCCATCTGTAGATTGCTGTTTAAGTAGTCCCTGTCTGCGCAGAAGACATCTCGATTATGATCTGCCAGCAGATATTGAAGTTTACCCCCAACTAAATTTTCCATCTGGACATCTTCTCACGTTTACATTTACCGTTTATCATAATGTTCCAGTGTCTCTTTCTTGGTCCATTTCATCTGATCTTATCGGAGACAAAAGTGTCACTACGGTAATTATACCCCGAAATGACCACATGAACTTTCGAAAGTCTATGATGACTTCATGATTTTCATAAAACATCCAACAGGGAAATTATGTTAAAAAAATTAATCCCAATTTCGACAAGATCACGCACTCAAAACTGATCTTCAATTTATATCGAGGGATCTTGCTCGACTGAGTTCCATTAGTATTGTATTTATTGTTGTTTTTTTGCGACAAGTTAATGTTTTATTCTTGTTCTGGGAATTCATCTTTCTTTCATATAAAGCCATATGTCAAGAGTTTTTACTCGATTAAAATTGTTTTTTTGCTTAAAACTAAAAACAAAAAAATAATATGTCCATTTGATAAAAATTATTATATAGAGGGGAAGGATGGGCATAACGGCAAAGCGAGTTTGTAAGGCTGTACAGTACTGGTTGCTATCCTGCGGCAAACTAACGAAGGTTATCGTCACAGCCCCATTAGTTGATAAATTTTTTTAATTTATTTACCACTTCTTACCTCTTCCTTACTGCTGCGGATATAATAGCCACTTGGGTAATTTTTGGGAAATTGAATATTTGGGTAATTTGAATTTCTCTTTTTCCAACCATAAGGAATAAAATAACTTCTTACATCCACTAAGATGGTTGATGTGCTGTGTATATTCTATAATTTTGAAGTTTCAATAACGATTAAAAATCAGTATACAAAATTCAGAAAACATTAGTCCGGCCGTTATGCTTCTCCTTCCCCTAATTAAGATTTAAGGATATACATTTAAGTAAAACTTACTTTTCTTTTTTAAGAATGGTGGATGATCGTTTGATAAGCCTCTAGGATCTGACATTTCCATCAAAGGGTTGTAGAGTTTGCCAGGGTCCATTCCGGGTGGAAAAAGCCCTAAAGGTGAGTCCAAGCCGAACACTGCAAGTAAATATTAAATACTGTAATTGACTAATTGCCACAATTAATATTGTCCTTTCATTGACATTCTTCTCAGTGATATTCAAATTCTGGAAACCGGGATTCCTTTCATATTTTTCAGTTAATGAAAAAAGTTTTTTTTTTTTTTTTAAATATGATACTATTAAATTATAGTTTCTTAACTAAATTCTGCCGATTTGCCGGAAAAAAGAACCTTTCAAGGAAGTGAATCTCTCTGGTCGTCCGTGTTCGCCCCCTCGCGATTTACGCCGGAGGCTCCAGATCCAGAGCCGCCAATTGCCTAAGTAACCGCGGTTCCGCGACTGTAATAGTTCCCGCACAGGTTTGATTGAGGCTCGCGGCACAATCGGGGCCGCGAGAACAATGGATAGGTGTAATGTGGAAATGGTGGGTTCTTGGGTGCGTTCGGTGCATATGTCAGCTGGCGTTGAACAAGCGCGCGAATGCAATCCTTTTGCACATGATCTCTGCGAAAATGAAAACCTATCCGGGAGGGTCTGTACGTCGCCGACTACTTCCAGTCGATTTTCCGGCGACCGAACAAGGGAGCAGGAGGCCTCTCGCGAAAGGGGGATGATGATATTCGTAGTGGGTCCAGCGACTTGAATTGCCCGGGGCTGTCGATTGTTTTGAGTAGAAGTTCAGTGGGTCTGTCGACCGAGATGAGGTTGGGGCGCCTTCACTGGAATTCGGGATTGCGTTACTTTCGATTTGTATGGCCACAGGGGGGAATCAGTGCACAGACCTCTAGAAGTCTGCGTTCCCTCTATCCGCCCCTCATGCAGGTCGAACTGTGCATGTGTTAAATACCAGCAGGAACAATCCGAAATGAAAAATTACCAACAGTAAACTGCTAATAACCTTCCACTTTAAACTAACGAGGCATATCTGTGCCACTGGATGACGGCATCCATACGTAAATCAAACAACGTCGGCGGCGGCTCCTTGCCGCACCACACGATGGGGATGGCAGGATTTAAAGAAGCTCCCCACAGTTGAAACCTTCTTCAAGGAGTGCAGAGTATTTTTTTTTGTTTCGGTTCGGTTTTTATTTTCTTATTTTCGTGTTATCCATCAGCCTGTTCGGATTCGAAAGGCGACGGTGTGCATGTGTGTTTTTCCTCGAGTTGCATCCAGGAATCAAATCAAACAAACCGAGTGGTGACATTTGCTTTCGCATGGGGATGAGCACCACGAGGAAGGAAATTCTCCCACCCTCCCTACACTCTGCATATCGCTCCTCTGGCTGGATATAAGGGTGAAACAAACGCATAAGCTTATATACATAGTCCTTGCGAAAACAGACAAACAAACGCACATGCAGTCATTATTGAATCCAGAAACGACAATTTCGGCGAAGCTTTTGCGGCTGAAGGAAATTATCACAGTACGATGGGGTTTAGCGCGATTGCAAGGTTAGCGGATGTCGGTAGCGTCTTCCTTTGCCATCCTGCCACCACATATAGTCCACCCCATTCCCAACTTAGAAAACGGGCCTCCGTCTGTGAGAAACCTTCTGCCGGTTTTTCTTTACTCGCGGATATAAAGAAAAAGTGCTACCGCCTTATATTTCTTTTTTGGTAACTTCCCTCCTTCCGCACGTTTTTTCTTCCTATCGTCAGGACCAAGTGCAGTTCCCTGTGTTCCTGGCGAGGAAAGTTTTCTTAATGATTTGACTATCTCTCGTCCTTGTTGGCTTTTAATGTCATTCCTCGTCTTCTATTTTTTTTATACATCCTTGTTTTTTATTCTATTTCGTCAAGTGGTGAGTGTTTTCAAATATAATATGTGTGCTTGTGTTAGTGGCACTCTATACTATATGCCTCAAGGGTGGTTTCCTTACAATATTTATCTTTCGTTTAGGTTGACGGTTGGAAAAGGAAAAGTCTGAAAATGCGGTAAAACGACGGATTTAAATAGAGGTGGTGGGTTACCTGAAGGCGACTATGTTTTAGTCAAATCGCTTGCGAGAGACACTTGCAGAAAAATGGAAAAAGAAAATGTTGAGATGTTGAGGTGAGCTCATGTGGAGCAGCACATTTCGAGCCACTTAATTAACACTTCCACACGCTCTCAATTGCACTCATATTTGGAGCGAACTTTCATTGCACTGAACTAACTCCAACAAGGACGAGTTTTGCTCCTTGATGCAAGTCATGACACCCAATTACATTGTAAGAAGTGCACTAAGTTGCTAAAATTTTAATGTTTTTAAAAGAATACAGAGTGCGCCACAAGTTGGTCTTGAAATATAAGTTTAAAATTTCAGACTCGGTGAAGTCTCGAAGATTCTGTGAAAGGAATCTGGACGAATAAAAAAAAAACTTTACAATTATATTCTTCGTGTATAGTACACAACAAATATGCTTTAAGAACTCGTTTAAATAAAAAGGAGAGATTTCAACAAAATGCTTTTGAATTATTATTCCAAAATGGTACTCACTGTGCGGTGGAGTTAATGTTAGAGCCGATGACATTCCAGGAAACGGCAGTGGGGATGGCGGATGTGGGGGACCATCCGGGGGATTAAAATGCGAGGGCAAACTCATCGGTGAACTGGGTGTGAAGTCCTTATTCATGCGACTCACACTCTCCTCCATACGGTCGTGTCCGTGGCCCTGATGCGAATTCGCCATGTTCATGATGTTGTTAGCTGCCAATTGTTGCTGATGGTGATGATGTTGGGCCGCTGCGGCTGCTGCTGCCGCCATTGATAGGTCCACTTGCTCCATCCGGAATGGGCTTTCGCTATCTATTCGTCCTTCCATAGATTCACTTTTCATACTTTGACTATCACCTCCGCGCGGATTCATGTGGGAGGATTGAAATGGATTTGGTGATCTAGTAACTGATGATTGTTTGTTTAAGTGTCGAATATCCTTCAAGGATAACACAATTCGACTGTTATTATTGTTGGTCGGGGAATCATCGCGACGTGAATCTTCATTGGTTTTTTTTGTGCATAAATTTTCAGGTCCTTCAGAATTATCTTGTTGTCTATTGGTGTCGTTTTGCGGTGCGTTATTGTCGCCGTCTAAACTCGACAGAGGACGCTGCAAATCCTCATTCTTCCTCTTATCTTCATTTTGATGGGAGCCTTCTGTCTTAATATCAGTGTCGTTGGGCTGTGGAGAGAGGGATTTACTCAGGTCATGGGGAGCACATTCTCCCGATCGTCGTCTAGGCCGGGCCTGTTTTCGTCTGGGCATTGGGGATGTACACAAATCTGGATTCGACACATGACCGCTATGATTATTGTCGGCGAACACATGAGAGGGCAGCAAGAGTTTCGAATTTGTGTTAACCATTGTCGGAGCTTCGTCATCATAGTTCGAGCAACGTCCAAGATCCGAGGTCAGCAGGGATGTGTCCATCATTCCAAAGTCATCTGGGGAAGCGGCTGGAGTGGGGGTGTTGCCAGGAACTGAGTTCTCAACCAAACCGCGAACCTGCAGAGATTCACCGGCCTGGATCAGAGTTTGAAGCCGTTCCTGAGGCACACTGATCTCGCCGCGGTACATGAAGTCGACGATCGCTTGCACAACCCATCCGCGAAAATCTTTTAGAACGATAACGGGATGTTTGCAAGGAGTCTCTGAAAACACACGTTGAAAAAATGGGGAACACGCGGACAACACCATTTTATGAGCACGAATACTTGTCTCTGCGCACACTAAAGTCACATCCACGAGGGTTTTGGTTTGGAGGAGGGTATCAAAGGCGCGAAGGATGTGGTTCTGGTGATTATTCCACCGCAAGCTGTAGTGATCCTGAGTGGTCATGGTGGCAGTTTCTTGTTCCTTTCGCGACCTTCGCATCGGTTTTAAATTTGTTATCATTCGATTATTAAATCCAAAATCACACAAGGATGTCGTCGTCTTCAAGTCGTCCTCACGAATTCATAGTCGCAACAGAAATATCTGAAAAGAAAATGCAACTCATCAGATACTGAACAATTGAATATAACAAAAGGTACAAAATTTTCGGGTAGTCAAAATTCAAGGACACTCGCAAATCTTTTGAATCCACTCAACAAACACTCTCACACGGCGTACTAAGTAATCCTTTAACTTATCGTGAAAATCACTAAACAATCAAGAAGACGTGTCGCAGGATCAAGAGTCGCTATTCTGGAATATGGAGTCCGGAATGCTCGGTAACTAATTAACGGGTTGATTATGCATGTATGGAGTCGAGTTTCATCCCTGGCATCCAATCTGCGCGACAAAAAACCCTTTAATGTATATCCTTGATGAGGGGAGTGGGCTCCCATATGACTCTTTTGTTTTATCACCTAGAGAACGGTTATTTTGAAGGTTCCTCAACTACTAAATGCCAAGGAAATTTAGTGTGAAACAATGGGGGAATTTTGGGAACACTTCCTTTCTTAATTTCTTTTATGCTTGGGAGAAGCGCGGGGTCTGAACAAGTATGCAAATTTTTGCATGATTCGTTGGCATTCAGTTGAAAAGGACTTTCGCTGTTCACTGATGTACGAAAATTTTTTGAATATTTGTGAACATTATATTGTATTGCGGAAAGGACACTAGCAGCTTAGTTTGTTGGAACTTGAAAATTTGAAAATAAATTTTGGAAAATAAGGCAAAAAAAAGCAAAGCAAAATAATTAATCAAAAAGCAAATTTTACTAAATTGTCCATAAATCATCATAAAATTTCGCCAGTTAAGAAAACTTATTCTATATAATAATTACAGAGTTTTATTATATCCCGAATTTGACTTTTCAAAGTATGTACAGTAGGATCAAATTGTACCCGGTGTTTCGGTTAAACAAGTGTTCGGGTGTTCGGATTTGCAGGATCCTATGTACTTCCCTTTTTACGCTCACTCAAGACTTGCATTAGCTATTTTTGTTATCAATTTAATTACACTTATAATTAATAATTATTATTAGCTGAAATAACAACACAATAGGAAATTTTCATAACTTTTTTTTAAATTTTGAAGTCAATAAAAATCGAAAAGATATTATTAATATTACAATAACTCATCATAATTGCATGTTTTTTTCTTTTTATTGCTTTGTAATATTTTAAAACACGCGAACTCTCTTTTTACAATTTATCGATATTTCAGATTATGTGAAAACGTTAAACAGAGATGAAAATATATAGATTATAAACAAAAGAAATAACAGTAACTACTTTTAATTTAGTTTGTTAAGAGTTACGATGAAAACAAAGAAAACAAAACTTTTCCAGAAATTGTTGTATTACAAAATTTGTAAAATTTTCCATTTCTTCGAATAACTAATGTTTTTACAAGTGCTTTTTTAACTTTATTAAATGTGGATTTCCTTTTTTGGATTCACAAAAAAAAGCTTAAATAAAGAAGACAAATGTACAAATGAAGATAGTGTTTTTTTTTTTTCAAAAGTGTAAGATAAATTAAAAATATCTTATATGACAGGTCACAGAAAATTTCTTTGAAATCCCACAAAATGTCATTTTTATTCTCTTTAAAAACAAAAATGGAGTTTTTTCACTATTCGAATTCAAGGTCTTTGAGCAAATTTTATTCATACGCTATAAACATTTCTTATATAATAATATTTTTCGTCCAAGTACATTATTCATGGAAGTAAATGAAACTCACGCATAGTAATATTTTTCGTATGTACCTTTTTAATAAAGGAAAATCAGATGTATCCCTCTCACTTCCGGATGAATAAATCCACAAAATACTTTATCATTAAAATTACCACAAAATCACTTTCTCATTTAAAATTCCTTGTTTTCTTATCACTGAATCAATCACGATCAAACACAATTGGCACACTTGTTTACAGGCGGAAATATTCACCGAATTCCTTCCCTAAATAAACATTTTCGTCACTACGTATGCGAAGTCGGTGAATTGTCTAATGAGGAAAATTTTCAAAAAATTCATGGAAATTGTAAATCACCACCCTTCGGGGCAAGATATGTTCACAACATCGCAGGATCACTGTCTCGCAGGGAAACAACGACTATTCACTGGAAGTGCCAGGATCATAGGTGTGGATCGTGAATGCACCACAGAAGGATCAACTCGCAGGAAGTTCAGCAAGTGTATGAACGACTGGCTGAATACATTCCTGTGATTTATGACTCCAGAAAGGATCGTTTATTGCTCGAGCACATTAGTTCCCAGACGGTCACGAACAATTCCAGGGATTCGAACAGGTTCCGGGAGGTACCTAAACTGCAATTATAACAGGTAAATTGCAAGAGGATAAAGTGCAAGATCCTTGGAATTCACTCGATTGTTTGTTCAAGGTAACCGAAATTATTTTGTTTATTTTTTTTTGTTATTTTTTGTTTTTATTTAAATTTCAAGCGAACCGATTACAATCACTGATTTCATAGCAGTTAGATTAAACTAGAAACTAAAGGACATTGCACTAGTGACTTCTGCAGAGGGCACACACAATAAACATATCAACCGATGTCTCCGCCACCAGTCCCTTAACTAAGTTTCAACCACTCATTTAAGTTTCCACAATTGATAACTGCTTTTTATTTTTTATCTTATGTACTGCACCTTCATCTTATGTGATCGTCGTGTGACTGACTTAGACCGACTGAACGAACAGAAATTATCGTCCGTATATCATTCACGAAACTTGGAAGCTTGGGGGGCGATGTCAGGTGGCATCTCACACCCTTATCGCACATTGAATATGTTGTGTTCTCACGTATACAGTCGCAATCCATATGTTTATCACTCAGTTTTAAGGATAAATATCTACGCATCACACTAGCGGTACACACACCCGCGCACATGCATGACGAATGGAGGGCTGTTTTTATCCTGTTCGAATGAGAAACGGCACAGTGCTGGTTCGAAACAAAACTGGATTCAGTTATATTCCTGAGCCACCTATTCTGCCTACAACGGAATCGTTCCATGACGCGGGTGGAACACCCCCCATCTATTGAGGGTTGTGGGTGCGAGAGGAGTGCTCAGCGCCAAACGTTCTCGTCATTACACAAAACAATCCGTGTGCCTATCGGGATTGGTTTTATATGTGCCAAAAGTAAATCACAACATGTGAAGGAGAAAAAGCCGTTCAACTTTCTCCCCTGCAAGGTCGACGGTTTCGTCTCATCCCTCAGGAACTGAATTCGTACTCTCCTTTTGAGCATATATGCCACGTTCTCGGGGGCACGTATGTGCTGCAATAATATCGGCCCTGGGGAAACGATTTTGCTGTGGAACAACCCTATCGAGACGGGGCGATAAGGACATCGACTGCGCATAATCAATTCCAAGAGGTGCGGAGGGCTTGTATAGAACAACCCTCCTTTTGGGCTCGTATTTTACTCAGCATGAACCCCTTCGCTTATTACTCTTTCAACACGGCATGAAACTATAATTCCATTCCAACGGTTTTCTCACGTGCTCTACCCCTTCGGAAAATGGCAAAAAAGGAGGGTGCACAATTCTCCGCCAAAGAAGAGCAAGATAGACCAGGAATTAGATGGGGAATTTGAATCCTTAATGAACACCTATACACGCAATTATAACGGTGCCTGATTCCAAAACAGTGTTGTTGTAAGCATCTAACGAAAATGTAAATTTCTTTCCTCTTGCGATTAAGTGCCTTTTTATGTTTCTTTTTAAATTACACTCCGACTTTAGGATAATTACAGTGGCTTGTCAAATGAATTAATAAAATACAATGCAATCAGCTAAATGGATTCTGCATTGCATGTCCTTATATTTCATCAGGACTAAAATTGATTTGTGGGTTTTGTCTGGATCTGGAAGAAGGACGAACAGGCGACTTATGTGGATTTTCGATTCAGTTTTATTGGAGGATTCTGGAAACCGTATTCGATTTTTAATAATTTACTTATTGGGACATAAACTTTGTATCAGAATGTTTCATCAGTTTTCTGTTGCTGAGGCCATGAAGTCCTTGACAGAGAGATTTTTAAAATAAATAAAAAAATATTGAAACTAGTGGATATATATTTAAAATTATTTTTAGTTGATACAAAGCACTAGAAAGCGAACAAGAATAATTTTAAAGGAATTTTTTTTCAAAAAGGAAAAATTAAATATTAAATAAAAATAACACATTTCCATTTACTTAATTTTTATGGCAAAATATTAATTACAGTATTGCTTAATTTGTACAGGTGACTGTAATTTATTAAAATAAAATGGAAAAAACGAGCACAAAACAAAAAAGTTTTACTCAGCATTCACCCCACATAAAAATTGTATCCTTTTTTAAATTGGGGTGTTCAGGAATAATGATGAGCTGATTAAAGAGGAGTAAATTGAGAGGAGAGCGTGTCAGATTCCACAAATATTCTCATTTTCATCAAATAACATTAAGTCAGATGCTTAATTGAATACATTTTAAATAATAGTTGAACATATTTTGAGAATAAACTAATCCAGGTAACGATTTCAGTTCACTCCACGTGTTATTCCAGTCCTTTTGATCCTTAGATTCTAAACAATCATCCTCTTTGCTGCAGCAGTAAACGTCCATGAGAACCTTCCCTAAGGAAGTGGCTATTGAAAAACGGGGAAAACATTATTTCCCCTGCAGTGGAAATGGCTGAGGGGCTTGGGTAGGCTTCCTTCCACCCGAATTTCCACCGGTGAACAATTTTCAGGATCAAAGGACCCTTTATTCAGTCAACTTAAGGACACTATCAAATTCGGAACTGGTCAACTAATCAGCAAATTCGAGTGTCCATCGGGCCGAGAGGTCTGAATCCTCCGCGAATGGTATCCAACCTGATCCAGGATGTTTCCTTGGGTAGAGGTCACGCGTAAGTTTTTCTTCAGTATCATTGCTGGATATGTGTGTTCGTGACGAGCGTGTGTGCACGAGTGGGTGACATCCTTTCTTGCTCTCTTATCAGGATATGTGGGGTTTGAAATGTTTTTTGTTGTTACTCAACTGATGCTGATATAGTTGTTTTTGTTGTTGCTGTTACTATTTATTGTTGTTGTTGCTGTCACTGTTTCCCGTTTTTGTTTTTTCCATTCTTCTGCTCATTGCGAATAATTATCGCGCACTGTGGATGAATATCTCGTGTGCTTCCACACCCGCACGACCGGTTACGATCCGTCTGTCTTCTTCTGGCACACAGTTTACTGTCCACCACCCCCTTCCGGATGAGTGAATTTTATTTATACTGATGTACTCGCACATCGGTGGATGGATGAGAAAGGATGATACGGAGGAATTTTTATTTCTTTCGAGTTACTCCTTGAAAACGACCCCCGCTCCCCTGTCTTGGGCCATCCGCAGGGCAACGGATGCGATGGGTGAACGTTGTCCCATCCTCCCATATCGGGCGGCCTGTGTGGGAGGGTGTACTGTTGTTTCGTTTTTTGTTTACATAAGTGAAAAGTGAAAGTATGTGTTCACCATGTGAAGAGGAAGAAAATTTTATATGGATACATGGCACATAGGGGATGGAACAACCGTATACGGACGTCGTCCTTCGTTTGTCGACATCGTAGTCGTTGTCGTCGTTCGTATCATCGTCCTTCCCATTAGGAGCACCCAGCATTTTTGGTGCATGAGCTCCGCTTATTGGGGGATCGGTTGCGCTCACTGAAGTTCGGGGGCGGGTATGGCATGTGTGTGAGTGTTTTAATTTATCATTTTGGTGACTCTAATGAGCAAAGAGAAAGGGATAGCACAGCTCACGCGAGGGAACCTAATTCTTAAACTGTTTCAATTCGCCAATAAAATAGTGAGGAGATCTAGAAAACCCTTCACAATTGGTGGGGCTAGGTATGTTGGGCTCCAAGGCATGAATCCGTTTCATACAATCGTTATCAACATCATTGCCACCTAGCGGGAGACCCCCTCAGTTGCTAACGCCATTCTGCCTGCCCCCCACCCCTGGTCCAAAATCATGGTCCGTGTGTACGTAATCCATTACAGCGTGTAATCAGTTCAACGGGTCTCAACTTTAAGCAGTTTCGTTCGCATCTCGGGGTCTCATATGTGGGAAATTCCTTCATACGTGGGCGGCATGGGCCATTGTTCGACTAGGAGTTTGTATTTTTTGGCGCTGGGTTTTCCCACACTTAACACCAATCCTATTCAGTTGGCAGTTAATTTTTTCACACATTTCCATTTTTCTCTGCTTCAATTTTTGAATATATTTTTGTTCATCTTGTATATATTTTGTTGTTGTTGTTGTTGCTTTTTCTCTTGGGTTTTGTTAATGACCCAGTCCGGGATCAAGGAAAGCATGAACATGAAGAACAAGAGACCCGCAGCAACAGCGACGTTTGGATACACAGGTGGGTCGAGGAAATTCGGTTGAACTTCGAAGGAAGGGAACCCTCTGATTTCTTGCGCATCTGATCTTATCGCAACATCTTGAAACTTTTGGTCTAACGGACACAAGTTTGGGGCAGTCATTCAGTTTTCGGTGTGAAGTTTCCACCACGCAGTAATTTTTTTATAATTTTTTTTTATGTTGTGTTTTGGTTTTGGAAGAAAGTTACAAGCAAGAGGACATAAGATGTTGTGGTGGAAGTAGGAAGGAGATGAGAGAAACTTCCCGAAATTCATTTGAGAAATCGTGCACGCACTTCTGCCCCCTGACCACTCCGCATCAAATTAGCTCTGGGAATGGGAAGGTGATTAATTACTTGGGAGCCTTTGTAAAGCTCAGCGTTTCGACAAGCATGACAATAATAACTAAATAACTTCGCCCGAGTCTAATAATTAGATGAGACCGCACTTATGGACACTGGACAAACACCATGGGCTACCGGGAATGGGGGGCCACGCATGCCACAGTAACACCTCGACCAAGATCAATCATTTGTGTCCGTCAGGAGGATAATCACGACGAACTTGTAGTTGTGATAAGAAGACCTGAAGAATGGATACATTAGATAAATCTGTTCCATTAGATGGAGAGATATCGACGATGCTTGGGCGCGGCTTAAAGTAAAACGATCTAATCTAACTCTTCTGTTCTATAACGGTTTTTATTTGTCGCTTTTGAATATCCTACATATTTGAAATTCCTGCTGGCATAAAGTATAAATGAAAACTATATAAAAACTTGAACATCCTTGAATCAAAGGTTTTCATTTAAAATTTAACATTGAGGATTCAGGATCTGTCTAGACATCTCACATCACAGGATGTTCCCTGAGCCGTGTCTATTCTAAAAAAGATGAAAATTGTCCCAGCATGTAGTCAAGCAAGGACAAACTTGTTCCTGGAATTTCAGATAATCACACGTTTTGGATTTGGATTGAAATTTATGTGAACTATTATAATAATGCAAAACTTGTGATAATTGTGTCAATGAATTTTAATAAAAATACTTAAACTTTTCAAATTTTGATTAAAAAGGATATTTTGATCTACATATTTTAAATTACAAAATATTCAATGTTATTGCAGGCAACAAATAACTGTGGATAATGTTATTATTAATATTCTTTCATTATATTTTTCGTCTTTGTTTTTTTTTTTTGAACATATTCCATGGTGCGTTAAATTTAATAACAATACTTTTTGTTTTGCAGATATTATGTACGAAATGAATAAAAGTCTCTTATGGTCTAGTGAATTCTGTTTTTAATTTTCAATTGAAAACAACTTGTGAATGCAATAAACAAAAATTGATTTGACCATTTTTAACTGTAACGAATTAAATCATTATAAATAATTTACAATATTTTTCCCCAATACGAACAAGTTATATTAAATATTTTAATTTTCTTTTCGATTGGTTTCTGATATCGTAAAGTTCAAGAAAAACATTGAGACGAAAAATAAACAACCATAATAAATATTGCTATATGCTGAAAAAAACTAAACTCTTTATGGTGATTTCCAGCAATAAATTTTTATCTTATTTCTTACAAGTGGCAAAGGTTGAGTATTAAGTAATCAGCACATCACCACAGATCAATAAAAGGATTCCTGTAATTAAAACAATACCACAAAGGACCCTTAGATAGCAATACATGCATATATTATATTGACATTTAAGTTTGGGTATAGAATGTGCAACATACAAATCACTTTTGCGATGCCAACTCCATCTGCACTACCCCCTGTGGGCGGACCCCACATTCGCCTGCTGAGGAGACAACTTATGAAGATGAATATAATATATTCATATTGTGAAAGTGTCTCTTGTTCTTTTAGCGAGCTCACAAAATGATAACCATACGAAAATGTTTTAATTTTCGACAGGAAATCAATGAATTGGTTTGCGATTTGTAAAATTCCAAAAGGTCGTGTTCCCATGGCTCTTATCCACCCATCGCGACTTTATCGAGTAAAAAGTCTTAAAACAGCGCCAGAAGTTGGACAATGGGTAAAAGCAGAGCAATTGAGACAGAAACCTCAGAGCGGAAGTGAATGATTTGCATGAGTGGTTATGGCTACTCGCAGGTATGTCAAAAACGGACAAAAACTTAATCCGGTGAGAGGCCGAGGATATATCTAGTCATCGGCAGCTATCCAGAATCTGCGGCGGCGATAAGACACTGGAGGCACCTGCGGGCGACGGGAGAGGAACATGCGACTGTGGGCAAATCCTTTTCTGGATTAATGCCCTCGGGACAGAATGTGACACTGGCGCCAAGAAGGGATCGTTTTCCATAATTACATGTGACCATGGTATTCCTGCATACTCTCCTGTATCCTCAGGGACAAGGACTCGAATTTCTAATTCCACTTACGTCGTCACATTGTTCTGCATGCCAGTGCCGTCTGCTTGCTCCCACCGCCACCTGCCACCAACTTCAGGTTCCTGCGAAATTACATCGTCTCACATGTCAAGGTGTATAGAGGTAGCCTGAAGGCATAGCTAAGGATTTATGTCACCTCAGAATGGCTATAAAATTGATGAGGAATCGTCCTGGGTGTATTGATACAGAAGGCTCGACGCGTTTCGTCTATCGTCTCAATCGGGATTTGCAATTAAGCCAGCGACCGCAAATCAAATTATTATTGATACTGGTGAGGATGGTCTCCTGGGGGGACGGGGTGGCACTAATCGAGTACAGTTTTGGAATTTAAATGTGCCCCAGCATTCGAATATCGGTACCCTCTATTTGAATTGCCACTGAAATTGCAAAAACGACAGCGTCGAGGAGTTCTGTCGGATCGCGAGTGTGGGTGAAAAGATTTGGCCCAGTTAAAAGTTCACATCGTGACGTTGCACGATAGCAGGAGCCCCGGAGGTGATTTCTGGTGTCACTCTGGGGAGCAGATTTGCAACCGGTTTCCAAGCACCCAAGCTACCGACATACAGTGGCAAGTCTTAAACACTCAAAACAAACCTCATTCAGTCAACTTGCTCTAATTGGGGTCGAAATCCATTCAGGGGGCAAACTTAAAACACTTTTATTGCAAATACCACGAAATGCAGTCTCCAAAGTGGCAAAAAAAAAAAAAACAGAAAAAAATTTGTTTGGTAAGTTTGCAACCAAAAAAAAACCACTAAAAGAAGAGGGAAAATTCTAGGTCCATGGAACGCTGTCGTGGTTTGCATGCGGTATGCCAAGGCGATCGAAGGAAATCAATTAACGAGCCGCCCATAACTCATCGATGGAGCCCGAGGGCTGCCGACACCACGCGTTTCGCTTCTGATGTAACTGAACCATGGCGGCGCAATGTCCTTGTTTTGCGTGGGCCATTGGCCACGAGTATTTTCATTTACGGACAAATTTCTTGTGCTGTGCTTTATGAAAATTATCAATTTGAAATAAAAAAAACTTCAGGTAGAAAAACTAGAACGTCTTCCAAGACACTTTTTATTCGAATAACCGCACTCGAGGTCCTTGGATTTATGAATGCCATGTTCGCGTGATATTCAAATTATTCAGGGTATGAAGGTGAAGTTTTTTTCCAGCAGAGTTCAATGGTATTTTGGTTTGCCGACTAAATTGACCCAGAACAGAATAAAGTTTTTTTTTGGTGTGGTTTTCTATGTTACAAAAAACAATAATTTCGGTGATATGCCTGAAGGACATCTTCCAATGAAACAAACATGTATTTCAGATTAATTCAAGGAAATCTATTCAAATTTATATTTTAGGAAAAAGATTTACCGTTTATAATAGAACATTTTAACATTAATTTTGTTTGCTATTACGTGTGTTTTTTTAATTACCTATGCAGATTTTCTTCATACAAAGCGTTTTATCTGGATCATTACACAGATCATGGGAAATTTCATAAAATTCCCATCGTTGAGAATGTGGGCAATTTTAGAGCAAAAGACATCAGTTGCTGTCATACATTTTTGGTCCTAATGTGACAGTGCCGGCTAAAAAAACAATTGCTTTATTCTGATAGAATTTGTCCACCCAAGCATTTCTTATTAGGGCACCAAAGCTGTACTACTAGGTTTTATTTGAGTTCAACAAGTTTGTATTTTCATACATTTTCTTTGTTCTGAAAGCAACGCCGCCCTCTACGTTTGTGTCATTTTCGCTAACTAATTCATTTAATCAAAAATGAATGGAAATACAGACTTTTTGAACTCATATAAAAACAAGTACAGCAGTGCTACAACTTTGGTGCCCTAATAAGAAATGCTTAGGTGGACAAATTCTATCAAAATAAAGTTATTTTTTTTTGACCGGTACTTTCACATTTGGACCACTATGGCTGATGTCCTTTAACAAACTGACAATTTTTGTGAACTTTGTTGACAATATTTTCATTTTTGACAGAAAGTAAACATTATTTGTCTGAAAAGCATTAGCGCAATTATCTTTTTTACAGATCTATTAGCAGTCATCTCTTCGAAAGGTTAAAAAGAAGTAATTGAATTCGGATTGTATTTCAATAGTATAAATTATTATATATGACACTTAGTATATGACACGTAGTCGGACACTTCAAGGCACTGAAAATAGCTTCGGTTTGATATTTCGTATAATTTCCCTATAAATAATAAATTTTTAATGATCAGCATCGGGATCTGGAAGTTAATAAAAAAACACAATTGTTGTGAAATTTTCTTACATACTTCTTACATACTTATCAACAACAATTTTCATAAATTAATAAATGTTGGTGTTTTGGCGAATATTTTATAATTTTCAATTATATGAAGAAACCAAAAACCTCATATAATAATACAATATGTTTTTACGTTTTTATGATTATGTTTTTTCATATTTTTCAATCGTGTTCATTTAATGATAGCACAGTAAAAGAAAATGATTGACTCCAGACCACGAAAGGTGAAAATCCGGTCTCAAGGCACACAATTTATCCATCTTGCTACATTTTATAGTATATTAATAAATCAAGTGTGAGAAAAAAGTAATAGAATCTCAAACCTCATGTTCCTCTCTTTGTTTCGGTTTTGTCTGTTTCTTTTTTGTTTTTTGTGGAATCTTTTGAACATGTTTTATGCTGTGTTCCTCTTTGCAGTGTGAAAATTCTGCAAATATCATCAAATCGGCAGTGAAACCCTTTCGCTGGGTTCGATAACAGTTAACAAATAGGCGCAATAATTTGCTACACATGAAATCATGTTCTTTGTAATTCGGCGTGATCTGTTTTGTATGGCAAATGGAAGATTCCGTATTGGGGAACGGAATGGGGTCCAGGGAATGGCATAGCCCCGGCAGAAAGTGGCGGCCCATGAGGCCCGACCGGCGAACTCGTGTTGCCATTACTCACTAGGCTCCGTAGTCCGTAGGTACCAACGCGTACACGGCCAGCCTGGCTGGGAATGACCACATCCCATCATGCCAACTTTCGTTTGCCTTATTTTACTTTATTTTTTATTATATTTCTTTGTTTTTATTTTCGTCTCCTGAAAATAATTTCCTGAGTTGAATGTATTTTATGGCTATTGAATTGTGACAACTGCGGTGGCTGGCGATCAAGCGAAAAAGTGATTTTTCTTGTGTGAGAAGAGACAAAACAATTGACCGGAATAAAGGAACCGCACGGTTATTTCACAAACCAGGATTTGATCAATTAACGTAAGTGAGGTGTTACCAACAAACCACTTTAAAAGGTGCCAAATTGAGTAATGATCCCGTGATTGGTACGACAACGCTCCATACCACAATGCTCAACAAATGACAAGGCTTCTTCGTGAAAATAAAAACAATGACCAAATTCGGCGACATTTTTGGTAAACGGTCATCAATTTGATCATTGTTCAACACAAAGTACTCATTTTTCATTGTCCCGTCATTTGATTGGTTTCAGACGCCTCAACACTGAACAAAATAGACATTGAAAAACAGTGTTTTGATCCGTTCATGGTAGTCACACAGGAGGCGGTGTTTGACCCCCAGTAATTACTAATTAGTGTTTAAAACTTGCAAAAACCGCGTGTACTGTTAATGCACCAATTCGAAAATCTTAAACCACCACAATCACCAAAGACAATGGTGTCAGGATGATTGATGAACTGATCATGTGAACTGCTTGTTTGTCACTTCGCGTCAGGAGGTCATTTCGTGATGACTTCCATAAATTTCCTCAAATCGTGTTATGATGACGAATTGTGGGCGATCGATTGCAGTTGTGGAACAAGGTTTGGTGATGTTGTGTAAATAACTAAACACCTGACCAAGATCATAACGCAGTGATCGTTGAATATGTGTGACGAAGACCACAAATGATTTCCAATAAAAATTGTTTTGGTCTTGGCGAATAATTAAATCTAGCAAATATGATTTACTATAAACCGATATGTAATGAAAACAAATCATAAGGGTGTGTACGAATGTAGTAAAATATATTAAATTTTTTTATACATTTTAAAATCATTGCTTTATTTTATCAAATTTTACGCAATGTTTTTACGGGAATTCGTTCGACAATCGATTCCTTTTAACAGTTAGAAATCAATTGCCGATTTAAATGATCGTTAATATTGATTAATTTACCGACTGAACATTACTGTGTTTCAGTAATGCACTTTAATAAATACTTCAATTGAAAAGAAAACATAGGGATTTTGAGCAATAAACGTTAAATAGCAATAACATTTTACGTACTCACCATTTGTGGTTTTAACGATTTCCTTTACACCAGCTTTCAACTAATTTCCAGTTATGGATGAATATTGAAATTCCAACAATAAATCCATGCAAGCACCAATAATTAACCTTTACAATAGGTGTTAATGATTAATCAGACACCTGGCGCGAGGTAATTGGCGGGGTTCGGGTAGGCCTCGAGATGGCGAACAAATATTGTTAAGAATGCATTTCCCAGAGATGAATTTTCATAATTTCCATGTTATCACCCGGAGGCATCGACAAACACACGAACCGACAACACGATCTCTCGGCGAAAGACAGTGAACAAAACAAGATATACAGAAAAATATATAAATAAATACAAAATCACTTGTTTGCAGCGCAAATGTGCACCTCACTCCCGTCACACGTACTAGTGTCCTTCCACACGCACGTTCCTCAATTAGATTTACTAATTTTTTTCCTTTTGTTAGTGCTCACTGCCTGTGCACTGTTAGTTTGCATTAACATACAAAAACGGATCCATGCAACACGTCAAGGTCGAGTCTTAAGATTCTCACAAGACAACAATTGCAGCGGAATTGCAATATGCTAGGAACAAATGATATATCACATGTATGAAGTCAACGTGTTTGCAGTAGCACGAGAAACGCGCACCGAAAGAGACCTTTTGATTGAGGTGTGATGAGATCGATACGCGATCACTTTGAATGCTGGACAGGAGGAAAGTGTCTCACTATCCCCTGCACCACGCGTTATTTCCTAAATTCCAACAAAAAACCACCGACGAGTGCGACACCTGAAACCAAACTGAGTTCACCGATTGATCTGAGCTGCGCGCGCACCTCTTTGTTTTCATCTTCAGGTAGGCAGCGAGCGGGTTGACTTTTGTTTAGCGGTCTGTATGTATACGGATCAGCAGGCTCTCGTGCATATATGACTTACATTCGAACTGTTTTAGTTTTGATTTGTTTTTGGTTTATTTTTATTATTCTCAACAAACTAGCGGAGGCCTTCCAAGAGCCGATCCCGGTTTGGGAAAGTGCAGCGAGAGTCGTGGCGATCACAACACACAACAGAACAGCAATCGTAGAGTAACAATCGCTGCGTTACCACCGAATTGGAACAAACCGAAACAAGAGGAAAACACAAAGGTTTGACCACACGATCACGATTTCCTTGCCATCGGGAGATGTACACCTTTTGTGAGTGTCTTCTTTTCGGTGGGGCATACACGCTGATCTGTGTGTTACTCTATTCATTGTCGAGATCGCGCTGATTCCACTAAGTAGATCAAGATTGATTAGACTTTATATAGTTTTGTTGGTCGCAATGTGTTTTCCATCCGGACTACAAGGCAAAAGGGAATGGACCTCACCATTGTGTAATGGAATCTTTTTGTACAGCGATCGTGCCTCATGCGCAGCCGTGATCGCATATAACATACACAGTACTATGGCCCTGTACGAATCGATTGACCTCGGCGGGCAGGAGGCCACGATCTATACGCCGAAATGTGCACTATAATTTGTGCTAGTTCTCGCCCGCAACGAGATCACCGCCGAGGAGACATCGGTACCGATCGAGAACAATTAGTCACTGAGGATCGGCGATTTAACAATTTGTGCGAATATCGGTGCGGCACACCTTGCTGGGCCCATTCCGGACCTCCTGGCAGTGCCCTTCGGAGGCGCAGCCTCTGTGCCGTTCTGTGCTCGAGATGGTTGTCGAGGGCTGATTTATGGCCGAGGTGATATTTGCAGTCCGTGGTCTCTTCTCAGTTCTCCATCCTTCGCGTACGGGAATTGCGGCGCTCGGAAGTCTCACGACGGCTGCCGGGCTCTGAATACCTATGCCGTGATTTCCGAACGACTCGATTAGCGCTAATTTGTCATAATTTGGTGTTATCTGATTACGGCGGCAGATACCGGCGCGGCAACGAGGACTTCACTTGCCGAGGTGAGAACTGCGCTGATCTTTCGCGAAATATTTACTATGCGTTGCGAAAGGGTTTAATGATAGCCCAGCCTTTGCCCATTACCTGAAGAGTGATGCGTTTTACGACAGACTTCTGAAACAGATGAGATTTGTATAAACCAGTCCAAGGACTTAATTGGCGGACATGCATTGGATAACTGTGATTTTGGTGTTAGCTGTTAATAGAAATGTCACAAAGGAATTGTCATCGTCTGTGGGAAATACACAGTTTTTGGGTTTGAGATCAAGGCTTAACTTGTAACGACTGCAATCGTGTAAGATTTCATTGACATTTTTTGATTTCTCTTCATCATTATTCTATCATTAACATTTTTTGCAGTGTGGTACAATTCTGCTCCCACTGACATTTGCTTGAAGTCACCACATCCGAAGCAGGTTTTGGAAACCTTTTTTATGTATCAGAAATTGTCCAAATATTGAACATGCATAATTAAAATTTTGTTGCTTGGGATAATTGGGCACTTGCGAGAAAATGAACGAAAGAGAAAGTGTTTCTCTATCGCAATCCTTAATACCTATATCTATGTATTTTAAAAATCTGGTAAACATTGTTACGTAATAGGTAAAAGAAAAACTACAATAAAAAAAACACTCTTAGAAATAAGAAATATCAATATTTATGATAACTTTCTCAGTTGACTTTTTAAAACTAACAAAATACAATCTTTGTGGTAAGCAAAGTAGTATCATACAACTATGTATATACTCTTCTAGTATGTATTGAATAGATATGTCGTGTCGGTACGAGACCACTTTGGCAGCTGTCAAAATGGGGTGCCGTCATGCTGCTATACTATATAAATATACTATAATACTAATCACGATTGTATTAAACGAAATTATGCTTAAAGATAACTAATTATTAAAAGTAATGATTTACAATCTATATAATAATTCTGAAAATTCTGAGAATGATATTCTCTAATCCTTTTTCGCAATTCCTAAAATTAGGCTTCTCCCGTTCGTATTTTTAGTTGACTGACCGACAAAACACTCCTCCATTACCCCTCAGTGGTTCTCCCAATGAAATAACGTTAATACCGTCACCAACTGGTTAATATTATGTAATAATATAGTCCTCCTTTATGTATATTCATCCTTTCTCTGCAGAACATTCATTACAGTCAAACGGTTTCTAAACTCTTCATAGTATTTAAGAATTAATTTTAATTGTAGCATGTGTTTGAAAGTACATAATTTCTTTCGAGAATTTTCAAAAATTTACCTGCTTTCTTCCGAATCTGTGAAATATTAATGTCTTTAGGGATTTTCAACTCGAACAAATTATCATTTACAATTTGCGGTGATTGTCTCCAGAAGTGGAGCAACTTTCTACAAAAATCGTTACTCTTCATTTGACCCGCTCATTACGAAATCGTGGCACTGAGATTGATATCCTTTAATTAATGACGGTGAATCCCTCCAAACAATTGAAGTATTTACGTAAAAAAAAAACGTAAAACTGTTAAGAGAACTTCTGCACCTGACGTTATCCTGGCTGAACTGCAAAAGGTGAATTAATTAAAGGAAAGTCCTGAGCCTCTTTGTAGCGATATTGCCTACGAAAGCTTTATCGAAATTTAGTGGCTTGGTCCGGAAAGAGGTAATTAACGCAAATCCTAGTTGCGATTGTAGGGGTCCTTGCACAAGTTTAAGAAACGGAAAAGATTTCCGGTAGGCTGCCAATCACGACTTATTTTGTGAAATTAATTGCTCCAAAATAGCTCATTACAGAACTCGCAATCCTTGAGTGATATATTCTTGTTTATGTGTGTTTGTGTATGTTGCCTGTGAAACGCCGTTATTCGGTTAAATTAAAATCAATTAATCCTTGGTTGGTTGTGGCGCTTCTGCCGCCATCATTTTCCTCTTGTTCACGCCAAACCTGCACAATAAGCTCCTTTACGTCTTTCTGAAAATGATGTCCTGGTTTTTCACGAGAGTTATTGACGAGCAATCTTTCATTTGCCGAAGTACCCCCTTGATCCTCGGGACCAGTGAAATATTCCTCCATCTTCTGGGCAACTTAACCACTGCCACCCAACGTGATTGCAGCCCTCAAATGCCGCCGCTGATGATCTCTTACACCCCATCCCCCAAGTGCTGAAGAAAACACAAACTGCGAGAAGTCAGTGTAGCCGAATTTTGGGCTATTTATTTGCCATTAACAGAGATTAATTAATTCCGAAAAATGAGATTTGTATATAGGGGGTAGAAATGGGGTAGCAGGACATTTCATTTACAGCCGATCTGTGGGGTGTTGAGCCAATCCACGCCCGTCAACTTTCTGCCTCCCCTCTCCACATTTTGCGTTAACGACAGTGGTCGTGAGTGAACTAGCGGACTTTTAACTCTTTCAGTACAAACAAACAAACAAAAAGCATGAACAAGAAGAAAATAAAAACGTAGAGGAAGAAACAAAAATCTACTGCGGCTATGTATGGTCCCCTGCCCCAAAACATCCGCCCACACAAATCGCGTGGTGCCCAAATCTCATTCCAACAGCCCTGTTTGGAGACTTGCGAGTTGCACACCACTATTGCTGATGTGCTCGCGGGGAATAGTAAATAAACAACCGTTTTAATGTATTCACATCAAAAAAGGGGAACCACACATACATCAGCATAATAAAAGGTGCCCGGAATACCTAGAGAGAGACTTTCGATGGGGAGATTGGGAGAAGTATACCATGAAAGATGAACGGTAAACTGAACCTGCAGTGGAGAGAACAACAATATTTTGTTCCAATGCGATTCCAGTGGATCTCAGGCTGCTCCGCTGGAAAGTGGGAGGGGGCCCACACCAGCCCATTGGGGGACAGTTTTGTGGAGACTATACCATCCGTGTGGTGTGGAACTGTGAACTAGCGAATTTCGTGCGATAAACAAACACACGCTCGACCACTTGCCGGCTGCGACGAGAATAAAAAAAAAGTAGAGGAAAATAAATAAAATGGAGCAAAAAGCGCGCTCAGCGGCGCACATATCGCCGAGGCCCGTTTATGGCTCCGCCTCCGTGTCTATTGCTTCGCACGGCTGACAGTGAGAAATTTTTTTAATCGTCACGTGTACATGGTACCCAAAGGGGGGCCCAAGGTAAATATTAATTATGGGAGGCCGATGGGTCTGCACAGGTGTGTGTAAAGTCAGTCCCATAAAACGCTCCGACCGCTGTGCATGCAGTGGTAAGGGGGGACGATATCCCGTTCGGACACCCACACTCCCCCCGCAAAACTTTCTTATAGTAAAAAGAGGTAAAGTGTGAGAGGTGGATTCCGGAGCTTCTTGGCTGTTTTCCCCGCACATTAGCCAAAGTTTTTGCGAATTTTATTTTGTTTATTTCGAATTTTCCCGACAAGCAATCCATGAACCCCGTATTCGGGGTGTTTTTGCGGGCAGGGGCATTGCATAACAGTTCGTCTAGCGGTCGGACGTTGATAACTCCCAAGCTGCGACTGCTCCAATTTGAAATGCTGTTAGCGGCTGACACCTCGGCATTGATGAGGCACTGCACGGGTTCGAACCTGGTCGGGTCACCTTTTCCGTGTCATCAGACATTGTTTGGCACGTGGCTACAGACTGGCTGGACGTGACCACCGACCGGCCATTCTTGGGGGAAGAGAAATGGGGGATGATTTTGGTTTTTAGGTCAACCGAATTTAATTGTCTGCAGAATTTCGTTTTTGTTTTTGGTCGTCGTCAGTGCAAATGAATCAGTTATAAATTTATTCAATCAGATCAATCAGATATATCAAAAATATGTAGGAATGGGATTCTATTGTAGAATATTAAGGATAAAAATTACAAATACACTTTTAACCCTTTTCAAACTGTATTTTTTAGTATTGCAGTTCGACTTAAATCCTGAATATTGTGAATATTATTTTTTTCAAGCATAAATTTAACAACTGAAGCCGATTTTATGAAATTGACGTAAATATTAAAGAAATTTAAAGAATATGTTGCAAAATATGATCACCTAAGAAATTGCAAAATTGCCTCCCAATATTTTAAACAGAAGCCCATAATCACGATTTTCCCTAAAGGATTATTGTAAAGAATCCTTGGAGACTCCCTCGACTGGCAGCCAATCTATCACTAATCCCGATCCAGCGGTCTCAAAGCATCTTCAATTCTTCAATCTAAATCGCATTCGATTCTGCTCCGAAAAAGTTAAAAGTCACCGCAAATAAAAAATCAAAAAAGGCAAAGGAGTCACAACTCACAAGCGACATCCTGCGAAGGTCAAAGAAAAAATTCTTGACGAGAAATTTCAAAGTTTCTCGCGGTTGGAGTTTTATTTAAAAAGGAAGTAAATAGCCGCATCCCTCGGGAACTTAAATCAGATTCAACAGGTTGGTCAATTTTGAAATTATGCTCCACACCGTGAATTTTTCACCGTTTCGTGTCCTTTTAAGTGCGACCACCAAAAAAGAATTTCGTGCAAAATGCACAGCTTTTGGTTTTTTTCATCCTAACAATTTCGTTATATATTTTTTCTTCTGTTTTACTTTTATTATTATTACTTGCCCGTGCGAGGTGGCCAGACAAAATTTTATATAATTGTGAGCTGTTAAAGTAGAAAGAATCAAAGAGCTATTTTAAAGATTTTTAAATATTTAAGGAGACACACAATCCTATCGACTTTTTGATGGAGAATTTGTCAAAGTTCAATTTGAAAGGTTCAGTCCTTGAGAGCGTGAGAAAAAACATCAACTTCTTGATTTATTTGTATTAAATAAATTTAGTATAAAAAGAAAACCGAAGGACTATAAGGAGTCATGTTAAATTTATTTGTTATTTTTTGAATGTTTTACTGTCATATTCGTTTGATTCTAGTTGTCTCCGAAAGTTTACGAAATTTCGAAATTGTCCAACTTGTTTTAGAAAAACGGAATTCGGCACAACATCGAAATGTGGAAATTTGTTCCTAAAATTTAGTTTTTTTTTAAAGTTTACATTTTGCTGTTGTAGGTATTGTTTTGATTCTAGTTGCTATAATTCTTCGAAAGTTTTCGAAATTTTCGAATTTATTTTAGAACCATGGAATTGGCGCAAAACATCGAATTGTGGAAATTGGTTTTTAAAAGTTTTTTTTAAGAACCTTCAAATACCTAAATATTTTATTTTCAGTTGATTAATTAATTGGCATTGGACCTAAGCCGCTAGCGCCTCCTCGCGGCCAGCCTCAGTTCTTGTCCTTCAAAATACTTCTTCCATTTGCTAATTGTGATTGACTCACGTTTCCCGCGATCGAATCTGGTTGCGAGCTTCTGGAACGTTTCCCTGACTCACGTTTCGTCTAGGTGGATCTAATCGTTGGTAGTCAGAAATCACGTAGGCTTTAATTTGATTTGCCTCTGTTTAGAGTTGCCAGCCGATGCTCTGCTTGCGTCCTGGCCAACTACATATCACTCCAAGGTGCATAAGTTCATCCCAATTGAGAAGGAGGATACCGCGCTTGTTATCCCCGAGAGGGTGTCGGATGTTTTCGATTTCTGGAACTTTTTCCTAGGAAATCCGCATCAACTTGCGGTGCACGCTGAATTAATTAATTATTTCCATTCGTAAAAATTACAGATAGAAAGTTCGGGAGATTTTCTATACACTTTGGAAAGTCACCCGAAGTTAATCGCGATCTCTATTCCATGACGACTCTTTGCCAAAAATTACTTTTTTATGATGCGATCCAAAACTAAGTAATTCCTTGGGCAAAATTCTCGCGAAGTCCGTTGATTTTTGGATGCTGGGTATTGGGCAATGGAGCTTCATCTGGACTTCTTAACCCATCGTTGGCAGCCGTGGCTAAATGTGGTGAGTTTGCACAAATCAACAGTTAAGTATCCGCGGAATCTAGCGGTCACTAGCCACTAGCATTCTGTGGGAATCGGAAGCCAGGCGAGGTCTGTCTGACAAGTAGAGTGCAACGTTTGAGTTGCCGGTTAATTTCTGGAGCATTTCCACATTTCACGTTCATCCGTGATTTTTCCCTTCGTTTTTTTTTTATATTCCTTTATGGTGTTTTTATTTTTTATTTTTTTGTGAATGCTTTTTAGAACGGAATCCATGAACATGAACCGCAGATCACATAGAGTCACGTCATGGATCAATGCATTCTTAATCAACTGCACCAAGTCTCGGTTGCTGGGGAGAGATCTGGTGGTGGTGCATCCGGAGGAGTATGCAGCCACCGGGGCTCCTCATGTGCGCAGAACTAGAATCTAAACAGCAAGAGGGAGCGGAAATGGCTGCTGCTGCTGCAATAGAGGAATCTATAGCTGCTGGTGCTGCTGCCATCGTTCCATGGCATCGCCATTCGCACGGGCCTCCGCCAGCAAATTGAACTGAAATTTAATTTGTCAGAGTCATGCAACAACTCCAACGTCAGGAGACCGACCAAACGAGGTTCTACCCTCGTGCACGATTGGCTGATGACACAAATGAACTGCCCGTCGCTGCAAAAATTTAATAATTGCCCCAACTTTGCGCAAAAATCAATTTCAAGGAATTAGTGGGAATTATTAGATGTCCAACGGATTGCTGGCCCCATTTGTGGTGCCCAACATGGAGACTCTCGATGACGTGTTGCAATAATGAGCTGTGGCTAAAATTAAACTGTTTTACACTAACTCTGACATCAGTGGCCAAGGAAAGAGTTATAACTTTGAAAATTGTGATAAAATTATCGTTAAACGATTGCTCTTAAAAAAAGTAGGAATGCTTTTGATCATCGTTTGAATTAATCGCAGTCTAGAAATTTTTCCAGGGACGTCATTGTACAGTGGCGACTTAATTAAAGTAGAGTTAAGTTTTACACTGGACAGACGATCGCACTTAATCGAATTAATGACGTTATATATTCTAGTCGGGTTTGCGGTATGTCACCGAACTGAATTAGTTGTTGACATATCTGTTGACATTTGGCGTAAAGTTTACAAAACATAAAATGTACTCGCGACATCGATCAGTTTAATCTGCTTGAAAAAGAAAATGTGTTTATTTTGCATTAAAATTTACAGCAATTTTAAAGAGTATTTCGTCCAAAAACAAGCAAAACAACAAAATGGCATTTCACAACTGATTACTTTTTTGCGCAAGTATTCACTACTATGTAGCCAGTACGGCGCTGACAGCATTACATAGAGTCTAATCGAGTTAAAGCAGGTAGATTTGTGTGTTGAGTTCTGCATATCTAGGAAATTTACATGAGTTAGGTACGTCTTTTTGACGTCATTAACTCTGCTCTGACTCTCGTCTGTCAAGGGTATTAGTCGTCAGGGACACGCTTTGCTTCAAACGTGTGAAGCGAGTGAATTATTTCAATTTTGCGTTCTTTTTATAGTGCTGTTTGTAACGAACTGTTCTCGAAACTGATTTTAAAGTTACAAAAATGATTAGACCATAGAGTAGATCTCAAATGAGTAGACCAAAGATTGTTGCAGGCTGTCGAAACGGCACTCTAAAAATAGAGCATTTAGCCTCGCTACCTGTACCTTGTCTTGTCACGATCTGCCACTACGATAATAGAATTAGTTTCCATAAAATAAACCCTCAGAAAAATACAAGATGCGTTTCAACTGAACCAGCAACCATTTTTCTTTATACTTTCAAACCCAACTGAGTACCTTTTTTCAAATTAACCTGTGGAAATCCTTTTAAAAAAATAAACAGATCTTATCAGAAACTTTTGAAATATTTTACAAAATTGGTTTAGTTCTAATATAGTCACGATCATCTGATTTCCGCGTAACTGCAGTTAATAAAAAAAAAAATGTGATGAATGATAAACAAAGTAGAACTCTCATTACGTCCATTATTCTACATTATACTGATTGAACAGCTCCGGAAATCACAGAATCCTCACGCAATGTGTTCTGATCCTCCGAGGATCATCTTTGGGCGATTGTGGAGTGCACATGACCAATTCCCATATCGCACAAAGTCGCCCGGGGCCATTAAGAAACGGAAAATAACAGGTTGAAATTGAATCAACCGCCACTTGAGAGCTCAGTTAGGTTCGACGCGCTTCAAATAACAGTTTGGATGTAAAGTCTCCGGTGCGATAAGGTCTCCGAGCTGTTAGAAAATTATACACATCAGGCCTTTCCAGGCTGGTGCTCTGAATGCCGTGGCTGAATCTCGAGGAAGGAGATCGCGAGAGTGTAATCCGCAACAATATGGGAAGTGATCGCATTCAAAAGATCCGAAAAAGGGGCTCGAACAGCGAGCGGCGCGTACTCCACGTCCAACTCGAACCAGGGTAATAACAGGCCTCGCGGAAAGCGGATCGTGGGCCTTTTGTATCGCAACAGATCGCAATTTTCATTTCACATATGGATAATTTTTGATCTTGAACGTGACCATGTAAACAATATGATGATGATCGGCTCCAGTTGGGATCACGTACTAAACAAACATATTACTCGCCTGCTTGGACCGCAATGGTTGGAGATCAGTGCGGATGCCTGCGCCTGCTGGAGCCCTGAATAAATTGATGTTAACTACAAAACGTACACGACGGAGTCGAGTTAACCCCACCAGCCCCCTGGTGCCCCGCGAGGAGGAATATCCACAGGTAAAGGGCATCATTGTTCTGGAGTAGTTTGGCTGTGGGTATCGAACGCAAATTGAATTACGCTCGGGCACGATGAGTTTCTGCGATTGTGGCGCATAACCGGAAACAAAATTCAATTCGAGCAGTTATGGGCGATTTTTACTGTTAGGTGGTGGTGCCATTGGGGATGAGGGTGTTGATGGCATGAACTGGAGTGGTGCAAGGAGTGCACACTGAAAAGCTTCCTCAGCTTTCAAGAACAAATGCCCGAGTAATGCTGTAGTTGTGATAGACTTCATCCTCCTTGCATTGTCCTGGTCGGGTAGTAAAACTTCATTAGCGACTAGCTCTATTGTGCTACTTCCAAACAACGCCGCCGCCTTCGTCGCAGTCGTCGTCCATCCGGGATTTCGGGTGGAAACTTTTCCCAGTAACTTCTTGTGAATAGGACTCGCCGCATGACAGCGCAACAACACCAGACAAAACCGTACTCACAACCACCAAACATGAAAAAGTTCTGAAACAATTCATGCGACTCCATTTTGCTGTGACAGAGTTCGTGGGTTGGGGGGTGGTTGTGAACAGTAATGCTATAGTGGGTGGCTGGTGAACTGTGGGAAATCGAGAAAAGTTGGACAAATGCAGGAGCATATTCAATTCCGTTGCAAAAATGATTCGTTTCAACCAATGATTTTTCTCATGAGCCTGCGGCCGCACCCCCATCCCCCTCGCGCAAAAAACTAAAGGTCCCATCAGAAGTTCGTTTCCTGCGAAATTGTATCGAAAAACGAAAAACCAAATCGACTCCACCCTTTTTTCGAGTGGAGCATTCAAGTCGCAAGGGTGAAAAGCTTTTCTGCCATGTATCACACGTATAGATCTCTACTCCCAAGGTATATGGGGGGATGTGAGTATTCTCGGGGGCGCTGCCACCGTTAAAAAAAATATTCCATTCGCCCGCATGTGCTTCACGTGTATATAACGTGAAAGCACATACGAGCTTTTCCCACGAATCAGCATCGGGAGACCGACACATGCCGCACATATGTGCTGGCTCCGATGTACTAAATATGCTGCATTCGCACATAGGGAGCTGGGCGAGGGTCTCTCAGGCAAGTGTCACCGCACAACCCCATCTCGGCATATACTCCTCCGTGAGGACGACCGAACACATAAAACGGTAACTTTTGCAAAATTCATTTTCTCGTACATGGAAGCATTTGGGGTTGCAAAAATCGTCTTTCACTGATGCTGCCATCTATGTGCGCTTTTATTTTTATATTCTGGAATTGAAATGGAAAAGTTTGACATTCGACTTTTCTGCAGGAATTCACTGTCACAAGGAACACAACTCGGCAAAGAGCAACCAACTGGTCCTGGGAATTTCTCTCGCCATCAGCCGTGGTATGTGTAAAATTGTATGGCATAGAGCTGAGGGGGAGGGGGTAGATTTTCTCATGAAGCCGACAAGCGATGATGCGGGTGGGCAACCGTTTCCTCCGGCTATCACAGTGTACCCCCAACCATACCCGCTCCCCAGCCGCGTTTCAACGTAAAAGGAAGAGTTGTTTATATATGAGCGCTAGAATGTAAGCCACCCACCAATCCAGGCCGACGCTGGAGTACTTAAGCTGGTTCTATTGTAAATATGGAGACGCTCACAAATACACCGAGGCTCGCATAAATAATAGAATTGCAAAATAAAATGTGACTACCTCTCGTCTTTAGCCACCCTAGTCCCCCGCCAACATTTTGTGACGAGGAGCTTTGTGAAAGAGTTGTTTCAAAATGAAGAGACCCCGCCTAAGGAGCCCACAGGACGACTCGAGTACGCCTCGCCACTTGACACTTTTTGCAATAATTCACTCCTTGAAATTCTCAACGGCCACCACTCGGTAAAACGCACGCTGCGCCTTTCTCTTGTGCTCGGTTGATGACATTCTTTTGGTTGCCTCATTTACACCGACCTGAAGGATCACAGGTCCTATTTCTGGGACTCCTAATGATTCCTCAACAAGGCTTGAATGCACACGTTTGTGTGAATAGACGTTTTGAAACGCTTTGGAAACTTTACAAAATTCACTTTATACTTTTGAGTTTGTAAATTATAAAAACTATGCTTAATACTGCTGTTTCTTTTATTTTTTTTTTTGCCTTTGAGTTTAAAATGTTGTAAAACAATTTCGTTGATTGTTATCAATGGACAAGTTTTAGTTAATATTTTGAGATTGTTTTGTTGAGCAATAAGAGAGTTTTTGAAAGTTTTTGAAGCATATTATACGATTAGAGTGTTTAGAAAATATGTCAATTGGTTTCATTTGGTTTTTAAAGCATCTTAATGAAACAAAACAATGTGAATATTTTAAATACTGTGTAAATTTTATTTCAGGTACATGGTCTACACTCTACTTGAATGTGGGATTAAACTTTAAAAAAGCCAACACAAGCCAATCGTAGAATAATAACGAAAATATTCTTTCTGATTAAACGCCAAACTTCATAAAAGTATCATTATATAACCTTAAACAATTTTTGGAGGAAGTTTCTTCAAATTACAGACTCAACATTCATAAGATAAACAAACGTATGTAATAACTTATGAGTTAGGCATTGAAAATTGTTAAACTAATGTTTCAATTATTGTTCTAATGATAAGAATTGTTTAACGAAAAACTAAACTTCATTTGAAAAGCTCCTGAAAATTTGGAATTACCAAATATTTTGTTGTTTTCTTGTTAAAGGATTTGTAATCACCAAAAATATATATTTGAAAAATAATTTAAACAATTGAAGGATTCTCAACAAAAACAACACTTGTTCAAAAATCAAAGTTTTCAGGAAGATAAAAACAAACTTTCTGTACACTATTATTGTCTACTTCAGGAAATAATTTGTGGCTGAACTAATGTTCAAAGATTTGTAATCACCAAATCGCTAATCGCAAGAATCAAAGTTTGTTCTCATTGGTGAACCCACCTGGTTGAGATGATGATGAACAGCTGGTTAGGTGTGGACTGTGGACAAGTGTTATTTTTGAGGAACCAACGAAACTTTGTCGCGCCATAACAAGGCCATATTTCGTTTTTACGTGAATCGGTTTCAGGACGTTGTATGATCGACCGAGGATTTTTGCACAAGTATTGTTTTTGCTGCGAACCCTTCAGTTTTTCTTTACTTTTTTAAAACGTATTAGAACTATTATCCGAAAGGCATGATTGTACGTTTTTACTATACCTAGGTGTTAATAAGATCAGCAATCTCAACTATGTGATACAAAAGTAGGGCTTACCTTGACACTGTGTAATCACTAATCAGTGATATAAATAACAGACAATAACTTTTACTTCTTTGATCACTTCACAGTTCACTTACAACAAACAACAGAAAAAGAAAAGTCTTATGCCGGTCGCTCAACAATCAACATCTAAACATCTGTCAAAAAGGCGTGCTCTCGTGTAGTAGTTCCATAGAAAGACGCGCAGTGTCAGCACTAATCAATTGGATCACGGCGTTACCAACTTCAAGAAAAATCGTAGGGTTGCCCCTTGACTCTATTATTTGCACTCCCCAATTAAATGAAAAAATATAATTGTATTCTGTGAGCTTGAATTCTTCATCGTACTCCCCATGAATAAATATTTGTCCTCGATCACCAATTTCAGTGTAAGTAATAAGTGAAATAACTTATCATTTATCCACTGAAAATTGTTGAACAAAAACTTCAAATATTTCTTAAGCCGGAAGTACACGATACGGAAAACGTCATATTTATAAGCGATACGCCATATTTCATATCGTGTGACTCGACGATGAGCAATATGGTGTATCGCTTATAAATATCCCAAAAATTTCCGAATATTTTCGGCACATCAATGGAATTTGAGGGGTTCAAATTTTCCGAGTCACACCACACAAAATTTTATGTACACAGTTTTGAGATTACTGCTCTTACGGGCGTTGCGGTAGTCTGTGAATATCAAAATACAGGTTGCAAGCTCATTTTTGCTAATCGTGTGACTCGCTGTCAGAAAAATATTTCCTTATAAATATGACGTTCTCCGTATCGTGTACCTCCGGATTAAATCATATTTCTTTACTTTTTTAAACCGTACAACTGTATAAGATTTATTCACTACAAGGCATTATTGTACATTTTTTAATATTAGTATTACAACTACTACTATGCCTAGTAATACAATAACGGTATATCAAAGTTTTTGTAAGATAAGTTTAACGTTTAAGTTCACAAAGAAATCTTACATTATCTTTCATTTGTAATTTAGTTACAAACGAAAAAAAAGTCTCGAACTTTCATTTCATTTTGTTTATAATTTTAACAAATTTGTTGCAATTTCACACAACAATTGCGATCAACACTCATCGGTTCATAATGGGAAACCTCAAAATTACTTTGATGGAAAACGTAACACTTCTAACTTTCACTTGCGATAATTTTACAGTAGAGTTAACTTAACAGCCGGAAAAATTGGATCGTTTCATATTGTTGAGGAAAGTTTAATATTAGTGGAGGATTCCAACTTTTTACATCAAAAGTAAAATTGAAATGCATTCAAATATTTTTAAATATGAAGGAAAGAAATTGTACTGAATTTCACATCCAAACCAGCTAATTATAAATTATTTGTTTTCTTCCCGCCAATCGTCTTAAAATTCCCAGTGCAACCCCAAATCCCGAACCATATGCTATATCAACTAAATAGCCCAATCACAATCGGATGACAATCTCATTGTTATTCTTAAGTCGTTCGCCTGACGTCCTCCCTCAGCACCACCAAAATGCCCACCACCCTGTTCTTGTATATTTTATATATTTTTGTTTGCAACACAAAACAGCAAAGAGGCCACGGAAACTCGTGTTTGTAGCCACTTTGATCCCCATTACATGCAATAAACGTCCCCAGGTCCTTGAATTTCCTTGTCGATAGTTTTCCTACCCGCAGATAAAGCAGCCTTAAAATGTAATTGAGGTGGCAGAGAGGTTACCGCCTGGGTAAGCAGATCATTCCGCTTTCACCACTTACGGCAAATAAAAAAAATTTTCGAAGGGTGCAAAAATGATTTTCGCAAATTCTGCCAGCCCCCACACGCACATTTCCCAACAGGAGATTCCCCTGGCGAATCGTTGCATTGCAATGGCAGGAGTGGTGCGTGGCATGCAACAGGTCCGTTGCGACAGTAAATCGGGGGCATATTTTTTTTCTTTATTAACGACCGATAGAGCCGAGTGCTTCCTGGACTGTCCGATGACCAGAATGGACCGATGTCCTACCAGGAGCAACAAGTCAATTTATTGCTCTTGCAGCATCCCAAATTTTGGGGTGATTGATGTCATCAAACTGATTTTAAGGGTCACAGTCAGGGTTGCAGGGATTTGTGGTGAAGGACAGACAGCATTAATAGTATGAGGTGGATGGTCCCGAAAAAGGGACGTTTCGAAGAAATCCAGCAGAGGTACATCTAATTCCTGATTCTGTCCGCTGGTCATTGGATGACCGTTGCTGTTGTCCCTTTGTTTGCACCCTGTCCTACTTAAGTCAACTCACAAATACAGAGGGGTGATGGTTTGGCACTGTTGGTGCTTTCGCAAGGGGACTTCGAGTTCTTCCTTACAAGGACGATGGTCGGTAAATAGACTGTCTAGGGTGCAACAAGTGAACGACTATCAATAATTCATGAAACCGGCCTCAATTGAGCCCAGTAAACGGATTAATGGTTTTCTATATATTTTTGGTCAGAAGGACGAAATCCTGCAATCCAGAGGATTATTCCAGCCAGTGGCTTTACATTGCCAATTTGTTGGAGGGGCGCTGTGAGGCGCCGGAGTTGTTATCCACGTCGCCACACGTATCGTCCCACACTGCGCGGCCAACCACTTCAGTTGCCCCGACAAGGAGCAATTTATGGAGCACTTAGGAATGCATAACTCAATAGAGTTAAAATCGCTCCAGACCTCTAAAGATAGAACAATTACTTCGCCATTGCAGCGCCGCCGTGGCCGGTCATTATCCAGCACCAAAGATATTTGAAATTCGCATAAAAGTCGAAAAGGCAGAAAACAGCCTGAAAATATGTTTCCCCGGGATCGGGTTATCACCGATTAATTAGACTTTGATAAATATTCGCCGTGAGTAAATAAATCATAGCATGTAATTGTACAAGGTATTTATTTTATTGAGGGAGTTCTCTGCAGTCCCAGGCCTCCAGACCAGACCAGATGGAATCTTTAAATGGCCAGGAAACGCGCTCCTCTATCATGTCCATACATGAAACTGTAGATCTTAAAGGGTTTTAATGTGGGTCCCAATAGTCGTACCTCACGCCTGCCAGTAAAACACTCAAAAGGTATTTCAAGACTGAACCGAAAGATTGCGGGCCTCTCTGCCAGCATTTCACATAAGAATTGCATGGGGCTGTACAGATCAAAGGAATCTGCGCGCGCGCAAAATTTCTCAAAAAACCGGAGTCCTCCTCCCCCACCACCCGATTTCTATAAACGAGATCCCGATATCAACAATATTGACTCCGTGCACCTTTACCCGGCCGGAACGAAATTTTGTATAAATATACCTGGCCTCTTGCAGTATCGATATACATGCATGTGGGGCGCACACGGTCGAGACTCGAATAAATTACAATAACTGGGGGCGATTACATCTTAACGGCGCATGTGCCCTGCACTGTGGCGCAGTGATGCACTCAAATGTGTATGTTTAACGCCAGGATCCCGCTGCCTTTTCGCAGTACACTGAGCTGGTAATAACACGTTCGCTTAGCGTTCGCGCGTTTTTATTGAACTTTTATTAGGTGTAAGCGCAAACGGGAGAGGGAAGTTAAAGGGGAATTAAATAGAGGGGGGTCAATAAGTATCAACAACGGTTGGCTGTCAAGCGATTAGGCGCAATCTATTATTTCTTGACTGTGCTCGCTGTCTAGCGTGCACGTAAAGTAACAGTTTAACAACGATATTGGCCGCGAAATTAGCCGGTGATCGTTATCACCGCATCCAGAGGTTAATAGAGCTGTAGTGCGATGATGGGCATCTGAAAAGCAGCCTCGTTTGGGGATCGAGGAGAGATGGTTAAACGATTGGGTTTCGGTTCAGGCTAAAATAGGCATTCCGATTAATTGGATCACTATTAGATCGTCGCTTTTGTTTTCCAAACATCGAATACAATAATCTGGTGTGGCCAAAGTTCCGCGTTCGATGATCGTGGCTGCATTAAAAGATTCCTTTCAGATTTCATTAAGAAACTGCGAAAATCGAACTTGCTCTTCTCGCGGAATTTCACTTAATCGACTTCAAGTTCCATTGTTGTCGCAATGAGTGCGACGTCGATTGGGGATTGTTGCGTGACTGCGAGGATATTAAATGTTTAGCCAGCAGCGGGATATCTAAGTGAAATTAATTACATCGGAAACGCTCTCTATACGAAAATTAAGGAACACGATCGAAAACGAATTTCGAAACGAAATAAACATTTTCATGTTGCTTGAAATTCGTATGCAGGTGTAAACTTGAATAACAAGTTTTCAGTAATTAATTGCGATACGTAAAAATCTATTTTTGAAATGAAAATATTTTCGAAAGATTTCTAAGACGAAATAGAAATTGTTCCTTCCTCAAGTTTCTAAGTCACAATTACGCAAAACATTCCAAGGTTTTCTGTTTTTTTAATCAACGATTTTCGAAAGTCATAAATCTAGCATCAAACGCACAAAATACCGTTAAGTAAATTTACCCCGAACAGTGGAGAAAATGAACCAACACAAAATAAAAAAAATAAAATGTTCAATCTCAAAAGCGTCCTTTTAATGGGCTGTTTGCTGTTTTGGGCAAAATACTTTTGAGTAAACAACTGCTGAAAGGAAATTTGGAAAATGGATGCTATCACGAATTGTAAATGTAAAGAATCCAAACTGACTCTCACGAGGTGTCAATACTTGAATTCCGTTTAAACTCCTGCAGAGAAGGCGAATTAAGAAAAGGCAATGAAAGGAAATTTGACTATTTAGGGGCGCATGCGGGATGCGATTTCCGGCATGGATTTCGATGTTTTTATCATCAATGTTCCTTGAATTGAAATCTAAAAAAAAAAAAATAAATATTGATGTGAAAGCAAAATCAGCTTAAGGAGTTTCTTTCAGTTTCGCAAAGTTTTACAAAGCTATGAAAAGCAACCCCTTTTCTTGAGGATGGCTCCAGTGGGATATGCACACGATGGCCGTCTCTCGCAGCCCCACATTTAAGTCCAATAAAAATTAACGTCAAAAGGGACAAATGTTGTTGCCTGAAGATACAGAGTTCTTGGCGAATGGGGAAAGGGGTTTCTTCTTTGCGGGTTTCTCTGGATGTGGTGCAAGCTTAGTGTCTTCTGTCTAATATAGAAAAGTCCTCTTGCCCGTTCGAGGGATGGAGGTGTGGGGATGCTGCAAAATGGAAATATCTTAAGAAAACGAAATGGAGCGACAGCGTCCGCAAGCTCATTTTAAAATTCGTGTCTTTCCTTGCTATACGCGATTGCGAGTGTGTATGTGTGTATGTGCGAGTTAATATTTATACAAATTAATGGGCTCTGTGTATATGTTAACTCATTTCAAGGACTGTTTTTCTTATCCTGGCACTTGCTTAAGCGGGGACACCCTTTCAATCCCCCTGTATATCGGTTCCCTAGCTTCGTCGTCCCCATTCCCGTTCACAAAACGGAGTTGCGAGGATTTTTCCTTCGCTTCGTTTTGTGTGTACTCTCTTTTGTTTTTTGTTTCCTGCTTTTCTCAAGACTTTTCTTAATTTCTGCAGTTCTCAAATTCTGAATTCAAAACTTCATTTACCCCCCCCCCCCCCCCCCCCCCGCGGTATCGAAGACTTTTCCTTGGCTTCATTGGCACTGGACTGGGGTTTTTCGGTTCTTGGGAGAAAGGCACAGTAAACGGAAAAGCGAAAGCAACGTAAAGGATCCTTCCCTACGTCTCTGGGGCGAAAAGCTGAAGATGAGGCTGAAAGAAAGGGGTGGCGAGTTTTAAAAAGGCATCGCAGGACAATGTTCGGGATGGGTAAAAATTTAAATAAGACTTTGCAAATGTTTTAAATACGTGAGATTGTATATGTGTCCATCCCGCAAGGAGTACTCTCACATTTGTGTAAGTCTTTGATGGAAGTTTCCTCAGTACGGTAATGAGTGGGCTGAAAACAGAGAGGGTGGTTTTTTCCTTCATTTCTTTCATTTATACCCTTGGGGGAGGAAGGGTTGCAAATTACAGTAAACGAACTTGGTTCTGGTCATTTTCAATGTATTGGTGATGAAATATTTCATTTATGTATTACATACCCTTAATATGTGCTATCTCATCCCCCAAAACTTATTATACATATGTATATTGAACTATATACACACATGTAATGTGTACGCATAGGCAGTGATAGGTTCTGAGGATGAGGGGTTGCCTAGTGATTAAAATGAATCCCTTTAAAAAACTTTTTAAAGAGGGTGGCAATTCCTTTTGTTTGTATCAAGCAGTCAACCATCACTCGTTTATGAATGTCACACAGTAGAGAAAGGGTTGCTTTCGCTAGAATAAATTAAATATCCTTGCAAAATGGGCGGATCAAAGGAAAACTTCTTTCACAAAGCCCACCGAAGCATTCTTCAAATATCAAATTGCCGAGGAAAACATTTTAAGTGTCTTATCAGTGGAGAAATTTTCATTCTCAACACTGGAAATCACTAAAAAAAATACTTTCAAAGGATCAAGTATTGAATCCTTTGATGGACACAAGTATTCTATTTGTGGAACACAATACTGTATCATTGTATCAACATTAGAACGTATTTCTTTAGTAAATATAAATATTTTACATTACCTTGACTTAGATATTTGTGTTGTGCAAAACTCTGTTCAATTAATTGGATTTTGTAGAGTTGTGGAGAGTTTTCTAGTCAGAGCTTTTTTTCTTTGTTGGATGCCTTTGCAGGAATTATATTTGGTTCATTAAAAACAATAAAGCCGTATTATATGATATATAAAATACATTTGTTTTCATATTTTATTTGTTGAAAAATAATTTGTTTGAAGTTGTTTAAATATTTTTTTTATATTTTTCACTGCATTTGCATAGTCAACTGTGGGACAAACTTAGCGTGAATGCGGGGCTCCTTAGATTTCTTTCGAAAAGAATAGAAATATAACCAATTCTTTTACCCACTTCTTTAATTTATTCAAACTATGATATATATTCAGTATATTGCGTAACATGCTTCGAATTATAGATGCAAATACCTGTTACCGTTCTATAAGTAGGTAAGATACTCTGCTGAAAATCTTAAAATCTTTTATTAACAACTATATATACTATAAAATGGGGTTTCCCTTAATACTGTTTAATCACTAATCACTGATTTAAAAGCAGTAGAACTTGTAACTTATTTTTTTTTTTGTGACTTCACTTACAAAGTTACAACAAACAACAGAAAAAGACTTAAGTCGCTCAACATCTAGACAAGAACTCTCAAAAAGGCGTGCTGTAATGTAGAAAGACGCGCATTGTCAGCACCAATCGCTTGCAACACGCCGCGCCGCGTCGAGAAATCTCAGTGCCTCCCATTGCCTTTTGACTCACAGTACCTCAATCTACCATAAATGAAAAAACAAAATTGTATTCTGTGAATTTGGAACATTCATCGTACTTCCTAAGAATAAATTTTTGTCATTCATCACCGAGTTCAGAGAGAGCGTTAACGTGTTAATCTGAATGAGAAACAGGTAACAGAGGGCTTTAAAACTCATCATTTTTGACAAAAATTTTCAAAAAATCCCGAGAAAGATTCTCCATTTACTCTTAACCGTCGGCGTAGGTGGATTTTGCCAAACCAAAAGACTAGTTCCAGCAGGGGCGAACTAAGGGAAACCCTGGTGCGCAGGTGTACCTCGATTGCCGCCATTCCTTTCTGTTTTGTATTACACTCAGAAATTATAAACAATATTTTTAAAAAAATTACATTAAATTTTCAGAAAAATTACTTCGTTTGAAAAATTAAGGTTTTATATTTAATTGTCTCCACGAAATTCAAGATTTGGCGAAATTTTATTTTATCAATCGAATTTAATTGATTTTGGAAGCATGCAAAGCTGGTTAAGTCCTTTACAGTAAAACCAACTTTTTTTTGTTTCAAACATAAGGACTTGTATGATGTATACTGCAATGGAATTAGAACACTCGAACGTTTTTTTTAAAGAATTTAGGTAGGTACAAAAAATAACTTTCGAACACTTAAGTTTAGAATTCTTGAAACTACATGCGGTGAATGTTCTTTTAAAAAGAGTCCCCTGCTCATCTTCCTATCATCCTCTATTCACTAGTCTCTCCGCGCCCAAGTATGTGTGGTGGAGAGGGAACTGCATTAACTGCGTCTTGCACTTTTGCTCAACTCAAAAACTATACCACTAGTCAACGTCCTCGTAAATCATGGCTACTTCATGGGGTTGACAAGATCCACTTAATTATATTGTCACAGTGTCTCACCGTTGATATCTTGATTAGATATGTTCATTATGACAAGGATTACCTCACATCCTTTACCTCTGTAGGGAAGGGCAAGGAATTTCCGGGTAAGGCCGAAAAGGATATGCCCACGAATGTCATTGTGACATTGATGACTTATACGCACAGCAACTTTCGAAGTGAAATTTTGGGTATTGTATGATTTAGGTGCACGAAAACCACATACCTGGGAAATGTTCAATGTTTAATCTTATAATCAATTAGTTTCCAAAACTTTTAGGGGAGGAAATTTTCAGTTTTCGGTTGTAATGAAATTCTCGTGAAGTTTCACAATTCATTATTGATTTTGAAGTGGTTCAAATATTGAAGTCCGTTGGCAACCGATATCTTTCATCCCTTCCACAAATTCAATTCGATTCAATCTGAGACGCGGCCACTTATTGCCATCGAGACCAAGGATGATGATAAATCCAATTTTGTCGAACGGCAACAACTTGTTGAATCAAGTGCCAACACTGTAATTTGCAGCAAACTCTAAAAGAGCCGTCCAACTTGTTGCAATCCTTTCCCTCGTTTTGCACAGTACAAAAAAAAAGTGCGCAAAAGAAGAAGGAATTCCCACATAAATAGCCACCGACATTCCCTCACCCGGATCTGTCCTTTTAACACGGAATGCACCCCAAAGCAACACACGCAACATTCTAACCAGTGCTGAAGGATGCAATCATCCTCCACTTGAAGCTCCTCGTGCACTTTGCATCAACTCCATCGGTCTCAACTATTTGCAAAATAACCACACGCCACACATCAAACAGAGATACCCTTCATTCCGGGCGGCGGGCAGGAGATGTGCACGAGCACCCGAACAAGGATGTGACGAGACCTGCAGCCCCCAAAAAGTCACCAACAACAAACATTTGAATTTGCAAACAGCATCCACTTGGAGCCAGAAGTGCTCGCATGCATCAATTCACCCCGTTCCGCGATAGGGCCATTATCCTTGCTGCCGGGGATGTGTGCCTGCCGGGCGAGGGTAGTGGCCCGAATGGGGGGGTGATGTATTTGAGCGGTGGCGGTTGCTCCGGAATATGCATTCCCTCCAACACTTAGCCCAAAGCACATGTTAACTACTTGTGGCGTGCTTTTTGTTGCAAATTTCTGCAAATTTTTTCTGGCCCTTGTGCATCAGCATGAGCCGCCGTTGCAAGCTGCCTTCTCCCCCGTTGCTCTCTTTAGATCCCGGGCGGATCCTGGGCAGCGCCACCGCACCATTTCATTGCATGTTTGGTGCTAGGAGAATCGGCATACCTCGAGAGGGTGCGAAAGTGAAATTGCAGTGTTAAATGGTGAGAAAAAATGGCAAAGGGCTGCAAAATTGCCAACAACAAGAGCAGATTATGTCAAGAGGGTTGGCTGCTGCTCTTGATATGTCTATTTGCACTCTAGACGTTGTTGTTGCATTTCCCTTTCTTCCGCCACTTCATTTTCCTCTTTTCCTGTTACGGCCTCCTTCCACTTTCCGCCATTCGGGACTGCTGTGTTTTTGTTGTTTTTTTTTTTATTGTGGAGGTGGTGGTACAGTTTAGCTGGAAGGCAATGTGACCAAAAGTCATGGGGGTGACACAGGACGTCCGATGTCCATGGACACTGGACACTTCTAATAGACCAGGCTAATTAGAGGGCCAAGTTTTATGGTTGCGTGAACTTCGCCGTTTATCGTTTAAGTATTTAATCGGCCGTCGTGGATCTCCAGAATTGGTAAAAGGCATGCACCCGAAAGGGTATCTGTTTTTTGTTTTCGCGTCTGCATTTCATCGGAACAACACGAGGACGGGGTAAAATTATTAGACGTTGATCACACTTTTCTTGTTTGTTCATTGGAAAAGAAAGTAAAGTCCTTGTGACATGACAGGGAGTTGTCTTAATTGCAGCGCCCTTGTGTCGTGTTCATGTACATCACGTAAATAAAACGTAACAAAAAAAAATTATCCTTTTACGTTATTGTATTAGAATTTGTACCCTCCTCAGGTTCGATAAAAATCAATAGAGCAATTATTTGTAATTTTTCCACGTGTCAATTAAATGTGTAATTAAATCTAAAAATATTGTCCTTTATATCTACTACTAAAAACCAGTTTTATTATACAAATATTTCATTTCACATTGTTGACAACAAGTTGAGTGTTTTTATTTTTCGTTAAGTTTATTTGAAATTAAATTGCTTGTAACTTAATATAAACTGCACAAAATCATTTTATCCTTTATAAATATAAAAATTCTTTATTATTCTTGGATGCCTTTAATAAATTTGCGAAATCAAGGACGCATTTGTCAACAAGAAAATTTCATTGATTCAAGCTTAGAGCACTTTATCCTTCGCCAATAAAAATTCCATTATACCCGTTTGCGAAATTGACAAGATTTCCCAGGATTTTTGAAGCCGAACGAAGGAAGAGCTGTGTTGCAAAACAGGATTATGGGAAACAGCAAGAACTCTCACAATAAACTCTATCACCCTCAGCGTCCCTCTTCCCTATCACCATCTACTGCAGCTATTGAAAACCTTGAAATGTATTTACCTTTAGGAGGATTTTGGGGAAAAAAATGAAAGAAAAAAATATCCTTAGAAACCAGCGAAGTGCCTTATGGACGGACGGTGGACTGCACATTCATTGATGTGGCTGCTTTCTCATGTACCTTACTAAAAAAAAAAAAAAAAAACAAAAAAAAAACAAAAAGTGCCACGTTCCTGAAGGAAGTCTGCTAAGGAAGGAGTAATAAGCTACGTACGAAATCAAGGATATGAAAAAAATATCCCAGTGCTTCATGTAATTGATTTGACCTTACTTAAAGGATTCTACTTACGCCAAATGCTCTTTGGTAATATCGTACACTCTTAGGACATGCTGAAGGGGTAGACCACTTTTCAGATTCATGTGAACTCGTTCTTTTGGCATTCTGGAGCTTTCAATGTTTTTTAAAGATATGTTTTCCATCTGGGATATCAAGATATGCTTACGAAAATTAGTAGATTAAAAAATTGTTTGAAAATCAAAAAAATAATATTGCTATTATAATATTATAGAATATTTTAGTAAAATGTTATGTTTAACTTGTCAGAATACGAAGTGTCAAATAATACAATAATTTATAATATAATAATTAATGTTTTATAAAAATAAAATTTCTTTCTTCTTTTGCCCTTCCGAAGGATCGACTGCTAAGTGCTAATAGATCTGCAGTAAAATGAATAATTGCACTATTGCTTTTCAGACAAATGATATTGTTTACTTGCTGTCAAAAAGTTAAAATATTGTCAACACAGTTTACAAAACTTTATAGTTTATTAAATTTGCTCTGAAATTACCCAAATTCTCAACGATGGGAATTTCATGAACTTTCCCGTCATCTGTATATAATGATTCAGATAGAACGCTTTGTATGAAAAAGATCTGTATAGGTCATTGAAAAACACACCTAATATTTACCGGAAATATTTGTCATCATATCCTTACAATAAATCACATATGCAGAAATGAATTTGTGACGACGACGGCGGAGAACAGCGATCGCCTTGCACTACCTGACCAGACAACACGATCGCGATCAGTGGAGCCGATGCAATTAGAAGTTAATCGAGACTCGTATGTCGTAAAGTTCCTTTCAGCAGCCCCAGACCGGGCAATCAGATCAAATTCCGATTGGATCGAGCAAATTGATTCCTCCGCAACACACGTCCCAATGCACAGTGCAGCCGGAGCAAATGGCGGCCCCCGGCTCAGTTGAGCTATTTGACGGAGCACGCATTTATCATATAGCACCGCTCCGCCACCCTGAAGATGAACACCACTCGTAGATCTTAGATTTTCTTCAATCAATTGCGGGCACACTGGGGTGGAGGACGAATGCCGCCGCGGCCCACTCGAGAGACATGCAAAAACTGATCGCGCTCATCCAGCACACCGATGATGGCCCAATCACGATTTTCACTTTTATCAATTTCCCATCGACCGGCCCAAGCATCAGCATCGGCATATTCTTGTCTAATCTTGCCGATCGCACCGATCGTTCCAGCATCATCGCGATCGCGCCACAGTCCGCGAGTTATCTTGTGTCCAGCTGGCGCGGAGGGCAGCTATCGGCGGTTCATAATTTGTTTATCGCACATGTCCCGATTTACAGATGATGTTTCCGTTTTTATGGATGTAGAATATTTGTTTAGACTGCGATAGTATTTAATTGCCGACTTTGGCGGGTAATCAAGCTATAATTGCGCTCAGCGTGCAAGTCGATCACGAACTAGTCGAGAGGGATATGGACTTATAGAGGCCTCGCGGAGGGTGCTCCGCTGAACTATCTGTTGGGATGTTTTGCAACATTTTGGAGGCCCACATCATCATAGGCTTGCAACACATTCATTTTGAGAAATTTTGCAATGACCTCGATTAAGTCAGGACAGGTTATTGGTGCAATTGGATTGTTTTTTTAATGAGTTTCAAAGAGGAAGAGCGCAGTCGATGTGAGCTTCCCCGGGGGGAGCGTGAAGCTGTTGGAACAAATGGCGATCGTAAGCGAGAACACATAAACCCATGTACGTACGTTTCGATAGATTAGGTGAGTCCATGTCCCAATTAGTCAAAACCCTTTGAAGCGTCCGTACCTCGAGCATGTTATGCCAGCGTGTGACTTAATGGGTTGCAATGAATAGGAGGGCGCAGGGGGACTGACAAATGCTCCACTTGTTTCAAAGTCGACAATGCGTGAATCTGTGTAGGAAACTCTAGAACGTGGCCTTTGTGAACACTGAACACTCTCCAGTCTAAAGTTTGGGATCAAGGGTGGCCATCAATTCGATTTGGAGCTGCAATCCCCTGCCACATACCCTCGTTTTGTTAAAAACATTCCTACTTCAGCAACTCCTTGCAATATCCGACGCAGTTAAATTACAATTAGCTGACAGTGGAAAAAGTCAAAAAGCAACGCTGAAGACCTCCATTCAATTGTCAGTGGAATTTACATAATCTGTCGGGTTTCTTGAGCACCTTTTCCCATGCCCACTGCAACCCCTAAAAACTGCGCCCGCTGAATCTTAGCGAAGTACTCCGAGTACTGTACTCCAGGCAGTATTCCAACACGTAAGGACACACGTGCACGCTCACGTGGATGTAGCAAGCAGAGTGCACAATATTCAGGAGCAGGAACGTCGCACAGGGATTCAATTTAAAAGGAGCTCCAGTCTGCCGTCATAAATTTTAGATTTGTTTTGTTTCCAAAAGAGTAAAAAAAGAAAAACACAAAACCTCCACTCTTCGGCTGCCACTGCGTTATGAATCCTTTTTGCCAGGCGATTTTATGCGATTGTCTCGACTCTGTTTACTTTGGTCCTGGATGCGGTTGAATTCTCTTCGTTTCGCGGTAGGAAGATTATTTGCCCAACGTCACATGCCCCCTCCCCCCCTCCCCCCACACCACACACCCAATAGCTGCACCGTATCCCAGCATCACTCATTCCGACGGGATGTTAGCGAAGGATGTTCATCTCCGTTCAAGTGGAAAATGCGCGCTTTATTATTAAGAAAAGGAAGTCTTAATGTAATTTGAACGGGTGCTTATTGAATTTTAGCCACCGTTCCACAAGGACTCGAACAGTCGGGATCGAGTAAGAAAACTTTTAACTTTTTGTGTTCGGCACTGCACGAGCTATCGGTAAAATTTCCACCATCCAAAATGCAACTACAAAATGAAGGTAGCTACTGCAAGGAAGGATTCACCACCACGAACACAGATATGAGTACTTGACTGCCTTAAATAATCGAATTACTTAAGAATATCTATCAATAAGCACCGGATGGAGTCAATCTTATGAAAAAATGAGATTTTCTTATTACGCAACGCCACTCTGGTAGCTGCAATAAATTTAAGGGACTAAGTATCCTTCTACTTGGTGCACGGAATTGATTTAAAGTAATTTGGAAGTCAAGTCAGAAGGAATAACCATTTTTGAGGACATGTTGGAGCAGACAGCATCGAATATAAGCCAATGGATTGAAAGCCAGCGAATGAACTCTTTTCACATCAGAAAATTTATTTTGTTTTAGTGCTATTCAAAAAATTTATAAAAATTTATTGAAATCAATAAATATTTGTGTAAAAGATAAATGCACTTCAAAACTAATTTTCGTATTGTATTTGTAAAATAATGATAAAAAAACATACTCAAAAATATCTCAAATATTAAATCTTTTTTAGAAACTAGTACGGAAGTATAATAAATAGGTTTATAGGCCAATTATAAAATTTCCTAAATAAAGAAAGTTTGTTAAGAAACCGTGCAAACCATGCACAAAAGATATTCGTTCTAATTAATTATTAATTAAAGGCATGTAAAAAGAAGGTGTTTTGCATCTGCAATTTCAAAAGCATGTAACAAAAGACCGTGCAACAAGAGTTCCTTGCAAATAATAAATTAATTGTAGGTAGGTAATACGTATTTACATACATAACAATATTTACTGAAAGAAAGTTAAAACGTAAATTTTCAGTAAAAATAATAGCATTTTTGTATAAAAATGATCAGTCTTACTATATGGCAACACTAAAAAAGAGTTGCCCGATTTTGCTTATATTCGAACTTAACTTTATAATTTTAACGAAGTATTACTCTACAATATCATATCTTCTAGGTATAAATAAGCATTCTCGAGTTATCGTTTGGCAAGACAGACAAAGTGACGGATACACGCACATCCGTTCAACGGTTTCTTTTCACTTCTCAATCATGAATGAATAAGTTCTTTTTTTAGCATCATTATTTCTTGCCGTTGCAAGCGTTCGCTAATATACCCCTACATCTAGGGTATAAAAATAGTGCAATAGTATACTCTTGAAGTGCCGTTTTTTGCTTAAAGAAATTTGCAATATGAGTTTGCCGTCTTAGTTTATTAGATATGCTTTGACACAATACAGTTCAAAGTGACCCATACAGCGAGAGTGAGGGAACTTTTCGCGCACAGCTGACACCCCGAAATCGCACACAAAATTTTGTATAAATTTTGGTAACTTTGCAACGCTATTGTTACTCAACTATAAATATTTTACCTACAATTTTTTTTTAAATCTCTATACAGTGTACAGTTGTACACTATTGTCTACAAAATAAAACTAAGTGCAAGTTTGTACGTTTTAAACTTTTCAAGTTATAAGCGGTCAAAATAATTGCAAAAAGCGTTATAATTTTTTCTTGTGCCGGACCGCCATCACCCATGATGGATAGACGTAATTATACATCGAAATTTCATTTGCAAATTCTAATTTCAAATTAGTTTCAATAGCATTCGATTACACCTTATTTTGTAAAAATTATTTTGGCATTTTACCCCTAAATCCTAATTAATTACCAGGCCAAACAAAAGGGATAAGAAAGAGAGTTTAAATATTTTTCAATATTAATTTTTAGTAAGTGTTGCAAATCTAGAATACTTGCAGAATGGAATATCATTCGCTTAGAAAAAAAAATTTTGGGGGTGTCGAAATTTCTTTTCAAGGAATTACCTCCCCCACCCCAATTAAATGTCAGTTCGTTCGCGATGGACGGGTGCGGAAACAATGAGAACCTCTTTCAAACCTGAATACCTTTTGCAACAAAGGCATTTCAGGACTCATTTGAATTCTTGGCCCGTGCACAACTTCCGACGCGAAATATCAACAAAGTACACACAATAAATTCTCAATATTTGCTGAAAATGATGGGGAAGCGGTGGCAGCGGTTAAGGGGATGTGAAAGGATTGGACAATTTCGCAAAATAATTTCATTATTCATCCGCGGTAGCAAGCAGCAAAAGGATGAGGAGCCTGAATCCCAGGACCATTGGCCCGTACTTGAGGGGCGCGAGATAAAATGAGGAAAACTGTGAAATGGAAAAAACAAAGACAAGACAACCGGAATGAGGTGTTCTCCACCATCTGCCCACACCCCCAGTTTGCAATGAACGAAAAACATAAGAAAGATAAATCTGGCATTTGGAGGAATAACCACTAGGAGTGACAGGAGATGGGTGGCAGCGGGAAGAACGCCAAGGATGCCTGCTGGGCTCCGTTGTCGTCCTGTTATCTTGTCGTGTATCTCGCGATCTTCTACACATCCAAAAAATTTCTAATTGGATTACATCATATGAAACACAGAGCGAGAGAGCGTCCCAGGGATGGATGGATGATTTCTCATCGTCGTCGATTCAATTCGGAGGGTCGTGAAGGGTGGTGTGAGCAGAATTAAACGGATCTGTGCTGGGATGCTGTATGTGTCATCTGGTTAAGCTCTAAAAATTAATGATTGGAGGATATTTAGTAAAAAATATCACGCGCGCAACAAAAATGGCGGCACAACGGTATTGATTTTGCTTGGGATATTGAGAGGCCTATGGAGATTGGGATTTCGGGGTAGATGTGGGGAGGCCCAATGTGTCTGAGACTATCAAAATTTTTGATTACTTGAGATTAAGAAAGTTTTATCTTTCATCAGAGGATGTCAACTCGTGCAAGTTCATTGATGCTCCTATCCAATATGTTTTGTAGGTATGGTTTATGAAATATTACACGTGTGATCAGTTTGTTTACCCTACACAAATAAATCAATTGCACTATTTCAACTTTGTGTTGGTTGTCGATTGATTTTAATTAAGTAACCTCCAAATAAATCAGCCCCCGCACAATAATCATCACTTCATCACACGTCGCGGTTTGTCTTGTACAATGTTTCGTAATCATACACAACATCGAATTCAATTAATCGAGGCGACCGCAAAGTGATCTTTCACCCGACTACCCGATATGGTTGTCGTAAAGGAGCCCATACATCTTCGGGGACGCGATCATTGCATGCGATCGTGATGTCTTCTTAACGATCGTGGCAACCTTAACATATTTGCATTGCGGTTAGACGAGGTCCAAACTCGCATGTAATATGGGAAGCTGGAGTTTTGTTAATCTAAAATGTGGCCAGAATTGAAATCCACCTTAAATGCTTCTTGGATGCAAATTGAAACTTCGAATGATTGATTGATTGATATCGATAGGAATTTTAAATGCAGATCTACAACCACGATCGATTGATCGATGTTTCAATGAACCTCATTGTCAGATTGAGGAAAGTGAAAATCATTTAAATGAGATTTTGGTTGAATAGTCTACTTATTTTGAGGCGGACTGAAAGAGAAAAAAATAAGAGATGATTATTGTTTTGGTTCTTCCCCAAGAAAAGTAACTCTAATACCCCGAACAGACGAGAGCACGTAATCTAGTAATTGACGTAACGCAATCTAGTAGGGTTAGTCGTCTGTCACCGAACTGAACTAGTTATTCACATAATTGTTGACATTTGGCGTAAAGTAAACATAAAATCGATTCACGACAGTGGTCAGTTTATTTTCTTGCAAGGAAGCGAATAAAGAGAAAATGTGTTCATACTAAGTGTTATTGCACAGCTGATTACTTTTTAGTACAAATATTCACTACTACGTAGCACGTTTGGCGCTAACAGCAATCTCTCGAATCTAATCTAGTTGTAGCAGGTAGATTTGAAAGTCGAGTTCATATGGGAATTTACATGGGTTACCTTATTTTGGATCATTACTCCATTAACTGCTATTGTCTGTCCAGGGTATAACAAATTCTGCTATATAGGTACAAATTGTTGCGCTTAGGAGACTTTTATATTTCTAAAACGGAGTGTTCCATATTTTATTAAAATATATTAAATAGCAATGTATAGCCTCATCTTTATTATTTATATGCAGTGGATAATAATCCAATCCTATCTCAAGGATCCGAAATTCTAGTTCACTTTACAAAATTGGAATACTTCAACAAAACCAAAGAAACAGTCTCTAAGAGTTACAGAATAAATATCGCATGAATAGTTCCCATTCGTGATAAACGAATTAGCCTTTGAGGTCATTTAAATTGGCTTTGAAAAGGACATAACAAATTTTGTTACATAGAAATACTTCAGTTAATTCCCGAGAGGGTGCTATCTCATCGTTCACCTATACACACACCTGAAACCCTGAATTCTGAATATCCTGGAACCTAATGCTGTAATAAGAAATGGAATATTTTCCTAAGGGAGATTTCGGTAAAGGTGAGCGACGAATGAATGTTGGGAATTGAGGCTAAAGGACAGAGAACAAGGCGTGGACTAATTAAGATGCGAAATGAAAGAAATTCAAGAAAATATAACTTAGTCGACAAAGGAGGCCACAACTGAAGACGACAGGACTCCATTGCGATGGCCATAAAGAGGGTGAAGTACAGGACGGGGGCGAGTTGGAAAGGTGTCGAAGGGAATAAGTCCTCTCACAATTTAAAACCGTGACTATGCTTCCCCAAAAGGGTTGCTGCCTGTGGCTCAAGGATGAGTTGCCCGCTCAAATTATTTTCTATTGATTATTCCTCCACTTTCTGAATATCCTTCGGCAAAGAAAGGGTAATGTACATACAGTGTAGAACGACAACAACTGAAAATGAAATAAAGAAAAATTTCTTGACGATGAACATTCATTTCACTATGTTAATGTGTGCGTGAATAAGATTTTTTTTATAGTTGTATGAGAAAGATCTGAGTATCCTTCAGAGGTATTTGTATCTGTCAAATGAGACAAAGGATATGACGAACGCAAGTAACTACAAAACATTGAAGATGGATGTGGGTCATGTCTAGAATACGTCAACTGCCTCAAGGAGTCTGTAAAATAGCGACGCCGATAAGATTTAGCTTAAGAAATCGAAGGAGTTTCAAGGATATTAAAAAAAAAGTTTAGACTTTGGAACTATTTCAATTCCCTTCATTTCCTCAGTTTTGTAACAATTTATTTTTTAACCCTTCAGACAGGTTAAATGATGTACAAAAATGATTTAAATTTCAATTTTGTCTTTTTTTTTTGCCGTTGGGAAAGTTATGGTCAAGAGTTTCTTACAGAATATTTTAGTCGCGGAAGGATCCAGAAGGGTTTTAATTATGCAAAACATTCCCAACATTTCAAAGATTAGCATTCTTCTTTTTAAATAGTTCCGACATTTTGTGGTATTCAAATTCGAAAATTATTCCAACCCCTTCAGAAGTAATAATGTGACTAATTGCCCACTTCAGGTCAATAGCGCATTAAAGTCATAACAAACATTGTTCAACAAACAAACCATTGTTATTCATTTGTGTTTAAAGTGATTATCTGAGCAAAATATCCAAACAACAATTGACCATGCTTACCCCTTCTAAGAACCCCTGGACACCGGTCATCGGCCACTTAATTAAGTTATGTTTTCGATAGGGTTATTACCACTAACATTTTTATTCGCCGCGCGAAAAGTGAATAGGAGGGCGATTTACAGTCGAAGGGGGCTTCCGGTGTTCTTTTTATTCACTGACCAATGTCCAGCCCCTTGCGAAAGGGAACTGAAATCCCACAAAACAAAAACAAAACAAAAAAATCAAAAACGAAAAATTAAAAAGGAAAAAAGGGAAATCTTTTCGCACGCAAGCAACAGGGTCATCCCCGTTATTCTTGTCTGGTCAAGCAGGGAACGAGCCTTAATGGGTTTCGAACTGTCCATCCAGTTTTCAGGGAAGGGGAGGGTCAAGTTGTTTGTTGAATTGTGAACCGATAGCAATTAATAACTAACTCGGATCAATTTCTGTCTGTTTGTGTTAATTCAGCTGTCAGGATATGTAAGGGAAATTTATTTCATAGTTGACATTGAGCAGGAATTTTGTTCTTTTTTTGTGTGTTTTTGGTGGATTTAGTTTTTGGGCTTGCAGGAGAATGCGCTGTGGTGTGCCAATAATTGGAAGTTGGACTCAAAAAAATCACTTATCCTTCCTACCAAAAGCTTGTGACTGTGCTTGGAGGAGGAGTTTCAGGACATGTGAAACCTTCTGCATATGAGCACAGGATATGTGGGACATAAGAGCTTTTTCTGATCTCTGATAGGATCAAGCTCCGTGTATATTTGTAACTTCCTATTTACACATTTGTGGAAGGGGATGCCAAGTAAATAATAGTGCTTGGTGACATTTTCCTAAAAGGGTTAAGTGCAGTGCACTGTGCAATTACAATTCGAACTGCTAAAATAATAATAATAAAAAAAAATAATAAATAGGTATTTATTTATATAACAGCAGCAAATAAAAACAATCGACTAGGAATTAAATAATAACAACTATAAGCATAAATAACAGACAAAATAATGACAATCGCATTATCTGAAAATTGATTTTTCTCGTTAACCACTTCAATAAAAAAAAATCCCTAGAAAAAAGTTAAAAAGTGAATAAATTAATCAATCCTTTAGATATTTCGATATACTGAAAACTACATTCAACACTGTATTTGTGTTAGTGCGAATGAAGTCAGTGAAAAATACTTAAACATTCTCTTTGCAAAAAAACTTCGTTCATTCTTTTCTTATAATTCCAGAAAAAAGCAGTCGCAATGCATGAAGAAGTACCAATGAAGGTTTTGATGCTCCTTTTGCATCCTGCCATTGCTATTTGTCTGACGGACGTGACTGAGAGAAAGGACCTTCGGACGTCTTGCTCTGGAACTTCTTCTGCCCTTTTGCTGATAATATATTGAGCATTTTACCTCCATAAAATCACATTTTACAGAAAATTTCGCCAATTATTGCATATTTCACGATTTTTTTTGTACCAGTTCATGGCATTAATGTTGCTCTCGTTCCCCATGAGGGTCGGGAGAGAGGTGAGCAAAAGGAAGACGGATGTTACTTGGACATTTGTCTTCAAATGTAACGGGAAGAAATGTGGCGAAATGGTGAAATCGAATCCACGGGGGTGGGAGAATATCCGCAATACTTAAGCCGTTAGTCTTCAATTGGAATGAGGAGAATCGGGGACCATTATTTGCCCCAAAATTCCATTTAAACAACCAGATCGCGCTGAATGTCATTAATCAATACGCAAGAAACTCGGAAATATTTTTCCATCTCACATTAAAATCCCTTCGTCACCTCATACCACGGAGCTCCAGTAACGACAGCACCAAATGAGAAAAAGCCCCGAACCCCTTGTCGAAGTCGCACTTAAGCGAGTGTACAACTCTCCCCATCGCCGCCCCCTGCTCCTTAATATCCCGAATAGGGCCCAGTGTTTTTCTGTTTTCCCATTTCTTCGCCGCTCCACACCAAAGGAGACGCCTAGGTACCTTGTTTAAGGCCACATTCTGAGCCCGCGCTCATCCCGAGGCACAGCATCCAACTCGCCCTGGAGCCGGCCGTATATGAATATTTTCATCGTTTTGCCATGGACTCGAACTGTTTCCATGATGGGGTGGGGGGAGGGGGCCAAGACAACCCAACCCTCGTCGGTAGTTGCCGAAGGAGCTTGTGGCATCGCGCACCATGGCCAGAACCCGACGGGTAATGGGTTGGGGATGTTAAGGACATGGTCTGGAGAGGGGTGGTGGGGAGCCAGTTGGGATGCTGTCCTGCTGTATCGGAAAGAGATGGAAAAATGCTAATTAAGAAAGCGAAAGAATACAAATCAAGGCGATGACTGCAGAATAAATTCCCTCAAAATGCGCATAGTTGTGTATGTGTCCCGTTACGATGGAATGCGAAACAAACGTGTGGGTGAATGTGTGTGCATGTACACAAGGCAAGTCCAAATGAGGGATCAACCCGAATGAGGATAGCCCGCTGCTGCCGCCGGTGCCGGAATCGGGGTATAAGTGGGGTGGTTGGACATTGGGTGTGGGCGAATATGCGAAGAGCCCGTGTGCCTCAAGTTTTCAATACTTAATTTTTTTTCCTTTCTTTCAGCCGGGGAAATCTTCGTTCGGAGTCTTATATGTTGCCTGCACTACAGTATCCCTAAGCTTGTGAGTGTGCCGTAGCATGTAATTATAAATTAACACATACAATCAGGGAAATTTTTAATCAATAATTGGAAGAAAATGGCACGGCATGTGCAGCTGTTGGATACCGCTCCTATAATCGGGTGACCTTTCGACCAGGTCCTTCAACTGCGTAAATTGAAAGGAAAACTTTCACCTTTGATTGTTCGATAAAACTGCTTGGGTAGAGAAATTGTTCTCTGATATCCAAACTGTCGTGATTCGACTAGTTTACTTTCAAGAGATTCAAAACGATGTCCTTTCGATAAGGATTTTTACGACAGGTAAAATGAAACTACAATTAAATTACTATTATTATTACACGATTTGTTTTAATTATTATTGTTTGTAATTATGCATTTAACTTTTGCATTAGACTGTAAAGAGTTTTTGTTTTTAAGAAAAGTAATTTATAAGTTTTTTACAAAAGCTTTAATAATCTGTTTTGTAAATATTCTCCATTTCCTAGGAAATATTTTTAAAAAAATTATATACAATTTCTGATAATTTTTTAAGCAAGAGCTAGAGTAGATTCAAATGTAGATACCTATTTTTTTATATGGTGTATTTAAGGACGTTTTGCATAAACAGAAATCAGTTATTCAAAGATAATTACCAAAAACTTAAACCTATTCGAAACATTTAATTCAGCGGTCTGAACAAAACTAAAAAGTGATTGTCCAACAACAACAACCAAAACCCTTCAGCAAATAAAACCTCCTGATATTCCTAAATCATTGTTCCCTTGAGTAAAGGTAAATTGCTACGTATGCATTCATGTTAAAGTTCCCGTTACAATTGTTCACCCCGGAAATGACCCACAAACCGGGTTCGTGTGCTTCCAGTTTGAATACATGCAAAATAAAAGATCCCGGTAGCGGAAGTGCCAAATCATGAGAGGAAATTATTGCTGCACACCTCCCATCCACATGCACGCGAAACACCTTTTTGAATCCCTCCTGGGACTACTGTTGAAGTCGCATGGCAATGTCCTCCACCCTCGCGAGCATTACCCAAGTTGCCCATCATGTCCTCCCTATTCCAGCATACCTGGTCAATTACCGATAATGAAGCTAACTACTGAACGCAAACAAATTAAAGATAGTCTTACGAAAATATTCCCCACTTCAATCACATACGTGATCTGCCGGGTAATTTCCCAATTGATGTTCTCATCTCACGATATCAATTTAATCTGCTCCCCAGTTGCCCCCTGCACTTTCGCTCTAATTTAATTAACATAACTCGGCCCGGCATGCAGGCGGATCACCACCAAATAGTAACCGTCCATCGAGCAGTCGTGTGCGGGACGATGCGATGCGGTAAAAATTCCAAAAAAACCTAGATACCGGACTCTCCAGGCTTTGGATTGTCCGCGGATTATGGAAGAAACTGTTACCACTTACCAGGTATGGATGGATTGGAGTGGCGAAAACCATCCGTGCAGCCACTACGTCTTGAGACACTGGGAACGTGTAATTTTGCTGTGTCATGTACGAAAAACTAATCAGTGCCTGCCCGAGCCTGGGACCGTTGCAGTGTTCCGCGCTTTATTACGTTCTCCCATGGCGAGAGCCGCTATCTGATTTCAGCAACTACTTCATCCCATGCAATCGATATGGAGGTAAACTATGATAGATTAATCAGGGATGCTATCGAAATGGAGCGCCATCGTTGCCAGATGATTTTAATTTATTGTACAAAGTTGCGATCATTGAGGATCAGTTGACGAATGCCGCGGGATCAGCTGATAGAGATGTAATATTATTCCACAATGTTGGCAATTCCTGGCTTAGCAATCAATAAATTACACTGTTACCGTATCCGATCGTGATATTCTTAGCATAAGCGAGCGGTATGACTCCCATGTGCAGGCCGGACCACTGATCTTAAGGTACACTTTGGTGCTGGATTTCAGTGCAGGACTTCGACGCTGTTTATGAGAACTCAATCTGGCCTGCTCAATCCTCAAAGCAATTTAGGTGCGCCGACGACGATGGAACCTTCTGTCGAGCGCCATCACATGGATTGGAATTTCCAGTCGATTTTCATGTTTACATAAGAAAGCTCGTCAGCAGCAACAAATTGGCATGTGAAATATGGGAAATTTTTGCCAGCGATCTATCGATCAGTTTGCATCGTTGCTTGGAAGTGAAAAACTGAACAACAATAAAAAAAAAGAAGTCAGAGTGAATTTTCAGCTGGCAGGTCAAGTGGAACCAGCATGGACCAGGTATACATGCACTAACCGCCAATTTGGTTGGGCATTATCGATGCCTTCGAAGGAAGACAAATTTCCTATCCGATTTGACATGAAATGTAGATCACGAAACCATCAATGGGTTCAAATTAAAGTTCTCTGGGAGGTGAAGGGTCACGGCGAAAAAGAATTATGTGGCGGGCAGTATGCTGGTCGGGGAATCATGTTCATATGGGAGATCGTTCGAAATACTTTGACAGATCACGATTCAAACGTCATTCGCGCATGTGAGAGCGCCATGCAATGTGAATTCCTCCTTTGGTCGGGACTTCACAGTCAGAGGAGGAATTCCCAAAAATGATATCCATTTGTGCAAGAGTTGAACAAAAGAAGATCGTGTCAGTACCATTTTTAGCGTCCCAACATTTAAAAAGAAACAATTCACCCAAGTCATTGTGGATACAAAGAAAAAAATCGGATTCATCTTGAATATTTATTGTAATCCATTCGGTATATTCAGGCTGCCCTTTTATCTTTTACTGTTATGCCTAAAGCGGTTCTTTTGATTCGAAAATATCGATCAGAATGAAACAGTAATTGTCTGTTTGACAGTTTCATCGATTTGAAATCAACGCCATATGGCGAAGATGATACAGGAACACGGTCATACATGTTATGGCGATGATTGCGATCACTGCTCATGTGATCAATGTCGATGGGAGATCAATTGAATGTACACGTAAATATGATACCCCGGGGGAGGAGGGCAGAAGTGTGGCAATCGACTGTTCAAGGAGATTCGATAGATACGTACTTCCAAATGACTTATTTCATGCTATTTAACCGATGTAACCTCATTATATACAGTTGATCCTAGATGGTTGCAGATACGTGTGGATTTTGCCATCAGTGGTCATTGATTCAAGACAGTGAAAGGGTTCGTTGAGAAAATGAGATCGGACAGGGGCCAAATCGTGACCGAGTGACCAATTTGCTTAAAGCCATTGATTGAGTTTTGCACGTCAAATAAAAGATCATGGATAAACTCGTGAGTAGTTTTATAATTTGCTCGCTTGTGATCATCATTGGAATGCGATCAAAACGTTTGAAGATATTTCAACAAACAACCAAAAATAAATTTTTTAGTTTTTAAATCAACAATATAAATCGTTTGAAATGTTTTCCCAAAAAATATTAATGATCTCGAAAGAATGTAAAATTCTGTTGTAATCTGTTCCACGTTATAGATTTGTTTTTTTTTTCTGTCATGGCTGTCGCAAATTCTTGCACGCAAACCGCGTCAACTTTCCACATTAATCATCAAAAATTCAGGACACGGATAAAGGAAATTTAATGTATTTGTGGTTGTTTTACAAAAATCTTTCATTTGTAAAAGTTTAACTGCAGCATAATTACCTGAGGAAAATTGCATCAATTAACATCTAAACAGAATTCATGGAAAACACTTGAGAATTAACACGGTGTGGGAACATGTACCCCCTTCCCTCGTCCTTGATGTAGAGTTCCAGAAGACAGCCATGTATCGTTCCCGGAAAACGTATAATTCCGGCATATATTTGGCCTACGAAAAGTATCCTTTTGTGGCAGCAACAGCTGCACCAACAGCGAACAGCATCCACCAAAAATGACGACCTCCAGACTTCCTTATTTTCCGACCATTATTTCGCTGTTTGAACTGCCAGTGGCGGCTTTCAAGATTTGCATGACATTCACAGTTCCCCCAAACATGGAAAATTAATACCAGATTCTAGCCAGGAAAAGGAGGATGAGTGCGGTGGTGCCCGAAATCTGGCTATAGGTACCACCGTATGGTTGCACTCGAGGATGACTGACGACAGTCCGCCAAGGTCTGTTTTAAGTGCATCACAAAGGAAATTTTTTAAAATTAAAAAATTTCTTCTTTGGAAAAAACAGCAGAAAAATGAAATAAAGAATTTTGAGGTAAATTGTTGGAAATGGAAATAGCGAACTGTGGGAACAATGGGACTGAAGCTTAATTAACGTAGGAGTGTGTGCCACTAAAATTAACAAAACATGGAACGTTGATTTTCAGGGGTTTCCGACCAAAAAATTAAAAATAAATAAATCACACAAAAAGCGTGGAGAAAGTGGGAACTCATTTTCAGCAGCACCAGAATGTTGAACTTCCGAAAGCGTACTGTGGCTAACGATATCCTTGCTCTTTATCACCCCCACCATTATTAGCTCTATCAGAGTCCTCGATGTTGTACAAACAATATACGTATTTTTTTTTTTAAAGTTCTGAAATTTGAACAGTGATGTATTCAAGAAATTATAAATATTTTTTTTTGGTTTCCCTAAACGGAAGCTTTTAGTTCCCGTTCTACTGGTTTCCGTTTTATTTTTTTGGCTCCTTCATATCAGGATTAATGCCACGTAGCTGATTTACCATATAAGAGGAACGAAGAAGTCACTTCTTGCGGAGAGAAAAAATATCAATTTATACGGCAGCTTCACCATGAACACGCTCACTCCACTGGTGCTCCATTTACCCTCCGTCCACCTCCAAGGAATACTCATTAGTCTAGGCAAGACATTAAAAGAAAGGCCATGAGGAGGGATGAGAGTTGGGAAGAACAAAGCACCTATTCCATTTCGTAGACAAAAGCATAAATGCTCGTACGGAGGACAAGTGCACACATCTAGAGTGGCAGAAAGGACCAGCAATCCATAGAAAGACTTAAGTCGGTTTCCTTACCCTTCAAGACCGCTACCCTATCGTTCAATTTTTTTTTTGTTATATTTTTAAGACGGCAAAGGCGGCTGAAATGTCCAGGGGAATGGGGCCACCGGGATTCTACAAGAAAATCATCTTGCCGGCCTCTGGATGGAGAAATTAAGAAAATTCTTAAAAAACAAAACGGGCGACGAGAAACCAAGGGATGGAATACATCATTCACAATTGGGTGAGCTGGTGGCACATGTATAGATGTGGATACATGCGAAAAGAGGAATGTTGGGGGGCAGGAAAGGTGTCCTATTTAAAAAGAACCAAAGAAAACAGCTCTTATATGTATGGCCGAGGATTAGGGCGGTAAGGGAAACAAAAGAAAGTTGGAACAGTACGTAATACGTACGTACGTATAAGACAGTGCGATTGAAATGAGTTCAGAATTTTCTACTTTTTGTTCTTAGCATCCGTAGGACAGCGGGAATGAGGTCGAGTAATATGGACGATTTGGTACTCGGGTGATTCTATATTGCTGCCAACAGCCAACCCCACATTGAAGAGCTGTTGGGGATGTAGGACGGCGTCCCTTCGTTATTTAAGGTATACCGTTGGAGCTTTTGGGTTTCAGTTTTCGTTTTTTTTCTCTGCTTCTTCTTCGTCTTCTTCTTTTTTTTCTTAGAAGACGACATTGTCCTTGTTGATGTTAATTATTGGGGTGAGTACAAATAGATAAGAATTGGCGTTGGCAACACTTAATGGAAAAAAAGTAAGGACGGGGTAGACTTTCTCGTTGATCAAGATGATGGGGCCCCAGTGGTGGAGAAGATGATGACGATGATGTTGATGATAATGGAATAGACCCCATGGGGTGTGTGTATGACGAAATGCGTTGGTCCTCGATTCAAATGATAATGAAAATGGTCGATTGCAGGCGAATAGAAGTCCTTTGTGTCGACAGTGAAGGCTGCTACTGAAATGAAATTAAAATGTATCCATGCATTAATTTCGGTTTAAATAAGAAAAAAATCTTATTTTGTTAATTATATTAAATAAATTTTTTCCAAATATAGGTAGCATTATTATTTCAAACATTATAGGTTTATAATAGTCCACTTCCTTTATTATTATTGTACTACAACAAAAAACACAAAATTAGTTAACTTTAATTACAGCAACGACCACACTTAATATAACAACCTTTCTGCAAAGTACTTTGCTGCTAATGTTATATACTTGTATAATAAATTTCCAGAATAAATCAGTATAAGAGTCCCATAAGAGTAGTATACAAGTGGCACAGAGGACCAAGTTTCCTGTTAAGAAAAATGTGCAGAGTAAATTATGGGCAAACGGATGGGGTAAGCGGGGGAGTTGTATTTTACGAAGCAAAAAATTCATTAAACAAACCGAAAAGGACGAAAATGTGCTGCCAGACATTAACATAAATAAAAAATTTATACACGCATACAGTTGTCAAAGGCATCCACCACCAAAATTTTCGGATAGTAGTTGTATTCCGCCCTTCGTTTCCATCCCGCCAACCACTTTCACCCAAAGAAAAGGAAAAATGAATTCTTTTTCCTCATAAATCTTCTGCTTAATTTGGAACGCGTGTTTTTGGCTATGTTTTACACACTCTGCCATCCACACATCAGCACATCTAAATTAAGTCTCACATACACTGGATGTTTAGGCCCTTTTTCTTGATTTCGACCATTCAAAAAACGATATCGGAGTCCTTGGTATGCAAACAAAACCGGAGCATAGCTTCCTACTGAAGGTTTCGCGAATCCTTCGATGGTAATAAAACTCTCAAAAGGTCCTTTCTCTATTTCTTTTTCCACAGTTGACACTCTCGATGGTATGAGATCGGGGGATTCCCCTTCTCAGTCGGATTCAAACCTAATTTGCATAATTACATGTGGGGAGAGATTTTTTTACGGCCGCACAGTTGCATGTATGCGTGTTATCTCAGCTTATGTGATTTACATGTGTAGAGAATGAGAATTTGTAATTTCCGGAGGCAGCTGCAAACAAAAACGCAAAAAAAAACGACGTATTCATATCAGCGGTTAGAATTCACAGACTTGATCCTTCGTGATAAATGCAAATTCATACTGTGGTTGACGTATCAAAGTTTGGAAGGGCTTCGCCTTTAAGAGTGTGTCCTGTATTAAGGTACTATCTACACTAAGTGAACGAATTTAAAAAAAAAAGAACTTGTTTTCTTGCGTCATTTAACATCTCATTATCATCCTTGCTTTCTTACCTAGGAGTCGTTATGGCCATTTTACATAAGTAGATGTCCTCCTTGAAAGTTTGGGTATCTAAGGAAAACTGTGTAACAACTAGCAAGCTTATGAAAAACTTCATTTTTGCTGCTATGCATTTCACTTGCATTCGGGATATGAAAACTTTTCGTCTTGGCGATAAATTATAAGTAATCACGAATGCAAAGTTATTGGAGTAACAACAACAATATCCGTAGAAAAGTTTAATCGACGTGAAATACGTTTTCACATACTTCATCCTGCATTTCCATAATATTTAAAACATTTTCATTTTTTCAAAACAAAATTCTGACATTAAAAAAAATCCATATTTCATAATAATTATTCTTAACTTTCTATAAGTTTGAAATTAATTCATCAAAAAATTTGTCCTTTTTCTGATATGTTGAAATTTTAATTCAATTCAATTCAAAATTTATAATCGAAAAAGGTTGAAAAGAATCTAAACCCAGAAAACTGTAATAATAATTTATTCATTTGAATTATAGTATTTCAAAAACAAGCACAGTCAAAATCTTTAGTCCAAATTTCTGAAATTCAATTGTCCAGAATCCCTTTACATAACGCGATAATAGTTAAATGTTACGTATCCTTTTGAGAGGTGTACAAACAACTTTCAACCAGGTAGAAATGAATTGTAAGGACGAAACAAATTACACGCGGAAATGACATACAATAGCGGTGTTCTTTGCGCACAGTGTTCCCTTGGAATTTCTACTGCAGTGAATGGTGCAAAAAACGCGTTTAATTTTTTTGGGGGGGAAATCGTGCCGCCTAGCAGCACACAGCACGTTTTTCATTGAGTCCTGCACACATGAAATCGCACATTAAAGTTTTATTTTGGCGCAAGGATCAGGTCCACAAAGGCGGCAGTCAGAAGGAAGCATCATGCCGAAAATTATTGCGTTTTCTTTTATTTCTGTCTAGCGATTCTGCCTACCGTGCCACGTCAACTTTTGGACTCTGTTACAGTACGTTGTATCCTTAGAAATATATATTTTTGGATGGGTCCTATTTCCTTTCCATATGAGAATGATATCCTTCTGGGCTTTATATGCTCGCAACATGAATTCTTTAGACTTTCAGCAACGCAGCAATTTTAATGTCCTTTGGTTTGAGGTCTCTTTCATTTAGAATTTGGTTTTTGGTTATTTGTTTTTTTTTTTTTTTGCGACATGGGTAAGACAAGACGAATTACATCAACAGGAAAATAGAAAAGAAATAATAAAAAAAACGCAAAAAGGACAACATCGTCAGAGTTAAGTAAAATCCTGTCAGAGGCATTTCATTCCTCACCGAATTCCCATAATGGACCCAGCCAAGAGATTGGAAAGTCTGGGAGTGATAATTTTTCTTTGTTAAAGGACAAAACAGAAGTTTTTGTCTGATTAAAACCTTCCACTTGCCTCATCCTCGTATACCATCGGTATTCATCTACAACGGCTGATCTGTGCACGAATGTCGCACTGGTAATGCACTGGTTAATGACTTCTAGCTCATCTGATCCTGCCACAATGCAACAACGATTGGAGTGTTTACCAAAGGACCTATTGTTATGTCTAATTTGTTGTTGTTAATGTCAACGGGGAGGATGCGATACCGGTTCTTATCAGAACGGCACGAGCTGACCCTCGGCCACGCTGACCCTTGTCCAGTGCTGTAATAATTGCGCAATGCGAAAATAATAGAAGGGCTATTTACCTTCAGGGGATATCCCGATTTTGTACAGGATAAGTGGTCTTAAATAGCTGAGCATGATATACTGGCCATTGTCCGAGGACATATTGACTGGAAGTTAACTGACCGAGTAATCACGGCTGACAAGAGGTCAGAGGTCCACCAGGATGAGGTGTGAAAAATTCAAAGAGGGATTGGTTTTGAAATTAGGGGATCTTAAACTACCCCTAATCATGAGAATATATGACCAATTGCGGTTGAAAAATATTTGTAATAAATTTGAAACAAGTTGGATGACAAGGGATGATATTGAAACTGTTTGTTAAATTAATTGCTCAATTATATCGCAGTTTTTGGGGGAAAAAAACACTGAAAAAAGGAACCACATTCATGAAATTATTTCTCACAGGATAATTTTTTTTAAATGAAAAAAATTTTTCACAATGTTTCATTTAAAAAATCATTTTTTTTTTCCTATATTCGATCGTCATTCAAACTTCATATTATCAAACCTCAAAAACTAATTGAATTAAGGTCATCCGGAAAAAAATTAGTAACAAAGGAGCAATGCATCATTCGAGTTTCAACCTCGAACAGTTTCAAAAATATGACTTTATATATTTCTTATTCCTCAAGTTCATTGGACCCTCAAGCATCTGAATTTTGAATTTGGCACCATTTGGTGTATGGGACTATGGGAGACTGCGGACGGAAGACGGCGCGGCGCACGGATGGATATTATTTTTTGGTGCTTAATTTCAATTCAATTAAATAGTTTTAGTAACATTCGCGGTCCTTAACCAAATTTCCGTGGGCCTTGATTATTTGGGAGCAAGAAGCCAAAAGCCTGCAATTTTAAAATGATATCAAAATAAGGAACTAAATGCATAGAGAACACAAATGTCCGGCTCAAAGGACAACTCCACCCAGTCTCAAGCGCCATGAACTCGTAGTTTGCACCTCATCTCAATTCAAATATTTCCAAAAGTCTGAAGTTGTTCCGTAGGCAGGAATAATTTTTTTTTTGAAAAAATAAAAAATAAAGGACCCTGACAAAGTAATGCAAATGATGAGACTTAAAGAAGCAGCCGAAGTGGCTGGAGCCGGAAGAGGGATTTCAAAGTGGAGGATCTTCTTGGAAGCATCCATAGTGACGGGTGGCATTTGAGTCACATTAAATCTTCATTTTGTGGGGGCTGGGGGTTGTCCTAAAAGTCGGGAATACTTAAAATTTCATGCTCAAGGAAGATTTCTTCACCGGTTACCCAAAGTGTGTACAAAAAGAGGCAGAAGGCAACGATGAGACTTCACTTTACTATATAGACTTGTTTTTTTGGCTGGCCATAAAGAATACTTACGAATTTTGCTAAATGCGGTACTTATCGATGTGAATTACATGAAAATTTTTCCTGCCCCGATTCATCCAACAACCCATTGAGGGCAGTGGTTTTCCTTTTTCTTTTTCTTCTCCATCGTCGGTTCTCAACAGAATAATAGAAAATGAGAGAAAAAAAATATTTTAACATTTTTTTTTAATATTATTTTCAGGTAAAAATTGTATAACCAGACCTGCATAAAGGGATGCTGCGAATAGAAAATCCACCTGAAAGCTTCATTGGTAACAACAACAGTCGCCTCTCGGCCGGGGCCGCTCTCTCGCCAGGAACTGCATTCACAATTTTTACTTTGCAGATGTTAAGTATATCTATACAGTATACATACATATATAATATGTATATATTTTGTTGGTGCTGTTTTGTTTTTGATTTGTTGCGGCGGTAGCCAGTGTGCTTTCTGCAGTTGAAAACTCTTGAGAAAATGCCGGGAAAATTTTCTATTCAGCAGCCACCTCTAAGGTTTTGCGGATAATATTTTGAGTTCAGAAAAAAAAAATATTATCGCTTGATGGGAAAGTTTTTTAAGAGTTTTTGGTGGTAGAGCCGAGCCTCGGGGGCAAGTTTCCACTATTCCCCAGGTTTAATGGCACTGACACAAAATTATGCGGCTTATAGAGGTAGTTCAGGATGGAGGTATGCATGCCAATAAGTCTATCTTCATACCGCGATAAGATGTTAAGCCGCAGTGAAATACACTCATTCCAGAAGTGAATACAAGTTACTTAGCCAAATGCCATCCCCTCCCCATTCCGTGGCATGATTCACCTGCCTGATGTGTTCATGAATTTTCGTACGTACTTTCAGATTACCTTTTTCGTGTAAATAACCCGCACAAATCTACCAGCCCTTGAACAAGTTAATCCAAGCAAATCCTCCACACATCCATTTGCTGAGCAAACATTGCGAATGGCAGGACGAGAAATCCTTGCTACCGGTCCGGATTTTCGCATTTTCGCCTGATTCCACTGCTGCCCTCGCTGACTACTGTTTCACCCTCGCATTTTGCGAGAATAGCAAAGAATAGAAAAAAAATAAGAAGGAAATTTTCCAAGCCACAGACGTACAAACATACACGAATACAGTAGAGTCGATTACGTTCTGACAGCCTTTCAAATCGCAAATCCTTGAAAACGATAAAACGCTTGTTATCACACATTGTTCTTGCTATCCTGGCCGCGAAGAAGACCGACAATTCGATCTCGAGTGGAGCAGGACTCCAAAGGTGTCTTCAGGATGTGAATACATGTGTACGAATCTATCTACTGGGATTTCAGTTGATATCGATTAAAATGGGTTGTTTAAGTTTTCTCTTTAAAGTTTATTAGAAGTCTTTTTTTTTTTTATAAAACTATAAAAGTTTATCAATGTTGAACTGGTTCATGATGTACCAATGAAACATTTGTAGAATATCCTTAATAAATATTTGAAAAACTATTTACCAAAAGAATTTATGGAGTTGAACTTAAGTACAAATTGAAAATTTTCAAAAACAAAAAAAAATATAGTTACAAAATTTTTCAAAAATCCTAGTTTGCTTTCCATTCAAGTGTCATTATTATTTCATTCGACTAATTTATAAAAAAACGTGCCCGCAAATAGTGTACAAATTATCCGAAAATGTCAGCGGTTAAAGGATGCATGGATATAAACTATCTTTTCTACCTGCTGTCCTTTAAATTGAGGAATCGTTTTATAAAGCAGCTTGAGCAAACTCCCTGTGAATGTTGTCACAAATATCGATTGGAATACTACAAAAGTAATGTATTAAATTCCTTTCGTTCTTATTAAAATGTGAATAATATTTTTTTCAGTAATGCAAAACATAACTTCAAAAATTTCATTCACTTTGAAATTACTATTTTATTTTCTCTTCTTTCTGCTCCTTTGGTCCTTTGCAATTAATAAAGCACATTGCAATACACGAAATATGTGCACAGGACGATCTTACAATAGTTATATGTGGAAAATGGATTGCACAATTTTTTATTAGCAACAGAAAAATTAAAACGCAATTGTAACGAACTTTTTTCCTAAGACTTGTTTATATGTGTAAAATATTATAATAAAAAATAACATTTCATATTAAATGATCCTTGGAAATTTTTTATATTGTTATTATTTTCTATTTTAAAAATGTTTAAGCGGATTTCTATTTCCAATTTCTATTGTTAAAAAATTGTTCCCAAATTGATGAGGACATGATTTGAATGAGTTCAATATGAATAATTATTGGAATTTATTCTCAACAATGCCCACTTGACGCGTGTCCTTCCCTCCTTACGAAAACTTCCCATAGCGAATCGAGGGATCCTTTCTTCAAGTTACCATTCAGACTCTCATTTGAATCCTGGTTAATTTGCATGTATGCTACAGTAATCCTCAAAGCAAATGCGATGTTATCGATTTTCTCATATGTACGTCATTTTTAGAACAAGAAACAAAACAAAGATAAAAACAAATCACAAAAAAATTATACATCGACTGCAAAGGGAATGCGGTCCAAAGGAGCACAAAGGAACAATTCGAGAAATATAAATTCATATACACGTCACAGCCACATGTGTCCCCCACCCCCAACTACGTCTTCTTATATTATCCCGTCTGTATATTCAAACAAAAATTCAAAATTTATAGACGAAGGAGCAATTTTTTATGTGCAGTTTTTAGTCAAACCACCTACGAAGCGCACCCCTACCACCCCGCTCCATAAACTCTTCCCGCATAGATGAACAGCACAAAAGTATAAAAAAAAACCAAAAAAAAAGTCACGGTCTCACACGACAACTTCAATTCTAAATCGCACTCGGATCCTTACTCCTGCCGTCAAAATAGCACCGGCCTAGAGGACGACTTCGGAGCATTCATTACGTTTCCATTCACATTAATAATTTTTTGGGAGCCCCATCTCTGCCGCAACCAGAAGTGTCTTTTGCAAGAGGATGCTGGAAGCCCCCAGGATCAAATCAAGTCTCCATGCATGACTCACATGCGGTAAGATGTATGAGAGATACGTGTCTCCCGCGACGGGGGGGTGTATGGCCGCGGGTGAGGGTTTTCTACTTATCGTTCGTCTTTCCTTTTGTGGTATATGGCCCCCTTTGAAGGTAGCAAGGACCCTCTCATGCGTTCTACCAATTTTTTTTGTGCCTTTACAGTGTGTTCCTTTTTTTCTTGTATTTTACCATGCTAGAAAATATATATTTTTTTTTGGAAACTCAACGTCAGTCGACTTTTTCTGCTGGAAAATTTAATTACACCCCTCACGAATAAACTAGACATGTGTGTATGCGTGAATTATAAGGGACTCGGAGATATGCGTGGAATCCTGAATCGCAGCGATTTGCTTGAAAATTCTGCTTGACGGAATCCAAATTTATGATGTGTGTTGCCTCTCATTAAATTACTCGCAGGCCTCTGAATATTTTATGCGAATTTAAAGTTACACAAATCAAGTACAACCAAGGTATGGATATTGTGGTGTAGGTGGGGGGAGTTAGGGGTGGTGGTTGGTCTGGGGTAAAGCTTGATGGGCAGCTCTTTCCGAATGGGAAACCGGAAGTGTGTCAAATCAACTTTCAGGGAAAGAATTCGATATTTTTGGGGATGAAGTGCAAGAAATTCTTTAAATGTTAAAATTTAAGAATTTTTTCTTAATCTTACCAGAAATATTATATGTGTTAATGGAAGAATATCCACCACAAATGGTAAAAATATAATAGAGGAATTATGGAATAGTCGGGAAATATAGAATACCGAGGTTTCGGCTTTGTTTGCTGCTACTATCACGTGGGAATACCATGAACTACTCAAGAAACACTTCCATGATGCAGTGCAGTGTAAGTTGACACAATTTCTTTTAGTATGTACTCATGATGGTTTTACAAATTTAATTTAAAAACCATCAAAGTTATTTTTAGAAATGTAAATGGTATTCCATAATACCCTCCTCATCCCTATTTGTAAATGTAATCTCTATTGATTGATTTCGATACTATAGATCTTTTATCCTGAAAAATTATAAATTGAATTTAATTTTTACCATTTTCATTACACTTATTTATAATCACTGCAAACATTTTCTTTCCGGAAATCTCTTTAATAAGGAAGTAAAAAATCAATTTAAATATACCGAAAAAAACACCTAAGTTCGAGGAAAGAAAATCGACAAAAGGAAAAGTGCCAAAAGCCCTCAGAGTACATAAACATCACCCGATATCAGAGATGAGCTCGACCGCAGGACGAAACTCAGAAGTTATTTAAATTAAAAATGAAACGTCTGGCGCACAAAAATTATTTATAGAAGTCCTCGAAAAGTGGAAATCCTCCCAACCATGAAACGGTTACACAAAAAAAAGAAAAGAAAATACCGAAAAAGAAAACATTTGCGTGCAAAAGATGTCACCGATACGTGAATATTCAACTGTTCGCCAAAAACAGCGAAATATTTAAAAATAAAAAAAATAAAAACACAGAATCAAGTTTCAGTAAAAAGTAAAATGAAAGGACGAAAATAAAACATTTATAAATGTCTTTCGGTAGTACCTAAGCAAGTCAGCAAGTCCTCTCGTTCGACTGAGGTGAATCTGAGAAAAAGTTTTCAGAATTCAAACATTTGTGGAAGGACTGTTGGTCGAGTCCTTTATCCAAAAACCAACTACCTAAAAGTCAAGTGGTGCATGAGATATGGGACAGATTAATGCCGAAAGCTAAGCTGGAAAAGGACTCGCAAGTGGTCAACACTTAATTAATCAAATATGTAACGTATCGAAAAGGTCCAGACCCATATCCTTGATCATGTGACACAAGGACGGCCGGGCCATAATTCAAGACGTCGCCCTGTAATGACAAATACAACACATGTCGGCCACTTATGCTTAAGCAAAACAAATCCTTGCTTATGTTTAAGGTTATTAAAATCGTCAAGGATGGAACAGCTAACAACAATCTCTTGGGGATGAACGCCTTCTTGATTCAGAAGAAAGGGTCGAAGTCGTAAACGGAGCACAAATTACCATATGTGACGTGACAAGAAATCCTCATTTGAATACGGCAAATAATTTATTGCTACCCGAGAGTCCTTTGGAGTAGGTTTTGGGGAGGTTGTATAAAGGTTTAAGGTTGGTGTGAAAACGATAAGAGCTTTTCAGGTCCTTATGTCTACAGCCACAGGAGGGATATCATTAATGCGGTCTTGACCAGAGCACTTGGCTCGATGCTCCTTCCTCCCCCGTTCAGGATAACCAACACTACTTAGCTACTTTCACACAAGGGTCAAGAATTACTTAAATTATTCACTAAGACAAATGGCTAGGTTTATTTCCCAATCGATTTTATTTGATGCTCTTCGATATCAATGCCAAATGTTCAGCATTCCTAGTGATGGCATTAATTTACAGGAATAGGGAACAAACAATAAACAAAACCGTTAGCTTTATAGGTGGGGGATGAAAATAATTAAAAACCAAAAAGAAACCACGCTTTGCTTTCATTTTCACTTTCCAAACACGTTTATTGTTATTTTATTGGAATACAGCCCTAAAGCTTGAGGGGGAGGAAGGACGAAGATGGGATTGCACGTTAAGCATCGTGATTGACAATTCTTCCCTCAATCTTGAAAGAAGCTAAACGCCTTCGAATTCATTACCGCGTCACTCTGAGTTTATATCAGTCCGCAACACCCATTAAAAATTATTGATTTGTCTGCGCTCTAGAAAATTTTATGAGTGGGCGGAAGATTGTGTGAGTGAAAAAAGAGGGTGGGGGCAGAATTCGCCCGAATCTCTGCAATGCCAACGTATAAACTGGGATATTTTTTTTCAATCGTTTGTCTAACACTTTTGGACGGGCCCTCACCGAATATTATTAATTTCTGTTCGCCAAAAGTTTGGTTTAGCGAAAGTCACCCATTTTCCCATCCCTGGTGCCCCTGCTCTGCCTACGTCAGGATTTCAGGATGTCATACATTATTCCTCCATGTCGTCCCATTTGACCACAAGCAATGTCGGTTGTCTGGGCAGATCTTGTACCACATTAAGTCAACGTTGATGAAGAAGCATATTTTCACATACTTGGCAACGTCTTTAGCACATTGCCATGGATAAACGCAAAGACGAGACAAGATGGTCCTCATGCTCAAGGGATTTCGGCTAGAAATCGGATATGCAGACGACCACAAGCACTAATTGCCTAATTAGCATATGCCGCCGACGACGTGCATCACCAAAACGTTAAAGTCCTTGAGAGGACTTCGCTGGTTATCCCCATGACTCCGTAAGGAGCACCCACATAAGACGATGGTGTAAAGGACGCCAATTCGGAACATGTTTGCTTAAGGTGTTCTCTGTTGGACGTTTGTTTGTTTGGGCTGGCTGGAGAGAACGTTGAGGGAAAGTTTATTCGTGGCTGGGCCAATTATAATAGATCGGTCTATTAAGCACCCAGATCCCCGCGACACCTTAAATATCCTGACGATATACCAAAAAAATTGCTTCGGGTGTGGATATGTTATTTGAACTTCAATTAGTTTCGTAAAAGGTTTTCTTGCGTGTTACAGGACATCGTGCTTGAAATTGATGATCCATTGACCGACATCAAGCATTCAAGCGTTTGTTTACTCAACAGCAATAGCGGTAATTATTGTGGAAGGAGTACAGTAACAATTATAGTAATCGGAAATTGATTAAATGGCAAAGTTGTTCTTATGGTTAGATGGAAAAGAAGCATTTAGAAACGGCTTCGGGGAGTACATCAAAAACTTCAAGAAAATATCTGCTGTTTGTAAGTATTGTGCTTTGCTATCTCTGACTAATTAATTAATATCACTTACCTACATTAAAACATGTAATACCTTGGGCAGACGATAGCACTTTATCGAGTCACATAATCCAGTCGGTTTTGTCGTCTGTCACCGAACGGAATTAGTTGTTGACATATCTCTTAATATTTGACGTAAAGATAACATGAAATAGATTTGCAGCAGCAAGAAAAAGAAAATGTTTTTATATACTTACGCTATTTCGCAATAAATCTATACAGAAGTGTTTCGTTCGACAACCCAACAGCCGACAAAAAGATATTTCACAGTTGATTACTTTTTGGTACAACTATTCAGTACTACGTAGCTGGTACGACGCGGAGCGGCGCTGACAGCAGATTTTCAAGCCTAATCGAGTTGCAGCAGGTAGATTTGTAAGTCGAGTTCATATAGGAAATTTACATGAGCTATGTCATTATGACGTCACTAACTCGATTAAGTGTACTCGTTTGTCCGGGGTATAAGAACTGAGCTTATTAGGAAAAAAAATGTAGGGAAAATGAAATGGTACGAAAAATAATCGAAAGTAAATTTGAACTTTTGGATGGATTATTAACGGCCAATTCCACTTTACCAATTGAACAATAAAATCAGGACAATAACAATTCATAAAAAACGATTGTACAGCGAATTTCCCAATCGGAAATGATAAACATCTCAATAGATTCATGTTTGACTAACAAAGACGAAGTCACATATCGATACCCATCAAATGTGCTTCAAGAAATAAAAACCAATTCACCCTGCAGCACCCCCAGCAGAAGGGTTGAGCCAGAGGATATTGCCACCGTGTGTCTGGCTGTGCAAATCACAGAAATAACAAAACGAGCCTTAATGAGAACGAGCTATGTTTACGATGGCGGATATAAGAGTGTTACCGGCACCGGGCTGGGTAAAAAAGATTTTTGTAAATAAAAAAAATCCTTGATTGCATGAGTGGGAGCGGGTGTGGGCGTTCAGGGATGAAGCATTCACCACTGCGGCAAACCACACTCGGTCTACGGCTGAATTCGATATAAAAAATCGCATAATTCAGTCGATAATTAGGGACATAAATATGCATGTTGTCTGTTCAATAAGGATCACGTAAGGAGTGGGTTCTCACCACCCCCCGTTCATCACCTTCCCAATAAGGGGGCAGTCACCGACTGGGCGACAGAGTTCTCTTTCTCTGGGAGGAGGAGAGGGACTGAGTTGCCTAATTTCATTTTTATTTGAATATGCATAACCCCCCCCCCCCCCCCCCCCCCCATCCACGCGCGCCTCTAAACCGAGGGCGCTACACCCCGCATGAAGGGAACGATTTTAATTTCAGATTACGACAAACAAAACAAATGAGTTATGAAAATTTCTTGGGCCAAAGTTCGCTACTACTTAACTCATGGCTTGGCTCCTTGAATGTGTTTTTTTTATTCAAGTTTTCTTTTCGTTCTTTTTTTATTATTTTTATTCTGTGACTTGCCGAATGCCAAGGGACATGAGCGCGGTTACACGAACCATCGTCTTGCGATCGCGTAATTTATTTTCATATGATAATTCGACTTGCATGCACACGGTTATTAGTTCAACTTTCTGAATGACTGTGTAGTTTTTTTTATTATTATTATTATTATCGTATTTTCTTTGCTCCAAAAACGGTGCGCCTGTAATGGAGGACGGTTGCAAGGAGCAACTTCCAGTCATGTGTGACTTCTAATGAGGGAAGTTTGGACTGCATTTGCATATCCATAGGAGCTGCTGCAGTTCGGGAATTAAACGTTGACGTATGTTGCCGAAGAATTAATTACTTTAATGTAAACTTCAACGAAAATGAGACTAAACAATTTTATGTTCTGAAACGTTTTCTTTCTGGAATCAATCAAAATAATTGCTATCTCTAATTTTAAATTATGTTATACCAGAAAATTATTTCATGTAATCGAAACAGGAAGGATTTTGTTAAAACTATTATCAATATCAATCACAGACAAAAAAAAATTATTTGAGTTCCCGGTTTTGCACATTCATCGAAGGCAGCTGCATTTTGACAGTATTCAAATGTGGCTGGTCCAGATGCTGAGACAATGGATGACACGGAATCCTGGCAGATGAAAGGGAAACAAGCACACGTAATCATACACCTCACGCCAAGGATAGCTTACCAAAAAACACCACGTCCTGTTTACCTTCAACATTCAACGAGTAATCCTATAGTGAAAGTGAACAGAAAAAATGAAATGGGAAACAAAAAAGTTTTGCATTGCATAGTCAAACGCTTTCGTTTTGGATCAAGGATCACCACCAAAATCACTTTGTTGTCGTTCAGGATAAAAAGATAAATTAAACGCAGCCACCACCTTGTAGCAATAACTTGGTGGTGGAGCGCGCCTTGAAAGGGTGTTCCGGTTCATTGCGATACGCTCAGCTTGCCACCTTTTATCTATCAGCGAAATGTAAACGTGTGTGTGTGTGTATGTCCTTTGTTTTTTATTTCATTTTTATCCTGCTGTTTTTTATGCAAATGAATTGATCTTCCAACCCTTAATCCCAATTACTAGCTGAACCTTAGCGATGCTGGGGATGTAATGAAAATTTATGCAGCCATGTGTGCTTTTCTCGAATGATACATTTTGTTATCCTGCCAAGGGGCAACGATTATATACAATGGTTCGGAGTACAGAGAAGATCCTTGGAAGCGCTGTTCCGCATCAAATTTCGAAGTGTGATTTATTTCAGTGTCCTGGTGTACCGATTACTACTCTCACTGGCCGGATATGAAAGAATCAGGATCTCACATATAATTTAATCGTATTTAAAGACAAGGCACAAAAGTTGTGGAGAAACATCCTGCAGACGTCCACCTCACTTCACCTGTCACACTTCGCCATCAGTCTCATAATCACATGATGAGAGTAATTTTGCGAAGTAACGCTATCAGTCCTTGCCATCAAGGATACTCGGGTCCTACGAAATGCCTGACCCATATCAAATTTCTTCTGCGGCAAAAGATGTGGAGGACATGTATAGGAAAGTTCTATATAAATGTATATAGACGATTAAACCGCCACGATGCCAACGGCAGGAATAAGCAGGAAATTAAGCTCCTAAGGAGCAGCCTATCCGCCTCATATGCAAATCTCTTCAGCCCGATACCAGCCAAGGACTATGGAGTTGCGGGGTGGTCGTCTTAAGATGATAAAAAGGGGCCTCGATCTATCCAGTCTAAAGGAGCGGCAGGCGCAGCCCATCACAGCACAGTCTTAATTCCCTCGTGTTGGGGAACAGCAGGAACGTGGAAAGTGGTTGTTAAGTCCACCCGACCCATTACATCCCCCCAACACAGCATCTGAGTAGCCCCATGAAGTATTTTTTCCTGACGGTTGATACGTTTCATTTTTTTTTTCTTTCGGGGGCGAGAATATAGGGATAAGGGATGGGGTCGCCAAGACACCCTTATCGCCGATGCTACTACTGCTCACTGTTGTTGCGATTCCTATTTCTGTTCGTCTTCTTCTCTAATTCTTTTTTCTTAATGAAAACTCCATCGTCTGGAAGTTAGTGATGTGCCCTACGCGAAGTCCCTTTCTATACCGTTAAATGTGTATGACTGCAAAAATGGCAACACACATTCACACGTCTCGAACGTACATTTCATGGTATGTAACACTCCTGCAACTTTGCCAGGACTATATTGAGGGAACTTTTCATTTTTCCTGAAAATGAAAATCCATTAAGTGTTTGCAAGAGTGAGATGGAATGATCTGAGAAAAATGCTAATTAAGAATAAAATGCGAAAGGAAATTTGGCGCCCGGGTGGGTGGGAAAATTGTGCGAAAGAAATCCAACAGTTTATGGATGCAAAAGGGAATGCTAAGGGAATGGAAAGGAAACATTGGGAAGGGGGGTGGTGATTGTGGGGCAACAGAATAATTTCACGGGTAACATATATCCTGGATACTGAGAAGCACCCGAATTAAGCTTCGTCGTTGCTCCGAGATAAAGAAGCGTTCTCGAGCGATGATTTCTTCATAATATTCATCATGTATTTTTCAAGCAAGGAGGAAATTTAAGGAGACAGACCCAGACTCAATCTAATTTTTCACCTAAGGAAATTAATTAAATCTGCGGTAGATGAGTTCTGTGTTTTTTTCTAGCGTTCCAAAACATTTATTACTTCTCGAAGGTGGTTTTGCCATGAGAAATTTGAATTAAATGATTACAAATGTCTGTGCAGTTATTTCCGGGAAAATATATATGATTTCCGGTTTCTCAGTAATTCGTTATAAGTGTTCCATAATTTAATACCTATTGCATTCAAAAGTCTATGGAAAAAATATTGCTTTTACGATTTACATAAACTAGTATACGAAAGTATATCTAATTGGTTTACGCAAATTATGAAATCGTGTAAAAAACCGTGCCAACACAGTTTTCCCATCGCAAATTATTGAAAAGGCATCTAAAAAAAGAAAGTTTTGGTACTTGTAAAATTTCAAGATCGTATAAAAACAGTTCTGAACAAATATGTAATTAGGAATTGTATTACGTAATATATTTATAACAATATGTGTATTTAACGAAACAAAATTTATATTTAAATATTCAGTAAACAAAATCAACATTTTTGAATAAATATAATTAAGCTTTATATAGCAACACTAAGAAGTAATTGCCCGATTTTACTGATCTTCGAACTTGACCTTACAAATTTAACGAAGTATTAGTGTACCAAATTTCAATTCTTTAGATACAATCGTCCTCGAGTTATGATTTGGGCAGACAGACATACGTAACGTAAGTAAGCGGGTATAAAAAATACGTCTTAAAAAATGGGTATCCCTTAATTTTATATTTGAGCCAGCTTCATTTCAATTTTTTATGAAACAAAAGTAAAAAAGTGGAAGACAAGAAAGGGATGAATGCGTATTGCGTAAGGAACCACATTCTAAAACCCAATCCCATTTTGATGATGGGGATGGTACAGATAATTTCCTTCTCTCCAGGATTCTTTTTGACTGCTGTAAAACTTTCATGCACATCCGCCCACAACTGCTCTAATGAAGGTGATATATCGACTTGCTCCACACCAAATGAAACAAGGACCCAAATCCTTCGAGGAAGAACTCTCACTGTTGAGCAATTTTAATGATTTTTCTTCGTCTTTATTTACTCCCGAGGGTTAAAATATACCGTGACGTGGGAAATGGTGATGCTCTATAAGTAAAGAATGATAAAAAGGGTTAAAATATCCCAGTAAGCGGAAGAAGTCTACTGGGGATATCTAAGAAAGGGAAGAGAGGGGAGGGGCAGGGTGCAATAGAGAATGGGTACTGGGTGTTTAAGCTAAGTGAAAATAAGAAAGACGAACATTTTATACACATACACATTACACATTGTTGTCTACCAGTTCCTTATTGCTTCGGGGGGATAAAAGTTGACGGTCATACGCTACCCTTTTTTGAAACGAAAGGGTTAAATTAAATAACGAAAGCTTAGGGATTTTGTTAGTGACCTGTACGTTAGCAGATCCTGCAGTAGTGAATGGAATTGGAAAGGGTAGAAATGTCTAATGCGAATTTTCGAAAGTTAACAAAGTTTCCCTTCTCGCGGTTTTTAAGACGTTAGCATTTCACAAGGGACTCTAAAGAAATCAGCGGGTGGTGGTGGTAGTGACAAAACAACACCCCTGATACGTCCTGTCGTCCTTTATTTATTCGCGGATAAAAAAAATTAGAGCCCAGCCGAAATTTCTTTCGCACACTAGGACAACGGTTACGTTACACCGCCCTCGCCCCATCCCAAAAATTCCCCTCATCCTATAAATTCATCTATTATCACCCAAGAGCCGTTTTATTATTTCACAGTACAAAATGCAAACATCAGCAAAAGGGAAATCCTTGCAGACTTTATGCCATTGGCATGGAATTTGAACACTAAGCACTGCTTTTTGGCTGTACAAAGATACTCTAGAAATGTGGCAATCTACAGCAAGGAGTGTGGTGTCCTTTTGGAAGCATTTCGTCTCAAGATATTATTTTAAGATAAATATGAAGACATTTATTTCAAGAACTAAATTCATTACGGCTCCTTCCTAAAAGGAAACTCATATTAAATTTCCGAAATTCTAAATTGACCAGCACCCTCTCACCCTCCCCCACCATTCCCACAAAATGTACCCACGCCTGGATATGAGTTGCAGATTTACGTTCAGTGACCGATGAAAATTTATTCGTCTCGGCCACCTTCTGACGTAAGAAAGGACATAAATCGTTATGCTTCGAGGGATTGCATTTTCAATTTTCTTAATATGCAAGAAAGGGGACGAGAGCCTGACCAACAGGCAACCGGCCGAGAAGATAAACTGTAGAGTTGGGGGTGGTCAGTTTTGGAATTTCCTTCTCAAAACAAAACCATCGGAGTGGAATTCAACTACGGAATTTATTGATATGTCTTTGGCTTTTGTTGGTTCCTGTACCTGTTCATGGTTCCTCTGGGTATATCCTTTTTGGGAGAAATACATTCCTAAAGAGGGATTAAATAGCTTTTGTGTTAAGTTTTTAATCTGTAAGACTTAATTATCTGCACGTTGGCAGATTCGGGCTACACCAGGAGTATAACACAGATAAACCTGATCTGAAGAAGGATTTATTTAACAAAAACTTTTAAGATAGTATTTACAAATTTCTGTTATTTGAATGTTTTATTATTATGTATTAACAAATTAAAGATTTTTTTACTGCTATATAGAAAAATGTATTTTTGACAAAACCCATTAAACTTACTGAAGGATGCATTACTTATCATCACAGAGTATTATTAAATATTATAAATAAATAAATAAGTATTATAAAATGTTGTATTAGGAATTACAACAAAATAGCTTTCACTGTCTGCAGGGTCGTGGAAAAGCTAAACACAAAATATTAAAAGGGTTATTACTTTATTTCACTCGCAACAATTTTCCCTTTAACTAAACCACGTTTTTTCCTTCTTAACAATCTGTTTCTTCTTCTTCCTTTTCAACACTCTTCTTATTTCCAAGCTTCGAGATCGCTTGGCATTTGAGGTGCGCGCGTTTTCCGAAAACTCTACTCCGAGTCCCCACCCCACATGTTTTCTATTGCCCTATTTTTCTGTTAACTTGCAAATCATATGAAAATTATTGTATATTTAATTCAATGCTCTTAAAAAGGATTCCATACAGAAAAAACTCGAGATTCCAAATCAAATGATAGATAATATGAATAAATTAAAAAACCCAGGAAAAATAAATTTGTAAACAAAATGTGAATTGAAGCGAGGAGAAATTTTTCACTGTGAGAAAAATAAAAGCAGAAGCACCAAAGGAAGTGGGAGGAGCAGGAAGAAGCAGCAGCGGAGCAACAGAAGGATCACCTCGCGCGAGGTAGTGGAGCGAGTGTTATATTTTCGGCGCATAGGTACCGTTACCCCAACCCAAAGAACTCTCTAAAATTAGAATTTCATAATTAAGACAACTTGAATGCGGAAATGGAACCGGGTGTCGGTGGGGTGGGGAAAGATAATTTTTTTTCGTCATTTTTTTTTAATTTTTTTTTTCGGTGGTGGTTTTTCCCTTCGTGCACTGCACCGGCAGGTATAATGTTAAATAAAAAGTAGTAGAGCGAGCTCTCATTAAATTTACTTCGCGTGTAATTTGCATTTTTCCATCTGAAATGGTTTGCTAAGAATCAACAGAAGAAGACAGGACTATACAGGAGTAGCCCACTCATGGGTTCTGCAGGATGAAGCGGACAGGGAGAATCTGTTAATTGGCGGTCGATTTCTTTTGTTTTTTTCCTCATCTGCGTTTATTTTTATTCATTTTTACTCGGTTTTAAAAAATTAAAAAAATGAGAAAAAATACAAAAAGATATTTTCAGAATTTTTGAGTGAACAAACGCCATGGGTACGTATTAAAACACAACGTGCAGCAGCTTCAGCTTTTGCATTCCCGTCGAGTACTCTTGAAGGATTTTAAAGAACGGAACATTTTTGGATTTTTTGAAGTCCATTCGCGCTGCTGCAGCATGTTGCACAGCTGAGAGATAATACCAACAATTCGACAAACCACCCCCGAACTGTTTTAAAGAAGTGTAGAGAATCTTTGAAGTTGTATTTCTACCCATCTTACGGAAGGACATCCGGGCAACACAAATTACAAAGGAAGAAATATTAAAAAAAAACACAACGGAACGAAACAAAAAAAATCGATGCAAAGTAGTCTACTGAATTCTTTACCTCAGAATAGAGTAAATTGCGGTCGACAGGATATTCGTTATCAGGTACATCAGGCGATCAGCCCCCTGCCCTCTCGACTCAATATGTAAATCGTGCGTTCATATATGCTAACACTGAAGTAGGTAGGTAATCGTTAAAGGTTATGCAGGATTATTAGCGCGCTCACGCATTTCCGGCACATATAATTACAGTTGACCATAGAGTCCAAAAATTTGCCACCCACGGGGGTAAACTTACGCACACGTAATGTGTGCGGCTGAGGTTAATTCCGGTTACATGCTCAATAAATTCGCGGCTGTCGCCCCTTATCAACACTTTTATCAAGCACAGTCCCCCCCTCCCCACTCTCCCGGACCAACACTTTTCCTATCCTTCCAAGACGATATGAATCGGCGAAAATTATTGAAGGCAATTGGACGAATTTGAACAACAAGGACTTAAGGAAGAAGTGGTCTAATTTGATGCAAATTATTAGTTGTAAATATCCCAGAATTTAGTAAAGTTTAGTAAGTTTTGTGAATGATTATTTTTAGATTATTCAGAAAAACAAATTAATTATAATATTAATTGTAGAATTTCGTGTTGATTCATTGAAGAAAAAATTAGAGTAGTGTTGTACGTATAGAATTTTTATTTGAACACTTTTAAATTTTAAATATTTTTTATGGACCTCCATAATAAATGAAGTGCTGAACGGACATTCATTTTTTCAGGGGAACAATGATCCAAAGCATATTGAAAGAAAACAAATGTAAAACTAACTTTTCTTGACACCACGAATTATTAAGCGTCTGGAAAAGGACATCGCAATAGATGTAAAGTTATTGAAATAGTCTAGTCTACGTCAAAATTATTTTTCCATAAAACTACAAGTTGTTAAAAAAAAAAAAAAATAACCGCTGCCAGTCATCACCATCAAATGGAAATTTTGTCAAAATATCTGTTGGTCGCCTACATATCCTTCAAGGACTACATGGCACCCATATTCCGAAACCAGCGAACACTTGTCACTATGTATTGTTTCCAAGTCTCCTACAAAATATAAATGCCGTCAACAAGTAACAGTAATTGAAAGTAAAACTGTTGGTGTCATGTCCTCGACTGGTCGTACTGAAATCCCGGGGATTTCCCTCGAGGTTATCATGTCACACGTGACACATTCCCCATTGAGAGTGCATTGAATCAAAAGGAAACTTTTGGAAAATGACAGTCGTTTGGGCTTGCATTGTGTATGGCCAGAATAAAAGTTATGTTGAAGTTCTTGAGCTCTCGGTGCTTCAACAAAGTATTTAACAGCATAATGACTGTGAACATGAGTTTCACATCCTTCTCCTCTCCTCCCTCCCCCTATCCAGGAACATTCATTGAGCTGCAGGCAAGTGAAGTCTCACACTCATGCACGCCCGAAAACAGTCCTTGAAATTAAATTTTCATTTGCACAAGCAGCACAAGGATCTCGGAGCGGCTCAAGGAACTGAAAATTTTTTTCTTTTTGGGAGTATGTGGAGTTTGGGCAAAGGATGCTGCGATGCAGAACGGAATCTCTGAAGTTAAATCGAGTACTCTTAAAAAGTTGTGTTTTACTCGGGTGAAATGAAAGTAAAAAAATTAGGTCTGGTTCGAACATCACACCCACCCCCACGCCCCACGGGTACCATATGCACGTTGGCTGCCTGCGTTAAATCAAAACAGGAAAACGGTTGCTATCCACGGTCTATGGACGAATATATTAAAAGTCGGGATTTCAGAGCCAGTGCAAGCCATCGTCCTCCCGCCCTCCGTTCCCCCTTACGTCCTAGACATATGTCGTGTTGCTGAGAGTTTTGCATCTTAAAAAAAAATTTTTTTTAAAAAATTTTTATTTTTTTCATATTTGTATATTTGGAAAAAGAAAGAAAACCGTCACCGAAAAGAGAGGCATAGCAAAGGTTTTGCAGGTGAAGCGGAAAAGTTTGCGTAGAGGGGTTGGGGGTTGGCATTGCACTGAAAAGTTTCTGCTGAGCATTTCCAGTAAAGGAAACAAGTGGTAAATGTTGATGAAAAAACAATTTTCAAGGAAAAACCACATTCATTACGTTTCTATTCATATCATGTTGATTTACGTCACATATGAACCACTCGACAGGCGTACCGGAGGTGAAGGGGTGAACCTCTGTGGTTTGTTAGCTAGATGAATTTCATCGTTTGGTGTTGTTTATTTTTCGTCATAATGAAATTTTCTGTCGAGACGATGGTAAAATAAGAAGAAAAATCAACGTTTGCAATTGAGTTTTGACGAGTACTTCTTAAGCATTGAAAACAAAAATTCAACCCCCAAAAATTACCAAGGCAATTCCTGTCTGGATATTATTTGGCAAGGATTACCTCAAACAATTTCAAAGTGCATTCAATTTTGATAGAAATTCTGCACCGGACCGTAAAAGATATTGAAAACAATCCTATCCACTTCTGCTCACCCCAAATTGTTGGCCCTTAAAAATGTTACACCAAGTATCACTGATTAGTCAATTCCCCCCTTTAAAAAACAGAAAAAAAAACATAACGTAAATTCTGGCACTTGGATGAAGAACATTTCAACCCTGGGAACCCTTCGAAATGCCGCCTCATGAAAAGGAAATGCACCTCACATGCACGTCCTTGTCGCCCAAACAAATGCAGCGCACGACTCCGTCATGAATTTTTCATCATTCCGCAGAATTTGCAGCAGGATCCACAGGAACGTCGGTTTTCTGCATAACTTGGATATGTGCATGCATTTGGTATACAGAGGGATGCAGTGCAGTTCTACACACTTCACACCCCCACCTACTCCCCCCAAAACATATACACGACCGCATCCGGCACACTCCTCTTTAGCAAAAAACAAGTAGTCTGAGGGATTGGCGAACGGCATCTCTGCATCCTGCAAGTGGTGCGGGCATCCAACAAGTCACAAGGATAAACTTGGAACTTATGCACTGGGACGACCCGAAGGGTGATAAACTGTGCACAAAATCTAGCAAAATGTGTTGACAGAGCAAATTTCCTTAGTGAGGTATTCACCACCATGAAACTGACAGTTTTGGGAGCATGGCTTTCAGGGCGGTGTTGTTTTGTAATTGAGAGTGCCGGAATGAGGGGATGGGATAATGTTTTGAAATTGCTTTATGGTTGACATTGTGAATGCATGAGAATAAAAGAGATGCAGGGGATGAATAAATTTCTGTGAATGACTGCGATTGCATGCACATAGGAGTTGGCCTGATGCTTCATTTGTCCTTACGCTTTTCTTGTTATTTTTTTTTTTTTTTGGGGAGGACGATTGCCATTGACTTTGCAGAATAACGGTTCTTAAGATGCGAATAATGCCACCACTTCAGCACTTCAATGCAATTAAGTGCATCTGCTAATTATGCAATTAAGATTTAACAAGGATACTCAGGATGCTTTACGAAATTCAATTGACTTAGCTTAATGGTGCGAACCTCTCGAACTAAATGGATGTATTAAAATAAATTATAAACTTTTAATGACACCTAGAAAAAAAATGAACTGTGATCATCATTTTCGATTGTAGTAAAAACTAAAGTCAATGTTCGCATATAAATAAAGGACCTTTACGAACACTTCAATCAGTGCCACGTATACACTTATTTCCCGGTTACGATTCAGCCGACAAAAACTTTTTAAATTTGTGAATTAAATTAACTGCAAGAATTCGAACGAAAGGCGTTATCTGATGGCCCATGAAAATGATTTCGTGAATTCCAGGAAATAATTACCAAGTCACTAGGCGTTTGGGGACTTGGGGAATGACTTGCAGCCGGGACTTCATGTGGAAAAGCAATTAAACTCTGTGCAGTTTGTACGGCTCACCGTCGAATGTGCTCTGGGTTTTGGTATCTATTCAAAAAATCAACTTCCATGCCAATGTGTTTGTTGTCTCTGGAAGTTTTAACCACCCCCTCCCCACTATTTGAGGAAAGTCATCACCAGGACTCGACATCCCGAAGACAGTTCATTTGAATACAATCGAAGATTTTATAGTAATTTCAACTCAGCTCGAGACAATGTTCAAATTCAATCTTCTGCAGCCTTCGAATTGTGGTGCTCCGTCATCAACAGGTTGAAGTTCGCCTACACTAAATTATGTGGCAAGGTCTATATGCCTATCTCCCTGGGAGCAAATTATAAGATCTACCCACCCCGAAAAAGTTTTTGAAAACTTTGAAAATTTCGAAAATTTCGTCTCACTACGCGACTTTATGAACATAATCCCTAAATCTTTCTCAATTGAGTTGTATAATTTCCTCCCGATTTGCTCACTCGTTCATATTGCCAGGCACCCCAGCTGCCACCCTCCCGAGGCAACCGAACATATGCACCCGAGGGCTGGAAACTTTTTCCTTGATTTCGGAAACAAATTGAAATTGAATTGCCAAGGAAGAGCCGCAACAAATCCCTGCGCTATCTCTCCTGTAATCCACATACGGTTTTCAGGACGATGATGGTGTTTTTTTTTTTGTATCCTTGCGAAGAGACACAGACTGTATAGAAAACAGAGCAGAGAAGGGGTCAACCCTTGTCGACGGCACCGATTATAGAGTTAAGGATGTGCGTGCTTTCCAAGATCCTGACGAATTCACAGGATATGTGAATTTTATGAAATGTGGCACGTAATGCAAACAAGTTACTCTGTGCCAAGTAATCCTGGAATATCAGGAAGACACTTACACCCGCAAGCAAACGATATGGGGATGAGTTTCCCAAAACGAGGGTAAGTGTGGATAAAATAACATTTATCGACTTGTAATGGCTCTATTTGTTTGGTGCATATCAAATAAGAGCACGCCTCATTGAGCATCCTGTGGTTTAGGCTAGTTTTATTGGGATGAGAAAAGGGTGACAATTTTCCAGCTTTAAAGAAATTTATAATAAATATTTAATGAAATAATTGGCAAAAAAGGAGATGATTTGAAAGTCCTGTGTGTGTGTGTGTGGGTGGGTGACTCTAAATTTTCGGGAAAGACAGTATAATTGGACTGGCAAATACAGACAGGGATTTTGGGTTTTTTGCCACAGAAATGAAAGATAGACCAACAACGAAACTTGTCAGGTTTTAATGTCCATCATGTTTGCTCCGGCTCGTTGTCCTTTCAACCCAACCGAGTCTGTGTTTGTTGTTTGACTTAAGAACCAAAGGTTTTGTTTTGTGTACGAGTGTGACGGATATAAAATATTAATTATTCTATATTTTTAAGAAAATAATAGACACAATTTGGGTTCTCAACATTTATTCTATTTTACAAAAATAAGTTTCCTTTTTCCTGATTATACCACCTAAAAGAACATTGATCCTTTTAGAGACTATTTCTAGGTAGTGATGATTTTAGACCTTTTTTCGTTCGTGGAACTTGTGAATAAGTGAAAAATAAAAACGTCTTACAACCTGTATATTGTTAATTTAATCTTGACATCTACCGACCATTACGCCTGCTTGCGAGCGCTTTAGACTAGTCACTTGAAATCTTCTTCTTTCCTAGTCTTACTATCTGTCACAGCTACATTAAGTTGGCGCTGGAGGCGCATATGAATGCATTATGCCCTTCGAAACTATTGGCGCTATCTTTAAAAATATTAAATATAAATATTGATTTAAACTGGTATGATAACTTTAAATTGTCACCAAATTTTTTATATTTTTGGAAGATAAATTAACACAAAAATGTATTAAAGTATTAATTTTAAATATAAATTAACAATAAATAAATAGTTCAGATGGACCTTCTTTCAAGCAATGCAGGAGGGATTTAATAGGAACCATAAATTTTAATGTCTTTACAAAAAGGAGAGTAGAAAACAAAAGCAAACTTAAATTGTTCTTATTTTTAGAGGAAATTTTCAGAGAGATAATCCCTCAAGAGTTTTATTTAACAAAAGAAAAATTAACTTAATCCTTTTTTGAACATTTTATGTATAGAAACTTTATTATGAAATCCGGAACTCAATTTAAACATAACTAAGGAAGGTTATTCATATAAATCCATTAAGTTAAAGCATTCAATGATTTGATTTCCACCACTTCTCTGGCTTAAAGCAGAGGTTCTTTTGAAATTAATTTAAAAAACAAAAAAACTTTGAATGAATCGATGTTTTAAGTTTTCCACTCCTCTGCCAATTTCAATTAAAAATCCTTTTCCAAAAATTATGCCACACATACTCAGATTTATTTACTTAGTGCCTTTTGCTTGATAGCATCAATTTATAATCGGGAAGAGTTAAATAAAAGAGGAGCGAAATGGTCTTAATTAAAAATCCCCATAAAGCTCCACTCAACCTGTACTGCAGGAAAGCTATGAAAACTTTGGATCCTGGAATCTTTGCTATAACTCTGTTTGCTGTTATTCATTTTGTATACCTACATTTTTTCCAAAAAAAAAAAATAAAAATAAAAAAATAAATAAGCGAAATATTTTTGAAGCATATTTTTAATGCTTCCTGTGCATATTCAAGACAAACTCCTTATACCCCTATTTACTCCAGTAAATTTCTAATGATCCCCACTCTCTGATGAATTAAAAAAAAATCTTTTTAATTTAGTAAAAATGTGAATTTTTGTGCTCTTCTTCAAAATCTCTTCAGTTGTGGTATGCAGTGCAAGGCTCGTAGATCTTATCCTTGGTTGATTTTTATCCCTACATTTCATAATGACGCCCGCATTTTTCAGATTACTTATCGCAAAAACGAAAAAATCTAAAATAAAGGGAAAAAACTTTTGAGGTTTCTGTTTTATCAACCATCGGCACTTGAAGATTCATTTTGTTTCTTTTTTTTTTTAAAAAAAGTGGAGAAAACGTAAAGAGCCAAGAAGTTGGGCTTCAAGTGACATCAAGTCGTTTCTGGAAGAACGTTTGAGGTGAACGCATTCAGGATAAAATAAAATAAGAAAGAAAAAATGCAAGTAGATAGATCATGGATTTTTATCGTTGGAGAACATTTCGACGGACACCAGCACTTAATGTTGAGGAATTTGAGATTTTTTGAAATAATTCTAAAGGGAATATATATAATATACATGTCCTCTTTTTGTAAAATCTAGGTAAATCTATAAACAGATTCTGTGAAGGATGAAGGCCTCATACAAAAACTGTACTTAAAATTATGTTTCCAAAAAAATTTGAATTTTTAAAGAAATCCAGAGATTAATGAGAGAAGATCTCCACCTCGTGAACGACCCCATGAAAAGTATCCTTGTCAAAGCATTCAGCATGCAACTAATTTTCTTAAAAAACCAGAAACAAAAACCCTTCAAGATGAATTTATCCACATCGCATCTCTTGAATATCCTTTAGATATTTTGTGTTATATAACATTTGTTGAAAGTTTCGTTTTCAGTAAATGTGTAAAATATCCGAGTTTAGACAATTCGTAATACTGAAATGTTTTGTAACTAATCTTAAATAGTAGTGGGCCTGGTTTTGATGATCCAGGACGACAGCAGGTAATTGATGATTTTCTCCGAGTAACCTATTTTAATATATCCCTTAATACTTACCCATAAAAGTGCCCCAGTTTTTCTAGGCTCCATACTGTGTACCTCTACGCACCAAGGAGCTACTGTCGAATACTTTTACATTAAGTAATCAGGAAAAGGAGAGACAAGACAACTTAGCGGAGAAGGAGGGTATCGACCGATGTATTAAGTCCTTCCTCGATAAATTATCGTACAATTAAAAGTGTAAAATAACATAAAATTGTGAACGGTAACAAAAAACCCTTCTTCGTTTTTGAAGGCGGAGCCTAGCATCCAGGCATCCGAATACATATCATACATCATCAACTCTTTCGCACGCACATGCAACATAACAAGTCCCCCATACATCTCTCTGTGTGTATCCTGGGCATGTACGATGTGCGAGACCACAGGATACATGTGCTATGGAACGTTCCTTCTCCAGAGGCCTTTCCCCCCCCAAAATGCCGGTGATACCCATTTCCAGGGATCAAGGGAAACGAGAGGAGGGAAATGGGAAATACAGTACATAAACAACACTCTCGGTTCTGAATGTGTCCTTTTTTTCATCTCCGTCTCCACATGACGGATGTACCCTATCCCCCTTGATCCACATCTGATACATTCACTCTCTATGGAAAAAGCGCTCTCGAACTTCTCTCACGAAAATCGCACTATGAAAAGCTTTGGAATACATTCGAACCAATACAGTTACAATTGAAAAAGCTTCTTATCCTTTTCAACACATGCGTATCCACATAGCCAATGCATGTCATGAAATAGTAGGGATAATTTAGATACAACCCTTTCAGCCTGAAATTTTAGTACATAAAAATCGACGCCTGCATTTTTTGAGTAACCGAGCAAACAAGCAAACACATAACTGGAATACTGGGCACATAACTGGCAGGAAGAAATCCAGCTTTTGCATAACTGTAGGAGCCTCTCATCCTGGGATCCATACTGACAACCGGAGAGGGTGTTCGTTTTTCCACCGAGGATCTCCCCAAAAAAAACACAACCAGACTCTTTGAAAGCCTTTCGCACTGGATAATATTCAGTACGTGAGTTTGTAATGTACTCTAGGTGTTTATGGCAAAATTTATCTCCTTTTACATAACGGTCCCGGAATAAGTGGCGCACATATATCCATCACATATTCCCACGGCTTCATCAGTGCACATATAACATTGGATACAGCACAATTTTCACACACCACCCAGATAGATTCACAATATTTGAATCCTTTTGCTCCAGCTAAAACTCCGCCCCAAACATGTGAATGGAAGCCAGGACATATCCAGTCAGCAATATGTGTTTATTTACAAGAAATATTTCTTCGCTTCTCTACCGGTCCACGGGTGTCGTTCGGGCTCCGCTGTACAAACATTTTATTTATATCCTTGCGGCCACCTCGTTGTATACCCCGAACGACTTCGTCACCGCAGCAACAGCAAAAGCATTTTGGAAAAAAAAACACAATAACAATAATAAAGTGAAGGATAGGGAACTGAAGGATCCATGAAAATTGCAATAAACTTCGTGAATATTCACAGTAGGATAAGAATTTTCGCATTTTGTCCTGCCACCAATATTGCCCAGTTTGTGGCGAAATTTGTGATAATAAATAGGTCAAGATGAGGACTCTTGATTGAGCTCATTTTCCGAGATTCCATCAAAACTGAAAGAATACTAAAAATGGAATTGACGATGTCGTTAAAGGGTCAAGTTTGTATCTCTTTCATTGGTATTTGTTTTAATCCTTGTGTCAGTTAAAATTTTGAGATTTTTTCTATATTATGTATTTTTAAAATAGTCAAATATTAATGTACATATATTAAATTTTTTTCCAAATATCTAAATTGGGAGAATTTGTACGATGAGCAAAAACTTTGATCATGAGTCATTTTGTCTTATCGTATTTCTTTAATTACATTTTTATCTATTATATGACCACTTTATATGGCCTATGAATGTGTAGGTTAAACTATTTCTCTGAGTTCACATTCGTGTATTTGCTTCGTTATTTACAAGATAACGAAGTAGATCAGCAACCTTGTCTAATCCCATCCTTTAAGAGTTAAGCACGAGATCATGGTTTATGTCAACATTCAACAAAGTCAGGAACTTTTAGCAATTTTTTGATTCTTCTGCGTGTATGTCTATGAAAAAAAAAATAATTGATTTATGTTTAATTCAAAATGTCCTTCAAAATGACAACTCCAAAAGGAAGAAGAATATGTTTCGATCGAACTATGTTTGTATGAAATTGCATGATTTTAGCTAGAACCGTTATTTTAAATACATCAACACGACTCCATCCAATGAAAAACAATAAAATATCGCAATTTTTAGTAAATACTACAAAAAAAGCCGTTATCAAAATCCACCGATCGTGGTTAATTTGCTTGATAAGATACTATACCTATATAATTATTTATCATTTCTGCTTTCAATCCATAAATAGGCGATGTTTCATGTTGAGCGAAACCAAAAAGAAGACGAGTACACAATTGAGTAAGGTGCACGATGGAAGTCAATATGTGAACGTTGAGGCAATTTCGACGGGAGATAATCGCGATTACTCTTATCACACCAAACTGATAAGATAAAACCGAGACCGAAGAATTTCTACCATTAAGGTGCGGCTCCCTTTCTTAGTTTCTATTTCCAGCAGGTGCATACCAGTTCAACGACAGAGCCTTTCGGGGATACTCTGTTATGACAAGTGGTTTAAGTATACAACAATAAATAGTGGATTTCCAGGACATTCTTGTGAGTTCAACATACCAAAAGGTTCATATCCATTAGTTTTCCAATTCTTCCGGAAACATTGTTGAATCAACACATTTTGGTTTTTTTGTTTGAGTAAGATCGGTGAATGTTTTACAATCGAATTGCGAAATGTGTACAAAGTTTCGTTGATATCGTATTTAGCAACAGTGAAGTGATATTAAGAAAAAATATGTAGAACTGTGTAGGATAACTTATAGAGGCGATTACAGAACATATTGTACGATTTACCTTTACAGTCCGTGTCAGGTGCCAAAAGTGAATCAATACCTAATCTTATCGTGTTTTTTTTCCTGATAACGCAAAGTATACTTTCCGCAAATTACGATTGAGTAAACATGAATTCGTTGAAAACCATGGATTAGATATCTAAAAAACTAATTTTCGATAGAACTGTTATCATTTTCTACTTTGATTAAATTGTTACAAATTTTCACTTTTCCGAATCAATTTTACCAAGGTTCATTAAAATACTTTCAAATTCCATTTGTTCCTTTCAAGAACCGGAAAATGTCTGGAGGAATGATCCTAGCCATTTTCGGTGGCTTGCTGTTAGCTACCCAGGGATCTTTAGGATATGTTCCTGAAAATGCCCAACTGAGAGTTCCTCGATCGTTGGTGGAATGTTATCAAAATGCAGAGCTTCTGGATCGCGAAAATCGTCCCCCGTCAACGATAACAACACTAATCAACCTGATCCGGAAAGTGGAGAACAGTCAAGCGGGGAGCAACATGGACATGCGGCAACTGTCCAGTGCCTTGATACACCGTTTCCGACAGGACGGGATCATCCAAGCGCCAGGAGTTTCAGCATCACCATCAGTTCTGCCCTACAGTCCTGCAGATTTTCAATTTTCTAAGCACCGGATTCTTCTGTCCAGATTGATTCCCAACAACGCACCGCCCTTCCCCAATGACACCCTCAACGCGATTGAACGTTGCTCCTTGCACTTCATGCTGTCCAGCTCGATCGACAACCGCGTTCGTGGGGATGAAGCCCAACGTTGCAGTCAACTCTCACAGTATCGCGCTATGCGCATTCCAAGAGAAGTGAAAGGATCAGCTGCCTCCAGAAAAAGTAATTTCTTGGGGGATGTAGAAGTCATTGAAAAATTGAATGCAAGTATCAAGTCGAAACCATCGAAGCAATCTGGAAAGATGTCAGATGAGCCAGACTATGATGACGATATTGAGCAGCCTTTCGGAATGGACATTGGCCTTATAGATCAGTCAGGCATTGCCACAAGCCAGTGCCCTGTGGAAAATGGAGTGGTGTGGACACCATGGGGGGCTGTTAATGCTGGAAATCTTATCGCGGGAATAGCAGCTGGATTTCAGCCCCAGAAAGTCCAACTTCGTACCCTGTTGGCTCTGGCCCGGCGACCTGGCGCAAGTCCTCAGCAAATGGACGCCACTGTGGACAACAGATGGGCAGCGACCTTGGCAGGAGATTTAGCGGAAGTTGCTCTCATTCAGGCACCGCTGCTGCAAAGTAATGGTGATGTCAGTATCGGGGCGAGTGGGGCCTGGAATAGCACAACAGTTCCTCGATGGCATTTCCTGTCGAAACGCGAGCGTCTGGAGTTTACTGATGCCGAGATTCGAGGAGGACTGGACGGTCTCATCATTGCCATGAAAATTCTGGAATGGAAGGAGAGTGCTCCAACTATGAAATTGAGTCAACTCCTGGAAATGTACTACTCACAGGTAAATATGGGATAAAGTCCTGTCACAATTTGTAAGACTTAATAAAAAAATCACACGTTGCAGAAAGGAGTTTTGGACAGTGGCATTAGAGCTTGCGACCGAAGAAAGTTGTACACAACCGTGTTGAAGGAGGATGACACAATCCCCCAAACAAACGCCTTCGCCAATGTCCTTGATAGGGAAATTTTACTTCGAGTTACACTATATCCGGAAGCAATCAGGAACTACTCCATCAAAGCAGCTAAAGCCCTTTCAGTCTACATCCGTGAGTAGTTCAAGTTGATTGCTATTTGCTTGTCCATTGACAAATAAATTCTTCATTTTCAGCACAATCCTTGAACGATCTATCCTGTGAGGCAACTGCACCTACACCGAATGATCCTACAGATTGGCGAACTGCCACTGATCTTTTCGTTTTCGTGGACACAACATGGCCCGTTAGAGAGATCAATGCAATGCTTGGGTAAGATTTCCTGAACATTTAAATTTCACTGGTACCTGTATCAATACCGTTAATTATAATATTTCTAGACATATTTGGTCGAATATTCAAGTGTCTGCAATCGGATCCAGAGTAACAGTTTTGAATGCAAATGACGCCAAAGTGATCATCAACACAACTGTAAGTGCAAGTGAACTCTTCTGGAACTTCACAGAACACGAAAAACGTACGTAAACCATTTTTCAAAATAACGTGTTTTCAACGGATAATGTATTCAACATTTCAACGAAATAATTTTAACAGATCCTGCTGGTCTAAATCTGCCAAATGTTCTTAAAACTGCTCTAAACCTCAGTTTAACGCTGATGGACACCGAGAAAGTTGAATCGTCCGTGGGAGGACGATCTCTGGTGGCTTTAATAGTGGTCCAGAATGCTGCAGTCAATGAAGCTGATGCTAGTTTCGGTGCGCAAAGCGTTCAAAAGCTTCGCGAGCTGGTTCCAGATCTGAAATTGTTATTCCTGGCAAATGGCGCCGTCAACAGATTCGCCCGATTCGTCAAGGAGGAAGCAAAGGATCTTTTCGTCCTTGGAACAGGTGATAACTATGCAGCTCAAATGAATCCTGTCATCAAAAGAATTAGAGAAAGTAAGCAATCCATATTTTACATCTTTATACTAATTTTTAAACCAATTATTTTCGTCCAGTTCCTCGCCGAATTATAAACCCGAGATGTGGAAGGACATGGCATGCCGAAAACTGGGGTTTGAACAAAATGTCTCAAGTCGTTAGTCCGGATACAGTGAACTACTACCGACTTCATCCGAACTACTTCTTCGGTGAGGGAAAGAATCGAAGACTGCGAATTCGAGGAACCGGAGGTCCTTCCATAACGGTGTGTCGTTCACGCCAAATCGAGCTGCCAAGATTGAATGGAACGCAAACTGATGGTCTGACCTGTCAGCAACTGATCACTCAGCCTTTGGATCTGAACCTGGATAATCCCTGTGAAGGACATACAATGATCCATCAGTGTCCCCCATTTTACATTTCTGTAGAAGCTAGAAATAGTACAGGAGCCAGTCAAGCACGCTGCAGAGAATCCTACTGTGTTCGGCCCGATGACGTTTCATATACGATTGAAGTTGAAAATTTTGGATGTTACAGTAGTGTGGGACGGATTCTTGGAAGTTTTGCCATTATTGCAATTGTTTTTACTACTCTAAGAATATTTAACTAAAAATTATTTTAGTTTTAGGATTAAGTACGAATACAACGATCCAAATGACATCTTTTTAAAGTATGTAGAGATTTAATGACAGGCGTTACAACAATTTTGTACAAATAAAATAACTTCAATTTTTTATGAACCAAATTTTAGTGTATACTTTAAAAAAAAATATTATAATAGAAATAAATTCTTTTTAGAAATATACATTTTCTAACGAATCATAGCAACTTAGCGGTCATGGATTTAAGAAATTTCATCGAAAACCCCCATAAGTATGCAATTTACTTTGATCACACTATGACTATACCTATCTATATCTACAAGGATTTGTATTTTGTACAATAAAAGTTATAACATCAGCTCTTGTCATGAGGAATGTATTTATCCTCATTTGTATACAAAATATAGGTAAGTGGAGGAAAACTGAATTGGTATTTTTCAATGATATAATTAACAAAGCTGGATGTGATAAATTTAAAAGAAAAACATAGATGCCAATGTAAAGCCTTGCAAAAAGCCTCCCCGTTAAACAGTACAATCAATTCCTGAATCTCTATCTTCTTCTACAGACATTTCTGCAACGGATTTAGGAAACTAATGCTTCTTTGTCTAGTACTGTCCACTCAAATTGAACCAACGATGTTCTTATCTCAATTGAAACACATATTTAGAATACATCCCTCCCACCAATTCCGATGGAAAATTTCAAAATGTCAAAACATAAACCTTAACAAGACTTTAACCATTCTTGCGAACATCTTTGGAAAATTTTCTGCCATGAAGTAGTAACCACAAAACAAACTTCCAAGTCAAGGATACAATAGACAGGCAGCTGCAAGTTGTCTATTAAAATTTGCATGCGGTTAATAAGTAAAATCCTTGCACTCCTTGTAGAATGACCCTCTGCCATTCCCACATATGAAGGAAGATATCCTCAAAATCCCGGACATTGTTCCCTAAATCAACTACTCAGCAAAATTCTTGACAATATCTCCTCAAAACTTGATAAGTTATCCTGGCTAAAAGTTTGCAGGAATGGTGGCGTATACTGTATAGTGTATAGTGTCTGTGCTGCCTGTGCTCTTAATCCTAGTAGTTGTTAAGACTGAGAAGAACCGGGGGGAAGGTTATTGGAACCAGATCACTGGTTAACACCCAACAAATTGAGTCAGGTTAAAGTTAAAGGATTGGATGACATGCTTAAGGATTACTTTAAGTTTGGTGCACTGGGAGACTAATGGGATGGAGTGAAAGGATGTGCTTTCAATAGGAAAATAAGATAGGTATTATTATAAAGAAAACAGAACAGCTTTAAAAATTAAAATAAATTGAAATCTTAAATCGACCCTTAAGGCAAATTTCAGGTTAAATGATAAAGGACTTTCTGATTCCCGCTTACCAAAAACCTTCCGCCTCCTTCCAAATGATTCTACAGTTACAATTTGACAAATGCATTTCACATAAACAAAGGTCAACAGTTACGTGACAACAGCTGCTTTAAAAAAGGTGTTATCCTGATAACCATTCGCTCCTTATCAAATCCATACCTGTGCAAGCTGTAAAATCCGTCAGAATGATAGATTCCAGAGGAAACATATATTCTGACATCGAAATCAATTTCGGATCCCCCCCGCGCCAACCAGAAGCCAGGAGGTGATTTATCAACTCTTCCGAAACATGCAAACACAGTTTGAACCAAAGTTTGTTGTTACATCGCGGGAAAATTAATGAGCAGCGGCTTCTATCACTTAAATACCTGAACACGTTCGCATAATCCATCATCACCTATTTATCCTGTTCGTATAGGATGCAAAATAGAGAGGCCGAATGTGGAAGACAGTTCATCATCCTTTGTCGAGGAGCGGGACACGTGTGTTTACCATTTCATGTTTACCTGTCACTGATAGCAATCGCAGCCGGCAATTACAAGGCCGCAACCAGGAGCTGAAGATGGTCGATGAGGATGAAGCCGAAGGAAGAACATCGTCCAAAGAGCGGGAGCGATCATGGAGGTTCACATCGCCTTGACGAAGGCTGCCAAGCAATTCGCCTTCGGGCTAAGTGCAGACGTCCCCGAAGTCGGGCATCTCAAAGGGTTTGGATTAATTGCCCAACAGGATTCAGGTGGCGGGCGACTATTAGTCAGCGGGTAAGAATGGCCCGGAATTACGGGAACTCCCCGACCTCATGTATGAGATCCATGCATCCTTTCTGGCACTTACATGCTCGGGGAATTCCCTACATGTTCGTTTTGGTGTGGAACAGTACCTACTGTTTCTGCACAGAAGCTATTATTTGAATTTGTTCTAGAATTCATGAACAATAAAAATAATATTCGGACATGAATTGCATTTTTAGAAGAACTTTTGTTGTTGGTAAAATTGGAAGGAAATGTTGGTTGAAAATTGTATAAAATCAATTACAAAGTGTATGTACAAACAAGGTCCAATTAGATGACACCTATATTTTCAAGCGTATTTCATGAACATGAAACTCGCTCAGAGAGTTATAATTAATCAATAGGTATTAACTATACTGACTCCGCCATGAAAATAAACTGAGATTTCACAGCAATTGTGAGTATTTTGTATTCGTCCCTTGTGTACAGTATTTCTTATATCTCCGGCAGTTTCTTATCGCTTTGACACTCAAATTAAGTGACTAAGATCATAATTACCGTCACCACGACGATAAGCGGCGAGTACAAAACAAAAAGTGCTTTTCGGTTATCTTAATCTTTGATTGATTTTTTTTATATTGGCGATTTCTCGGTAACCTAAAAAAGCTTTTTAATTATGAAACTTGTATTGCACGAAAACCAACAACATCTAGCGGCAATATTTCTTATAAAAATATAATTAAAATCGAATTTCTTAAATAGTAGTAGGAAAAATTTTCCAAATACTTGCCGACCGCGACAGTTCAACATTAGAAAATACAAGCGACCAAAAGTGGCACGTTAGTAAAAACACTGGACGGCATGGAAAATGGCCCTAATACAATTCCTGCTGATTCTTATGTAAAATAACCTCCTGATTACGAATATGACCCCCATTTCCCCTCATCATTCTCCGTTTTCTGAGGATTCCCCCGCCCCGCCTAAATCTATTGCTTTTCTTAACTTGAAAATACAAGCGACCGAAAGTGACACATTAATATAATAATTTGCAAGATGTTCTGGATATGCTCGAAATTAAAAAATACTTTTCATGTTAATGTAAAAAACGTTAAAGACGGGTTCAAATTAAAACTCGAAACTGTGGTCAGCATACTTTTTGCGTGATCTTTCACTGTTCCGAATTCGGTAATTCCGTCAGGTGTGTCTGTGCTAAATGAAGGGAACTGGTGTCCGAACTGCGGAATGCGGACTGCGAACTGCGGAATTTAAAGAATTTAAACTAAATAAATTTAAAAGAAAATAGAGCGCTGATTATGTAGATGATATTGATCAGGCCCAACTGGATATGCGAAGCGAAACATTATACTTGGTATTTGGTAATGTTAGCTGTGCATTTAGACTTAGATAATCGAATGATGAATCACATAAAAACTTGCACTTCGGAGTAGGGATGGGAAAAACCTACCGGTTTAAACCGAAAACCGGTGTTTTGGTTCGGTCAACCGGTGTTTTTTCGGTGATGTTTTTGGTTCGGTGTTCACCGGTGATTTTTTTTAAATGCAATAACCGGATAAAAAAACCGTCAAAATAAGTTTTGTAAACAGAAAGAAAATATGCTAATTTTTACACCTTTCGGTGACATTTTGCTTTTTAGAAAAAAAACCTAAATTGTAATTAAATTATTGATTGAAATGGATTTGCTGACATACACGCGAGGAAAGCAATCAGCAAATTTAAACTCATTAAAGTAAAGTTTTTGAGCTTTAAAGCGTTAACCCCAGTTTGTTATTAAAAAATTAAACAATAATCAATATTGAATATACATACTATTATACTTTTTTTGTAACTTAGGCGTTCCGCGCTTGGCGTAAAATTATAAATAATTAAAAAACTTTGGTTTTATTATAAGCGCTGCATTTTTTACTAGCGATCCCTGCAAATGTTTAACTGTTTTGGCTTTTGAATGAACATTTTGATAGTTGCCTTTTGATTTATAGTTGCCTTTGCATCTGAAGGAAATAGATATTTTTTTATAGTTTGTGTTTGATTTCAGTTTTGAGTTTCTCTTCAGGCTACAGCTGCTCAGCACTAGCTCCATATTTGCTATGCACTATGCAGCAGTAGAGAGCTTTTGGTATTTAAAAAATAAAAGTTTTTAAAAAACACCGAAAACCGGTTATTTGAAAAACCGGTGATTTATAACGGTTTAAACCGCCCGGTTAAACCGCAGGTGAAAAACTCCGAAATAACCGAAACCCGGTTATTTTGGCAACAACCGCCATCCCTACTTCGGAGCCTACGAAGTAGGGATGGGAAAAACCTACCGGTTTAAACCGAAAACCGGTGTTTTGGTTCGGTCAACCGGTGTTTTTTCGGTGATGTTTTTGGTTCGGTTTTCACCGGTGATTTTTTTTAAATGCAATAACCGGATAAAAAAAACCGTCAAAATAAGTTTTGTAAACAGAAAAAAAATATGGTAATTTTTACACCTTTCGGTGACATTATGCTTTTTAGAAAAAAAAAACTTAATTGTAATTAAATTATTGATTGAAATGGATTTGCGGACATACACGCGAGGAAAGCAATCAGCAAATTTAAACTCATTAAAGTAAAGTTTTTGAGCTTTAAAGCTTTAACCCCAGTTTGTTATTAAAAAAGTAAACAATAATCAATATTAAATATACATACATACTATTATACTTTTTTTGTAACTTAGGCGTTCCGCGCTTGGCTTAAAATTATAAATAATTAAAAAACTTTGGTTTTATTATAAGCGCTGCATTTTTTACTAGGGATCCCTGCAAATGTTTAACTGTTTTGGCTCTTGAATGAACATTTTGATAGTTGCCTTTTGATTTATAGTTGCCTTTGCATCTGAAGGAAATAGATATTTTTTTACAGTTTGTGTGTGATTTGAGTTTTGAGTTTACCTTCAGGCTACAGCTGCTCAGCACCAGCTCCATATTTGCTATGCACTATACAGCAGTAGCGAGCTTTTGGTGTTTAAAAAATAAAAGTTTTTAAAAAACACCGAAAACCGGTTGTTTGAAAAACCGGTGATTTAGAACGGTTTAAACCGCCCGGTTATTTTGGCAACAACCGCCATCCCTACTACGAAGCAAGAAATTTGAAATTATCCTAATTGTGGTCAGTATAGGGATGGGAAAAACCTACCGGTTTAAACCGAAAACCGGTGTTTTGGTTCGGTCAACCGGTGTTTTTTCGGTGATGTTTTTGGTTCGGTTTTCACCGGTGATTTTTTTTAAATGCAATAACCGGATAAAAAAAACCGTCAAAATAAGTTTTGTAAACAGAAAGAAAACATGGTAATTTTTACACCTTTCGGTGACATTTTGCTTTTTGGAAAAAAAAAACCTTGTAATTGTAATTAAATTATTGATTGACATGGATTTGAATTTGAAAACTCTGCCGCCAACGGCCTGCGGACATACACGCGAGGAAAGCAATCAGCAAATTTAAACTCATTAAAGTAAAGTTTTTGAGCTTTAAAGCTTTAACCCCAGTTTGTTATTAAAAAATTAAACAATAATCAATATTGAATATACATACATACTATTATACTTTTTTTGTAACTTAGGCGTTCCGCGTTTGGCTTAAAATTATAAATAATTAAAAAAAACTTTGGTTTTATTATATGCGCTGCATTTTTTACTAGCGATCCCTGCAAATGTTTAACTGTTTTGGCTTTTGAATGAATATTTTGATAGTTGCCTTTTGATTTATAGTTGCCTTTGCATCTGAAGGAAATAGATATTTTGTTATAGTTTGTGTTTGATTTCAGTTTTGAGTTTATCTTCAGGCTACAGCTGCTCAGCACCAGCTCCATATCTGCTATGCACTATGCAGCAGTAGCGAGCTTTTGGTGTTTAAAAAATAAAAGTTTTTAAAAAACACCGAAAACCGGTTATTTGAAAAACCGGTGATTTAGAACGGTTTAAACCGCCCGGTTAAACCGCAGGTGAAAAACACCGAAATAACCGAAAACCGGTTATTTTGGCAACAACCGCCATCCCTAGGTCAGTAAAATGGGGACCTTCTTTTTTCCGAATTCCGGTAATTTCGGTAAGACTTCAAATTTTGTCGCAAAGGCCTTCAGATTTTTTAGAAATCGAGAAATTTCTTAAATCCGAACCTGGAAAAGTGGAAAGCTTTCGCTGTTGCTAGGGATGGCGGTTGTTGCCAAAATATCCGGTTTTCGGTTATTTCGGTGTTTTTCACCTGCGGTTTAACCGGGCGGTTGAAACCGTTCTAAATCACCGGTTTTTCAAATAACCGGTTTTCGGTGTTTTTTTAAAAACTTTTATTTTTTAAACAGCAAAAGCTTGCTACTGCTGCATAGTGCATAGCAAATATGGAGCTGGTGCTGAGCAGTTGTAGCCTGAAGGTAAACTCAAAACTCAAATCAAACACGAACTGTAAAATATATCTATTTCCTTCAGATGCAAAGACAACTATAAATCAAAAGGCAACTATCATTCAAAAGCCAAAACAGTTAAACATTTGCAGAGATCGCTAGTAAAATAATGCAGCGCTTATAATAAAACCAAAGTTTTTTAATTATTTATAAATTTAAGCCAAGCACGGAACGCCTAAGTTACAAAAAAAGTATAATAGTATGTATGCATATTCTATATTGATTATTGTTTAATTTTTTAATAACAAACTGGGGTCAAAGCTTTACTTTAATGAGTTTAAAATTGCTGATTGCTTTCCTCGCGTGTATGTCCGCAGGCCGTTTTCAATCAATAATTCAACTACCATTTAGGTTTTTTTATTCTAAAAAGCAAAATGTCTCCGAAAGATGTAAAAATTACCATGTTTTCTTTCTGTTTACAAAACTTATTTTGCCGGTTTTTTTTATCCGGTTATTGCAATTAAAAAAAATCACCGGTGAAAACCGAACCAAAAACATCACCGAAAAAACACCGGTTGACCGAACCAAAACACCGGTTTTCGGTTTAAACCGGTAGGTTTTTCCCATCCCTAGCTGTTGCATTTCTGCAGGGCGTTGTCTATGCTGAGACTAACGCCTGTTTTCGGTTATAACCGGTTCGTTTTTAGCATGTACCGCGCAATGAAAATTTATCTTGTTCCAGTTCTAAAAGATGGCATGATGATATTAAAGCTCCGTTACAAACGCATAAACAAAAATTGTACCCTTCCCAGTTCCCCGGCTCGGATTGTTTTATTGATCGCAATGAGTTTTAATTTAGTTCGCTTGGAAAAACGTCAAAGCTCGGTCGTCCTTTTTTTCAAGTTGTGCTGGATTATAAGTAACGGTTCAAGTGACTTCCCTTAAAATTAGTGTGAACTCACAAGTGTAAACATCAGGAGAAGTCGGCCTACGAAGAGGAATTATTTTCCCTATAGTTTTTGTTTTCAATCGTGGAAAAGTGCAATGCGAAATTCGTTGAAAAATCAAATGTGGAGGACTTTTGTGTGTGATGAGAGCCAATGTTTAGTTATCTGAGTTCCGCACAGTGCCCTGGAAAATGCATTTCATGGTATGTTCAACAAAGTCCCCATTGATTTTTGTTTGTTATTTATTTCTTTAGTGTTGGAAAAATGTTTTGTACCATTATTCGGTCCCGATGCGCGATGTCGCGGATTCCACATATAATTTGCGAAATTTGCGCTGCAGTAAAAATAGTTATGGATTACCTGAAATGGGTGGTGATGAAAAATGGATCCTGAGGTGAGGGGTGGACACTGATTCATTGTTTCAGACTACGTTTATGAGGGTTTTTTCATCGCCCTCTTTTTTTTTAAATTGTTTGCAACTGTAAAGTGCTTCCAGTATTTCCGCGACAGATACAATTTCTCGATTTGGAATCGACGTGGGCGCCATCATCGCCACCACCCCAACCCTCTACCACCACGACGGAAATCGAGTTGAATGGTTCTGGAACACAACTCACACATTCACAACTGCAACGGAATTGCGCTGAACGAGCAGCACGCCAGGGATGAACGCAACGTTTCCCCACCCTCCACTGGGTTTAAGGTCGGTCGGGGTAGCAGAATGGGGCAGGGTGGAACGGCATGCTGCTGGAATAATTTTTGTATTGCATTCGAATTACAGTCGAAACTATTGCAATTTGCGAAAATTATGGAAAACTTTTTGAAGTATTTGTGATTTTTCCTGTCGAAGGATTTTGCGTAGAGGCGACGTTTTCAATTCACTGCAGTCTCCATCATCCATTGCAGGCGGAATTTAACAGTTCCGCCATTACGAGGACTATCCGATGGAACAATTTGTGGGGGGTGGTGGAAATTTCGAGGCAATCAAATTATAATTAACAACAACCGACGTGGAGATTATTAAATTGAATTGCAAAATGTGAACATGGGAAAATTAATTTGAAATTGTTAAGGAATTTGTTAATAACGTAATGGGAAAAATAGGACTGAATTTACTGTCTTTCTATCCATTGATTCTTGAAAATCTGCAATTCGTAACATTATTCGAGAACTACGATCAAAAATTTCTACAAATTAATTTTTTTTAAGTTTCATTCAGATGTTAAAAAGTTTGAAGATTGTTAGACGTTTTTTCACTTTAACTTACATTTCATTTCAAATTACAATAATAGTCGAACTCCAAAAAAAAAAAACAAAACTTACAATTTATTTTCTGATGCGTACTTTCCATCTGTTAACCCTTAAGTGGTCGCTTGGGTTCAAGCTGACCCCAGAGCATAAGCATTTGACATGTCAGTCTTGTTCTGCGGAAACTAGCTAGTTTACATTGCTTTTTCATAAATCAGGTATATTTTTTTACGACATAGTCACATGATATTAAAGTTTTTAAGTTTGAAAAATAGATTCTATTAAAAAAAGTTTGTTTTTATACGTATTTTTTGTTTTATTCACATTTCAAAACTGGGGTCATATTGACCCCACGCGACCACTTCTGGAAGTTTTTTCACGCGACCACTTAAGGGTTAAATGTAATGCGGAACTAAAGGGAATCAGTAAAGTGGAAAACACTTTTCTTAATAAAATAAGATAGGATTTATTCGCTACGATCTTATCGCGGCCTGGACTTGTTCAGAAGTGTTAAAATTAAAATTAAAAACAAGCTGAGAGCTACTGTACTATCGACTAACTGTTGTTTACAATATAACAATGCAGGCAGTATATTAGCAATACAAAGCAATGTAAATAAGTGAAAATTAACTGGATTCGAATTCATGCAGTGGCGTCGACCTTATTACAATTAGTTTTACAATAATTAATTGAACACCATCCAAGAATAAAGCGAAATAAAATAATTTTCAATCCTGCGGTCGGCCAGCGGAAAGGATTGACTTTTTGAATGTAGTATATAGATAATTATTTTATTTCATTTTATTTACCAAATTGCAAATGGTCCGTAGTCGGGTTTTCGTTTTTTAAACGTATATTTAAAACAGACATTTAACAAATTATTAAAATCAAAAGCTTTTAAACTGTCCATTTAAAAAGACATAGAAAAACAAAGAATAGCGTCGAAAAATGAAAAACTTCTCTTGCAAGAATAGAAAATAAAACAGTTACAAATACGATTTTTACAAAGTTAAAAATCTTAGCTGTATTTTATTGAATGAAATTCTACAACTTTGGTGCCTTGTCGTGGCTTTTCTTCATTTTCTGTTAAAGCAGTTTAATTTTGGCGCATTCCATAGGGCCACTTAAATGCCGAATATGAAACGTCATCCAACTAGACACGCATTCTATGCACGCATTGTCCCTCAAAGTACAGTCAATCCCCCCATTTTGTCCTTTGCAACTGTCACAACAAGAAAAAATCCCCGGAGACAATTCATTCCACGGGCGACTTTTGTGGCGCTTGCTGTACCGCGTGCACACATTCTTCTCGCCAGTCGTCGGAATCCGATAATTTCCAGCCGCAGTGTGTGGGGGTGGCAGTAGTCGGAGATTTGAACTGCTTACACGCAGCACACACACATCACGCCACCAGACCCAGCGGTGTGTAAGTGCTTGGGGGAGGCAGGCTGATAACCGCGGCAACACAGGTCAGATATGGTTTAAAACTAAATTTCTAATTTCTCCCTTCAGCTGTTGGCGCCGAAGAAAGGGCTTTCACTTCCCGCAATATTTTGGGGCCTTAAACTACAAAAGTGTTTACATCTGAAGCGGGTAGAATTCGCCCTGTTTGATCGAGGGCACCAACTATAGGCAAAGCCGAGCGCGCCGCGGCGTGGTGGTGGTGAAGTGACCTGCTGCTGCTGCGGCTGCGGTCGGCCTCGTCTGCTGCGGCGGGTGGGTAGCAGTCTCAGTCTTGAGTTGATCGGTGCGGCGGAATTTTCGTGGTGCGCGGAACGGAAACTAGTTGCCCCTACAGTTGGCCAGTACAGTGAGCGCAGTGTCGAGAATCGAGAGAGTGGTCCCTTGTGATTTTGCACGGTGCCCTTATCAGGAGGAGAAGGACGCTAATCGGGCCCCCAGAGGTAGCAAGGTGAGTGATTTCTGCGTCGTCCCCAATTCAATTGATAAGCGGATCAAAAGTCGCCCCAGCAGTAGTACGGCAGCGCCAGCGGCAAAGGGGAACACAGGGGAACCACCACCCACTTGGAATCGGCCCCGAGACCGCAGCTGTGGCGCGATTTCGAGTGCGTTCGTGGATTAATTCGCGTCCGATGACAGCAGCGGGTGGATATCGCAGGCTGAGCGCAATCCCTTGCCCCGCTGCGGCCCTAGCCTATAGTGCATGTCGCCACCAGCGCGTATCCTTTTCCACCCGTCGACTCCTACTGCGCGACTGCATACGTGTGTGTGCCTGTGAGGTGTGTGTGCCGTGTGGGCTGATGACTCGACTGTGTGCTGGTGGTGCCAGGCGAATTTTGTTTTGCCTCTGCGAGACGGCGGGTGGAGAGAGGTGTGTTGTTCCGCGTCGCCTTTGTTTTTGTGCTGCTGATGGTGCTCGTGCTGGCTTGCTCCATGTGACCACCGATCGGCTGTCGAAATCGGCGCCCCCTAGGTCCACAGTCCACACAGGTAGGAGCTCCGTGCCTGCTCACTTGTTGACCACGGCTTCCACCTACCGGCAGGTGAGGGGTGCGGTGCGCGTTTTCAGGCCGCTCGCACAGACCGGTACCAAAATTGCTGCGCCGACTGCCGAGGGTTCCTCAAATTTCTCAAGACTTCGACTGATGTTCGCCCTCGTTCACTCGTGCACCCCACCCCACTCGGAGTGCTGTCTTCACTTGATGGTATGTGGTGTGTAGGGGACGCGAGTATCGCAGCACTGTTGCATTTCGAGTGTCACTAAATTGGAATAAGATTTTATGTGTGAAGATTTAATCAAAGTGGCAAATTAAATTAAATTCAAATTCTTCCCTGCACTTGTTTTGGTTCATGAAATTTTTCAAATCACATCCCCTCTGCAAATATTGGAAGTGTAGTTTCTTACCCACTTGTATACAGAGATCTGGGTGTACGTACGAATTTTTTCCTATTATAGTTGTTATCTTTTTTTTTCTATTCAGAGAATAATTATTTTCTTTCACACTTGTTAGTAAAAATTACGGGGTTTGAAAAATCCTACACCTGCTGAAGACTTTTCTTCGAGCAGACAGAACTTGCGAATTGAATATTGTTGATTTGGATGAATCGCAATAAAGTCTATACCTTAGGGTAAACACTAAACAGTGTCGGCACAAGTTTATTGGGATAGGAAAAAACTGAAAACAAATTGTGCAAACTTCTTCTGGAAGGGGGGAAATATTTTTACGATGTTTCTTCCTTTATTAACCATTTGAAATTAACCCCAAAAGAGCGATCCAATTAGGACAAACTAAATCAGCTGTGGGAGGTGAATTATCAGACTTTGCAAAATATGAAACTTAATTACCACTGCCGAAGACCATGACCTAAAACACCTCTCCAATGAGCAGGACTCGAGATGGGGAACCACAGAAGATAAGCGACGTCATCTGGGTCAACTTTCATTTCTTGTTCCTTTTATCACAGCTCCAAGGCAAGCGGTTCCCGTCTCGGAACCGGAGACGATAGCTGTACACTGTACAGAACGATAGTGGTGTGGTGGGGTATGATTTCATGCGACTATATTTTCCTCACACAAGATTTCGGATAAAATCCGTTGCATCCTCACATCAACCCCTGGAAAATTATCAGCTTGGCTGAAATGGAGAAGCCGATGTCAGTGCGCCTCTCTGTGGTGGAGGCGCGCGTGTTTGCGTTCGACTTCGAGGCGCTGGATGGAGGCCTGCGAAGCAACTCGCTGACCCTAAACGAGATAACCGATAAGTGGGTGGACAATTCGGGCACTCGGATCGAGGCTCTGGAACTAGTTTTTTGTGCGACGGACCGCCGGAAATGGGCGACCACTGGCATGCAGAAATGAGATGAGTTGTTGCTGTGGCGGCGGCTGCTGTTAGCGTCAATATCCCACATGCCTGCCAGCCGCCACCCCACAGAGGACTCAGAAAACAAGATGGGAAAAAACAACAAGTAACGACAGGCTGCAGGTCAAATTTTACTCATACACTTGCAGTCAGCATCATCTTCGAATCTGCCTCCTCCGCCTTGTCCTCGCGGTGAAAACCCGACCGGCTGTTGCTGGTGCGGCTCTAGCTAGCTGAAGGGGCGGTGGTGACGGGTGCAGGACTGGACGACCTCGATCTTCGGCGAATTTTGTTGTAATTTTTTACGAGCGTCGAAGGTGTTTAGGTGCATTCGATGGACGCGGCAAAAAACTGAAAGCAAGTGAAAGATCGCGACTGCGGGCGATTAATTTCTAGTCTCGCGTACACCCACTTCTCGCGACGGGGAACCGATGGTGGTCGACGGTGGGTTTTTGTCACCCAGCGGTGCGCTGTGACTCAAGCAGAACCGCCCCCCTTTCCCTTCGCCCGACCAAGATATTCTTCTTCTCATGTGTGGTGGCGAGCAAAAAACCTTCGCCCAAAGAAATCCGAAGAGACGAGGACGAATCTTGGGTGGGACTGGGAAGTTTCCCTTCAGGGGCTGGTGTCGAGAATTGACGGCGAAGAGGCGGAGGGGAGTCACTCATTCAGGTAGAAATTCTGAAATTCCGGTTAAGGGGTTCTGAAGTTTCTTCTCTGCCTGCCTGAGCGGGTCTGGCTATTTTTGGGCCAAGATTTCTTGAGGGGAAGAATTATTTCACCCTCTTCTTATTTTTTGCTTTTCGAGTCTTTTTATCTTTGTTGTGTTTTTTTTTTTCTTTTTGTACTTTGCACAAAGCGCAACGAATCTGCCAGTGGCGGTGTAATCGTTGTATGAAAAAATTTCACCCCACAAGTAGCGTCGGGAGACGGGGGCGGGGTGCTATTCGTAAAAGGAATTCCAAAAGCCTCGATAAATGTATTCGGGGTTTTAAGGAATTAATTTAATTATAACAATTAAGCGAATTCGAGTCTGTTGTTCTTGCAAACCGCTCGCGGTGTTCAACAGGTAGTCGCAATTACAACCCTTTCATGGCATGTGATGACAAAATGGTGGTGTGATCTTTACACAATTTAGTTATTTAGGTTTTTTTTTTAATTTATTGCAAATAAACGAAATTCTGGATAAAGAAAAATAACGGAATCCAAAGAAACGGCATTGTTTGAAAAATTTCTAAATTTCGAAAATTGTTTTTTGAATATTGGATAAAAAAAATGTTTTAGTTTGATTCGACTTGTGAGATTAATGCTTTCTAAATCAGTTATCCTTGTCTATGTTTTTAATATTTAAACTTTGTTTTTAATATATTTTCAGGCCTTTAAATTTAGTCAACTTAACGACGAAAAATGGCGGCACTAATACCTGTTACCCAGCCAACAAATGTTGAGGCTGCGTACGAAGATATGTTCAAAGAAATAACGCGAAAACTGTATGGAGAAGAAACAGGAAATGGTCTTCATACTCTTGGGACTCCGGTTGCTCATGTTGCAACAACTGGACCAACAGCACCCGAGGGTGAAAGATCCTTTACAACTCTGGTAAGTTTTAAATTCTTAAATTTCCACTCCCAATTTCCTAATTACTTTATATACCCGTTTTAGATGTCGGATAGATCACTAGCGCAAACAATTGAATACGATCACAATGCTGCTGCGGAATCATCAACAGCAAATAATTTTAAATCTGAAGATCATTTGACAACGGCATTTGGTTTGGCAGCCTTAATGCAAAATGGTTTTCCACCGACTGGAGCTATCCTGAATCCGCAAAGTTTACCTAAAACAAGTACAAACATTACATCAACTGTCGTTACACCAACTGGCAACAATAATGCAGCGAATAATAATGCAACAGCGAATAATGGCAATAATGGTGGTGGAAATGACCAACGTTGGAATAACACGAACGAGGATATTATGTCGTGGTCCACTGGTGGCAAATTAATTGCATTTAATGGTGTCCAAAAGGTGAACAAATCGACAAAGAATAGAGATGCAAATGATATTTATCATGGCACAACTGTGAACAACAACAACAACAACAGCAATCCGAACAATCATTCCCGAAAGAACAAGAATTCATCGAACAGTCACAATTCATCTGTAAATAGCAATCAACTTCAAATACAAAAACGTTACAGTTGCTCACATTGTCCATATTCCACGGATCGGCGTGATTTATATACACGCCACGAGAACATCCACAAGGATGAGAAACCATTCCAGTGTTATGCCTGCTTGAAACAGTTTAATCGGGCTGACCATGTGAAGAAGCACTTCCTTCGAATGCACAGGGAATTGGCGTATGACATCAACAAAACCCGGCGATCGGTGAATACCGATCAAAAGCCGAATATATTTGCACAAACGGCAAACAACAATAACCAACAGCAGCAGCAGCAGCAGCAACAACAGCCGCAACAGCAGCAAATTCCGGATAGCTTCATAAACGCCCCTAGGGCCCCAAATGCCCAGGAGTCGTCCAGCTTGAGTATTGCACAAACAATTGAGAGTGTGGCGACGGCCCAAATTTCTCAACATGTGGTGCAGATGAAGCAGGAGAAGAGTGGCGACGACAAATCGTCGGTGAAGGTGAAGCGCGAGAAACGGTTTAGTTGCTGCTACTGTCCCTGGTCGGGGGCAGACAAATGGGGCCTAAAACGGCATCTGAACACCCACACAAAACCCTTCGTTTGTATGCTCTGTGACTACAAAGCGGCCCGGTCGGAGCGGCTGGCCACCCACGTCCTGAAGGTGCACAATAAAAAGGCCTGCAATAAGTGTTCATTTTTGGCCGACAATCAGGACGAATATCAGGCACACTTGAACGAGATACAGTAAGTATTCAACCAAATTTTTCTTATATCCCTTTCGATCTTATGACGTTGATACTAACAAAAGCCTCCATAATTGATGCAGTCCTCATGATCAAAGGCCTTCACGAAGCAGCAACAATGCGAACGTCTTACGAACCATAGGGAATACTTTAGTTACTAACAATCAACTAAACAACTTCCAGAATCCTACTACATCGTTCGGGTAATTAAAAAAAACATACACATATTGTACCAAAAAAAAAAAATCGTTAAACAAATCATTAGAAACAAATCTAATTCGCTTTGTTGTCTACCCTTAGAACGATTCAAACATCAAATAACGGTGTAGCTATTTATACAACTAATGAACTAGCATCTAACACTGGTAATAATCCTGCCAATGGCTTACAAGAGATCGTCGTTAATCCACCTTCTGTGGTAGGTTGGCGATTGAGTGCAAGTGGATCACTGATTCCACCTCATGTCCATGCGACGAGTGGTGGAGGTGAACAAACTGGAAATAATTCGGGGAATACCAATCAAAAGCGTGGAGCCGAAAGACTATTTCAATATCTGGAGGCTGATGGAAGCGATCCTGAAGACTATACGCGGTATTTGTCCCAGACTTTTGGTTTTACTGAAATTTCGTTGTCGTTTTTATATGTTGCCATGAATAATGCTCCTTTCTTGTTTTGTTTCCATTCGAAGTTGATGTTTTTATTTATTTATTATCCACAAAAATTTCACTTGTGACGGTTAATTGAACATTTCTGTATTGTAATTTGAAATATTTATTTTCGTAGTAATATTTAAAGGCGATTGTTTTTGAAAATTGTAATGGTTTCTAGTATTTTTAAAAAAATAGCCCGGAGACATTTCAATATTTTCCAGAACCGTTAGATTAACGGATTTTTATTTTAATCTGTGAAATAGAATTGCAAGAACTTTTCAATTAACATTTACTCCAATCTGAAATTTATTGAAACACCAACTCACACTGTGTTACGCAAATATAAACGCATATAACACTTTTTCTTATATAATAATTTTCCCCACTATTTTCTCCCCCGACTTGACATTGTTGAGAAAATATTTCAATTATGTAAAAAGTATTTTGCATCATCTTTGTTGCTGCTTCCTTCGACTTTAAATAACTGTTTTCATCAACAATAAATTTCAGAAATTTGATTGGTAAAATCAGAAACAAAAAATTTAAAAATCTAAGAACAACACGCTTTTTACATAATTGAAATATTCCATCGCACATTTTCTTTTGCAGGTATAAAAATAGCAATTACATAAAAAATTGGCTTTGAGTTTGCACCGCCCTTGTTTTCTTTTTGTTGCAAACAAATATTGCTATTTTTTTTTAAACAATTTGTTTTTTAATCATTCGCTTCCAGGGTTTTTCTTTGATAAATGTTTTTTTTTTTTTTGGATAGTTTTTATTACAATGAAGTATTTTTCACTTTTAAAGAGAATACCGACTACCGTTATAAATGGGTGGGGGATGTTTTTCCACCAGAAAGTTTTTGCCTACATACATGGATAATTGTTTATTTTGTTGGACTTTCAATAGGAATAACTTTTATATTTATTTAATAAGAACGGAAGAAATTAATTGTTTTATAATTTATCTTCTTTTTTCAATCATTGTATGAGTTCGTTGTGTTGTTTATTGAAAAAAATCTTTTTTGTTTAAATTATTTGGATAATAATATTTAATTAATGTATTTCAAATTTTCTAGTCAACTAAAAATGGACGCAATCAGTCGGAATACAGCATCAGTCGCTCAGGATTTTCATAATGCGGGGGGCGTAATTAATAATGTTAACAAAATTGCAGAATCAAAATCGACTGATCAGCTGCTAACAGAAACAATGAATAAATCTTCGTTGAATCAACGAATTGGAAAAAATGAAAATTATTCATGTTCAGAATTGTATCAGAGAAAGGCGATGTCATCGATGCATAAAAACAACGTCACAAAAAAGCAGCTCAATAAATCGCCTCCCGCATATAAAAAGACACGTAGCAAAATCGAATCAATGAAAGGACATCGCCTAGATTTGACCCAGGATAAAGAGAACTCAAATTCAATATTCACAAGTATGGAATACGAGAACAATTTGAAACAGCTTGAAGTTCAGTTCCAAAACTATGTTAAGGATATTATAAATAAGTACTACGCCGAGACGCCACTATTGTACTCATCGCACCCCAATGGTTTAGCAGAGGGTACACTGTCCAGTGAAACCAGATACTATATTGACTACTTGAAGAACAAGACAGACATTACATTAACCGTTACACCCAGGAGCACCTCACCGTCATTGTTTCATCCAATTATTCCGGATGTACAGATTTCGATGCCAAACTCGGAGAAGCGAAACCGGAAACAGGCCCAACCGAAGAAGATCGCCCATCACGAGTATGTTTTGGCTAGACTGCGGGACAAGTACTTAAAAAAGTTGGTGGACAGAAAGAAGTCCTGCATAAAGTGCGCCAACAACATCACCAACTATATGGTCTTCTTTCCTTATCATAGTTCTGGATCCTTGGCATTCCATCAGCTGTGGAAACATTCGCCAAGGACTGCTGAATGCCGTCTATGTCACAAGAAATTCCTACGGAATTACAGCCTTAAGGTTCATATGAGGATTAAGCATAAAAAATGAGACATATATTCATCATCACCAGAATCCTTCTTCGAAAAATCGTTATACTTTATTTTTAATTCGTTAATCGTAGTAATTTTAGCGCTTATTTCCAAAAACAACAAGAACAAAAACTCAAGAAGAACAAACACTATTCAAAATGTTAGTTTTACTTTTTAATGTACCTGAAGTTTATTTGTATTTTGTTAGTCAAAGTATTTGTTGATCTCCATTAGCTAGTGGTTGTCTTTAGTTATTGTGGGAAGTCTAGTGAGCTTCACGGCAGCAACAGTAGCCAGTATTCATCGCCTCGTGGGATGTAAGTTTTCTCGTCTACTCACTACCGACAGAAATCAAGTTGATAAATTTTATTTTTATTAGAGTTTCTAATAAATACTCACTTTATGTAATACAATTGTGTTTTGAATCATAATTTTCAATTTTACATGTGAAGAAGGTATGATGATTAACTAAAGAAAAAGGTACAATGTAATTCCTTTTAGAAACCATTCTAAGTAATGGCAATATTTAAATCTGTCCGTCATTTTTTCTACTGTGAAGAAAACCCCCAGAAAATAAAGCTTAACCCCACTCTACTCCCTGCCATCGCTGTCTTCAGTTTTCTTATCGCAAAAGTTTTTATTCAATCGCATAAAATCTGTGTTCACCTAATAAATTCATCTCCGTATTTTCCCCTTATGAATCTCATGGAAAAATCTAAGATAAATTGAACAACCTCTGGGATCTCTTGAAATGCCCCATGCATCAACCTCCATCGACATCATTTAAAAACGTCGATAAAAATTTAGTTTAAAATCCCAAGAAATCTTAACAAAACATGGAAGTGGAGGATAATTAATTAGGTACAATTACTCTCTTTGAGACTTATCAAATCTGTATATTGATTTGTAATTTAAAATATTTTAAAGTGGCACAACATAACGGAAAGAAAATTCATGATGGATCAATTGTTTTCAGCTTCGAAATATTCCATCAAAGTTAGGGGCCACCCACAAATTACGTGTAACGCTGAAATTCATAATTTTTAGACCCCCCATCCCCCTGTAACGAACCTGCAGCGGACACGCAGACCCCTAATAAATTACCTAACCCAGTTACTACCCCACTCCCCACACCTCCAGCAATTTACAATTTTTTAAGCACTTATGCAGTAGGTACTTCCGACTTTATCTTTCATCGATGAATTGCCACTGTTTCAATAATTCCATTAATTTCTTCTGCGATACCGAGAGGTAAAGTAGCCTATTGCACTTGCCATAACACAGGCTACATTTTATTATTTTTTACTTTTTAGTTATACAAGTTATTTTAAAATATTTTTTAATATAGTTATGTGTTTTATTAAGTGTTACGTTATGCCGGGTCCACATTGCACAAATTGCACAATATGTCTATGTGGACATCTTTTCAAACGATTACAAACTATAGAATGATTATCAATATTTTTCTCGGTTTTTGGATGTGAATTTGAGGCCATATTTGAAAGAATACGACAAATCAATTTGAACAGTTTGGATGTTATCACAAACTTTTTAAAAACAAATTTGCAGTAAGCGATCAACAAACAGTTTGGACGTTTGCAAAAATTCGAGAAATGAACACAAAGGACATCAGCTATTTTGGTCCAAAGAAAGAGAAGGCCAAACAAAAAAATTGCTTTAATCTGAAGGCTGTAGCAATGCTGTACTTGGTTTTATTTGAGTTCAAAAAGTCTGTGTTTTCATTTCATTCATTTCTGATTGAATGAATTAGTTAGTGAAAATGACACAAACGTAGACGGCGGCGTTGCTTTCGGAACAAGGAAAATGTAAGTGGTTCAAAAACTTCGCGCGCTGGGTGTCTTCCACGCAGAATTTAATGCTCTACAACTTTTATTTGGAGCACTTTTTATAAAGTTTGATATTTTAGGAGATATAGCCGAAAAACCGCAAAAACAACCATTTTGGACGTTTTTCCAGAATGGTGGCTGTTCCCCAACTGGGATTTCTTGGGACTTTGGGCCTCTCAGGACATTATTCTGAAATCTGAATGTTTGTTATCCTGTTAATAATTTTGTCCGCGTCAAAACTTAATTGCACTGGACTACATTTACAACATCGTTTTCCGTCATGGAGATGGAGCGGAAATAGACAGTCAGAAACAATGGCAAATTCACATTCCCAGACGGACGTTCAGATTTTTGAAATGAATTTGACTATTTGAGCGAAATGCGGCATATTCGACAAATTTCTGCCCCTTCAAAAGCGCACAAATGATTCGGACGTAATTGCGCGACGTGTACACCGAACTAACAGCTGTTTGGAGATTTTAATGAGCACACAAATGTAAAATTGTGTTTTTGTTTGTGGGTAGAACAAAAAATAACATTTGACAATGATTTGAAGCCGCCTAGACTACTTTTCCTGGCTTGATTTGTGCAATGTGGACCCGCATTACAGGATGAAAGAAGTGTACACAAATCCCAAAGTTAAGAAAACAAAGATTTCTCGATCGCAAAACTATTTCTAAAACTTAACTTATTCATATAAAAAATATAATCCAAATCTTGCAAATGTATATTGCTTTTTATTTAATATTTTAGACTTTTACTTAAACTATAGACCAATTTTGGAATCAGGAAACTGTGTCCTTTATCTGGCATCAAAGACGACCACTGCAAAATCGATAAAAATGCAAATTATATTTTGAATATTATATATAGACCTACATCGTTTTGTTCTCTTTTTGTACATAATTCTGTAGCCACATTCTCGGCATCGAATAGGATCTCTGGGCCGCATTTCGTTTTCGTGATGACATTCTGCAAAAAACCAACAATAAAGTTCTTACAGTTAATTTCTGGATAAGTCTTTATAACATACCTCCGCAGACATATAGCATAGCAGTTTTTAACACGGAGTCTTTACTAGTAGAGTCCGACATGGTTAAAGGTAACTATTGTTCCGATTTCTAACAATTTACAAATCCTTCAGTGTTTCTAGGTTAAGGCGCAAGTTTGACGTTTTGTATGTAGCCGAATATCTTGTTCTTATTTTCTCTCAAATATTTAGCACGGGTAAAACGAACAAGGAAAACTATGACATGTTCCGCCATGTTTACGTCACTCGGGCAAACAGCCAAACTTGCAGAAGTGTCAACAAACATAGCAAATAGTTATTATTCCTATTTATATTGTAAACAGTGATGAATTTTTGTTTTTAAGAACTTTGCAAAATGGTGAATTGCAGTGTAAAGGGTTGTGGAAACTACAGCAGTTCAAAATGCATGAACAAAAGTGATAAAGTGAGATATTTCGCTTTTCCAAAAACGAAAGAACTAAGGGAAAAGTGGCTTTCTGTTTGTGATCATTCTGTGAACTTGAAACATGCAAGAATTTGCTCAGTTCACTTCTTAGATAGTGATTATCAATTGAAGGACATTTTGCTGAATACACCTTTACTAAAAAGGCATTTGAAAGAAAATGCTGAGCCATCACAAAATTTGAATCTTCCAGCTAAAGTTTCAAAGCAAAAATTAGCCAGTGAATGCCGAGAAAAAAGAGTAAATAAAAAAGTGGTCGATGAAATTTTACTTGTACAGCATAATACGTATGTACTGAGAATATTTGTTATAATAAATTCTTAATTTAAAACATTATCTGTTGATTTAATTTGAATTGATATTATTTCAAATAGATATATATAAAGTTGTTGTTGGTTGAGCATTTTAATATTTTAATTTTCTTTACGCAATAAATTCACTCTATAAAACTTGCTATTCTTTTTTTTCTTTAAGTAATTGTTGGTCATTTTAACAATATTTTTGTAAAAATATTAACTTTGTTTTCATGTTTCTAGTACATTTTATTGTAGTTGTCAAATCTACTACAAAATTGGTAATAGATAAAAACTTTAATGGCCGTCGTGACATTTTCACTTCCAAACATTTTTACGCAAAATTCGGATTTCAAACACAAATTTGTTAAATTTTTATTAATGCAGTGATTGTGTTGCGAGTAAAATGCCGAAAGTGGACATAACTTTAGACTTAGAGTGCTGGAAGGATGAATTGAGCCCGGCTCAGTTGGCGTTTTATGCGAAAGCGGAATCGGAGCGTCTAAGTATTAATAAAAAACTACAGAAATTGATGGTAACAAAAAACGGTGAAGAGGTATTCTCTGGTGAAATATTTTCCGCGTATCAATTTGATGGTGATCTGGAAATTTCCGACTGTGAGCAAAGCACACCAACGTTGAAGCGAACTTACGACAGAAAACCATTGGAAAAAATAAAAACGGAGTCTCCAAAAGCAACCAAACTAAAGGTAGAAAACCAATAATAATTATTATGAAAAATAGGTATTATTTGTTTTATATATATCAGACTCCAACATCGCATGATGACGATGACGACGAGGACTTGCCACTAGCCAAGAGAATTATGAAGTCAAGGGAAAAAATTTCAGGAACCAGATCTCCACAAACACCGAAGGAGCGGAGGGGACGCAGTTCAAATGCCGGCGAGAAGGAGAAAATTACCAGCCCTAAATTGCGACCGTCAGAGGTGAACTCAGTGGGCGGACTGAAGGTGGGCATTGACGTAAAGGATGAAGCCTCCCGAACTGGTCCTGACTCTAAGGAGGTTACATTCAACAAACTTCAAGGGAAAACATTCCCTTCCTTGGTTGTTCTGGCTAGGCCTTCATTGAAGTTGACGGATTCCTCCAATTTGAACCGGAACGCATTAGACGGTAAAGTGAAGATCGTGCTCATGCTATCGCCGGCTAAGTTCACAGAGTGGCTCATCCAACAGGGGCTTCTGAAGTCTGAACAGAAATGCACCCTGCACAAGAATAATGAACTGAAACTAGGTGGGATTTTTTATCACAATTCCAGGAGTCATGCTTCATCCAGCTATTTCCAGGCATATATTCCGAATCTTCGAAGTTCCCCTACTCTGGAGGCTACGTTTGGATCAGCGAGTGCTGCCCGGACAATGTCATTTCCGTTTTCAATGGATCCATTTTTGAGGGCGCTTCGCACCCTCCTGCATGCATTCTGAAGTTAATTTACCACTGGAGCTGCCAGACCAACATCCAAAATGTAGTTCAGTGGGTGAAGGTGGATAACGTGTACATCAAGGGGATCTACACGTGGCTGCGCGCTGTTTGCACACTCTCAATTCACAGACACTTCAAAATAATGGGAGGACCTGGAAAGTACATCGAGGTAACCAAAAAATCTCTATGCTGAAGGCAACAATGCTACAGATTTTCCTTTCAGGTCGGTGTAATATCCTTGGGCACAACCACCCACGATGGGGCTCAACGGCAGGTGAAAGTCGAAGTGCTCGGAGTCTTAGATTACACTGAAAAAGTGCTACGGCTGCGCGCCATTGAGCCTCTTTCGGACTCTGAAGCAGGTCACAAGAAGCGTTTCGAAAAAATTCTGGAGCCCATGGCAAATTGGGTGCACAAGGACAGTATCATTGCAATAGACCTAACCGTGGACAAGAGCGTCCTGCTGAGCATGGGCTATAAGAACATCGAGCAGCGTGCGGCGTCAGACACTTCTGCAAAGCACACAAATGGAGTTGTCATGGACTACTTGCGTAGGATCGTACCACGAATGTTTCAGAACACATTATCCTTGCTCTCGAGGCAGATCATTCAGCAGTTTTTGGATGAGCTCTGCTGGAGGGAACAGTTCGGCACGTTCCCCCTGCAGACCTTCGATAGCATGACTGCGCACATTGCGGAGCAGTCGAAACTCTGTGCACCAGGAGAAAGTCTCATCCAGAGATTGTTCCAGGTGAGAAATTATCGTTTCAGGATTCTGAACATTTGCGGGAAGGGTTAGAACTATTTTGTCTTTTTTTCGTGAATCTTACCTGAATCTGTCCTGTTATTTCTCCATTCAGGCTGCTACCATGCCCTTCAATGATTGGTCTACACCGGAAGTGGAGGCTGGCCCGCCTTCACCGAAAAAGGATAGCCCAAGTACCTCGACCGGTCCTCGACGGGGACGTAAGCCTGCCGTCAAGGAAACATGTTAGTTTTCTAGTTTTGCACTTTTCCTGAAGTTGTATATTTTATTCTATTCTTTTTACATTCGATAGATGTGAAAATTGTTAAAATCTTTTTTATGAATAAATCGTGCGAAATTATTTATTCGGGATATGATTGTATCTTTTCCCTTTCTCCTCAGTTGTTGTCAACGCGCGATCCTTCTTCGGGGAAAATTCTCAAAATTCGATTTATTCGTAAAATAAGATTTTCAAATTTCACTTGTATTAGAAGAAATAGTAACAAATTTAAACAAATTATTCTATTTGAACTTATAAAACAATCGAAAGTTAAAAAGCATGTCGAGTTTTGAGGATTTTTGTATTTAATTTTCAGCTATTTCGGATTTGATGATAGACGGGGAAACGGATGAAAGCGGCGATTGGGATGACAACAAAAAGGTATTGATTTCGGAGGTAAAGAAGCGATCTCAACGTGGATTGAGTCCTACCAGAGACATTACTCGATCTCTATCCCCCGACATGCCCAAGCGAACGAGGACAACTGGCTTCGAGGAATTGTATTATGGCATCCTGGACAGTCGCATTGGCAGTTGTGCTTTTGTGCCTAATTACGAGGCACCCTGTCCGGTGTGTGGAAAAAAGTTCAAGAATAATTTCGATCTGCAAATGGACATGATTTCGCATATAACCAAAAGCACTGGTGTACATTGCCGGTTTTGCCTGAAGACGTTCGCTGACGACGCTGAACTGGCAGTCCACGATCTCGACGCTCACTGCACAGTCTGTACGCCTGCTGGATCTGCGACTTATCGGTGCATTATTTGCCAAGTATTCATTTAATGATTTCCTCAAAGACCGCAAATTTACTCAATTCATTCATTTCTAGACTCATTTTGTATCTGAAGATGCACTTAAAGTACATGCGCGGAAGATGCATTCCCGCCTCGAGCTACCCTACAAGTGTCTGGGCTGCGACTTTCGATGTTCTTCGCACAAAACCGTTATAGAACACTTCTACAATAAGCATAATCATTCCAACCTGCTACAGTGTCCGTTGTGCTTGCAAGTAAGTTTTTTATCCGTTTTGTTTTTGAATAGGGAATAATGGGTTCGTTTCCTGGTTTCAGGTTACTTGGATCTATAAGGTTGGAAAATGGATCCAAAAGAACATTGAGGAACACTTCTTCCACCTTAGTCGGCATTTACTTAAGAACGAGAACCATAAATGCCAAAAATGTGTTTTGCAATTTGTTCAAGAAGGTAAAAAAAAAATGTTTTACGCTAAATGAATTGAATTTTAATTGAGTTTGTTCAAGGTTTGTTGAAACTGCATGAAATCAATGATCACAAAAGCCTTTTTGGGGATCCCAATGTAAGGCGTTTTGTAGAGAGCACAATTCAGGCGCCATATCCACGGGTAAGTAGGATCTCGGAGGCTATTAGGAACTTTTGATAAAGTTTTTTTTGCAGACAAGGCAGCCTGCACCTGAAGATCTTAATTACACAAAAGTGAAATCGTTCGGAGACATAGACATGAATGTTGTAACTGGAAATCTATGTGTTGAATGTGATTCTGAGTTGATTGAAAAAAACCACATTAGGTAAGAATATATGCTGTCTAAGGATTAAGCTACAATCTAAGTATTTTTGAATCATTAGGGAATTGTTAGCGTGCACGAAATGCAGGTACCGAACATGCTGTTCACATGCCATGATAAGCCATTCATTAAATTGTGACGTGAATGTGAATCCTGAGAGCAATGTCTATATTGATTTGGATCAGGAAATGTTCTGCGTTTGTGGATTTTCTAGTTCTGATGGGAACTCCTTAGCTAGACATCTAGCTGCTTGTCAGCATAAAAGCGCATATCCGTCGGTAGAAGCCGCCCAGGATAATACTGTGAAGCGGAACATGTTGGATATGTTGGGATTAGTTAGAAAGGACGAAAATGCAAAGGGAGAAGGAAGTCAAACTTGAGGTATTATCGATGAAATTAAATTTTTGTATAAAATGCAATATGCAACTACAATGTTTTTATTTTAAGCAAATAAATGAAAACTTTGTTCAAAATATTTTTTATTGAAATTAATTGAAATTACGAAAAATTGAAAAAGTTTAGAATTTTTGTTGATTGGAAATAAAAAAACCAACCCGTAAAACAAAGTTTTTTCTACGATTCTTCTAAATAGTATTTAAAATTGTGACAGTTTAAATTAATTAAAAAAAGAAAATATTTAATTTTATGATAATTTTTTTATGCACAATGCAGAACGCTGTATTTTTGTTATTATTATTAAACATTTTATCCGTTCCTTCTGTGGTAACGGGATAAAAATTTGATAGAATGCATTGTCATCGACAACGAACCTATTTGTAAAGTTTTAGCTTGATTGGATGTTGGAAAGTGGGTTAATTAGCCGTTGAAAAATTTGCCTTAACGGCACTACACGAGCAAGTATTTGGGAATTTAATTAGGATGAATTAAAAATCTGAATTTATAAATTTCACAGTATGCATATTTTGTTTTATTTAATAAATGTAGGTACTTCGTAAATGTTTTTTGAAATGCCACAGACTCAAAAGAGAATTTGATTTGAATTTGGAAAATGATTAACGGTATTCATCGGTGCCAAGTTCACCTCAGTGCAGTTGTTTCACCTCACCGGCTTATTTACTCACCACAATCAGCTGCGGGAACTGTCAAAATCGGTTTATCAATTTTAAGTGTTGTTCGTGAGAAATGATTTTTACTGATTAAAAATGGGAATTTTGAGTGATCCTTCGCTTGACCGACATCACCGATTCGGTCGTAAATTAATAAAGCACAACAGAAAATTTTGTTTGTTGTTATATGCGGCTGGACTGATTTGGTTTTGTTGTTTAGGATACCATGAATTTAATCATGCTACTTATTTTTCGGAAAACGCCCTTTCACCGGGTAAATTTGGATAAAATTTTCAATGCAATCATTTAATTTAATAAATTACAAATAGGTCTGGTATATTCGGAGATAAAAATGGGTGAAGCAAAATACGCACAGAGTTTGTACGAAGAATTGCAGCGGGAACGTGAGACACACGACACGAGGATTCCTTATCCTTGGCTATTAGCGAAGATGAAGCAAATCGGACTGGACACTTTCTCCCACAATTTCACATTAAATTTTCCCTTGGGTAGTGGAAAATCGTTTCGTGGTCGAAATGTTTATGGTATTTTGAGAGCTCCGAGGATTGGATCGACAGAAGGAATTGTCCTGTCTGCACCGTACAGACCTCCAAACTCCCTCAATAATGAAATAACAGCTGGAATACCCCTTTTGCTTGCCTTTGCAGATTTCGCTCGAAGTACAGATTTCAGTTTTTCAATTTTTAGGCGTATTTTCATGTTTGTTATGGCTTGCAGGACAAAACTACTGGGCGAAAGACATAATCTTTTTAGTTACGGATCAGGAGCAGTTGGGAATGCACGCTTGGCTAGAAGCTTACTACAAGGAAGGAATGCTGGACACATCGGTTTTGAATGTAGGCAGCTTGCCTGGAAGAGCCGGAGCTCTGCAAGCTGCTATTAACTTAGAAATGGAGGACTTTGACTTAGGTACCTGTTCCTCTGTCTTAGCTCTCCTTCTGAACTGATAATATTTCAGAGTACATCAAAGTAAAAATAGAAGGTCTCAATGGACAACTTCCCAACCTGGATATGTTCAATTTGGTCCATCGTTTGGCAGGAAAAGAAAATTTCCCGTCAACTTATATGCCACCGAAAAAAACGAAACGTTCCGAAGGATTGTCTTTGCTGCGAGATAAAATTTCTCATATGCTGTCGATGGTTTTCACTCAGGCTACGTGTGCTCCAACTGGAAATCACGGTCTCTTCCACAAGTATCGCATCGAGGCCTTGACACTGGAAGGTGTAAAGAAGGCTTCGTCAAACACACACACTCGCACCGTTCGGGCGTTGCATTTCCTTCGAACCATCGAAGGGATTTTCCGCTCTCTGAACAACTTACTGGAAAGATTCCATCAGAGCTACTTCTTTTACTTGCTGGTGGCCAATGACAGATTCGTGTCCATCGGCGACTTCATGCCATGTTTAGTGTTAATGGCCGGACCGCTTTTTATAAAAGCATTTTTGATGTGGCTAAAATTGGATGAGGAATGGAACGACGAAAATACCCAACGGCAAGAGAAGCAGTTGCAGAAGAACTCTGGAGTTGAATTAGAGGGGGAGGAGGCGGAAAGTGATTGGCAGTATTTGAAAGTAGGATCAATAATTGGAATTGCTTTACTGCTGGGGCTGTTGCAGTGCTTCCTACCTGCAAACAGGACACTTCACTTACTTTTGGCCTCATACGGGTTAAGGACTGAATTAATCGTCACCATTATAATAGTTGCAATCGTTATCGTGGCTGGATTTGTTCCAGTATTCACAAAACTCAACTATTGGGGTATTCAGGTTAGCATCGAATGTTTCGAAAATTTTAAAATCTTATTTAAAGAAAAATGTTTTTAGTTGCTGCACATCAGCACTATGTTGTATCTTGGCTGCACTTTAATTGTCGTTGGGTTACTAAACTTTTCTCTGGGATTTCTAGTCGCAATAATTGCAGCTCCTTTAGCCATTATTCTGAATAGCGAACGCGAAAGAAGATGGGAAGGGTAACTTCAGTAATTTTAACAACCGCAAAAACACTATAAAAACGTCTTTTTCAGTCTTGCTAAGTTCTATACTATTCTAATACATCCACTCTTGGTCAGTTATGCGATTGTGTTCCTGCTGACTGTGAAATCCTTTCCGGAGCTGACACTGCAGCAATTGGCGTTGCGAGCAGTTTCCGGTTGGATGGATGCGATCACTTTAACAGTCGCTGACTCAATTGTAAGTATTTTGCTTAAGTCTTTATTGTATATTTTATCAACTAATTTTATCTGCAGATTTATGGAAATTGGCTGTTTAGTGTAATTACGTTCGTTTTCTTTCCGCCGTGGATCCTTTTATGGAGTATTCTCTTTGCGAGAGTCGAGGACAGTCCAAAGAAATTGAAAGAGGAATGAACAAAAACATTCCATAAAACAGATTTTTTTCTTGTATTCATGTTCAAATAAAAAAATAGTTTTCTTTTGTAATATTTATTTTCGAATTAGAGTCCTTTAATCACCAAAATCCAATTGTAAACATGTTACTATATGGAGGTTTACGATATTTTCGTCGTCATTGATTCACACAAGAAATAGGATTCGTTAAAAAAACATTACTAATAAATACTTTATTTTGAGACTTAGTTATGAAATTCGAATTCAAGATTTCCACAATCGATTTTTTTTTTAAAGAATGACCTGATAAAAAATATCATTAGTCCTACTTCCGAGTTGATGTTATATCTAAAATGAATATGATAAAAACAGGTGGTTTACCACTCAGTCATTTGCAAGAAAGTAAGGCGCAAAATTTTTATAGCTTCCGTTGAAATTTATGATTTTTTAGCATTTTTAGCATCAATTTCGAAGCCTGGAGAACGATAAAATTATAGCTATCAGATAACTTGTGCCCAAGCGCTTGATTTAGAGGGTTATAATTTTTAATGAGCTTTCTCCAACCCAGTAGCTGGAGGAGGCCACAAATTACTTACAGTTTGGCGAACACATTTTTGGTTCAACATTCAATGCGAAGTGGTGTTTTATTAGAATCGTCAAATTAACAAAAAATCTAGCTATAAAATTTTTCGATCTGGATTAAGCATCCTTTGGGCTTTTTTGTGGCACTTTCAATGTTTTAGATGGAATTACATTTTTATGAGATTTTGGATTCAGTTCTTTGAAAAAGCTGAGAATGAGAATCTTTGAGACGTGAACATAAAAATCCTTTTTAGAAGAATATTGTAAATCTATAAAGTTTTTGTAACTGAAATTAAATTGTTCCAATTAGCAAAAAGTGTTGAACAATTATCAGGGTATTTGAAAAAAATACCTTCCTTTCATAGTAAAATCTTTTCAAGGAATTTTAAAATCTGTACTATCAGAATGCAATTTTCAAGGACTTCCAACTTTTATGACAAGAATTATTTATTTATTTATTTATATAGAAGGTACTAGATAGATAGATAGAAATATACGCAGATTAAGTGATTCTAAATTCAATTTTAAACACAATTCTGAATTTCGAAACAAAAATAAAACTTTAAAAACAAATTTTGTCCTTGTGCAGAATTTTCAGCGTTCTGTTCAAGGATCTCCGGACTAAGCCAGTCAAAAACTTCTTTTTTTGCAACTTTGTTTTTTGGATACACTCGAGCGCATTCATGAAACCTTACTATGCAGAGATTTGTCCGTATTCGAAAGCATATGTATATCTTCCTTCGTTCTATGTCCTTCGATTGTGAACTTTATCGAAATTCAAACTTTTCAGCAAAATCGAAGGCGTATACGATATACCAATAAAAGCGTGCACCCACCTTTGTTTCTTGGCGTTGGATAAGGACCTGTCTCCTGTCCAATTGCAGTCCTCTTCAGCGAAATTTATGTGCCAGAGTTTTCCTATTTCGCTGCTTTTGAGGACAAGAAAAACTTTTCGAATAGAAAAATTTCTAAGAAAATTGTTCTTCCATACGACCGCACCAATAAAAGGAGCATCAAACTATATAGAACCCAGGAATGGGTGCAATTTTTGCAGTTTTACAGTGGGGTGGAATAAGAGGTGTCACCCGTAGTGGACTTGCCATGTCTAGTATTTTTCATTCAGAGTTGCGGTAAAATGGGCGGCCTTTTTCCAACCCCCATCCCGCTATCCACCATCAAATACGCGCACATCACCGTTGTTGGGAAAAAGATTTCTTTACTATGGCTGGTATGGTTTTTTCTTCAAGGACGTCAGTTATACCAACCAATAAAGTATACTGGTGGAAAAAGGAGTGAAAAACTTTTTTGCCTTTTCATTTTAGTTAACGAAAAGTTTTTGCATTAAAGTCACTAAGCAAGTTTCCAGAGTCCAAAGAGGAGTTGCTGAGAGTCCAGAATTCGTCACGTTTTGCTCGTTTGTGTCTGGGAAAAAGGAGTTATTTACCCCCCAACTCAGCTAAATGGAATACTTTTCACATTAAGCACAGTGATTGCCAACTATTTACTATTTTCCATGATACCAGACGGGTGTGAAAATTGTAAATTTATTGCTTTTGTTATTTATATGAATGTCCTTGGAAGTTTGGTTGAGGAAGGACTGGTGGACAAGATAAAATTTTGTTGAACAATCACTGACCGTTTTCAAGTGTGGTACCTATTTATTATTAAGTAATAAAAACTTTAGACAGAATTGAATCTTGTCTAGTTGGGGTGAGTACTTTAAGGTGTCCTGTTTAGATTGTATAAGGACCTTTGATGGCAACTAAGTCTGTTATCGCAGCAACCATACACCTTGACTCAGCGGAATTCTCGCAAACTTGCCAAGTCAGACAAAAATGATTTTCAACTCCTCCAGTCAGTTTACGACAAAAAATATATAAATACTATACAATATTTTTAAAAAAATATAGAGTAAAGCTGGTTTGATCCTTCCGGCAGGCCGCATTCTGACTGCGACTGGTTGGAAGTTTCGCTTGGTATCGGAATGGTGTATTGGAATTGCTCCAGTTTGATTTATGACCTGCCGAAGTCATGGACATGCAGACATACATGTGTTTCTCCCTAAAACAGGATTTTTTCGGATTCATTTCTTCGCCCCAATGGGAATACGGCAAGAAGACTTACACACACCAAAAAGTACGCCTGATCTATGGCTCCAGAAGCAGCAGCAAAATCACTGTTCAAGGATGCTGTTATGAAATTTATTTGACAAAATAATTGAAATAAACTGGAGATGAATGATTCAACCTTCCCCATACTGAAAGGGTTGTGACTGTCACTTTTTGAGCTACTTCAAACCTTTTTTCTTTAGGTGGTAATTCTTCAATCTGTCCAAAAATTTTCTCGGATGAACGACCCAAACAACTACTGCTGCTGCCGGTGTCCTGTCTCCTATGCAAGGTGAACAATCGGGATATGGTAAGAAAGGATTGAGTGATTTGAAGGAGTTCATAAACGAGTTAAGGGAAAAGATATAGTTGGATACTTTTGAACTATGGGGAGAGTATTCATGTAATAAGTTTCTGTGTAGGATGACAAATAGCCGAGACAGATTTTCGGATTTATTGACAAATCTCGGCAGATATTTGGCATTTTCATTTATATAAAAAAGGATGAGAGGAAAAGTGAAATATTTAAAGGACTTTGTGTCAAAGTTTGAGATTTTTCCATGGAATCGAAATAAGAAATCTTGTTCAGTTTTTAAGGATGGGAAATGCATGATTTATGCATTCAAAAATTTCATTCTTTCATATTCTGGCAATTCGTTTGAAATTGAAATTTTCGGTGCGAATCCTTTTGATTGTATTCTCAGCTTTCATTGATGAAGTAGAAAAAAAAGTGTATTGTGTTGTATTGTGGAAGAAAATATGATAAAATTATAAGCTTCCTTAAAATGACAGAATTTAGCTATAAGGATAATGAAAAGCGAGAAGCCGAGAACCTATATAAGAAATTTAATTTAAATGAAAAGCGTGTTGTTAAAGTTTCCCATTTATTAAGTCGTTATTTAGTAACCCAGAGGTCATTTGCCCCTAATTAATATTCCTTCTGCACTGAGGATCCTTTTCCGGAATTTATACTAAAGTATTTGCTTGTCCTGTACTTCTATTCTGATAAACTGAAAACAAATCGTTTATATTTGTTTTGAATTACATGTTTCGAATAATAAAACAATCATCGACCGTGAGTCCTTCTGCGATTTAAGTTCGTGATGAAAATAATCTGTTTATCGCCATCTGCTTTTGTAGCGAGTTTTCCTTGAATCGTCGTCATTAAAAAAAAAATACTGCTCAACTTCAGGTAATAAATAATTAAGTTTCCCCTTTCCAGGACATTTGTACTGTTCTTCTTCAACGATTGTTAAAAAATTAACAAAATACACCATTCAGCCATTAGTGCGCATCCTAATAAAGTTTATAAATTCCCCGGAGGTGCACCCGTATAAATACATTATCTTTGTCGGTGGCATATCTTGAAGACAATGGTGTCCTCCGCAATAATATTAATCGATATCCTGGATAAATAATTGGACAGATAATACTCAATTCCTTTTACTTCTTCTTCTTTTTTTTTCTGTTTTCGTACCATTGGGCTCAAGGACTCTGCCACACCATCAATTTTATTGTCTTCGGTAGCAGTTAATTTTATTTCGATACTGGAAACAGAAACTGTATCAAGTCCCGGAAACTGTGATCATTTAAGGATGGCAAATTGTTAGAGAAAGACAGAGAGGTAGAGGGAGAGGGAAAGAGTCCTGCACCTTGGTCTCATGCTTCACTGGTGACAAATTGGCTCGATTAACGTCGGCATAGTCCTTTGGAAAAGGTGATCATGTGCAAATACAGACAATTAATTAGAGCTAGAAAATTGAACAAAGAGAAATCCGGATATTTTATCCGAATTGTTTGCCGCCAATCACAACGATATGTTATTAAGAATGCAACAAGTAAGATTGTCAAAATTTACTACCAGGAAGTTTGTAAGGATATTCGTTTGCTGTATATTAAAGAAAGGGTTATGGTTTCGGATTGGAATGAGCACGTCAGGATCCTTTTCGTATCCAGAAAATTACCAAAAGGATATTAGGATGAAGTTGAGAGAAGCTTTTGTTAGTATAATGCATGTTTCAAGACTTGTAAACGTCTGAAGTATATAAGGACATCTCTCAAATGTGCTTCAAAAGCATTAGGAATTTGGACAAAATATTATGGAGTGATCAAAAGGACTTTCCAGAAAATTTAATTAATTGGGACATTGTTTCAAACAAATATATTCCGGAAGAACGATTTCCTTTAATTTATTTAATCCTGCTCTTTTTGTCATCCACTCCTGTTTTGAAATATTGTTTCCCTTTTCCCTTTCGCTTGGATGTAGGTAAACATTTCAAAAACATTCTTTTATACTACACAGATCCAAAATCTACTGACAAATCCATACCGTATTTATTGTTATGATCAAAAGGTCGACTACATCAAAATGACATATGTAATAGACCGCTATTGAACGTGATTGGAAACATACGAAAACATCCTTTGAGGATTGCTGCAGACCTGAAAGACAACATGGAACATCTTAACATTTACAAAATTTAGATAAAATCACCGGAAACTATTCTCCTGAGTGCTATAATTTTTCGAAAAATAATTTCAACTTATTAGCTTCACATTAGCAACACAAAGTAGTTGCCATAACAATTTCTCTACGTCACAGGGGACAAGGGTGGAGGCAAGTGTGTTTAATAGATAAATACTGAATGGCATTACGTGACCGAAACATTTTCTACGTGATCCCGTTTCTGAGTGAATCTTGAATCCTGAATATGTGGGTAATTTTTTGTTCGTGAATGTTTCCAATTCCAATTTAGGACAAACTAGGAATTGTTTACTATACAAGAAAATGTTACATATATAAATAATACCTACTACTAGTAACGAAAAATTACGAAAACAATGGTAAAACATATAATTCCTCTTCATGAACTTGGACAAAGACGAACTGGAGGACAGGATGCAACTTATGTTTATAAAAAAAAAAAAAAAAATTCAAAGAAGCTGTTTATCAGGTATATTTTTGTTCTGACATGGGCGCCTGTGGGTGATAATGGATATGGGGGCTTAAGCTTCCTTTGCCGTAATATTGTTTCCGAGCTTAGCGCGGACAATGAACATGTGTCCGAGTTCTAAGTAAAAGTCAGCAAAAAGAAATCTGTAAATAGCCTGAGTTTTCCATTACCAGATAAAATTGCGAAATTGTTAAAAATAAAATTTTGACTGTGGGTGAGAAATTACAACGAAAGAGGAGACCTGAAAAAGCAAGACCAAAATATAAGGAAAAACGTTCAGCGGAAAATGGAAAAAAAATTCGACTAGAAAATGATTGAAAAAAAATTTGGAAGGACTTTGAATACAGGAACTGCACTGTACAAAATTAACGGGAAAGAGGGTATGTATACTGTAATATTGAAGCATGACGAATAGTTCAGTTAAAAAGTAAAAAGTAAAAAATAAAATAAATAAAAAAAAATTTGAGTAAAACGATTTTATATTCGTTATTAAATTACACTAAGCGGTATAATATACGACTTGAACTATTTTGTATTATGTATTGTATTATGGTTATAAAGTCGTGGGCGCGTAAAATAGCTGAAAAATTATGTAATTTAGGGGAATTCACATGTCCTCAGTTGCGGAACCAGGATTGCATTCTGGGGTGGGCTGGGGACTATTTATTCATAAAAATATTTATATATTTATTTATTTGATTATTCATAAGTTTAATTCAAGCCATAATGATGAAAATAAACAATTAACCCTAAAAACTACTAAACAAAAATATAACAACAATGGATATAAATCAGTCTTAACGTAGAAAAGGCGGAAGAGGAAAGAGAAACAGGATCGCTATAATGATGAGCGAAGGAGGAGTTTTTTAAGGGATGGATAACTCAGGTGAAGGTCAAAGGATGGACACAAGTTAACCTTACGGAGGATCCTAGTTAGGGGTTCAGACAGACCATAGTTCGTGCGACGAAATTGGGGACGAAAAAGTGAAACGAATCGAAGATTCCGGGGATTGCAATTAAAAGAGACTTGCTGCAGGAGCACAGGACAATCGATATTGCCAGACAGCAGCTGAAAAATAAAGAGAATATCCGCAGCATCACGACGCAAGCTGAAAGACTGAAGGTCAATATGCTTCAGACGATCATCATATGGGGGAAGGTACACAGGGTTAGACCAATGAAGGGAGCGTAATGCGAAACGAAGGAACCTACGCTGTACCGACTCAATGCGCTTAATTTGAGTTAACTGAGTAGGGCACCAAGCCTAACTGGCGCATACTCAAGCAAAGGACGAACAAGGGAACAGTAAAGGGATTAAGGAATTCTTTTGACCAACACTTTACAAAGCCAAGAGAAGAATTCGCCCTTGCAATCGTTTTATCAATATGAGATCGAAAACTAAGTTCCTCGGTCACAGATGTGAGATGACACCAAGGTCACAGAAAGAGGAGACAGAAGGAATAAGCTGGCCTGACAAGAAATAGGATCTAGAAAAAGGGGCAGAGCACTTACGGCAGTATGTGATAAATTGACACATAGAGACATTGAGCTCAAGGAAGTTGTAATCGCACCAGGTACTAAAACTGTCTAATTCCGATTGGAGGCGGGAGGAATCAGAAGGAGAACCAATGGGCAGCTAGAAATCTTCATATCATCAGCATATATGATATGGAATGATGAGAATGTTTGATGACACATTCTACATCATTGATGGTCAGAATAAAAATCAAAGGACCAAGATTACTGCCCTGAGGAACACCGGAGAATGCAACATAAGGAGAGGAGATAGCAGAGTTAAAAAGGACTACATCGTACAAGATCTCTAGTAACGTGGCGCCTTGATGGGAAGGCCCTCCTCTGAGTCCTCGGAAATTTTTTGAAAATTCACTGATCAAAGGACAATGCAACTCCGCCCTTGAGTTTTGGGCCCAAAAATAAAATCCAGCGCCTACGATTAAAAATGGTGTCTAATTGTAAGTTTTATAACCCGTAACAATATATTATATGAGACCAAATCATTTGGTCCCGCGAAAAAAAATTTATGATAACTTAAACGTCCTCGGTAGAAACCCGCTTTTGTCTTTTTGCAAATTCTTACGAAAGAACATTTTTTTTTTTGGGCCCAATGAGTTGCATTGTCCTTTGCATTTTAACACCATTTGATGTCAGGAAATAAATATACATAACATAGTGTTTTGGTCTAGGTTTAGGCGGGTCGACACAACACACGTTTACGGTTTGGCTTACCGATTTTTAAGAAAAGCGTTCCGTATGAGAATACTATAGAATAATGTGATTTTCTTCGAACTTCGACCCTTAGTATAAAGTGTAATATGTACAATATTTTTATATTACCCTAAGTTTAAAAATCGAAGGTACTTAATGCAAGTTAATTGACTTGTTCTTGGGTAACAACATTTAGGTTGTACCGTCTTATTAAATTAGATTTTGCCATGGAAGATTGAAAATAGTCGGGGAAAATTAATTAACTTTTGAATATGTGTATTAAAACAATTTGAAAATTTCGGTGTAGCAAGATCAGAAAACATATTTTTTCTAAAGAACAAGAGCACAGCCCTGTACTTTCAATAGAATAAGTGATCGGTTTTTTTTACAGAAAAATTCGAATTTAAACTTCCCCATTCCTTTCTCCACTCGAGGAAACACTTCCACATAGTGTATTTACTCCAGACAAATCTAACTTAACATAACGTCTTGAAAAAAATTAGCAGGAAACTAATTAGAAAATTATCTGAGCGTCTCTATTGTTTGCCAACAGGACTTTGTTAAGAAAATAACCCTTTATCTTCATTGGTGAACTACTTACGGTTTTATTATCGTTAAAATTGTATTTAAATATTCAACCAAGTACTTTATAACTTCCGGTGAATTGGCGCCGGCATATAAAGTGCAATCGGTGCGAGAGCGGTGAAGAAAAATGTTCTGAATGCAAACACAAAAAGTGTTCAATTTTGTTTAATTTGTTGCATAGCACTCTCATTAGGTAATAATATTTTTATTGCAACTTAAATAAAAATGCAAGTAATCGCTTGTTAAAAATATGTAATTACAAAAAAAAAACCGAAACATGTGGGTACAATGAAAAATGAGCAAATTTTTGCTTTTTCATTTATATAGACACAGGTGCTCATATTTCAAACTGCAGAATGTTGATTTGTTTTTCACCTTTTTTTTAAATGCTTTTTCACAAAAATATGGAACGTACAATATAAAGCAACTATATATACTAAACACAAAATACCTAGTCCCAAGTATTTGCACAGCTCAAGGGTTCAAACACAACTCTTGAATTATTGCAATCAATATTTATTTTTTTTTAGCGTTGTGGTCACGTATGTAGTCCTTCCTTACTTTTCTGAAAGGATATTTGATCGATACATAAAATAAATTCCAAATTTTCTTTTATTAACAGAGTAAACTTTACACAATTTTTATGAAGAACCTTTTCATTTTGTGGAGTTGTAAACTGAAGAGAAAAATGGTCATGTTTGGTTGAACACTTACGTTGAAATCCTCTGCCTTCGTCACAATTGCAGTTTTTGTTTTGTTGTCAATAGGATTTGAAAACACATTTCTTTGATTAGTTTTAGTTTGCAGAGGAAATTGATGTGTATTTTTGTTGTGTTTTGTTTTATAATAATGTTGAATGAGTGAGCAAAAAATGTTGCGGTCGTCTCCAAAGCAGGACTTAAATGTATCAAATTTTGATTTTTGATTATCCAAAATTTAACTGAAATTATGTATGAACATTGAACACACACACAATATCCTTGCTTTATTTGATAAACTAATTTTTCAAAAATAAATAGGTAACGTTCTTGCCGTTTAAGATTTTAATTAAGATACAATCAGACAGAAACATTTATTTTGCCTGAACAAAATAAGCAACAGAAAAAAAATGAATTTAAATTCCGAAAGTCGTTTCCATAGACAAAGAAAAATTCGGTGTCCTTTGAGCGGAATAATTAACCGCTTTTCCCAAAGTGTGAGCCCATAAAATTCAGTGACACAAAACTTAGCATAAAATTAATTAGCATAGATCTTCAGTGGGGAATGAAAAGGCGGGATATTCTCCTTCCGTTCCTTATGTTTCAACGGTTTGATCATAATTTTTGAAAATCTGGAAATATTTCACAAGTATTGTGCGGAGAAGGCGCCATGTGAAAATTTACATGAAAGAGTTGCGGCCCATTTGACGCAGTAGAAAAGTAAGTTTTCTTAAGTATTTTGTCGAAGGACGATGGTAGGACTTCAACAGTGCGGCAGTGTTAATTATTTCATTTGGAAAAGTTTGCCGTTCGTCTATAAGGTGGATTGGTAGGAGTAGTTTTTGAGATATCCTGTTTTCGCACTCCATGTTCCTTTGGCACCGGCTGCAATCGTTTGAAATAATTTGAAGTTCCTGTCCCTCCCTCCCACGGAAACTTCTACTTTAGTTGTTGTCAAACCTGACGCATCGGATATCTATTTAAAGAGTTAGAAGACTGTTGCAAAGGACGTTCTGGGATGTATTTGAGAATTTAATAAAGAACTTCCTCGTAGGTAACAACTCTATTCGAAGATTTAATAAAGTGAAATTAAAAGTTTGAAATTTTTGTTTTTTTTTTAAAGTAAGTAAGTTTCCTACACAAAGGATGCTCAAATAAGAACAATAAATATTTGGCGAAGTACTGAAGAAAAAAACTGGCATAAATTTTTAATTATTTTAAGCAAATATGTGGGGAAAATTTTTCAAGTTCCAAGGAAGTATTCATTAACATTTTAGGGTGAAGTTCTAGTGGTTTTGAATTTGTCTTTCTTCTATTCAAATTTTCTAAGGGAACATTTTCAATTCTGTTTCTATAAGAAGTTACTGGAAAAGTTGTTAATTATTTTATGCTCTTGAGTTACTTCCTTTAAAGCCTACTTAACTTTCAAATTTATTTATTTACTTCAGGCACACGATGACGCCTCTCCTCTATGGATGAGAAAACGTGAAAATTGTGGAAAAGCATCCTCTCACGTTTACAAGACGAAGGAAAAGTGGTAGGGAAAATTTTAGGTATGGGAGAATATTTCAAACGATAAAGTTTTCGTAAAAAGAACTTTCATATAATATTTTCAAAAATTTTCCATGGAAAATCTTACAAGGTGTTGTTAGGAGGGGGGGAGAAGGGAAGGGGTGGATAGGCAGAAGAGAGGTCTCATCCGTGGCATCATTTTCATCGTCATAATTGTGAGTCATGTCTCTGAAATTTCAGCAATTTTGTAACAAAAAACTTTTGTGCGAGCAAATCATCGAGTTACTTATCCTTGTCTGCCTCCGCAGTAGGGGATGTATTGTCCTTTTAAAGGTGCTGTACCCTAATTGTGTACTTAAAAGTAATAATTCTTCGGCTAACACTTTTTTCAGTTTTTTTAAAATGTTTTATGAAATATTGTTTGCAGAAGCGTAGAATTACCGTGTGGATACCAGGACACTTGAATAAAGTTATGCTGATGAGATATTGTTGATAGGATGTGAACGTGATAAATGAATTAACGGATACAAAATGTTGTACCTCTACATACAAACTGTTTTGTTTCAGGATGATTTGCAAGAAGGGGTTATTTATTTCGAATATTTTGTTCCGGACACAAGGTTAGAAAAATAAAATAAACAACGATTTAACAACTTTAATAAATTAAATAGAGATTTATTGTTTATTAACAAAACGTCTTTTACGTTGGCATTGTTTATTTTTAGAGTTCCAATAAATCACTTGGGGTGGAAAGTTAATTAAAATCGTTTCTATGGCTTTCAAATTAATTTTTATTGAAAGCAATCAATGTTCATATATCCTTGAATGGTTTCGTTTCCTAGTTTTGCGTAAAAGAGAATTTTGGTCGGATCACGTTTTGTAGAATTGAAATTTAGGAACAAACTTTTCTTGTTCAAAGTTATCCGATGCCGTTATTCGTTGTATTTGATGCCATTAAACTTATTGTTTTATTTATTAAGACAAAATATATTTCGATGTGTTACGCTTTTGATTATAATTTATACTTATTAATTTCAAAGTTTTGCTAAAATTTTGTAAAGAAGGTCGGGTATACTGTCGGACAGCGACTAGTATCGGACCGACCGGTTTGTAAATGTGTATGTCATAGAAAGTTGTTTGTTTTTAGCGGGTTTTTTGTTGTACGAAGTTAAATTTGGAGCAAAGCAGCTTTTGTAGATGTAAGTGCAACAATGTTTTTTAGTACTTTGTTAGATGGATTAGTTAGGTACCTACTATGTTTTACCAAAGAATATCTAAACTAAGAAGGGAAACTTGGCGTAAACACTGTCTGTGAAACACGTTTGCTTAGTGGTAGTCTGCCGTCAGTAAATAGCAACAGAATAGAAGTTTTGTGAGGGAGAAATGAAAAGACCTGGCCAATCGCCGCACATTTTGCGGTGACCAAAAATGAAAAGCAAAAATCAACAGAGACCAGATTAGGGAGTAATGTAAAATCGTATTGATAAAAAACAGGGGCAAAAACATGTGAAGCAGTTTTCGGCAGAGCAGAAATAGTGCGAGCTCTTTCGCCCTTATGTGCATTTTGTACTCTTGTACTCTTGATCTATTCTAATGTTTTTGTTAAAAAAAGGTTGAATACGTTTGCAGCAAGAGTTTCCCTTCTTAGTTTAGATATTCTTTGGTTTTACATCATAGACAGTAAATATTAAACCAGTAATACGCATGTGATCGGTAGTCAAAATGTAATGTACCGTTTGGATTGTATGGGACAAACGGCTGCTGGGTTGTACCGAACCATGACATAAGCAACATAAGGTATAGTAAGTATGAATTTTTGATAGATCTGTAGTGTCACGATTTGTGAATTCCTCTTGTAAAGAAAATAGAAGTCGACTAGAATTCAGTTGTACAAGCTTGACATTTACAGATCGTGACTTCACAGGGCTGTCAAAAATTCATAAGTATTATACCTTATGGTTATGGGCATTGTACCAAGAAGAAGTTATGCTCAAATCCTTATGGCTTTCAGGTAAAATACGTTATAAGTGAGATGAAAGACGTATGAAGGAAGCTAAAAAAAATCAGACATCATGAAATGACAATCACGGAAGCTAGTGAAAAATTTTGAGTACCCAAATGTACCTTTGGTGATAAACTTATTATTTATTTCAAAGTTTTGCCGAAATTTTGTCTAATAAATTTTTCCGGCTGTTCTTCCCCTTAACTCTTCGAGATGTTTCATACACTTTTGCCCAAATTCATTATTTAAGTTTTGTGTTTGTTTTTTTGTATTCACCTAAAAAATGGCTCCACTATTTTAAACTCCACTGGCATATGTCGTTTCATGAGAAATATCCGTGAACAAAGAAGCAATTGTCGGGCATAGTATGAACGTAGAGGAAGGGGTTGGAGGAGGGGAATTAATATTTCGCTTATGAAATTGCATTTCATATTTTTCTGTTGGTAGAGTTTTTACCCTTAGTGAGGAAGTTGCCAAGTACTTTTGTATGAAACTCTATCATAGCCATTGAGCTTAATGGGGCCACATACAGAAACCATATCTCATTCGTGGGGTGGAGGGAGGGGGTTAGTTTCCTTTTTCGTTTTCTTCCATTTTCCTCGATTGCAATTCTCAGATGGTATTGCATGGAGACGGTCGAGTTTAGTTCAGTTTTATTTAGAAAATTGTGCACACAAAACTCACTATTATGACACGATTATGCGATTTCAGTGGATCCTGGCTGGGTGCATCCCATAAATTATTTTCGGTTTAGACATTGCCGACGTTGTATCCTTCTTCTGGTCTTGTTGTTATCAAATAGTGAAATATGGGGAGAATGTGGACACATAAGTTTTTGAGTAACTCTATCACGGCGTATTTTTGAGCTACAAAAAAAAAAGATCGAGTATATTTTTTGTCTTCAATTTTTTGGGTAGTATTTTACGGTCTTCCACCGACAACTTGCCTTTCGACACAAACTGGATGACGTGGGTGGGTAATAGAGGACAATATTAATCTCTCGGATGACAGGATATCATGCCAGAGACTACAATATATGTAGGAAATATTTCTGGGGAGTCACGTTGTTAGTTCTTAACTACCCTCGCGATATATTTCTTATTTTAATTTTTCAATTTGTAATACTTCATTAAAATAATATTGTTGAACAACTCTCCATTTTAATTATATTAAGCATGTATTTTTATAGTTGTTTTTAAGTAAATAAACTTTGATCTCAACTTTCCTGATTTGCTTGGAGTGCATTCCAAACCTTTTGCCAAGTGCACTCTCAATTCAAATAGTCCTGAAAGGACGTAATGAACCATTAACATACCATCACATGGCAATTAACCTCGTTGCATTTTGAAGGATCTGATATCTACAAAGGATTGTGAGACTCGGACGTATATTCATCCCCCTCCCCCCTCCCCACTACTACTTTACCACTTGAGTGATTTTCTGTTCTGCATCCTGTTTAATGATTTTTAGCATGAGTGGTCTCGTACTAAATGAAGAATAACCATTGAAAAGGGTTTTTATTTTATCGGGAATTATTCGAGAACTATTCAGACTGGTAAAAAAAATAGTGAATTGAGCTTTTTGATTCATTGATGATAATTGTTTTTTAAAACAGAATTAAATGTTTTATAATTATTAAGGAAAACAACGAATATTTTTATTGGAAGAGTTATCTTTTGTCATGATTTTCAGTAGTCAACACTCCTATTAATATATTTTCATTGAGATGTTTTATAAACACAAATAAAATCATTAGATGTATCCATGTATTCCTTGTATTTTCTATTGGTTTAAAGTTATTCGCAAGAAGAAAACAGCTTTTCAACTGAATGGGAGAAGTATTTGTAAACACAGGTCGTTGGAATGCTCTGTGGACTATCTAGTAAAAGTTCATTAACAGAAACTTCATCAAGGACTTGTGTCACTTTGCTTCAGTGAAAGTTTTTATTGCCTTTTAAACTTTACCTTTCGGAAAGTTTTAAATACTGAGCACGAACAAACAACTCAGAATGGATAAGAAAACTTTGTATAATTTGCATCGCATATCCTTCTATGTCTTGTATAAAAGAAAAACAAATACAACTTCTCCCTTTTTCTTCCGGATAAAATAATTCCTGTGAAAAGTATAAAAATCACTTTAAATATATAAAAAACTTGGAAACCTGAAGATCCTTCCTTGTGGCAATAGTCTGATTTGCACTACATTTTAGTCAAGTCTCGCCAGGACTTTCGAAAAGTGGAAGTCTGTCGAAATCAGTGTTTAATCAAGCAGCAGACTAACTTGGTTAGGCATTATCTGAGCAATTGAAGTACTTCCTCACCAAATCGGTGAATTCCAAACCTTTGCAAAAGATTCCTCCGGAAATCAACCTTGTACTGGAAGCAGGAATTAGTTCGTTTTCCGTTCTCGTCCTGCGCCTGATGGTGAAAACAAGGAAGCCGATGGACTGATGCAGCTGGGATAAAATTTCATTTAAATGCATAACTCGTGCAAAAGTGCTGGAACTCAATTTGGGAATTTACAAATTCAATTAAGGGATGCATTCCAGCAACGTCTGGAGAGGTGCGGAGGGGAGCCCGCGGGGGGCGGCATCAGCATCAGCAGCCAACACAACCCCAGCAGCAGATGCAGTTTGCGTGGTGGCAGAAGCGAGTCCCTCTCAAAAATCGGGAAACATTCACCGACACGAAGTCGTTACCTGAATGATACTCTATATATCCTTCCATATTTAAAGGATATAGAATCAGATTAAATGGCGAAAAATGGTATAGAAATTGGAGTGGTTCGAAATCACTTGTGAGCAAATTTCGCAATTTATCAAAGTGCCCCGTTTTCCTGGTAAGTCAAATTGCCATAGTCTAGGCGCATTTTGAATTAGATCGTCCTGTCTCGGCTGAGGAGGCACCGACCGGTGGCGTCGATGAGGGTGGGATTAATTATTTTCCGCCTAAAGCACATAAATCCTGGGGATACTGCAAAATTGACAAAAGCAACTTTATATACGTGCTTTTGCTGACCAACTTCGACTAACATACACATGAATATATATACGCATATGAATGGTCCAGGACATTCAGTGGCATACATATATATTGAGTGTCAATGGGTCCACTGAGCGGAGGTTTGAGGCAAATTAAAATAGTCCTGGAGTAAGCACAAAACTAAACATTAACAGGAGATTTATCGTTTAATTATTTCTATTTGACAGGGCAACTTAAGGACTCGGCTGACCTGAGGATGACTGTGTTACGGTGCCAGAAAATTGCAGTGATGTGAACTTCTGTGGCCTGGTATTTATAGCCTTGTGGAATGTTAAAGAGAACAAAACACTTTCCAGTTGGAATTATTTAAATAGGACTTGCGTCGCCATCCTGAAACAGTAGTAGTTTTAGTTTGCATTTTCTCGAAGAATATATAATCTTTTAGAAATCCTTGGATAGCATTTTTAATCAATATTGCTCGAAAATTCCTTCGTACACTTAATAAATTGGTTAGATTCACTGTTAGAAACTTTAAAAATACAAATTCGTTTGCAATCTGTCAAGTGAGCCTGTAGTTCCAGAGGATAACGAAATGGAGCAATTAATTTTGATCAAGTTTCGACGGCGGAAAGTGCTCGATTAATTAGCACCTTTTGTTTGATCTGCACCTGAATGTCCTTTTCAATTACAGAAGTGAAGGATGAATGCTCGGTATTTGGTGCTTTGTAAATGCCTTGATGCGTTCCAGCAGCAGGATACTAATTGCCTCAGCATTCATGGAATACCTTCCATGCAACCGTTTTTCGCACTCTTAGAATTAGATTCGAAACGAGAATAGATTGCAGAATTCAACGGAAATTTCCGTGTATATCGTGGAAATTCCTTTTCCAATTTTCCTTCCGGAAGATCCTTCCCGAATTGTTATAAATATTCCTAAGTAGAAATGGCATGATTTTGTGATAAATTATTTTTCAAATAAGAAAAGAAATATATTCAATGAACTAAAGCAATAAGGATTACGAAATTTCAATTCCAATTTGTCCTGTTTTCTTTATGTCTGGCATCAAGGCTTTTTAATACGTTCTTCCGAATGGTTTCAGGGCAAGAAATAATTACAAAATTGATAATTAATTAACATTAACTATTGATTGACAATTTTATCAAAATTAGTTTTATACCGTGGACAGACGATAGCACTTAATCGAGGTCATGACGTCACGTTAACTAATCGGGTTTGTCGTTTGTCATCGAACTGAATTAGTTGTTGACATTGGGCGCGACAGTAGTCAGTTTATATTTTCTTGAAAAAAAGAAAAGAAAAAGAAAATGTGTTTCTGTTTATACAATATACATTATACATACTTAGATTAATTTGAATAAAGAAGTAAAGAAGTATTTCGACCAAAAAGTAAAAACACGAAGAACAACAAAATGATATTTCACTGCTGATTACATTTTAGTAGGTACCTACAACTATTCACTATACTAAGTAGCCAGTACAGCGCTAACAGCAGTATATTATATCGATGCTAATGGAGTTGTAACAGGTAGATTTGTAAGTCGAGTTGTGTATGGGAAACGTATGGGTTACGACATCCTTAACTCGATTAAGTGCTCTCGTCTCGTCTGTCCGGTGTATTAGACTTTACTGCGTAGAATAAACCCTTTTACGTTATATTAATAATGCTATTAGTTGAAGTAGTCATCTGGTGAAACTGTGAAAGACGTAGACTGTGAAATTTTAATATTTTCCAAACTGTTTTCATAACACCCCTTCATCCTTTGGAATCATCACAAATGTAGTTATCAATCCATTTTTTTGCTTAAAGAAAAGTGAACAGCGAGGAATAGGGGACAACAACCCCAAATGGAAAAGTGGATCGTCCTAAGAGTTCTGGGGAAGAAAACAGTACAAATGAATAATTTATTTAAAAAAACATAAAACAATTATGATCTAAAAAAACTGCTTTTGTGTCTTTCATTGCGACCGGCAAAAGATTTTTCTGAACCCTCGCCCCAAAAATATGTTGCTTAAAAATTCCCTTGCCATGTCCTTTAACTCATTTAACGTATTTCGTTTGCATATTTAATGACTTAAAAAAAGTTTTTTGAACTCGTTCCGGAGCATCGATAAATTTCTTTTAAAAACTTTCATCAGTTTAAAAAGGGTGGACTTTAGAGGATGGTTCTGGGACACTTGCAGCCAGAGTGAATAAACCAGAAATAGGCATCGAAGGACATTGTCGTGAGTAGATGTCGACAAATTCCTTGCAATGCTTAGCACTTTGTGCGGTTAATGTTAATTATTTTAAGGTGGAAAGGTCTTCAGTTTAAATTAGTATTATCAAGGAACTCTCCTGTATGCAGCGGTTCGTCCTTGCACAGGATTCGTTTGAAAAGTTTAATTTGCTGACTTGATTAATGGATCTTGCTCTTCTTGTGGATAGTTAGCATGTGGTTATAATTGCATTTTCAGTATAGGATAGAAGGTAACTTTGCTTCTACATTTGCTTGAGATGGAATCTTCTCCAAGGATACTGCTTTCATCTGTATAGAGATCGAAGCCAAAACTAATATTTGAGGGTTCAAGTTCCATCATCAGTGACTTGAAATATTATGTTAAAAATATCCGAATTTAATTCGTGCAGAATAGGATGGCTTCCTAGATTGCCGAAAGTTGCACACAAATCCTGGAGCGACAAGCCAGTGGGCCTTAGCCTTTGACCCAGTTTCATTGGGGCGACTTTGTGTAATTCCATGAATCAAATTTATTCGCTTGTAGAAGACAGTCGAGAGATAACGGTTAAGACATAGCAAGGTTTGCTGACAAAACACAAAACTGGGGGGTTGTGAGAGAGGGGGAGATGGGGATCACAAAACCCAGGGTTCATGACTTGGTGAATAAATTCTTCGATGCAAGCGATTTTTCTTTGGATACACACAACGAATCTTATTTACACATGTGTAAAGTTCCTTACAGGAAGTTTCCTGGATGTCTTGACACGGAACGACATTTCCTGTTGATATTCTTCTTGAATCTGCTTTTTATTTTGGCCCAGACCAAAGGACGAACATTCAGTTCTAACAACAACCAAAAAACTGACATATGTGTTGTAAATGATTCCGAATAGTTTTGGGGGATGCAGTTCGATAAGGATTCACTACAAAAGGGGATTTTGATCATCTTGTGCAAACATCACAGGAGACCAATATGTCATCCTTTTGGAATCTGGACGACTATCTAATGTCATTTAAGTCTACTTCTAGTGTTCCTCCTACAGACCTATACTACATCCCTTACACCTCATCGTTGGTCAAACAATGTCCAAGTTTTCAAGTGGCATGAAAAAAAGTTTTTCAAACTCCACATACATGGCACTGATTTCATCCACCGGAATAGGGGAACATAAATTTATACACGCCCACTGGCAGGATAACAAACTAGCGGTTTTTCGTAAAAGGCTCATTGCAGAATTTTCTCTGGCATTCTGTCCACACTTTTGCGAAATTTTGAGGTTGCTTTGTTGTTCACTTTGTTGCCGAGTTGTTATTATTATTATTACAGTTCACGGAAATAAATTCGTTTGCCAAGAACATTATGCTTACGCCAGCGAATTGGCAATTTTTCAAGGATATTGTATGCCAGTGACGTCGACACATGATTTAAAAGAAACCACGTATTCGGATAGTGGATAGAGGGGAGGAAATGGAAACAGAAACAGAATAAACACAAAATAAAATTATGTGGAGATTAATTTATTTACTTTAAAGGTAGGAGGAATTCTGCAGACATTTGCTGCTTATATTTTCTCTGAATATTTTTATTTTACTTTTTTGATCTAAAAATTTCTTGATAAACCTTAATAATGTTAAGATAATAAATCGGAATTAAAAAGACGGCATTAAATACTTACTGTATTACGATAAAAAATTTGATTTTATTTTTTTATTATCTTTACTTTCGGTTGATTTTCGGATTTTTTCATTTTGTTTAAAGCATTTGCGTTGAAAGCAAGTATATAATAAACTAGCTGAGTTACAATTGTACTAATTATACCCTAGATGTAGGGTATATTAGTTTTGAGCGAATGTTTGCAACGCGAAGAAATAATGGTGATAGAAAAATAAGAATTATATATTCATGATTGGGAAGTGAAAAGAAACCGTTTTATGCATGTCCGTCTGTCTGTCTGTCTGTCCAGACGATAACTCGAGAACGCGTATAGCTAATAATAATGTTTCATTAAAATTGCAAGGTGAAGTTTGAAGATTAGCATAATCGGGCAACTCCTTCTTAGTGTTGCCATAAAAGCCTGAATCGTTTTTATACAAAAATTTTGATTTTGTTTACTGAATGTTTACATTTTGAATTTTTTTCGTTAAATATTGATATATTAAATACGGATTTTAATTAATTTTTTGGCAGAACTTTTTTTGCACGGTCTTTTTTTACACGATATTAAGATTATATTAACGGAAGAAAACTTCGGCAGTTCTAGGGTGGTAAACGTGGATGAACGTGGATGAATGTACATGGGGTTTTTGATTTAGAATGAATGCATGGCGATCTCTCCGGTGGGGTAATTTTTTTTTTACGTTTTTGAGGTTGTGGGGGTGGGGGTGGTAACCATCTCGCTTGGGGTTGTCCAATTTAGAGCGTGTGTTATATCAAATTAAAGCTCTTGTTGAGTACTATCAAATAACATTTCTTTTCTTCAAATATCTTTCTTCTAGTAGGTACGTCTAGATTTTTATATGGAATGAGTATATTTTTTACATCTAGGGTATCACATAATTGGTGTGGCCAGTTGCTTCCTTACTAGTTTTTATTTAAATCCGATGAAATCGAGAAATTATGCCCGCAATTTTGGATTCATCATCTTTGAATTCTGAATTTGGAATGCAGATTTGAAGTCAGCATTGAAATCCCTTCAAATTTGAAATTTTTCACTACCATAATTTTAGGTCCGCGATGTTGCAACCGAAAAAAAGTAGTGGAAACTGTGGAAATATGAACGACAATTAAACGACAACTTAAATGACTGCAAGAATGACAATCTGTCGTTCGGTTTAATTAACCGTACTTTTATTTACACTAATAACAAATTTGTCATATATATTTTTTAAATTGTTAAAACCAATGGTTTAGTTGTATCAAATTTTAAGAACACGTATTACGTATATAGTCATGTGATCATTATCAAAAGAGATAAATTCTTCATTAATATCATTTTAGCGACATGTCATTCGGTTTTCTTTAAAAATACGCTATTATAATAATGATTGACAGAAATAATGGCCAACTTGTCATTATAAAACGACTTCTTACAAGATTTCCAAAGATCAAAATATTTTTTCGAACAATTAAAAAAAACATATTTACAAGTCTGTCATTGGTGTAAATTTAACATAATGACGACAAATTTTATTCAACATGTACAAAATGTACACCTTGTTGTTCGCAATATATGTACATTTACAATAATAAAATTCTTGGTTAATCCTGCGAAATCACCCCCCGTAAGTATAACAGCTAACACACCAGCAATTTTCTCCAACCCTTCTCAAATGTTATGAGTACTTATCAGAGTTAATGTTGCAATTATCGCTGAAATACAAAGTTTCGGGATCGTAACGAACTTCGTTTCACCTCAATGGCAAGGATAATGAAAACGTATTTCTCTTCATTGTAAACATTGAGTTCTACAAATGGTTAATTTCAAACTGGTTCGCATAACTGTTAACAAAGTAAAGTGCGAACGCCCTCTGTAGAGGATATCCAGAATAAAGTTACCGTTATTCTGATAGCTTAAATGACGTTTGTTATTTTTGCAGTTTTCTTGGAATAGATTGAATGTCTTTTTTTAAGGATTGAAATAGATTTACAAAAACGGTTATTTTGCTTTTTATTGCGTGTTTTACTTCCCTTAGAACTTTTAAAGTATAAATAAAAAATAACTGAAAAATTAAAGGATGCTTTAATTTTGGATGCACATTAAATGGATAAAAAAATTTACATTTTAAATTAGAAGTGTATTTTAATAATTGAACGTTAATTTGCACTTTCACAACGCAATGTCCTTTTGTTGTGATAAATTAAAAAAAATTGTAATCAAACACGATTGTATAGTTTTACTGTGTACAATTCGTTAAAAATATTTTGTATAATTCTACACCCATTTTTTTAAACTAAATTTATATTCCGAACATTTTCCTCACTATAGCAACATTTTCATTCACGTATAAAAATAAAAAAATTTGCTTCATCCACAAGATTTAGTTAATTTTTTCGGATATTTGAACAAATTAAATTACCCGCCGGAAAATGCCATCAAACGTCACATACCAATAAAAAATTGAAGATCCGGAAAAAGGATGCATCAATGTCATTGGATATCCATCACCGCAACTTTCGACAAGCTCACTTCAGTAATTATTAGTAATTAGCTTTCGTCGGTAATTTCCCGACAAGTTTTTTAAAAACTTTTTTACGACTTTGTCTGTGTACACAAATGGTTTACGAAGGGTTCCCAATGGAAGAAGACTTTATTCAATTTACCTATCCTGGGGTGAGTTTTTTCATTTGATTACGTGAATCCGAACATCGACGCTATTTCGGACATTTAGCGTATAGATTGACGCATAAAAACAACCCTCCGTAGTTTTCGAATTGCACTATTGCTTCTGGATAAATCGTAGTGGTTGTGGTGGTGCGGATGCTATCACCAATTACCAATATGTGGGCGTATTGGTGGGAGCTGAGTTTACTGTCGTTCGGTACTATGTAGTCAGTATGGAACCAAGTTGCAGTCTATTGGTGTGTGCTGTAATTAAATTTTTTCCATCCCAAAAAATGTTTTAGGAATTTTTGTGTGATACCTCATCGATTCGCTTTGATACCGAATATCCCTGCTATCAGGGCTTGCAACATTACGAAATAGTGTTAAAAAGAATGTTAGGAAAATATTGCAGAATGTTTTCGAAAATAATGTAAAAAACCTCTTCTTCTGTATTTATATTTAAAAAAACCAATCCGTAAAAACAGTGTTTTTTACTATAATTCATCTACATAGTAGATATTTTCAAAATGGTGACAATCAAAATTAATTAAAAAAAATGAAAAGATGATTTGATTTCATGATTATTTTTTTATGCGCAGTGCAAATCGCTGACATTTTTGCATTATTATTAAAGATTTTATCCGTTCCTTCTTTGATAACGGGATAAAAATTTGATAAAATGCATTGTCATCGACAACGAACTTATCAGTAAAGTTTTAGCGCGATTGGATGACGGGAAGTGTGTTAATTAGCCGTCAAAAGTTTTCCTTAAAACGGCACAAATACAGAAATCCACAAATACACAAACAAGCAAGTTTTCGCGAAGTCAATACAGATAAATTAAAAAGAAAACACTGTTGGCAACACTAGCAGTTTGCTGTTGTTGTTGTTCTTAGTTTCAGCTTTTACAAAGCAATTTGCCTTACTTTCGAATATCCTGAAAGTCAGAAATATTCCAGTGAATCTTAATTACTTTGAATTTTCCGGGAGCTATATTTTTAAATTCAATAAAACAAAAGTAAACCCTTCCCTTTAATTGACTTAGATAACAAAAAAAAAAAAAAATACGAAAAAAGAAGATAATAGCGGCGCCTCTCCTATATCCAGAATATCAAAAAGGAATGCAATATCCTTTTGGAGTGCACGAATAGTAAAACAATAAGCTGCATTTCTGACAAGGGATGTCTATCTGATTGCAAGAGCACATCTAAAGGAACGGAAATGTTCCGACTAGCGACCCCCGGGCTGCATTAAAATTCTCCAACACAACAAGAATTTCATTACGATAGCAGGTTACCACCCCCAAAAGCTAAAATGCGGTGGCTTATTTATCTGGCGAGCTTAAAGACATTAAGAAGTTTTCGTTCAGTTCACAAAGGGTCTGTGAAAGTTCCTTGAAGGAAGGCATCAAAGACTGAATAGTGAATATACCAAAAAGTCACTTCCGGGAATTATTCGTTGCGTCCATTCAACCAAATCCCTATAAGGAAAGATTTTCTCATTTTGAATCGGAGTGTGGCTTTGTTGCAAAAAAGATGTTCCTCCTTGAAAAGGATATTGTCCTTTGCTTTCTGTGGCATCGCATGAAGAATGTGTGAGATTTCGTTAAGAAGCAGGAAAAGCGACACGTCAACCCATCACCATATTCTCTTTTGTGCATTCATTATACACAATGCAACTTCTTTTCCGAATTTTCTCGAAGACCATTTTGTAAATGAAATTCAGATTCTTGCGCGACATGAAGTGGTTTGGGGTAATATAAGGATATCCGACAGTCAGGAACCCTTAACTTGACTGTTCGTATATATTGTGACTACTGGCTCCCGTCACAGTAATTAAATCTTTCTCAGCAACCGGAATATACGACAACACTCTGCCTAAGGGTGGCTAAGGGTGTCCTGGTAGATATTCGAGGTGACGTAAATTTTCCTAGTAAAATTCTCTTTTGCATGTCTGGGGAGGACTAAGTTTACTTGTAATGTTTCAAAAATGTTCGTTCAAACTGTGGCGAGTTAATACGAGTAATTTGTGTACATGAGGCTCTTAGTCCTTAGGATGCTTTTCTCGAAAGTCGAAACAGCTTAAAACTCCTTCGAGACTATTTTGAAGCAAATTGGAAACTTTTTCTTGTGCAGAAGATCACAGTTTAAACTTAATCTCTCAAAGCACAGAAGGACAATTAGAAAGTTGTTCTATAAATGCACTCAATTTTAACTTAATGGCATTTGCTACAAAAACCGTGTTCATGTTTGCGGATTTTCCAAATTAAAATTTTCTATGTTAAGATAAAGTAAACATTTATAAATAAACTATCTGGATTACCCGGTTTCATCCGGTGTGATAAAAACATAATATAATGTACATTATGTAACCTACAATACCTGTATTAATTTATACCCCGTTCGCACTGAGACAAAATTACATGATTTTGGGTGTTTCGGTAGTTTTGATGCAAATCACGTAGGAAATTAGATTGATTGTCCATACATTAAGATGATTTGCAAATGACCTCAAATTAGGTGATTTTTCGAAAATTATGAACAAAATTACCTCAAAACCGTGTAACAAACTTGGAAAAAGCTTTAATTGCAATTCAGCGCGTCAATTTGCCATTTCGATCATTAATGTCAAACCTGGAATTGGGTAAATTTTGTGAAATATTTATTTGTGGACTATTTGTGAGTATTGTGAGATTATTGTTATATTTTTTTTATCAATTCTAACTTCAATTCTTCTCTATTTATTAGATTTCACAGGAAACAACAGTGCGAACAAGTGCCAAACACAATTACCTCAGCGGCAAATTACCAAAGATATCAGTGCGAACGGTTGACGTTAATATCCAAAGTGCTTTCACAATCACCTAATTTTGAGCGCAGTGCGAACGGGGTATAAGAAAACAAGACCTATCTATACATATTACAAACCCTGAACGAAATTTTTTTTCGGGAACCACAGAAAAGATTTTGTAAATTCTGTCACTACTATTATTTGTTATAAATTGTGATCATTAAAACTTCACTGTGCTTATGTATAGGTATTGTATTATAACGAAAATTCCTTGAATAATAAATTGCACACTGCGCGACAACTACCGTTCTCCGTGATATTTGATACCTTAATAGATCCGTGAGCTTGTTTTGAATAATCGGGATATTAGATTTCAAATTGGTTATCGAATAGCCTTGACATTAATTTCAGTAAGATTCCTTGAATTAGTTGAACTTATGGAAAACTTAGTTACCATATTCTGTTTACTCTTTTGAATTTGCAGATTTGAAATCAGTGGCCTCTAAATATCATTAATAAATACTAAATTTCACATTTTGGCGAATTAGTAAAATTGTCACCACATTCAATACGCCATCCATCTTGAATTAAAAAATCTTTATAGAAGATTTGAAATTAGTACAGAATGTATTTTACATTAATTTACATAAATCTACCATCTCACTGACAAAAAATTTTTTTGAAAAAATCGTTCGTCAATTGGATTCGCCATTTTGAATTTACCAATTTGAATAGTATAATAGACTTCGAAACCCGTTATTTCAAAATATCTTTAGTTCATAAAGTTTCCCCGAATTCGTTGAATTTTGAAAAATTTCAGTCACCATATTGAATGCACCATGTTGAATTTACAAATTTGAATAGATAGATAGACTTGAAATCAATGGCCGCAAAATAGCTTTAGTACCTAAATTTACTTAAATTTTTGGAATTTTGAAACATTAAGATCACCATATTGAATCCACCCTTTTTTATTTTAAAATTTCGATTTTGGATTCGCAATCAGCATAAGTATATGAAAATACCCAGACACAAATTTTTAAGGCAATTTGTAGAAGTTTTAATTTGCTGCTCGCCATCTTTCGTTCGATATTTTGAAGCCCAAATTTTTTAGGCGACGTTTAAATTAGTCTATAATAGGTATCTTAAATTGGAACAGCAAATACCCTCAGAACGACAAAAAATGAAAAAAATCAAAACACGCGTTTAGGCGTGATGGAGCAACAAACAAACAAACGAAATTTCGGTTTTATATTGTAAATGTAGGTATAGAGATATAGGAGATGAAGTGATAATAAAACTGCACTAATTTCAAACATATTCAAAATAATATTGCGATTTTTTAATGAAGTGAAACTTTCAAAATTTTCAACATTATATCGCACTTTGCTATTTCTTTTTTATTGCAAAAAACACTTGTTTTTGTTGCAAAAATTTATCGTGAATATCCTTAGGGGTCTGCAGAAGCTAAATTTTGTTGTTCAATTTAAATTACGGCTAAAAGTTGCTGCTGGTACAGGGCTGACAATGAGATGTGTTTGTTCCTTGCAAGTTCTACTTGAATTCTGCTGGAGGGTAGGGGATAGGAAAAGGGCTCAACCAGGAAGTGAAATTTGTTTGCAAATTACATTCGCAATAATTATCATGCCCTGTAATGAAAGCTCTTAGATAATGAGGAATTCTTGCTGAAATGGGATTTGGAGTGTATTTTGTCTACAGGAAGAGCTATAATCAACTTGATGTACCTGAAAATTGTGTTCTTCGTACTCGGCGAAAAATTATTACATTTAGACAAGGATAAGAGGCTCGACAATTTATGTTAAAAACAATAACAACTTACTTTACTTTCAGGCATTTAATTGTACGTTGAACAATAGAATATTAAGTAACAGGATATTTGAAAAGTTTTCTAGTTTAACGCATTCGAGGAAAGTTTTTGTTATTTGAGTTTTACATTTTAGAATCCAATAAAATATATCGTTAAGATAATTAACCAGGATTTAATGTATTGGTTTTTTTAATAATAAGATAAACCTAATAGGTGGCCAGGGAGGGGTTTTCCCATCCAGATAAAATTTAAAGAAAGTACACGTTTCGAAATATATGGTTTTGAAACTTTTTTTTAGTGCAAGTTGAATCTATCCGCGGCAATCAAAATTTTACAATAAAACTTTACTTTTTTGTTAGGGGAAATATCTGCGAACAATAAGCAAACAATTGTACTATCTTCTTTTAAGCGTTGCCATTTTATATTTACTGGTCAATAAAAAAAATAAAGTTATTACAACAGTAATTTTGTTGTTTAGCCCTCTCGAACCTGATAATTTGTTGCAGCCTCTATACATTGTTCTAATCCCATCGCTGCCATTTTTCAAGAACGTAATGGTTTTTCATGGTTTTCATTCTTAAAAATAAAAACTTCTTTTTATTGATTGGTTAAAACAAACATATTTCATTAAAGAACAACAAAAAACAACTTTTCAGTACTTTAATTATATGTTTCCCAAAAATTCTGAAGAATTCATAAATTTCCAGTAAAGTTTATCCTTTAAAGCGATTAGGATGAAGTCCTTTTATATATATTCGATGATAAAATCAAATCAAATCAAATAAAAAAATACTAGCACTCATCCTTTCTGTGTCTTATTACCTACAACATTATGATAAGCCAAATAAGTACCTACTCGAAAAGGATGCGAAAAAACACATGATATAAAGTTTGCCGGTAACTTAACAACTGTGGAAAGGATTGCATGTTGGTAAGTATTTTAACAATTTAACAATCTCTGACAGTGCATTTAGCATAAAAGGATTTCATCTTCCGGTTCTTCCGCGCTTGCACCTGGGGACACCCACCCTCATGATGAACTCCTGCCTTGTATCCCGATTCCCATAAAGTTCTTCTCGAACGAGAGTTGAAGTTTTTCTATCCATTTTTATTATTTTTATTTTTTATTAATATTAAATACTTTACTGTTGGTATTAAAGTTTCTCAATAAGATAATGTGTCCTTGTAATTGAAGTTTTCCCAGGAATTAATCTGCACGTGATTTTCTCTTGAAATTAATTATTAAAACAAAAAAGAAATAGGCAAATAGGTACATATTAATTTAATGGAAATAATTTCAAGATTTCTGGGATATCGGGCATAATTTAATAAAAATATAATATATAATTTAATATATTCTGTGATTACTTTGTAAGCTTTTCAATTGTACATAAATTTTAAAATACTTAAAAGATCCCAAGGTTTTGATACAAAAATTTTGAATATATTATTCCAGGATCATTTAAAAAACTGAAATGTTCAAAGGAACATAGGAAGGTAGACCAATCTGAGCAATTAATTTTTCATCCCCATTCCCCAAATCAATTATTTGTTTCTGGTTCATTTGATGGAAAAGTGAGCACATAAAACTTCCAGGAGGAATCAATTTGAATCACAAAGGACCCTTCGTCCGCTGAAATCGAATCAGTTCAATTGAGTTGGCTTTCATAGTTAAAAAGCATTTCAAGACCACCTTGGATGTTGACACAGTAATTTTTCACTCTGTGTTAACTCGGAAAAGGACTCAATTGGATATATAAAATATATATTTTTCGTTTTTCTTAACGATATACTATATCGTCGTGTATTGTTCGAATTTTTTTTTCATTTTTCTTAATAATTTGATTTACTTGCTGTATATCCTAGAGAAAGAACTTGAGGAATTATTCTTATTCTATCAAGAACACAAAGTTATGATGAAATTACTAAGATCTGTTGCTGCTCGAAAATCTTCTTTAACCATAGTTCTTTCCCATTCTCAGAGTGTCGAGTCCTGTGTAGAAATTTCCTGCATTTACACAAGCATTGAATCTCGAAGGATCTGCCGAAGCTGGGACTTTATCTTTTCAACCCAATGATTTCATCATTTTACGCTAAATTTTTTATGAAGTATGAAGTTCAGAATGATTGGTAAAATGGTTTTCTGTTTCGAGGATGTTCAATGTTCATGTTCATGTTCGGCTTGGTGAGCAAATTTGGCATACGATGAAGGATAATGGGATTATGAGGATTCGAGGGTGAAGTGTGAACATTGGGAATATCGAAGAGGGTAACCTATAAACAAATTCGATTGTATGTTTGTACGTATGTCGAATGTAATTTGAGCGTGGAATTTTCATTAAATTCGAATTGAATTAATTACTTTGGAGATAACGGTACTAATGTCAATAAGTTTTCATGCTTAATGGTATTTAATTACTGTTCAAGAATAGGACAAATCCAAATTACGAACTTCAAATATTAGGCAATTTATACGAATTAAACGTTGAATTATTATTATTATTACTTTGATTATTAAATTCCATTCATTTGTTTGGTTATGTTTTACTGTTAAAACAAGAAGAAGACTCAAGTTTTGAACATTTTTGGTACTTCCATTTTGAAAACTGTTTTGATAAAAGAAAATCTTAATTTTAATTTAATTTGTAATGCTTGTTTTCCTTTTCTCATTACAGGATTACACCCAAATTCCACACAATTTAAAATGAATTTTGCAGACAGAATTACCAGAATTGATTCCTGATGTTCTGAGCTTGTGTATATTCCTCAACAAAACAAATAATTCAGTTGCTAGGTTTCTTTTAATTGAATTAAGAACGAAACGTTATCCACTTCATTGTAGTATTAGATTCTGAAAAGGACAAAGGAACAGTAAAATGGACCGAAACCTGAAGGACGAAGGCAACATCAGCTAATGCCTAGTTCATGCATGACTGGTACTCTCGTACATAATCGTTCAGCTGGAACATCTAGAGAAGTCAAAAAGAGCAGCAATGTTAGCTTAGTTACATGAATGGCGGAGGTGGACACTGGAGGGGGCACAGGTTCAGACTTCATTTCGGAAGTGTATTGGTGTAAGGCAGGAGCGACCATCACACAGACTAACGACCACCAGCAGATCCAGGGAGTAATTCCATTTTATTGTGCAATTGCAGTGCGTCATAATATCCCCCCGGTATCCTGGAAATTGTAGTATCCTTGTGAAAATTTATATGGCAACACAGATAAAGCATTGTTTACTGTAAATTTGCGTCCTTAATTTTCATTTACGCGAATGAAATTACTTTGGAGTTATTTAGGAGAATTTAGGATGGGAGGTGGAAATCGTAGTGGTCCTCACTGAAAGATAAGGGGACAACAACTAAATACCGTTATGAAAAGAGTGAAGTCTAACTGAACTGTGTGTTGTTGTTCTTTTTTTTATAGCTACTGTTGAGGCTTGTGTTAGGGGCTTTTCAGTGTCGTCCAGAAAGATGTCACAGAGCAAAGAGGCAAAGGGTGAACTTCAAGGCCTTGCGAAAACCTCGTGAAAATTACGCTCCCACAGGAGTCTTTGTCGCATGTTCTGGACTGGGTTGGCAAAATGTTTCCTTTTATGTGCTTGCGGCTTTTTGCCTTTGGCTATTAACTTTTACGTAGGCGCTCAGTTAGATCTGATGATGTTTCCTCAAATCGAGGACTCCTTTTTTTTTATTGCTGTTCGTTATGTAGGTGCCTTGTAAAAGAAGATTAAAGTTATAAGACTGGAAATTTGTCCGAGTCGGCCATTATCTTAGCTGCTCCTTATTGCTTTCGTTTTTTGTTTTAATTTGAAGTTATGAAGAGGACAAGGGACGCGGACGAGTTGAAATTCATTGTCTTAAAAGTGAATTTTGGACTATGTCCTGATCCTGGTGACATAAAAGTTTGTTTTTAGATATAGTTTTTGCAGAAAGGCTTTATTTTTGTTGGTTAAATGAAAACATTTCTGATAACTTTTTTTTGGTTCAACTCAGCCCAAGATCCTTGAAGTTTTACTTGTATTAGTAACCACAAGGTCACTTGTGGCTAACATATAACTGTAAATTATTCAAGGATGACCCAATTTCCTTCTCTGTTTGACTTCCCTTGTGATGGGAAAAGTCGTTAAAAGCAGTTGTTTAAGCAGATGAATTAAAAATCACAAGAAAAAATATTGTACAGAAAGAGGACGAAGAAATTGTAGAATTTTTAACTAAAATTTTTTACAAAGATTTCACTTACTTATAATTTAATTTTTTTTATCCCGAAATTGTTAAAAAATTGCATTTTTCGACACTATATTACAGTTTGTTGAATTAATTAAATGGAAGAACTTGAGTATCTAGGGAAATACCAGCAAACCTGCAGCACTCAAAGGATAACAAATCGAAATTTTTCTGCTTCAAGTATCCTGACAGCGATGTAATTGTACTTCGAGCCCATGGTTTTTTTGCTTCTCTCCTTTTTTATCGTCGTCATCCAGTCGAGTTTTCCTAAGGATCAGGATCAAACGAGGAAGCTTAGATAACACAGAGGAACAATGGGAAAAGGGCACTCTGCCAGATTAAATCGAATGCAATGAAGTTCCTCATTGATGTAATCAATTAAAGCTCCATTACCTTGCAGTTAGCTATGCCGAAAGAGTTCTAGACGAGGTGACACTATATTGTGAGTTCTGGACGAAATTTAATTAAGGGAATGGGAATGGAGAGAGAGCTGATCTGTTCGATGATAACACAGAGTGGAAGTGAATTATCAGGAACTTATCAAAGGAGAAGAGTTCATGACCTTTTGTTAACTTTTCAAGGTACACAATGGCGTCGACCTCGTAATAGTTAGTGTTAAAAGCTGTTTTGTGTTTGCTGAACTTTCTATTATGCAGTAAGAGAAATAAAAAATCTTAATTTCCTTATTCTGCAAATAACTGATAGTAGTTAATAGTTAACACAGGGTGTCTGTTTTACGTGTGCACATTTTCACAAGCAGTGCTCGTTGTTATGATTTTCTTCAACCCTTACGCGAAAGTTTTAATTATATTTTCCAAACTACTGTCGGTTTTGAACAAAAGGAGTGAAATTTTAACCATTGACTTATATAAATTTCATTACTATTACTAAAGTTTATATTTTAATTAGAAATTTAATGGACGTTTGTTCAGTCGTCAGAAGAATATCCAATTTAAATTTTATTTATTCCACAACCTGGGGTAGTAAATGCCTTGTCCATAATATCTATTTTGAGAGTTACTTCATGGTAAATATAATTTTAAGAATGTACAAAAAGATCATAAATAAAATTAAGTAAATAATAATTAAACAACAACGTACGCCTTACAATTCGAAATATCCTAATTCAATAATCCTCCACAAAAAATTATTTTCTGCTTAAATTCTGGGAAATCTTTCTGTGTAGACTTTTTCTCTAGTAAAATGTCCTTTTTTTATTATAGAAAAACATCATAAAAACCAACACCTACCAGACTTAATCATCTCGTCCACAGCAACATCTTCGCAGGACCACAGAAGATAAATAACATACACGTGTCATTTATTATGAGGCAATTGCCTTTAAGGGGGGGTAGGTAGGTGAGGGGAATGGACAAAATTTTTCTACTTAGTCCTGGTAATGATCACATGTGCTTTGCAAGTTGGTCCCCATTTCCGGCAACTGAGACTCTTAATGCACTGTCATCTCTGCAATCAAGGTGCAAAAGAGACCCAGCATCTGTTGGGGAGCTTATGAGAGGGAAACCCTTGGCAAGCTTGTAATATTTGTGTCCTTGTGGGAGACATAGAATCCACATAAAGGACACTTGTCCGGATGCTATTATGAAACAAACCCAGCATGGCCTTTCGTTCTTTTATTGAAAAACAGGGGTAGAAAACTGAAAGAAGACATTCTACAGTTGGTCCGGGGGGAGGGAGGTGTATGTACATTTTTTTTGAAGGAAATTTTATGCCATTTTATTACTAACAGTGTGATAGCCTGGTTCCGGATTACTCTTATAGCGAATGATAATGCTCTCTGAGATGAATGATCATCGTCAACAAATGCTTTGGACATGTGAAAAATATCATCCAGAGTGGGCCTACTGTTTTGTCTGTTTTGCTTGAAATGATATCCTTCATTCTGTCATCCTTTTTGGCAATTTATATCGCGTCCATAGAGCTTTATAAAGACAGGTGTGTTATTTATTAAGGTCGCTGGTATTTTAATAAAGATTTCAAGAGTACTCAGGGGAGTTAAGGTTGGAAAATTTGTTTGTGATTAATTCGTACCTACGCAGGAAGAGTCCATCCAAGGAATAAAAGACATAAAAGGGAGCAAAGGAATTTTATTTAACAAATTGAAGTTCCAATTAACAGAAAATGGGCAAAACAAGAATGTTTTTAAAAAAAAAACATTAAACCTTCTAAAGGACGAAAATCATGCAAGGCAACGATCCTTCTCGTCTTTGTCACATTAAATTGTACCTAATACTTTTATACACAATTACATCGAAAATATTATAATCTGAGATATCCTGTTGTCCAATCCAATTGTTTTAATATATAATATAATGTATAATGAAGGTGTATTGTTACATTTTGTCATAAAATATTCAGAATCATTCAGAAAGGTTCAAACTTGCTTCGTCCATAAAATATTAGATTCATGAAAATTTAATTTTATCAAATTACGAATAAAAGGACATTGAAAATTGCAAACAATACAATTTATTTAGAAGGAAAAAATATATCCTTTTACTTGCTGTAGGGCAGTTAATGATGAGAAGGATAAAAAGTTTGTTGTTGTAGTTGTAATTCTGTTTACTGAATTTATTGAAAATCCTTTTTGATCAAATAACATTTTAAACTGATAATTTATTTGATCCTGGAAATTTTGGAGCATAACACTTCCATTGAAACATTATCCTATTGTTAATCATGTTTTAAAGTATTTCCTGGAAAGTGAAAAGATAAATACCTATTATAAATTTGATATGCAATCATTTTGTAAAAAAAAATAATAAATTCTCGATTCGCCTGACTGCTCCTACACGCACAAGACGTTTCACGTATCTGCGTCACATACAGCCTATCATTCTTTTAAATTTCGGAACTGCCTATTGTCAAATTTATAACTCTTTTTTGCGTGTTTTAAAACATCCTCTTTTCGAATTTCGAACTCCTTTTTTTTCGAAACATCTTCCTTTCGAATTACAAACTCCTGAAAAAAAAACAATGATAGCATTCTGCAGCACAATTTGTGAAACAAAATTACTTTCATTCATAAGAGGATAAACAAGAGAACCCTTAATTGAAAAAATAAATGCTTTAATAAAGTTGTTGGATTTCAGTGTCATTAACTTGCAACAATACACAAAGGAACAGAATTGCGAGATACCTAAGTCCCGAAAAAAACCTTCCAGGTCCCCTCACTCTAAAAGAACTTAGACAAATGTGAAAAGGCATAACATTATGAGGGTAATATGAGGACTAAGTAAATCTGCGATGTAAATGTGAACATGAAATGGCGTATTTCTTCGTTTAGGCAATAAAATGGCGGATGAGGGCAAAAGTGAATCTGTTTGGAAGCGCAACATGCTTCCCATGCTAGTAGGACCTATCTGAGAAAAATGAATGACGATGGGAGCTAAAACTGCCCATTTGGGAGACCGTAAAAAAAGAAGAAGTACTTTGCAGACAACGAGGGAAAGGAAAGCGCGACCTACATCCGTCAAAGATATGAAAGTTGTCTGGATAAATTAATTCATCTTTCTAAAACAAGGAAGTCCTCGCATCATTTCATAAAACATGAAAATCGTAAAAATCTTTTCCAGTTTATTTTCGGTGAACCGACGTTATTTTTTTTTTCTTGGGAAAATTCTTTGTTTCATGTTGAACGCCTAAAGTCACACTTTACAGATAGAGACCGTCTTCCGCAATGCGTCAAGCCGTTTCATAAATTTTCACAACTACTACCATCCCCTATCTGCTATTCGAGCAGCTACCTTGTCCTGCCTCCCTGTTCGTATGGCGCAAAAAATAGCACCACCGGCAACCTTCATTCTATCCAGCGAAATTGAAATTTGATGTATGACTCCGTTTATGAGAAATAAATTTAAGGAGCAGACAACGTCAGATACACACAGGCAACAATGAATGGGGTCAGGATTCTTGTGCCCTGGTTAGCTGACTTTGGAGCACCAGTATGTCCTGGAAATTTCAACAGCGGGGAACATGTGAGAATTACAACTACACGCCCATCCTTTTTATCTGGCTATTACGAAGAAAAAAGTATGAAGACGATTTAAGTAATGGGGAAGGTCACAGAATCTGGAGGGTGCAGAAGGGAAAAACAATCGCTGGAATAACGTGTTTCTTCAACAATTTTTTTTAGTTAGTATCTGAAGGAGTTAAACTCATGGGAAAATAATTCTGTGCAATTCTTCCTTATTTTATAGCCCGGAATTTTCTAATCGAAAAAGTGCAAGTCGGCTTGCAATGGAAGTATGCAAAGTAAGAAGGATATACGAGATTTCGCGGTATTCAAGTTTCAGCAGGAAAATAAAAAAACTAAAAATGCAAATATATCAAATGCTCAATTCCAGTGTAAATAATGTCCTTTTAGTTTTTTGCCTTCAAGCAAAACGATTTGTGCCAGAAAGGGAAGTGGAGTGTTCTTTCGAGATGTTTATTTATACATCGAAGTTAAAAAGGATTTAAATTGGGTCATGCTGGTTTCAAATATGTATAAGAAAAATAAATCTGTTCAGAAAAATACCCGAAAAGCGAAAACTTTATGAAAAAATAATTTATAGATATATTTCTAGCCCCGAGTTTAATTTCCAGGACGATAATATTTATTCTTCAAAAATTTCATCATAATATAATATGTTTATTAAATTTATACATAAATGTCATTATATTAAAGTTTCTAAATAAACTACAAGGATAAAGATTCGTCACACATAAATCCCAACAAAGGTAATCCATTGAACCCTTGAAATAATGTACAAAGGATTTTATTGTACTTATATATACTATCATTTTGTATTCCATCTGGGCACAAACAATTTAGCGATAAAATTCACGTAAACTTTGTTACGGGAATATTCCGGATTTTTAGTAAATTTTTCAAAAAATAAAAAATTGTAAAAGTCAGTTTAAATTGGCTGCCAATCCGTGTGTGCCAGAAATAAGGACATCTGAACAGATAACATCGGTGTCCGCGCTGTTCAAGAGAGAAATGAAAAGACTTTTGCTTCATTGTGCAATGGCCGCTTTTAACAACTTTTTGATGATTGCCATTAAACTGGAGATCCTCCGACAGGACTTTCTTGGCGTAGGGCAAAAGTGCACAAGATCCCAAATGTCGTTTCTCTATGTCTGAACACTTATAGAAAATTGTAGAACAGGACTAAAATGTGGAAAAGTACAGACACTGATCCTGTGGATGTCATTAAATTGAACGTTTTTCCCACTAACAGCTTCATTACTTTTACGACTTTTATACAATTCTGGGGGGTGTAGAACACTATTGAAAAGAAAAAGAAAGTATTTTTCAACGGCTCAGAAACTTTAAGGTGAACATTTCCTCAGAATAAGAATTTTTAGGGTCAGACAGTGGTTGAAGGGGAAGAGAGTCGACAGAGAAAGATCTATTTTTCCTTGTTCACATTGAAAATAAAAATTTTATTAAATAAAAATTTTACTGAACAATGAAAATCTTGTGGCCATCGCAAAATTCATGTCAAGCAGTTGAATGAAGCAAATAGATCTGAAATAAAGATGTCGTGGATGAAGAAGGACATTCCCCCAATAGCTTTGGCAAAGAGAAGAAGGAGTCGGGAATGTAAATTATCGCGTGGTGTCATTATCTGTGCTTTAAAAGTAACATCCTCAGCTGAATCTTATCTTGTTCGGTTTCCTTTTTTTTTGTCCCAATTGAGTGGAGACATTGTATTCAGAGTTCAGGAGGTGCCGCTTGTGTTGGGATAGGACCGCCATTGTTCCTCCCAGAACGGAAGTACAGCGGTGCCCTAGACTCATGGGAAGTAATAGGCTCCAATTTATATTTTTAATGCGTTTCGACAAAATCTCCTTGCGCCGTTTGTCTTCTCTCGGTTGGGTAAGATGGAAAATGTTGATCAATTTGTTACATTGTGGAAATTTGGGAAAGCGGCCATCACATCCCACTCCACAGTCACCCTTCGCAATTGGTTCTTTCTGTACAGAAGAAATGCGCCCGCGGCAGTATCATACTTAATAAGAACGTAATGTGAGGAGTAAAAGGGGAGGGGATAGGGGAAAGGCAAGTATTTTGTACAAAGTTCCCGAGGATCTGTTTGGTTTAAATTTTCCAGTGATAAAAAGTGGCCGCCACAAGAAACACTGTACAGAGAGCTTCATTTAACTTCCTTCACAGTATTTCGTTTTTGGTTTTTTTTGCTAAATGTAAACAATTTTAAGGCTCCTCTGAGTTTTGTTTGCTCCTTTCTTCACCGTTTCCTTTTTCATTTCTGTCCACCTCGCACTAATGCGGTCTTTTGCATTGATAGAATATTTCTTGTGGTGGAATGAGTGGAACCTGATTCATGGTCTCACGGAATGCTCCTCGGAAAGCTAATAAAATTTTATTAGATGTCCTTTTTCTCCCTTTTGACATCAAATGCTCCAATTGGAAACATTTTTCTCTCGTCTTCTAAGGCATTTAAAACTTTTTATCCTGGAATTAATTTTCCGTGTGAATTTTGCCTGATGGTGGTGAGGACAGAGAGGGATAGAGTGAGAGTGAGGAGAGGGAGGCACAAACTGGACGAAATTCGTAGGCCAAATTGCCATTTAATTTTCGCTGAAATCGATATTGGAAAAGAAAGTCTATTCCCTGCCTCCCCTATACTTTACTACTTTACCACCCAATCGTCCTCACACCAAGTGGTTTTTCATTAGGGCTGAGTGACTTTCATGGTAGACTAACTATTTAGGGTGTGCCTTTTTTTCTTTTTAAATCGTTAGAATTCCTTACTTTTGCGGCCAAAAAGGATCTAATAAATACACACAATAAATAAATCAAACTTTTGGAGACTTTTGCCCAGTACTGACCCATCCAAGTGATGGAGGTTTCGAATTTTTCGGATACGTGAAGTTCAAGGTGGGTCCTTAAAATGTAGAAAAGTCCTGATATATTGCTTCCTTGTAAAAAGGATTGTTTGAAATGAAATGAATGTGTTACGCCTCCTTTTTCGTACTGTAGCTCTCATGCCACTTATGCGGTATAATTTTGTCATATTTCATTAAGATCTATAGTGTAGAGTGGAAAATATATTAGGACATGTTTCAGGAAGCATACGTGAGCAGCAACGACTACTTCCTTTTTTACTAAACATTACATCTTGAGATGCTGAAAATGTACAACACAAAATTTTAAAACAAAAGTTGTTTGCAATGAAAAGAAAGCTTAACTAATTCCAATAATTTGCTTCAGGATATTTTTCTATAACATAAAGCCTTCTTTTGGGTGATTTAATTATCCTTAAGATTGAAGTTTATCAAACTCATATTCATTTCATCCAGTGAAGTCCCGCAGGACTTTGACACGACTCTTCAAAGTGCTGGTAAAAATCATTTTTCTGCTTTCACTCCTTTCACTTCGAGTAACATGTTGTGTCAAGAACAGTATCCTTGCTTTTTTCACTCGTGGATAAATATCTCAATAGCAAAAAATACCTCTTTGCTGCTTTTCATATTAAAAATTCGTCTCTTTTAATAAAAACACAACATCGTCTGTGATGTTTTTCAAATATTCAAAAGCCTCGCAATCCAAGTTGAATCACTTGTTTTCCGAAACAAAGCCAATGGCATCTAAAATATTTATAAAGGAAGAAATGTTTGCCAGGAGAAAGTTCACCTGTCATATCCTGGTTGCACAACAACCAATTCGTGTATGCCACAGTTTTGAACTATATATGATCCTTAAGGCTAACACCTCATCGCAACACAAACCAAAATAATCTAGAAAAGCTATATGCTCAAGAATTCCCTTTAAAATCGTTGACAATAAAATCCTACTGAGGTCGACTGCTTCGAGGGGAAACGGAAGTAGATGAACATCTCGAACTTAAAAGGAGATGCATAAAATGACGAAATGCACTCACACAAAGGCATCGTCCTCAAGTGCTTGCACTATTCAAAAGTCCTTAGAAGTGTTTTAGAAACTCTCAACAAGTCGAATTTCGAAAATTTTCTGAGGGTAACAGAGAAAAGCGCAAAATCATCATCATCCTCAAATGCTTTGGTGGCGGTGGTGTACGTCAAGGATGGCTTTGTGCAGTGCCCCAAATGCAAATTTTAATGCAACAGATGCGTTTCCATTGGGTCTCTGTGTTGGGAATTCCGTTCAGAGATTTTGGTACGAGAGAATTTATGGAAATCGATAACCAAACTTTAATTTAGAATTCGAGTATTTAGTGTGGCATACCCAAAGGAGCTGCCTGGAATAGGTCTAAAAAGTTAGGAAATCCATCCATTAACTTCTCTTGTGTGCCGTTGTGGACAGGAAATGTGAAATGCGCCAATGTTAGGGGTTTTTTGGTTATATTCTGGTTTTTATTTTTGTTTGTGTTCAGAAGCTTGTTTGCTGGGAAATTTTGATGCAGAAAATTTTGGGGTAAGAGTAGATTTATTTGATCCTAAGGGATGCTCCAGTTGATTTGAACGATTTTACATTCAGATTTTGATTTGAAATTGTTTGAAAAAAATTTTCAAGGTTGGTAATCCCTAACCAAAATTTTAAGTTGGCTAAATTGGCAAATATTCACAGAAAAATCTCATTTCCTTCTCAGTCGCAATTACAATTCCCCAGCCCACCAAAGAAACAAAAATCTGCGAAAAAGTGTTATAAACACATATTAAAATCCTGAATATTTCCCCCTACGTGTATGCTACGAATAATTTTTCAATAAAGATGATAATACAAGTTGGTAGAGCTGGTAACCTTTGTGTTATTTATGCTGGCTGTTCTTGTAACAGGTTCATACATAAACAGTTTAACATTAGGAAGCCATTAACGTCTCGTTCGGAATGTATCAGATTAGGGCTGCAAGGATCTCTTGACAATTTGACATGGACGAAGATTTACGGCGAGATGAATTTCTTACCTACATGTTGTATAGTGAGTGGTATTAGCGAATTAGATTCATATGGAAACTCAAAAAGGTGTTGGGAAGGAGGATTATTATAATATATCCTGGGAGATTTTCTAAGGAATGTTCTATTTGAGGTTTTATATGTCACTTTACAGTGTGAAATTTCAAGGAATTAATTCATATTCAGAGGATACACCTGTGCATGGATCACTTCCCTTTGAAAGGCTAGCTTGACTTATATAATTTTTGGTGTTCCAAGAAATCAAGATAGGGGCGGATCTACGAGCTGGCAGGGAAGAACTTATTAGATAAAAAAAAACAAGGTACTGTATAAATCGAATTAATTTATTTAATGACGTCACGTAATCTAGTCGGTTTTGTCGTCTGCCACCGAACGGAATTAGTTGTTGACATTTGCAGTAAAGTTAACCTAAAATTGGTTCGCAAAAGAGCGAGCGGTCAGTTTATTTTCTTGCAAGCAAGCAAAGGAAAAGAAAATAGGTTTATACTTACGTTCTTTTGCATTAAATTTACTGGAAAGAAGTGTTTCAATAACGGCGCTGACAGAAATATATCGAGTACAATCGAGTTATGGCAGGTAAATTTGTAAGTCGAGTTCATATGGAAAATTTACACGGACTGCGTCATTATGACGTCTTTAACTCAATTAAGTGCTCTCGTCTGGTTCTTGTCTGTCTCGGTATAAGTGAAACCACCAATTGAGGCATCCAGAGGAAAATTATACTGTGGTCGGAAGCTAAACGGTGAATAAATATTTTGGAAAATATTTAATGCGAATATAAAAATACTACGAATACAATATATATTATTATTATTATTATTATTATTATTATTATTATTAAAAACGACCGACAGCAGTATTTATTTTTCTCTTTAAGGACAGGGGTCTCCAAATATAGTTCTTGTCCCGGACGCCGAATAACCGATGGTTTTGGAAATGTATTGTCAAAAATATTTCACCCCAATAAATTTATAATTGTTCATGATTTGAAAATGAGTTTCTGATTATTTACAAGCAAATAATAAACACACTTAACTTATTCCGATGTTGTCAATTATTGTGTAATCATGTCACCAAGTCTGCCCCAAATGGCGATATCAATAGAATGTCAATCCCTACTGTAATTTGCAATATAATCCATTGGGTTCATCTACCAATCACCTTTAAATTTGGCATATTCCGCGGAAGGCTTTGTCACAACAATAATGGAAAATTTTGTGAAATGTTCGTGCATTAATTAAGCGGAGCGCCTTGCTTTATCGCTTTATCGTGTTTATCTTGCCACACACCGGCGGTTTCCTCTGCGGATGATGTCCTTGCTACGATCCTCGATATATTAGCATAATCCCTAGTTTGATTTACGATTGGTAGCGACAAATTCGCCGGCTTAATTGCTGGTCACGGGATTCAATTGACAGGGCGCGGACAATTAATTACCTGAAATTCCGCGATGCACTTTATAACATCAGGAATATTATTTAAAGGGGTTATGGGGGATGGTGAAATATCATGTGCAACCGATGGCGAATTTGAAATTGTTAGGATAATACCATAAGCCTTTTTAGGAGATTCGATTGCCTGGCAATATGCTGCTCTATATTTGCGTAGGGTGTCCTTAATACAAGTGATCGTATAAGGGATGAATTGTATTTTAATGAAATTACAGGATTGATTATGTAATTGTGGAGTAATTAAAAGTTTTAATTATTTATGAAATCTAATTTCTGACAAGTTTGTTCTGCTGATGATTGTAATTAATTCACAACGGAAAAACATTCAACAAACTGTCGGGGGTGTTAAATTCTTTGCAAATGACTTGCATAATTTCAGGCGTCCTTTAAAAAATTACCCAATGACAGGTGAATACCCCTGGAAGACGAACTGATGCCATGCAGAATATATAATAGACCCTTGCTTAGTGGATTATTCAGGATCGCTCATTAATCATAGGTTCGTAGCATCCACCTGTATGATATTGAGGCCACAATCTAAGATATGCTGGCCATTAAGGATGCTTGGTGCGAAGAACCTCTGATTTTGTTCTCTATGGTTGCTTTTAGCAAAGATTTATCTTTTAGATATTGTTGGAGCTTTTGGATACGAGATAACCTGGTCGAAATTGCACTAAGGAAGACGCAACGAGGTCCTTAAAGTGCCATTAAGAAGGTCGAAAATGGTGCCGCATCCACATCGAGTCATGTCACGTTGGCGCACCGTTACATGATTTACGGGAAAATAATTTCTCGCAGATTGGCTCTGGCCATAATCGATATCTATTGGGAACGTCCTTTTCGAAGAGTTTTGATTCACAAGGGCAGATATCTAGTTTTGTTTGTGAGTATATGTGTGAAATCTGTGGGCGGTAATCGAGCAATTGTCACGTAAAGTCTATTAAGGGTTTGGGACGACTTCAGATTCTTTCCCTTTTGTCGCCATTCATCTCTGACGATTTTTCCTCATGGCTTACTTATAAAAGTTGTTTCCACAGTTTGTGAAAGTTCAGAAAAAAAAATAGCGGTTTAATTTTACCGATATTTATACTGAAGGATGGCATACAAATGCTGTTTTAAGAGCAGTTTCTATCTTGTGCAGAGATTCGGTTTTTTTGTAGATTTACGTGATCCCATCCCATCGTAATATGGCAGACCGGAATTAGGGGTTCGGGATGACGAACTATTTTTTATGTCATGGATTTCATTGTAAAAATAGAATATGTAATTAGATATGGATATTTAGGGAATGACGCATTGACGATTATTTAGTCAAAGGACGATGAACCATCTGATTTGACGATATTGCAAAATGAATGCCTTCTGGCATTGGAATTTGTAAAGTGAAAACATTGATAAAGTTTTTTTTTTTTTAATTGGGCAGCTAACCAAATATACAGGTGCAAATTTCAAAAATTGAATATTTATGTACCTAACAGAAATTCCGAAATGAATCACTCAAGTTATACTGTAATCAACATATGTTTTGTCCAGCTGTTGAACGAGTCAATACAAATTTTCGATAATTGATTTTATATACAGAAAAATATAAAAACAGCTCAAAATATATAATTACGGTAAAATTTTTAATATTCACATAATTTAAACACACGAAATAAGCTATCAATAAAAAATTCCTAATACTTCGAAATTAATCAACTATTAAAGAACCATAAATGAAAAGGAGAAACTGTTGCTAAACTTTTTTTTTATTATTGGCCGAATCCTGCAGTCTGTTCTACATGATCAGAAGGATGAACGGCCATTCAGTACTGAAGAATGAAGATCATCATCTCATCTGTCTCTGGAAACATCAAAATCCAATTAATTAAAGAAAACCTTTGACTGAAATCCATTAGAATCCAAAAAGTGACGAGTCACGGCAAGGACATTTTTGGTCGACAAAAAAAAGAAACGAAAATTAAAAAAAAACTGAAGAAAAACCAAATGTGTTCGGTGATGAGAGCTGATCCAAAACCTAAAACCAAACCAGGTGGAAAGACAGAGCTGCTGTTGAATAATTCACAGGAATAAAAGGACGAGTGCAATTAAAAGAGTCACTGGAAGCTGATGGATTTAATTAAAATTTGTGTCGGAGCAGACATAATGGGACTCTTGAGAAAGTCAGGAGATTTAATTTTGCCAACTTTCTTGAGGAGTCCCAAAGAAAAAAAATTTTTTCCTTGCTTAAAGGACAAGTATGTACTTCATATTTCAGTTCAGGAGATACTGCCATCCTGTGCCTCCCATGGTAACTGGATGAAGTATTTATTCTTCTTCTCAATTTTTTTTTGTTTTCATGCTGCCAAAAAAGGAGCGTCTGTGCATGCATATGAAACGAGAAAAGTTCTTCCGGTGAGAGTTAGTAGCAGAGAAGAGTCAAGAAGGGTGTCCGTTTGCCAAAAAAAAGTAAAAATAAAAAATAAAACCGGGGGATGCTTTAAAGTAGGGCACACATGTGCCTCATATGGGCAGATGGAACATATCCTCGGATAGGGAATTCCTGTCAGGGAGCCTTATTTTGGCTATATCTAGGACTAAACTGGTGATTGATTACGCAAAACGTCTGCCGCTTGACGTAACATGTTGTCAGGTGCTTGTAAGAAACATTTTCACAATCTTCCGTTTTCCCCTGCGGTTCCCACCCCTAATTAGCAATCCATAATATTAATATAACTTCCTGATTCCAAAGTTTACGTAAACTTCTTTGTTTTTGTTTTGACATTGTGTTTATAAATTCAGTCTTCATTAATAGGGAAATTGATGGGATCCTTTTCTTAGAAAACAGTAATAAAAAATTCCATGAAATTTGATTACATATATGATCAAAAATAACAACAATGAAAGTAGGTAAAAGAAATTGTTTAACTCCCCCCAAGCATTTTAATTTTTTTTAAAAATAAAATGAAAATCAAATTAGGTTCATTGTAATTTGTACTTCGGAAAATTCATGTCCCATAGTAATGGAATACAAAAATATCTGGGCCAATCAATAAATTTTACAAATTAGAACCAAAACTAAAATTTATCGCAAAAAAAAAAAACATAAATCCAAATTCAATAGCGGCAAAACTCTGAAAAGCCAATTGATATAAACTTTTCTCCCCCAAACATTTCTCAATCAAAAATATCAGTGGAGCTTTCAAAGAAAACTATTTTATTCCGGAAAGTCAAACAAAAGGCGTTAGAATTTGCTGAAGGAAGCTTTATTCTGATTCCCCTTCCAGCTTCGTAATTGAGTATTCTGCCGTTATAAGTGGCTTTTCCGCAATTAAAACTTTTCCAAAAATTATATCATTAGCTACCACACCTCAAGAAGTTTTTAGGCCCCAGATGAGTGAACAACAACAGGATTAAAATAATCAAGAGGAAGAGGGGATTGTAGTGAAGCGGAAATCATCTTCAGATAAAGGGGATATTAATTTAAAAACGACCCACCAATTGTTTAAAGGAGAATCAAACTATGTGCCAATGAGGTTTGAACCCACTGCTTTTAAAATATCCTTAAAATTGATTTGTTGACCAAAAAAAATTTTGAAATTTACGTGAAAATTCTAATTTTAAATTTTCAAAAAATAAAAAATATATACTGAAACTAAAGCTCAGTCCATAATTTGCTCTGGCCATTTAATCTTGCATAGGGATTTTTGAGAGTCAATTATTTATGCAACCGAAACTGTCGCTGGGCTGGAGGGAGCAGAGGGGGAAGGGGAACATTAAAAACAGAAACAAATCACTGAAATCTGCCAATTGCGAAATTATGTGAGTGATTGAAGTCGAAGCGAAAACTGTCAAAAAACGGAAATACAGCGCCAGATTGATTGGGAGCATGGCGTAGAATTCCATAGAGATGTCAGAAAAATCGATTTTCAACCCCCATCACTCCCTCGAATGCTATTCGAAATCCATGGGGTTATGCTATAGCCATTATATCAGCATTAAACACTGCATCAATACAATTTAACTGTTTTCTTGTTGTTGTGTAAATTCTCGTTTATGCATTCTTTCAACTTGTATAATTAACGGACTTTTCAGGACAGACAAAATGAGAGGACAAACGAAAAAAATATAATAACAACAACAACAAAATACCCTTAAAGGCTTACATTGACCGCAATTACACTGGGGGATCATCAGTTGGCAAATTGTTAAAATAAAAACCATTGAGGAAGAGCAAACGATTCGATAATGAGTCCTGGGAAGATTTAATTAATTTTATAAGGACAGTGATTTTGGGGCGGTCATTTTTCAAATAAAGAGAATTTTTAATAATATTATTACATGCACAGATTTTAATAAAATGAATATCAAAGACTATGCAAATTAAAAATATAAAATAATAAATAAAGAAGGTACCAATTTTTTAAATAATTGTTTCTAGTCTAATAATAATTGTAATAGAAATATCATCAAACAATGTTTAAAGTACAATTTTCCTTTTTTCTGAATAATTGTTGAGTTAATTGTTTTGTCCTTTGAAACCGTCAGTTTGATTGTATTTCTTAGCAATATTATTAGGGATTGGCTTAAAGTAAGTTCCAAATTTGTTTGTAGAGTCCTGAAACCTAAGTAAATAGAACGAACATCCTTTTGTCCAGAGACCATTTTAGCATAAAACATTAAAACAATTTCCGCCTTCGTCATTTACTGAATGTACAACAATGGTTCAAGGACGGCTTTGACATGTCAAAACAAGATCCTTAATTACCGTAGCTTTGAGAGCTTCCTGTGCTTTGTGCGAAGGAAATTGCGATGAATAGGTTTATTAGTCTTAAGTTGAAAAAAAACACACACACATACAGAAAGAATAAAAATAAAGAATGAAAGGAACGTTTTGCTGCAACGTCAATATCGGTCCTGGAAAAAATGATAGTCCTGTGTACATGAAACTTGCACTAAAGGAGAATGGAGCAAAGAAATTAATTTTCTGGTGCCTCCGTTTCAACTAATGGGACCTCTAGGAAAGCAATGAATGATGTTGAGTCCTTCGAAAGCGAGTCCTTTACAATTCTACCTTCTTGACTTAGGTAGTGAAACTTGCATAAAACTAGCGCAATTGCAAATGGAAAGATTTTGTCGGAAAATTAATGTTCTTGGGGGTGAGCGTACCGTTCTCGTGGAGAAGTCGAAAGGATTTCGCTGAATTATTACCCTTGAAACAATAATTTCTTGAACTGAAGCAGTGTATTTATTTTTTGGGTGCTCCTTCTAGTAAACTAGATAAGTCCTGTCGTGTCCCTGTTGTTTTAGTACGGGGCTGTAGCCTGTAATATATCTTTCAGGGATGGTTTTTATAATCTATGTTTTCAACAATTTTTTTTCATAGATAAAATTGCTTCATGAATTGGAAGATTGTTGCAGGATGAAGCAGAGTAAAGTACTTGACATATTATATCCCTAAAACATTTCTGATTGTACAATTTATTATTGTAACTTTAAAAAATCCGTTACATAAGTACATTCTTTGTAATGTTTTATGACTTTTATCCTGCGACAATGTAAAGGTCAAAAAAAAGGGATAACATATTCACAACATTGGGGGAACCCCAAAAATGTCAAAAATGAATTCATTTCGGACTTTCGTCTATATACTGGTCCTTATTACGCCCCATTTGGTGTCCTAAATACCCTCTTAAGCCTTCAATGGAATTCGTCAACGTCTCCGGCAAGTTATGCATTTAAATGGCCACGTTTATTGGAATCGGCCCAAACATTTCGATTCGTCGATCAACCAAGGTTCTTGCAATGAAAGGCAACCATTCATCGGAGAGGAAATTTTCGAGAAAGGTTCATGGAGCGATGTCAGCAGATCAAATCTAAATTTGTGTTTGAGTGTGCCCTAAGGATTATTTCTCACCCACAACAGGATTTATATTTTTAAAGGGTTGTTTGCTGCCAATGGGAAATTTTAAAAGAAACTAGACGCACACGATGTCATTATGAAACCTATTCTACATATTATTTGAATATATTTTTTATGAATTTTAATTGATTTAATTATGTAGAAAAATATTGAATTTTCGTTTGCTAGTTTCACTATTTGCACAGAACTTTGACTAAGTTGTAAAACCTTAAACAGAAAGGTTGATAACGGCAATGACAGATTGAAACCTAAGCTAACAATTAAAAGCTCTGACAGATAAGTCCTTTCTAAAGGGATATTTTATTTTAAGCATTGTAAATTAGCATGATGGATGGGGATACTAACTTTTTACCCTTTACTTCATCACCCCCAACCCCCGCGTACAAAACATTACGGTTGTCGAGGGATTGAAGCAGTTCGAGTTCCTGAAAGCCTCCGGACTTTACTCATTTGTTGTTTTAATTTGTGTAATTCCCGGGATAGTACTTTTTGGAGGACACCATTTTCCTAAAATTGTTGTAATAAAGAAGGAAATGGTTTGGCCCCAAACATCAGTCCGGTTGAGATTTTAAAGAGCCACTTTTGTTTCTTTTCCCTAAGCAAGTGGTTTTCCAATTTGTACAGTTTCCCCTTACCCCCTCACCCTTGCCCCTTCCCCATTGTTCTTTTATTAAGGATACTTCATTTTGGTCTTTAGGTTCGGTAATTTCGTGTTGGGGAAAATTCACAGTGAAAGTAATTTATGACCGATTAAATTTTGAAGAAGTAAACTTTAAGCCTATGGATTGCGGCAGTGAAGTAAGTTGGGGGTGTTAAAGGTGCTCATGAGGTTCGAAATTTGGCCAAATATCCCAGTTGTAATGTACCGTTGGAGTAAGTGGCCAAGAGGGGTCCGCAAAGATAAAGAAGTGTGCGAACAGGAAATACCCAAACTGGGGAGGGGGTCAGTGATTTATTTTCGTTTGGCGAGTGAATTATGTGACAGCAGTCGCGTACTTGTCCAGGACTCAGGAGCTCATTTTAATTCGGGGTGTTGCTTATCCCTTGGTTGTAAATAGCTGACATTTTTTTAGTAGCTTTTTAAAAATCATACGGAGTATTTTGTGGTTGAACGATGGCACCATTCATTCCAGAAAAGGAACGTCTTAAAAATTCTTCGTGTGTCTTAAAGCCTGAACTCAATTTTATTAATGTATTTTTCCGTTCAAATATTTTCCTTATGAACAAATGTCAACAAATATCCGTAATGAAAATATCCCATCTTTTGACTGGTCTCTACGAAAACTAATTTTTATGAAAATGAAAAAACAGGGAAAAATTCAACTTTGTCTTCAACTGTTATCGCAAAAAGACGCAAAATCGCTATAATATAAAAAGCACTTTTCATATCGTCCAAAGTCTAATGGAACTATCTGTTTATATAGGGTGCAATTTCTATATATCTGGCATGCTGAACTTGAGCAGCCGGTACAGCAGCGGATCCGGTAGACATTCGCCATCGTCGCCCAGCTCCTTGGCAACTGAGAGCAAGCACGGATAATCAGGATTAATAAGCCCAGTTTTCCATTCTATAAAACCCATTCGGAATCCACCCCCGGGGCCGGTTTTTTCATATGTACACATAATTTTCTCCCTTTCATATCCCAAAGAGTTTGTTTGGATGTTTGTAGACACCCCCTTGTTTGCCGGCCCATGTCTGGGAAAACATTAGAAATATTAAAAAAGTCCTACGGTATGCGTCGCATCCTGTGTGTATGGAGTGTCCTGATGATGCCGGTAGCTTGCAGCAATTGCATTCAAGTTTGTTTCCAGGATTCGAGTCGAGATATACTTGGAAAGGGGAAAGAGCTTTGTGGACGTGCTTAAATGGATGAAAAAAAAAGAAAAAAACAATCACATGAAATTAATTCCCAGTGGACTGAGACAGATGTCTTCCGGGCAATAAATGCTCCTTTTGCAGATCCTGCATGTGCTGGAACAGAGACCGACCCCGGTTGGGCATAATGGCCACGTTAAGTTTTTCTAATTTACCATACTGGAAAAAGGATATTCGGCTCATTCCGATCAGATATTTCATTCGGGAAAGCTATTTGCCACATTTTCAAGAGGATCCTGGTCTATGTTTTCTTAAAGGCTTATTTAAATGCGAATCTCCGCCATGTTCAAAAAATATTTGCTTTTTTTTAAATAGAAATATTAAAAATCCCTTTCATACCAATTGCAGTGGTCAACAAAAAATGTACACACAAAACATTGTTAACAATTTAAAAGAACATGTCAACGGGTTAACTCCAAGTTTGCAACCCACCAGCTCATTCTAACATTGCACAGGGAATGAAATCGTAAAATTTTTCTTTAGTAATTTTCCTTAGAAATTACCTCAGCTTTAATTAGGACCAACTAAAACGTGTCCTGGAATGGTGCTGATGAGGGAACATTTTCAGTTGTACAATTTGGGAAAATTGCACTTTGCAACATCTGGTAACAAGGAAAGTTCCTTTGTTGCTGCATTTGGTTTTTTTTATCCAAATTATTTAAATTAGGATCCATTTACAGCTTTTACCCTAATTTTTAAAATGAGTTATGTGAATGAAGTGTGAACATTTAAATATTTAGTTGTAATGAAATTTGAAAATAACCAGAATAAAGTTTTCCAGGTAGGATTTACTTGAGTGGTTCATTTTTAATTTTTATTCTACAAATATTTTATATACATGTAGGTACTAGATGACCTGGCAAATCTTTCCCAATAATTGCTAGTTTGGATATATCATAAATATACAATATACATTATACATAAACATAATACTACTTTGTCCAAAAATTAAGGTGTCTTTTTAAATTAAGCTTTGCGACGATTCTGTAATACAAATATTTTTTTAGTAGGTTGGTAGTACTGTTCTTGACATCTTTGCCAAATTTCTCAGCATATAATATTTATTAGTTATCAATAGGTAGTTTTTGGTTTTTGGACGACGAAAAAATTTTATTTTAGATTTTTATAATATTGTAATAGGTCTATACCTATAGATTTAAAGCGTCATAAACTTATAATAAGCTTTAAAATCACCTTTGATTTGATACCACAAAGTAGGTACACACCATATACATTGACTTCACTGCCCATTTTGACAGTTTTCATTCCTTTTCAATGCCATAAAAGTTGAACTTTAAAAAACTGGTTCATACTGAGCACCTATTAGATAAAAGTAGAAGTATGCAAAATTTCATGGAAATTGGTTCAGGGATTCCCGAGCAACTGTGATCAGTCAGTCAAGTCAGTGGATTTTGGATTTTATAGATTATATATTTTTTTAATTTTTAAGTAAGTCCTTCCACCTTATTTTGGTTATTAATTTATGTAATTATTTTATAATTAAACTAGGATTTAATCACAATTTCTATTTGAAATTACTGCAAAGCATTTCTCTAATACCTCAAGAGTAATTTCTGTGACAAGGAATTAATTTCAACAAAATGGATCCTATCGATTTATCCCAAGAGTCTATCATGACCACTTCAGTCATCATTTTCTAGTCCAATTGTTGCTCATCAAAGACCTCCTTTGATATATATACCCGGGCGTATCCATATCAAATGCGTTGGTTGCGCAACTTTGTGTCACAGTATATTTGCGGTTTGCCATAAAATTGTCCAGTGTTCGCAACTATTGCAATGAACTCGACTAGAGTCTCGACATTTCGCAGGTGTGAGGAGAACATTGGCCGCGGTAATGCGAGAAAAGCAAGTAGCACGTGCCTATGTCCTGTCTGAGCAGTGATTAATCACGATTTGTCCTCAATATCAATAATATCATGCAAATAATGCCATGGCGGTCAGATCGCGGTCGAAGTGCGGTGATCAGCCACGGATTAAAGAGAAACTCGATCAAAGTGGTTACGATTTTCGTTTCTGTTTTGTGTACGTGAACTGAACAACTCATCCAAGGACCAGAGTCTGGGGATGTTCCTGGTTCCAACAGGTATATGACAAGTGATAAGCACTTTATCCCCTCCTAATGTGCGTTAATTGTCGTGTCAAGTGCTGATGATGGTTTGGTATTTTACTAAATCCCATTTTACAACAGAAATGGTGAGTTGTTGGTTGATAAAATTCATCACAAAATTTTATATCTATGTCAACTACACAAAAGTAATTTTTGAAAATTTTCCAGACGTGCTTCTGGAAAATTCCCACTCCTGAAAATATGCAACAATCGAAAGTTTCCCGTTTTAACATTATATCCCCTCTTTCTCGTTTAAGCATGCTTAATCGAATTTCAGGCAATTTCCAGTCTCCGAAATACCTTAGATTAGGTCGCGTTTAATAATGGGGTAACAGGATGATGATGATTATGTGAGATCCGTAAATTTATAAGCATCGACGTCATTGAGGAGGAATGTTACTTAGCTAATTTGAATTTGCTGCTGCACAAGAAAAGGAGAAAAAACAGCAAAATTACGAAGCAAAACTGCACCAAACCTTTCGACAAGAATCGAATTTCAAAGTAGAACTTTGTCAATGTAGAAAACAGTATAGACGAAAAATATGTAGAAGTGCGGTTGTCAAGGAACCTGATACTTTCAGGAAGCCTCCACTTGTAAAGGATCTCAAGAACTTAAACATCCAATCGTCAAAAGATATTGTTATTATTATTGCTGCAAAATTCAAGGAATGGTAATTGTTAAGGTAATTTTTTCGAAGTAAAAAAAAAAATCTTACGATCAATAACTATTGAGGATGATGAAATAGATTCGCTTTCAAGGAGTTTTTTTTTTTTTTTTTGTTTTCATCCATTCATGTCGTCATGAATCTGAGACTGAAAATATCAGAAAAGATCTCATAACTCAAGAAAAATGGTTGAAAAGAAGGCAGTAATTCTCAAATATGTCGTCCTGCTACATCAGTCTCAGCTGTACACCACACTTTTACAATAGGGAAGATGTGAGGAAAACCGCCCACCTAGGGAACGATTTTTTTTGTGAAACACCTTCTGCTTCCCAAGAAGGGCATTCTTTTTCCACAAAATTGAAATTTGACGCGACAGAATTTTTATGCGAAGTAAATTGCATGACAAACAAGACAGGAGAGATACAGGACGGGATACTACTGTAGTCCGTGCTCACCGCCGCGCAATAACCATATTCACTCTCTCGCACTCCAGCGAAAGTATTGCGGTGGTCCTATTTTTCGGGTAATCCAAACAGGCAGGATATTTGGAGGTAAAAATACATTGACAACAGAACATGAATGTAAGAACACCAAAACTGTGAAAATTGGTCGGAATGCAAAGTGAGGAGTATGGGGAGGATGTCAGAAAGCACATGTTCGAACTGAATACGTGTGTGAATGTGTGTGTACGGACTGCGGAAGGATGTATAAACAATTTTCCGTTATTTATGGATATTTTTATTTATTAAACATGACTCGGCAGAAAGTAAAAATACTAAAGAAAAATGAGGAAAATTTCAATAGGGGTAAAGCAGTTGAATGTCGTAAAGGATCAGGATGGGATTTTGGTAGTATCTAACACACCTTCATTGTGGTGGTTGTGAATCAAAAATACACAAAGAAATATGATCTAGACATGTCCAGGACTACCCTGTGAAATATCATTTATAATAACAAATGTCCACATCTATGGAAGACAAATTTAGCGCATATCAGCCACTCTCCGATAAATTTCTGTAGTTGTATTCCTGCAGGAATTGCCCACTCAATCTCATCCTATGGATCCTTTGGATCGCAGGCACCATACACGATAACTCATCCGGTGCTATCTCCATGTAAATATTTCCACTCATAATTCCCAGAATGTGTTAACGTTTGCAAAACCCGTCAAAAACGGAAACTTGAGTATCCTTTTTGGTAGATGTTCCTCATACGGAAGTTGCCACCTCACAAGCAGTACGTGGATGATGGCGGGGGCAAATTAATTTGACTGATAGCAGTTCGGGGTGCACCTGTTGTTTGTTGAATCAAATTTTATGAGGGTTGAACAGGGGGAAGGTCTGTCCTTGATGATAACATATCCTTGTCTGTAATCGTACTTTTAATAGTATTTAGTGGATTTTTGACGCTTTCCACTGCAGAACCAGTCACAGTTGGGTTGGGGGATTAATTTTAGAACATGTCGCAGGATTATGTTGTAAATTAGTGGATGCCAAAACAAAATGGAGAGATTATTAAGGACCTTTTTGAATGTGACCTTTAATATTATATATTCATGTGAAAAATATTTATACGCCAATACAAAAAAAAAAAATAATTAAACAGTAGTAAGTACTATAAAATCTCGTTTTCAAATTGTTTTCCGCTCGTTCCTCTTAATGTCGTATAGTTAGATGTAGATTAGATTGAGTTTAATACAATGTTTGCAATTCCTTGAAAAAGTGGTAATAAAAACTCATTAATTGTCCTTTAATGGGACCTGAAAAGAAATCATTTTTTATTTGTGTAAAGTTCAGCACAGGAGCACACTTTGAACCAGATTATTGAAGAATTCCCCTTTTTGTTTGTTATTCGGTTTTGTTTGTTATATTATCACGTTTGAAAGTTACTGAAATTGGGCAACGCCCTTTCGGTGTTGCCATATAAGCTGGTATCGTTTTTAACTTTTTAAATTTATTGTTCCTCACAATCAGTAATGAAATGTTTTATCATTGTTCAAAATTTTACTATTTCTCAAAGCCTCCAATAATTTAATGCGGTTTTTATTATTACCTACACTTATTTCGTCATATTTGTAAACTCTTCTACAACATAACATACAAGTGGTATTGGCTAGGGAGGAGCATTACTTCATTTTAAGGGTGGAAGGTTAATAAATCAGAAGTGAGACCATCGTATTGGTCTAGACTATCTAGATCTATCTATCTAGATCGATCCCTTGACCCTTGTTTGCAATTGTAAAAACAATAAAATTACTGACAAAAATAATGACAAACTTTTTCATAATTCGTTTCTATCATGTGATTTTCAATTTACACGAATACGACAAAATGCCAATAATGATAAATAGTTCACCCTTTCGATAATTAATTAATGACACGACTATTCAAAGATTCGAAATAATTAATCTATTGTTTTTAACAAATAACGGAACAAATATGACATTCGTGTAAATTCAGCGTTATGTTATTCCCATGACAAAAATTCCATTGAGGGAAATTGAATAAAATATCAAAGCAGGATCATAAAATTGACTTGAAAGTTTTTAACAGCTAAAAACAATGTCAACTTGTTAACAAAATTTCCAAAAATATTATTAATAATTGTTTCCAATTATCTTTTAGCAAATCTCTTCTCAATAACAGTCAAAGTCAAAGTGTTTACAATTAAACAAATCGCAATTAGTGCATGAAGCTAATTACAAGGATGCCTATTGCACTGTGTAATATCCTTAATTCTTAATACAATTTGGCCACATTTCACTGAATATATTATATACTATACATATTCAAATGCATCAATGCTTTCAAATGCAAACTGAAAAGGATTATGACTACAGAAATCCCAGTGCCAGGGCTCATTAAGTTTCATTCAAGGATCACAAAACTAAATCCATTTTAATTCAGTTCTGCTTTGACTATATTAATTAAATTTTGTGTCAAATTTGAAAATCGAAATTCATAAAAAGAGATCTTGGGGTGAGATGAAAATTACATTTGAATTGAATCAGTTATAAGTTTTTGAAACAGAAAATTTCTTTTTACCTTCTCAGAATTTCATGAAAATTACTGATATAATTTTGTGACATAGATAAGTGAATCCTTTCAAGGAAATCCGACTTTTCAGATGTCATTTATTGACTCCTGAAGAAGTTAGTTCAATGTAATTGCGAAAAATGGAATTTGATGTTTTCTTTTCTTTTTAGCTTCACACAATTACAATTTGCTGTCAACGTTTTTGAAAAGTTACAATTCTTGAATTGACTTTATTTTGGATGGACAATTTTTTGTAGAAAATGTTTCTTTAGAATTTTTACAGGATTTTGAAGCCAAATTGACAAAAGGAAACAAGGCCAAACTGGTCCTTTTCTATAGAATGAAATCGTTTCATTCAACTGGACATGCTCCAAAAGGATTTAGGAACTCAAAGACTGTCATAACTACGTTGTTATGCCGCATAATTTTTGGGCAACATGCAGAACAATTGCATATCCTTAATATTCACGAAAATTGAGAGAAACCAGAGATCTTTTAAAATGTTTTCTGAATACCATTTTGGTCCAAATTTATGATTGTCTTATCTTAGTTTTTTTTTTTAGGTTATGATATTATGAAATGAGATTTTCCAATAATAAAATCAAAAAAACCTTAAGTTTGCAAAGATTTAGGGGGTAAATCAAGGACGAATTCTTGGGTGCATTTTATATTGCGCATGAAACTTTTATTATGTATTTTGAATAATCTTCAAGAATAATTAATTATATAATATAAGCAGACCATTTCTATACTCTGCTGTGGTCTGCAATTGAAATTCATAAAATCAAAACTTGTGAATTGTGGAAAGGATTTAAGGAAGTATACCACAAACGGATTATGTTAAACAGTGCATAGTTCCTCTTCCTACACTTCCGTAAAAATTACCCCAAGGGGTTGACATGAATTTACTCCAGGTTGAGTAATGACAGCAATCTTATTGTTTTCTTTCCTTTCATTTAATCCAGTTGCTTACAAGCAGGAGCAGTGGATATTGGCGTAAGGAGCAAAAAGGATATAGAAGAAGATTTGGAGAGAACTCACCATTGCATTTCTGCATATCCTTCCGACTCCCTTGACATTCTCTGAAGGGGAAAGGAAGGAGATCAAATTACGAATTAAAGAGAACCTTAAGAGAGTTCTCCATAGAAAGAAGTTCTCTTCATTTTCGGATAAGCATGCGTGTTTTCTGGGTTGAAAACATTCTAGATTTCATCTACGAGTACTTCAACTTGGCATCTGATTATTGATTTGTTGGGATGCTATCAACTAACCTGAGAAGGACCTTAACACAATTTACCTCAAGTACGGATACAACCGTAACTAGATCAGGAACCAATTTAAACAGGCCGAGGTGCTAGAAGGCACGATAAGGACAATTGCGTGTTGTTTTTTTAAATTTCGCTTGTACTGCTAAGGAAGTTGATCCTTTTTTGATTACCTAGATGGTATGCCTTATGTGACGTACAATATATAACAGATATTTTATTCAAATGTAACAGATAACTGTTAATTGCTTCTTAAATACACGTATTGTATTCCATTATACAATATTTCTTCCTTTCTGAAAACTTTTTTTTATTTCGTTAAAACAACCAAAACCAATTTGTTATCGGCTGGTTTCATACACAATTTAGTCCTGATAGCATACCAAATTGTAATTTTTACATTCTCAACAATATTCCAAGATAATCAATGTTATTGCATTTATCATTTATACCCTTTTAGTGTTTTACTAAATCATCCGTTTATTTCCAGCACTCTGTAAATGCTGTGCTGTTAACAAAAACCTACATATATAAATTAAAAAAAACGTTTTACAATTTTTAACCTCGCAACTTATGCCAGTTGTAAATAATTAAAGTTGTCAAAAAAAAAGAAAGAAAAATAGTGCAATCCCCAGAATCGATACATCCGGTTGGAAAAACGGCAAAATTATTTTAATAATAATTAACCAATGGTACCATCAACTTTGAAATGTAAAATTAACAGGGATGGAAATGAGATACAACACGAACATAAATAAAAATATTCCACTCGAATCCTATATACACCGAAAGCAAGGACATGTCGATGATAATGATAATGGCATCACGGGAAAATGTACCATATTTCGACTCCCTGTATAATTTATTAGCACTCATAGATAATTCTTCAGTAATATCCAATTAAAATATCAATTAATATCACTCCATGGTTGAAGCAGATTCGATTGCAATTAATTTCACATTTCATATTTTATTAATAAAAGTGAATTGAACAAATCTGATCACTTTACAGTTTTCCGCAATTTTTAAAGTGTGAGATATTATTTCGATTGAAATTATAGATAGTTAGAAGCGTGTTATTACTTCGACCAGAAATGATTAACACATTATTCATTTTACCATATTTACGATAAGTTATCAATTATTTAAAAAAATACTTTAAAGTATTCCGGTGTCAAGTATTTTTGCTCGGATATTGAATTACGAAAATGTATTTTGCGAGGTATTTTGAATGAAGAGAAAAAAGTGCTCTACCTATATGAATTATATTTATGCCATTTTTAATATCAAACTATTTAATTACCAATAATTTTTATCATTAAATATTTTAGTGAAGTCGAAATGACATCAACCATTGCAATTGCCTACTTTTAGGAGCTCGCAACAATAAACAATCCGATACAGATAGGTCATTTATGACCTATACGTCCTTTTCCATATCATTTTTCCTTGTCAATTCCATACTGCATTGTTCTTTATTTTAAACAAGTTATCTGGCAACAGGTGGAAGGGATGCTGTGATGACATATGCACGACTTGGAACTACAGAAAGTTCAGTGCCGGTCTCTACTGCATCTGAAGTGATGTATGGGGGTGACTCTTGAATGGTTCAGTTTTCCGGTGACTGATGAGCTTTTGATGTCGGATTCTGGCAACTTTCATTTATAATTCGCATCTCGACTGGAAATGAACAAAATTTCAAGAGGTGGAAACTGGCGCAATGTGGCACTTTGGATGGCTCATGTCTGACCAAGCTGCTGCTCTAATCCGAAGTTTATTAAAATCAAACTTTCATATTTATGAGGTCCGGGTGAGTTTTTAGGGGGTAGTTGGGTTGGATATTATGCGCATATGCTGCACGATAAATATTTGCAGATTTGGTACTTTACATAGTTCAATACCGAGAGGATTTAGCATAGGTGGAAAGAAGTTTGTACAAGTTTTTGCATATATCAAGGACACTAGGTATAAAGATTCTGTTTACCTGCCGAAAGGGGATGAGCTGCATTGTATGGGGGATGATTGCTGAATGGAATTAGTTGGTATATATTGGCTTTAAATTGGGTAACCGCAACGAATATTCCTTGCAATTGCTTGTAAAGTGACAATGACGGGAAGTTTTGGTATTCAGTTAACCAGTGTTACGTATTCCAATCTCCTTTGGAACAACATGTTCTTTTAATAGGATTAAGCTATTATTATTTCTCCAACGTTTGTAAGCTTAACGAACAATGTTGTGGTACAGCAGACCTTGACATCCGACATCCCAGACATGACTGTGCTCTAAATAATCTGAAGATTTTGTGATGCTTGGCATGTGTTTGTCCCTGTATCCTGTGGATCTAGATTGGTAGCCAGTTATGATAAATTGAACGATGAAGCCATTATCCTTGTCTACTTCTCATATTCAAAACTGATGCGCCATCTAGCTGATAGCAATAAATCAAATTTTAGATGAACACAAAGGTGAAATTTAATGAGATTTCATATATATCTACAACAAATAACACGACTGGATGCCCGCAGCTCATCAAGTCGTGAGGAGTGTAATCTTTGTTGGAGCATCCTGGCAGGGCAGGTGATGAGTTTCAATGGGTCTGAGAATTTGTGGGAGGATAAAATGTTCGCCATACCAATATCCATTCCATTTACAGGATCCGTTAGAGTCATTCGTTGGTCTCGACTTTCCATTGCCGTAGCACGTCTTTATCTTAAGTCTTCTACGTTGCTTCCTTTTCACCTTGTCAACCCTCCTCCTGCCAAACAGGATGCTATCGGGTATCCATGAAACTTCATGCAGGAAGCCAAAATGTTTAAATGTTTCAACTTTAAGACTTTTTCGTCCAAGATGCCCAAAGAAGAAGCACTTCCAAAAAACCGGAAATTAATTATCTCAGGTTCATGGATCAACGCTATTTGGACGGAAATTTATGCCAAAAAGGATAAGGCCAAAGCTCAGGGAAGCCTCAGTCTTTATCTTATTTATTAGAGGTAGAGATTACAGTGAAACTTATGGTTTCCCGTCAATTTTTATATATTATAACACAACGGGTTATCAAAATCATATAACTGAATATGTTAGTTCATTTCATTGCCACATTTTCTATTAATCCTTTGAAGAACTTTGAGTACCTACTACAAGAGCTCCTAAGAAATTTAATTAAGAATTCAATCAATTTTGTCATGTTTAGTGACAAAACTGGTGCTCATGATACAAAATCCTCGTTAAACAAAATATTTATAGATCCACTTTATATCAACGAGGAATAAATTTTCAATAAGGACATGAATGCAGCTTTTGTCAAAGTAAATCTAAATATATGAGATTCTCGTCCTCCGCAAAGCTCTTGTTAATGATTCAAAGTGCATTCGTTTATCAAAGCACGTCAAAAGGAATACCTCGGCCATGAACGTCAGTTTTAATCTTCTGCGTAGTACGTGTGAGGGGATTCCCCGCGAGATTCTGGTTTTCTTGTTTTGGCTGATGTGTTCCCTCGTGAATGGTATTCGTTTCTTAATTGCAAAACGCAACGAGGTCACCTATCCAGAACTGTATATTTTTCCAGGAATTCTACTCATTTCGATTTGTTCATCACAATTATCCTGAGAATGACAACATTCAATGTAAAAGAGAATAACCATCTGATGGAAAACCCTTTAAACACTCCTGTAACCCTTTTCGCTGTGGGAAGGTAAATTTTCAGCAAATGTACCACCCTCTTACCACCCGCATTTCAATACCATTCTGTCGCTGTGAGCCAAGGATCGCTGTTGCTTTCTCTGCTTCTGTTACTGATTCTATTGAAGCATAAATTCCTCAAATTCTCGCTTTTGGCTCCAGAGTTTCAGGGTATTCTATGGGGGGGTGGGAAGGATGATATTGTTTCTTTGAAGACGCGCACAATATTGAAATTCTCCTGTTGAGCTCAGGATATTTATTACTCATGTATTGGTATCAGTCAAACTTGTGTGTACACATTTTTAATGTGTATCGTGATGCCACAAATAAACGCGATATAGACCAGAAAATTTTCCAAAATGTTGCTTTTCTCGAAAAACTGTTGCCTTGCACAAAGGCTATAATACGGCATCAGAGCCTAGTTTGCGTTCAGTTGAGCTTTATGTGCTCAATACCAAAAAATTGTGGATTCCTTTCGGCGTGCTACGAATACCAAAAAGAAACTTATTTCTTTTTTTATATCTATGTTTAAAAATGTTATAGGGGTGACTTTGCTACTTCGATACGATTCCGGAGATGGCGGAAGAAAATTTGTCTGATTTTCATATGGACCAGAAGTAAGCTCTAAGGAAAGGTTTTCGTGGAATGCTCTATACGAGCAGTTGATGTCCTTGACTGGTAATGATATGTAAAAGTCATCCACTGACACGACAAAACCATTGATCTTTATCATTTTTTTTTGTTGCTGAAGGAACTTTTTAGAACTGAATTTCAGATGAAGAAGATGAGAATCCTGTGCACGAAAAATTCGTTGTTACCAAAATAAATGTGGAAAAAATTCAAAATTATCAAGAAATCGAATAACAAGATAAAATCTTTTTTCGGAACATTGTTGAATATTTACGTAAACAGTTAAAGTTTTTTTTCTTCAGAAAAGTTTTAAAGTTGTGAAGATTGTATTTGAAAATTCCATTATCCAAAGCATATTTCAGACTGACTACAATAAGAAAATTTTCTGAGGCTTCAACTCTTTTTTATGTTATTTTATACATTAGCGGGAATTTTGAAATTGTTGCGTTTCCTGCATAAATACACTAAGGACAGCAGCCTATGCAAAGATTAGACCATCTCAAATTCGTTTAGAAGGGGAACGGAGAATTTAACAAATTTTCGCGATGTATAATATGATTTTGGATTTTTTAATATAATTTGACATACGAAAAAATACATACCAGTACTCACCCTCCTCAAACAGGCTGCACATTCCAATTCGGAAAGAAGACACTGAAAAGAAACGAGAATTTGCAGCCATTTCGAACTAATATAATCATACTATGTTGGAGTGGGTAAACAAACAATGCAATACAGCATTATGCGATAGATAAACTTACCCTGTTTGAGAATTTGCACTGCACGATGAAATTCCGTCTCGTCCCTGAACTGATTCTGTCCTCCATTTTGGATCACAAATCACTATCACTCACGAAATTGAAATTTTAGAAGCGGTTCGATCACTACTATTGAAAGTTGGAAGTCCTCCAAATTGCAGATCAAAAACCTTTAAAAATGACCGAATATCTACACTCAAAAAACCGAACCGAATTTTATAAAAAATACTTGGAAACCATAATAACAGTCGGAGTGGGATCAATCGCGCGATTTGTGGATCTCTAATGCTCTGTTGATATAATATTTGTCATAAATTGTATTTTTTTCTAAACTCCAGTTAATTCCTTAAAATAGCAGTTAATAGTAATCAAATTAGCCGCTTTTAAACTGCTGCAAATTATATATTGCTCTGCAAATTCAAGATTCCTCTACTTCTGTTATTATTTCAACTGACAGTTGCTGACCACTATCAGACGAGAGCACCCCTGGTGAGATTTTATATGAACTAATAAACTGTGGCTCGGAAGTACTCAAACTGAAACTGTGTGTGTGAATCTTCAAAAAGTAGCAGTCGCAGAGAGTCACCCTGAACAGTGAAAACTGCTAGTGAAAACTTCTGATAATTTGAATTAGTAGTGCATATTGCAGTCTTAAAACTACAAAAAATTTGTTATTAATGTCCTTGGTACAATATTCTAATGAAATTACTTTGTGAATTATCAGATATTGCACATAAAATTGGTAATAAATTATGTTCTAGGATTGCGGAGCTTTCTTTGCAAGGTAAGTGTTTTTTATGACACACCTGATTTCCCCATGTGAGAAAAGGTTTTTAAATTGCCTGGGGTATTATCAGTTGGGACATTCAAATTAGGGAAAAATTTGACATTTTCTGTAAATTAATTGTACTGTCAAGGAAATTTTAATGCAGATATTTTTATATTAAGTTTTTATTAACTTATGGTTTTTCCATGTCACAAAAAGTTGATTTTTCACGAAATAAATCAGAAATTTTCAGAAAATTGAATTTCCTAATTTGAATAATCCAAAATAAATCATTTTTTAAAGAAATTTCCCTTATAGAATTTTTGGAAACATATTAAATTAAAATTAAAATTCTTCTATTAATTTTATTCTTACATTTTCCAAGCACAAAACATTTTCGATTTAATTAAATAATTGAATAATGAACAGTGCTTAAATTTACATTTTTTTTTTCAGAATATTTCGTTAAAAAATTTGACCGTTATTTCCGTAATGTGCTTTTTATTATTTCGCGACTTTTTTAATATTCCGTTTCCGAGAATTTCCTTCAGACATTATGCACGGTTCGTGAGAAGTACGGACTCGATATTAAAATCGTATTAAAACAAAAAAAACTTTCTATTAGATGAACATTCAAAATTTAATGCCTTTTTAAAAGTATTTTCCGTGAGTTATGCTTTCTGCGATCGTCCAAACTGGCTACCTTCTGCTCTTTTGATGTACGAAAAAGACTGTTTATTGTATAAATACTAACCCTTCCTCGAGGAGTACCTATGCTTTAAAGTCTGCTGATTTTAAAGTATATTTCAATTGTTACGATTCAATGTAATTTTAATATTTCAAATAAAAGCAAACCTTTTTTAACTCGTGGAAAGTTCGCGATCATGTGTTATGTAGTGTTTTTTTGTGGACTTTCACCGCTATTGAGTCAGGGTATTCGCGAGTGTTTTTTATGTAATAATGAAACATTTCAACATATGAACTATTGAAAGTTTTATTTAAGACATTTTTTGAACGATCTTCGAATTTTTAAAAAGTGTCGGAGTGTTTGTTGGTTCCTTCGCAGGCTTTCAACTGGTCCAGCTGCTGTTTTAAAATGGTGAGTGATTTTTTGTTTGTTTATTTCACTAAATTTAATACGTGATAAGAGCCACATTTTTGTAAAAACGCTGCAATTCCCTTGATAAACTATGCTTATCCCATTTGTCATATTCCATTTCAGTTGACATTATTATATACAACAAGTTTTTTTATGATACGTTTCGAGTTAATTTAAAAAAATCCTTATCGGCAGGCCGACAGGCTGAGGTATATTTCGAAGTGTTTTGATTGCGTCTATTGGGGTAATTTATTTCCAAATCGAGATACTAGTTATGGATTTATAAACTACTCGTCCAGAGCTTTTCAACGATACCCCACAAGACGTGGTTTAGAAAAATTAGAATTTCCACTCCCACCCCCACTCGTACCCCACCAATTACTAATTTGGTGGTATCACCGTTAACCTCATGGAGAGTACTCTAATTTATGCAAATAAAGTTCCTCTCTAAACTTCATAGGGGCCGAGATATCATTTTTTAAAAATTTCAACCGTCTCCTCCGGCCACCCCCTTTGGAAGATTTTGCTCATTAACGAACTTAATTGAGCTATTAATCCCAGAAATAACATATTAAAATTTGGTTCCAATATCTTCAAAAATACGGCCGCTAGCGTGTTAATATATGTATATATAAACTTTCGAACGGAGGGTGGTTTCGTACTCAGGGAGGCATGAAACGAAAAACTATGAAAGAATTTTTCGAAAGTCGTGACATGTAAGTCTTCGAAATCCACGTGTCACGTGTTATATGTCTTGATACGATTTCTGTGACATGTTCCATTTTGAATGTATGTTTTCCGGCATATACTCGTACCTGTCTCTCACAAAAATTGTGAACATTCAATCATAAACACCAAAAGTTGTTTGCTACTTTTATGGAAGATATGAAGTATTGGATAAAAATATCGACTGTTTATATAATACATATACATATATATATTATATATATATAGTAATAGCGAAGTATTAAGTATATATACACATATATATTATATATTTCTTTGTAAATGAAGGCTTTGTTTCTAGAGAAACATAACATTGAAAGTGCCTATGTTTAATTTAATTGGAACTATTAAAGCATCCAACAAAATTGATTATTTTCTGTGGATTTATTTAAAAACAGAAACTTAAAAATCTGCGTTTGCAAAAGTCGAGATATAAATAGGATAAAAGTTGATAGGTACTGTAAAATTGAATAACATAAATTTTCTCACAAGAATTCTTATTCTTTTATTTCTACTTTTACTTTGAAAATTTTCAAAATAAACTTTGATGCAAAATCGTTTTTATGTCTTGAAAACTTATCGTAAAGAAGATAATTTCAATATAAATTTTTTTCTTTGAATTTGCTAAAGGCAATTGCTTTTATAAATTCGCAAAGGACTTTAGCTGGATTATTGAAAATGAAACTCCAGGAGTATTTATTCATAAGCCGGGGAATAATAATGATGTTTCAATCTAAGTGGAGTATTTTCATGTGGCTTGTGGCCATTAAGCATTCCCTGCAAAGGTTATATTTAGACATGCAATTTAACCAAATATGAAAGGAAGTTCGTTACTGCGTGGATAGGAGTCCTTTCAGGTCGTATGGCGCCAGGTTTCTTGAACAATTTAACTTTGACCGGATTTGAGAACTGAACGTAGTCAAAAGAGCTGGTTAGGTGTTGGAGGTAAATCTCCCTATTGTGACCTCTGACCTGTGAACTAAATCTAGGATTGGGGCCGAAATTCTTTCCATTGTACAAAATTTTGCTGAGTTTCTGCAACAGGAGCTGCAGGACTATAATCGGAAACCTTCCTGTAGCATGCCTTCTCTTCGTTTCGATTTTTCTCATATCAGCAGTGGAATGCAGTCCCACAAAGTAGAATACATGGAAAATGTTAGAAAACGGTGAAGAACCTACTAAAAAATTTTATTCCCATTCAAATAAAAAGGATTCCCGCATTGAATTGAGTTAATCCTAAAAAAAAAAACGAAATTGTCCAAAACCACAGTGGTCGATATCAAAATCTTTCTGCATCATGGTCTTATGTATCCAAAGGATTGGTGCAGTAACATATTTGCTGTGTGTGTCCAATATCCTGGCTACCTTCCAGCTGGACCTCACAGCTCCGTTCGCCGCCGTTGTTACTGTGGTCAAATGTACTGTGATTTAATATTCAACGGGGAACGAGATTTCGCATTGTTTTTTCATTTTAAATATTTGTCTCAATTTCTCCAGTGAACGCGAATGAGAAAAATTCAACCAACACCATCTGGTGTCTCGTTATAATACGTTTGAGATAACCCTTTTTGTCATGCTGAAGAAAATACATTTTTTAAGCACGCAATGTTGTTATGTGATGTAATAAACTACGAAAATTACATTTAAATTTTTTGGTGCTAAAAGCACCTCCTGTAGATGTTTTAATTTTGTTGTTTTTTTTCTGGTAGATATGTATTTCGAGTATCAAGTTTTTAAAATAGTTTTTTAAAGTACATAGATACATATTATCTTATTTTGCTAAGGAGAAACTGGTTTGTTGCTTATTTGGAATGGATTTGTCACATTAGGATTGGTAATTGCCAAATATTTTATTGTATGCATTTATAAATCATTTTTTCAGACTTCCGAACTTTAAGTTTTATTTAAGCTTTTGACGTATCCAAGTGAAATGATCCAGAGGTGGTTACTTGACCATTTTTCAAAAAATTCATATTCCCTCAGTATTCATATTCCCTATTGTATTGTGGTATTGTGAAAAATTTCTTAAAAACATTTTATCTTAAACAGTTTAAGTATGTTCTGGTGGCCATTTTTGTTTTCCTAGTCACGCTGATTTTTGTGGTAAATCATCATTTATCCAAAAAGATGGGCATAGGTAAAAATTATTGTATGTATTAGGCAATAAAGCTATCTTTAAATAACAGGTTAGATCCATATTTTATCTATATGTATAATGTTGACCCCCCCCCCCCCCCCCCCCTCCACAAGAAAACTTAAATTGAAGTCAGATATAAAAATTAAACAAAAGTCACTTTTCAGATATTATTTTCTCACTATTAGAAACTATTTATGAAAATACTTGTACGTATATGAAAATATGAAAATTTCATTTCTGAAATTAAATTTTTTTTGGTTTTACAAATTTTTGAAAGTTGATTATTTTTCCGTTTTAGCAACTTTATACCTATGTATTTCTGACGGAACTGGTGATAGAATTTTGACATTTTTGTTATAGCAAAAAATTAAGAAAAAAACACAGTGATATACGTTAAATTCTGTCTGCTATGACTTTGTTTCCGTCATTTTCATTCATTGAAAATCAATTTTTTATAATTATATTTCTTGATTGCAATTCGCGAAAAAGATACAAATGAACATTTTTTCACAGATGATCGTGTGAGGGATTGTGAATGGCATTTACCACGGATTAATATAGAGACATATACGTCTTTTGAATTTGGAATGACATTTTTTAATTGAAAAAAAAAAAAAAATATTAACTTTTATATAATATTCACCAGATTCTGTTGATTATATCAAACGCATGATTGTGGGGTTTTCTTTTGTGAATACATTCAGCAGGGAACGCGTTCTAGGATTTATATATGACTTGTAATGTATATGATGTGAAGTTCTGCATTAATTTCAATAAGGCTCGCTCCTTCATTTCATATTTATTCACCCGAATAAATTTTATTTATTTATTTATTTATTTAGTTTGGTAAAAAACTACTACATATATCACCTATGAAATTATTAACATACAATTAAAGCTTAGTAAATAATAACTTTGACAAATTTCAACTTAATATGTAACGATCTTTAATATAATTCAACAGCTTGCCCTTGAATCTTCCTAATTCCGTTTCTAACTTAACTGTCTCATCCAATTCATTAAACAATCTTAGCCCTTCATATAAAACATTTTTCTGTGCCGCATTCGTCCTGAAGAATTGAAGCCTAAAATCGAGTATATTTCGCAGGTTACGGTTTGCGACATCTCCTACATACACTAGCCTATCAGATAAATATCCCGGTAACAAATTATGTCTTATTTTAAAAACAAAAATCAAAGCGTTGAAAACTAAACTTTGCTTAACATTTAACCAATTCAACGATTTTAACATGTCGTTTCTAGGTGTTAACCGATGACATCTCATTAGTGTACGCATGCTTTTATTTTGAAGTTTTTGCAATCTATCAATTTGCTGATTGCTCAAGAACGCTACTACACTTGCATACAGATCAAAATGAGGTTTACGCCAAACTAATATATTCTATTGTTATTTTGTGCACTACAAAGATAAATTTACAAATGAAATTTTTTCTGAAGACGAAGGATATTTCGAAACAACTTTGAACAAAGAACAAAGTACTCGTGTAGGTAGGCATATTTCTAAAATTCCAATAAATAAACAATTTATATCAAAAGGAAGTATTCCAATGAAATCTCGATGCCTGCGGCAGCTGCCAAGGACCATACTTATTTTGAATGCGGTATTGTACAAGTTGCACATACTCATAATATTATTTCAACATCCAATCGTTGCGGGGAAAGGGGAGGTTTAGATGGAAAAAGATTTCCAATTATCTCTGAGAATGTAATTATTGTAGTAGGCACATGATTTATTTTATAAGTACACTATACTTTGTTCCACATTGAACCATATTTATTTATATTAAAAAAAATACTCCTGAATCGATGGAGTAGTCACTGATTTGGTGGAAGACAAATTGATGTTGTAGGTTTTATTATCCTTTTATCAATTTGGTGTTTTTGGTATTTTTTAAATGAACTATATTTCCTTTATACCACGAATATACAAAGAATAAAATAAATTATTTAAGTACGAATGTTCTGCCTGGCGATTATGAACAATAGTTTTTTTTTAAAAAAACCTCGACCGCATTCAATTTTTCTATAACACAAAATTTATTTGACAATTGCCTATGGTAAACTAAATCTGATATTATACACTGTATGTATTGAGGGTTGTTTTGGATAATTGAAATGGCCGCTACCAACATCAATTTACTACAAGACCAAAGGGCAAACCAAAATTTCTCGCTATTTGTGTTCACTGGGCAGTTACCCTCTAGCCACTGGTCGTCTATTATAGATCCAACATTATTGCTTCAATGACCATTTCTGTGCAAATATGAAGCGAATTTGCACGCTTTATCTGCACTTAAATGGTGTCTGTCTGGATGGCAGGACTCCATATTTATGAGGAGAAGCCAATTCTGTGGAGGAAACATATCAGTTACCAATATTGGCTACATTAGCGTTTCAACATCTGAAATATGTCTAAATATAAACTGGATAAACAGTTGGTTATAATGCTGGAGAAAATTGGTTATGCAACTCAATTGAGTAGGTCATGGAAATGCGATCAGAGAATGGATGCTAACCCGAATTGTTGTTGCTATGTCCTTATTTACAGGCCAGTAAAAAATATATATAAAGTTAATAAGAAGTTGGGTTATTAATACCTACTAATAAATGATATTAATTTAGTTTAAAGTTACACCATTCTAAATTTTTAATTGTTATTATGTTAAACAACACTGGCTAGAGGTGGACTCTAGTAAGGAATAAAGTTAAATTAGGTAAGAGTCGAAATAATATATGTTAGAGCTATGTAAATCTGATTCATATAATAAAGCAACAAATATTGAAAGAAAAAAATTGTTGTTATAAATTATAATAGTTAAAGTTATGTGCCACCGAAAATCCGGGTACAAGAAACCTTTTTTAAGAATTGAATTAATTAATTAATTTATTTATTTTTTAATTTCAATAAACTATTTAAATTCAAGCATATCATGTAAAACTAAACAAATATTGTTTCTTTGCATTCGATTTCGGTTCAATTAATCTTTCGAATGCCCCATTTGTTTTTTCTTCTTTCTTTCCAAGTTCGCCAGATAGGTTCTCTGATTTATTTATTTTATTTTTGAACTATTCCACAGTGATTATTGTTAACAAAGTGTTTACATAAGCGCTTTCTGCAAAATTTTTTACATGGCACCGTTTTTGTGATTACATAAAACAACTTGATTTTTTATATTTTTTTCCATATTATTTTTTAATGTTCCTGAGTAACAAATCAACCAAAAATAGTTCGTAAAATATATAATATATTTTCACCACGTGGAAGGCAATGTCAAAAATTTTAAAAGCTTCGTATAATCCTTGTTCTATACTCCATGGCCCACATGACACTTTCCACAGTCCACTTGCTTGTTTTGTTTTATACGGCGCGGCGGTTACCCTTTCTAATAAGTGGTACTTTATATTTGTTTTTTTGAACATTTCCATCTCATTCCACTCACCACATGTATACAAAAAATTAAAAAGTGTGCAAGTGGAAGCTTGACTTTAAGGTTCAATTTAATTTCTGCTTAGAATTAATTATTCTGTCGAGGGATATAATTGCACTTTGTATGGCTCAACCTAAACTGAATGACCTTGTGATATTATGTGTTGTACTTTGTCCTAGTAACATTCAACAAGGACATGATTGCTTACATGTCCTTGTGGACATGAAATATAATGACAATCAATTAAGGATGTAATGGAAACCGATGTCAATGCACAAATCGACCAGTTTTATAATACATTTTTTTGTTGTAACAACTAACAAATATAAACTAAGAAGAGCATTTATTTAGCTTCAAACAAAACTTGAAACATTTTCCAAAATAGGATAATTATGTTTACCACATGTTGGTATTTGTTTACAACTTTTTCAAAAGCACTCCATCGGTTAAGTTTTTCAAGGACTTTGATGTTCATATTTGTTTGATTTTAAAATTGGTTTTGAATTGATTAAATTCACCTAATTCTGTCTTGATTTTTGAAACTTTGGGTGTTTACAAGTCATTGGCAATTTGTCTTGATTGAAATTTCAAGAACTTAACCAAGTGCAATGAAGTGAAATTGTGTGGGCAGAAAGGACTCTGGGAGAAATGTTTCAGTGAGCATAAGAGCTTCGCAAAAGCGTGGATTAAATATGTTTTTATTATTATTATTATTTTTTCTACAAATTCATATAAAGCCAAAAACCTGTAGATAATTTCTGTGATTGTAAACATCCCATTTGCCTATTGTTGTTCCAGGAATATTTTGTAAAGAAGTTTTAGAATTCATTTTCTCCAAGGACATTCAATATTATAAATAAATATATAAAAAAATTAACATATTCTTAGAATGATTCATTTTTAAATGAGAATATTTTTTAATTTTTCAGCGAAGGACACTTTCTTTTCTATCCAAAATTGCTAAGTATTTTTATAAGAAACTACAATAATTCATTTTATTCCCTTTTTGGCAAGGACGATTACAATATGCACGTCTGTCATTTTCGAAGGATCTGATTATTCAGCAATCATATTTTGTCTGAAGTAGACGTAAATTCGGTTATTTTCCCCTTTTTTAAAGATTCAGCACCTGTCGCTTATAACCATCACCGGATCTGCACCACTCCCCCTCATCCTATGAACACATTGTTTGAATTTCTCTGATATGCTCCTCATCGGGGGTTCCCATTGCATGGGGTCCTTCATTTTGCGTTTGAATTAAAAGGAAATTGAAAGGAAACACAGAATTCAAAAGCAATTCATGGCTATTCCTTTCAAAACTCCTTCATTTTATTCGAAACTGATTCCACGTGGATTGAAATAAAATTTTCCAAAAAAGAAATCTATATCCATGACATAGCAAAGGGCAGCCCCCTTCGGGGGTAATGGTAAAATTTTTCTTCTTTATTATTGGAAAAAAATTGACAAAAATATCTCATCTAATTTATGTAGCTATTCTTTTTTTTTCTCCAAAATTCTTAACAAATTCATTGTACTTGGTAACCAACATTAATAAAAGGAGGACTAGAATGAGTTCGAATTATTCACTCGTAAAATAATTTTCCATAACGAAAATTGTTTTTTTTTTTCGTTTTTTTGGAAGTAATTAAAGAAGTTCAGGCGGCGAAAAGTGTGAAGAGCGGAGTCATCTGTGTGAACGAAGAATTATGGTAAATTCACGAAGAATTTCTTCACCAGCACGAGATTTAATTTTTTTTAAAAAAAAGAAAATTGGAAATTTTCATTGTTCAGAAAGATGAATAGAATGTTCGGTTGGCACTAATACAATGGCAGGGAGAATGAAAAAAAATTAATTAGTATTACTCCTCATACTTTACATTGCAGAGTTGCTAAGTTCATTTTTATTGTAACTAATAAAATTTAACTGAAGTGAAAATAACTGGCAGGTGTCATCCACTTACATAATAACTTAACTTGGATTATAACCCTTTAATTTTCCAGCAGGATTCTTAATTACTTGATTTAGAAAAACTTACTCAGATTACTCTGTTAAAGACATTCTTAATTTTTCTTTACGATTTTATTATGACTTTATTATAAAAATGAATATTTTGATGTTACTATAAAAAGAAGGGATTACGCTGATTTGACCTTATTTGGGAGAAGTTACCCGTGATATTCTAGCTAGGAGCTCCTTATACTCTATTACTTTAGTCTAGGCAGACAGTCAGACATAGGCTAAATCACTATTTATAGCGATTTAGCTTCCTATCTGTTTCGGTTATTATAGTTTAAAACATATACAAATTGGATAATAAATTGTAACACAAAACAGCATTTTTCACATTTTTTGATACGTCTGTATAACTCCTTAGTCCCAGTGGTGTGAAAGCAAAATATTTCCTGCGGGCACTTTTTAGGGTTCTGTACCCAAAGGGTAAAAACGGGAGCCTATTACTAAGACTTCGCTGTCTGTCCGTCCGTCTGTCTCACCAGGCTGTATCTCAAGGACCGCGATAGCTAGACAGTTGAAATTTTCACAAATTATGTATTTCTGTTGCTGCTATAACAACAAATACTAAAAACAAAATAAAATAAATATTTAAGGGGGGCTCCCATACAACAAACGCGATTTTTTGCCCTTTTTTGCTCGATATCAATTATGGCAACAGGTAGGCACTTGAAATATTCACAAAATACTCAGATGTATTTTTACTTTAATAACAAATAATAAAATTAAAATATAATATATATTTAAGGGGGGCTCCCATACAAAAAACGCCATTTTTTGCCTATTTTTGAGGTACGAAACCGAGTCTGACTCGCACTTGGCCACTTTTTATATAAATCATTTTTTGTCATAATGTAATTGTTTTTATTATATATGGACTAGTAGTTTTATATACATATTTTTATTTTATTTTAATATTTCAACCAACATTTTTATTCATTTATTAAGATTTCCAAAAGAGAAATATTATGTAAAAGGCAAAAAAGTGCTTGATATGATTGGTCGTAGAGATTACAATATAAATCATGGTATATCCTTCTATATTATTTTTAAGAAGTTCATTTTAAAATTTCGAATTAAGTTATGGACCCCCTATAAGTTTATCCGAAAACTAACGCCGCCGCCTTAGTTAAATGCGTGTGAAAAATACTCAATGATTTTTGGCATGTAGCGTCTACCCATATATTTTCATACTCTAAGATATGTAGGCGCATTTAAACCAATACAATACGGCATATATCCTTATATTATAACAATCCAGGATGAATACAGGATTGTGACATATGAATTGCTCAAACTTCAGTAATCACTTATAATGGTAACCCTGCTCTCGTAGTCAATATTTCAAATCCAATATCCTGCCAACTGTTGTTATCCTGCACGATCAACCTGCCTTCTCGACAATGCAGTAAACTGAGTAGTCGTAATTAATTTACAGCAGGCATGCCTTGACCTCAATGCGACCCAAGTCGAAATCATGACGCCTTTAGTAGGCCAATAATTGGGTCAATTAAGGATCCTGGCGGTTTTGTCCGACAACTTTGGCAAGTGATTTCTTTAATACCATACGATCACCAGGTCATCATCGAACCAATAATCACCTTATTCAAACGCATTACCATCGTCCTTCGAAACCAAAAACAACTTTTCATTTGAATGGTATAGAACACATTGAGGTTTGAAATATCCTTTTGGTGTTAACCACAATGTATTGGGGGCTCTTGTAAGGCATCTGCCATTTATCTTTGGCTCCTTTCTAATGAATTAAATTCGTTACGGCAAGACGTTTTCATTAATCCTGATGGCAAGATAGTTCGTTGTGCGTATATCATTCACATCAGTATATATGTATGTATATTGTATATATGAATTCCCCTGGAGGAGGAAACTTGGTCTACGAAATGTAACAAAGGGTTTTTGCCCGCAAGAAGCGTGCATAAGGAGTCTAACAGGACTACTGCCTTATTGCATTTATGTAGTTGACGGGACAAAGGCGGGTGTTATAAATGATCTCATCTACGCTCCAACGCTGTTCTAATTCTAGTTTTGCCTTTCTGCGGGCCCAAGGATAGAAATGAAACGTGCTACGTTTAAGGATATGTGATTAAGCAATTAATATTGAGGTTGAATTTAACACTAGACACTGGGAATGTTAATTCTAAGCAACATTGCTTGATTTCGTTTTGTATAGCTGTCTCCAAGGACTCGCGGCTATAATATTTATGTGTTTTGGCAACAGTTATCCTTCTGTTGTTGTACATTCACGATGATTTCATTTTTCCAAAAAAAAAAATGTATTAATCATTTTTTCGGAATGCATGAGGCTCCATATTAATGAACTTCTAGGAAAAAAACTATTCAAAATGGCATGAAAACGAATATTCTACCATTTCTGCTCCTATTTGACCTGAAAAGCAACCACAACCCTTTCTCGACGAGTTGATTAAAAAGCATCTGTAAGCAGCACCTGTTTCGCAGGGCAAAGTGTACTGGAACCAAAAACCAAAAAAAAAAAAAAACGAGAAATACTGGAATCAAAAAAAAAAAAACGAGAAATAGAGAGAAGAAAATAAACAAAAATAAACCCTAAATAAACGCTTATTCCTCGCCGCTATCTAGGTTCACAATTAGGCCGGAACCTTTCACATAAATTACTGCCCATCTGCAGGTAATCCACAAGACAACCCTTTCAAGCAACCCTGTAAAGTCTTTCAAGTGCTGGAAGTTTTCTTATTTCCCGTTTTTAATTTTTGCAAAAATCTCGAAAGCAATAAATTTAATTAGAACAAAAGAAAAGTAATACGAATAACAAAGAGAAAAAATCCGCCATCACAGTGTGGATTTTGGGGGGTGTAAAGAATTGGTCCGATAAGATTGAGAAGGACGATGAATGACAAGAGTTTTTTCGTGGTGGTAGGAGGATGCAAAAGGGGGATGGAGTTACTATACGACAGAGGCTCATCCATGGACCGAAAAAGCTTTTTACAAGGTTCGTTAGGTTCTTCTACATTAAAATGTCACCCTGAGCTTATGCTGGGTTTTTATTTTTGTAAAAGAAAAATAAGAACTTGTTTTTGGACACTTTAGTTTTATCTTGCGTTCCTTTAAATTCCTTTCTTTTTCATCGTAAGCAAAAAAACTTTGAACTTTTTGACAAGAACTCGACGAGCTGTAATCCTGCACAACTGCAATATCAATTGAGTAAGTTTAATAGTTGGAATTTTTGAGTAAATGTGAAAATATGCGAGAAAAAATATCTCTGAATTATTCAGTGAAAGATATGTTAAAGTTTTCACTGCCACAGACGAGCACATTATTTACCAACTAACATGTAAGGAGAGGGAGGTGTAGGGATGGGAGGAGGAGGTGGAGGCCGTTATGAATTTCACTTTTGTGCGCTTGGGAAATTACTCCTACTTTTTTTTTTTTTAATACAGCTTTTATAAATGGCTTGAACATTTTTGATATTCTTTCTTTTTTGTTTGAATTTGGATTTACGATATCCCAATTATGCAAAATATCGTTCATTTCGCAATGTTGGATTTCATAACTAAAATTTTAGTTGCGCTTTCTATATGTACACTATCGTCAGTTTGATTTGTTCAGCGAAAAATCCAATCATTTGATTATTGCACAATTAAACAATCAAATCCATAAATTGCTCATTTCAATTGTTATCTAATCGAATGCCCATGCTTAACATATTTCAGTTATTAGAACTTTGATTTGGGCAATCACTAGATAACATGTAACAAATATCTGACCTGAATAAACAATTCAGCCTTATCTCTGATTACTTGCAATTGAGCCAATTGTGAGGGGGGCTCAGGGATTCGTAAATTGTACACATTTAACGAGCAATAGGAAAACATTCCTTAATAATTGGAAGGTATCTAGATATTACTGATGCTAAATGTAACAGACTCTCGCAATGCATCAAGGATGAAGATAGTAAATTGTTGCAGAAATTGAAGACTGAAAATTAGCAGGAGTTGTTTACACTTAGTTCCCGCAGGATATATACTATATAGAGGAATTGAGGGTGATTTATTATAATTTCAATAATTGATTGTATTTAATTCTCTTAATTATGTAATTCGATATTTAATGTTTAGCAATTAATATTAATGGATATTCATCTTTAAAATAGCGATTTTGTTGTTGTATTTTAAAGCATTTAAGTTTTTAAGCCTTGGCGTTCTTTTTTACGTACATGAAATGATTTTAAAGTAGAAGTTTTAATATCACTATGAGCTACTGTAATTAATTAAATATCAATTCTATATTTTTAAAACATTATTGTGCTTAATTTTATAAATAAGTTCTTGAAACTCTTCACCCGCAGTCCGCACTGACAAACTTAAGCAACCAAAAACAGGATGACATGTTTCTTAATAACTAAGGCCCAATTTCACAGTGCAAGCTTAAGCTCAAAAATAGGTTTAAAATTCTGCTTAAAGTATGCTTTGATTTCAAAGTGACAATTTTAGTCTTAAACTTTGCTTTAATTTAAGCGGCGATATTTCGTCGCTTAACTTAAGTTTCATAAAAATGTATTGTCAAACAAACGTCATATGTCAATTGAAATTAATTCTTGATTTTGAATTGTATTTAATGTTCTTAGTAATTAAATGGTTTAATTTTTATAAAAATCAATTAAAATATAGATCATAAACAAATAAAATCACTTAAAAACAGCGGAATAACATTTTTGGCAAATAGTTCACCGTATACAGTAGACTACAAAATTGATTCTTATAACTTAAACCAGGTTTACTCAAATATCAACTGTGAAATCCGACAGCATTAAACTTTAGTTTAAGCTTCCTATGCTCGCTTAACTAAGCGAAAACTTAAGTTTCAACTGTGAAATTGGGCATAACAGAAGCAAAGTCTGTATTTGGTATTATAGTTTCAAATCTGGGAGAAGCTGGACTTCCGGAAAAATTTGAGGAACGTTTCAAGATATTCATATGTGAACTGTAATTGAATCGTTTTTAAATAACGCTATATTGGTGTTTTCTTTTCTATATTCATTTTCTTTTTCATACACTGAAAAAACAGTAGAAAAAGAATTATAAATTGTTGCTACCAACAAAATTAATTGAATTGCCAATTCACAGTAGGTAAATGAAAAAACTTGGGACAATCGTTTTGTTCCAAATTTAATCCAATGATGATCAAAATTTTTACAAAAAACACTGAAATAAAAATAGAATTCCCCTAAATCTAATCCTTACAATAAAATTTATCTCTTCAATTGACAGAAAATCGATTTTTGGTTTGGTACAACTTCATTTTCGCATTTACAATAAAAAATTTCGTTTCATCAAGTTTTTTTTACATTCGATTTTATTTCAATTCCAATTGAGTGTTTTATGGTAAAATATTATGCGTATTTTATTGTATTTTTGTCTGACTAGGCAACTGAAATAAGACATGATTATTTGAAAAGTGCTTAAAACATTACAGCATTCTTCTTCTATTAAAACCTTCTTATAAAACAAAAGTAATTTATTATCTCTTCTACAAATTGGAGACTCTAATACAAACAAAATTGCGTGCCGACGCAAAAGAGAGAATTTAAGAAGATTCCTTTTAACAGGAATAACTTGAAACTTATCCAGAAACTTCGTACTTTAGCATATTTTATCGTCGCTCGTCTAAAATCCTCACCCCATCCCTCCAATCCTATATACACTATACAGTGATATTCAAAGCAATTTCAGTTCTATGCATGTCCTTAGGCTGTTACGGAAGAGGAGCAAAATTGCACAATTGCAAATATAAACAAGCGTATCGAAAACGATGCTGAAAGTTGATATTCAAAACTATGAAAGTGTTTGGATTGCTTTGATCGTTCTAAAGAGCCAATATGAAATTGTTGCTTCTTTTTTTTCATTGCTGTTTTATGGTATCGACGGTGGGCTCTGTGTGTTTTTCTTTTCTGAAAAGTGGAAAATATCCATGCCCAACCAGATTTGAATTTATAGCAAAACAATCCCATTGCCGTTGGTATCAATCATTTTTGGATTTTTATAGCATTGGTTTTATAGCAAAGTTTTTCTTTACAACATTTTCAGTTGATTTCTGTTGCTTATAATTAGTTTTTGTTGACGTACATTTACTTATAATACAGCCTATATTTTAGTTGCCAATGATATTCGCGTATTAGGAGAATTAGGAGAAATTTATTCAGGCATTGTAATAACAAAATAAGCAATACACACTTCACAGAACATTTCCAATATCCAAAGTACGTAATCATATTAGATTGATTTTTCCACGCTTCATGTTCCTCTAGTCATCATCGATAAATCATTATAAATTAATTTCATCATCGTGTGTGCATTTCGTTAATTACTTTCCGAATAAATGAAATTGAAAAATATCCATTTTTCCAAACAGTCATGAATGTTACATCAGCGAAATTGTTCGAATATCTGTTCCGGATATTTCATTTTTGGTTGCTCATCTTAGGACTAACAACCACAAATATAGAAAACGGCAATCTTCATTTAGCTCCATCTAAAAAGGCCGCAATATTTAGTGCAATCATGAATATTATCGCAATAAGTTTGTTCCCGTTCACATATTCGGGAATGGTGCGGGAATACAGTGATGTGATTACAAGTAATCTTCTAGTTGCTGTGCATATTAATAACATTTTCATAAGATTTGTGTCGATTGTCGCCATTTTTATTTTACGTTGGCTGCACCGCAGCGAAATATTTCAAATTTTCAACAAAATGGTGAAAATGTACAAAGATTTGCCAAGTACTGGATCGGAAAAACGACGATTTGCATTCATGTTGATTTTAAAAATCTTTTTGGGTGTTATTTTAGTATTTGGTTATGTGTTTGCGGGACAAAAATTTCATTTGTATGGCAAAGGGATGCAATGGATGTCATGGATTTATCGATTGTATTTGGTTCTTATTCTTTTTGTCATCGAATTTGAATATTATATTCTGGTGTTGTTTATTTCACATTTATACTGTATAATACAATATGAATTGGGGGAACTTTGTGATGATATTAAGAAATATACGAAAAATTTTGGTTGTTTGCAAAATTGTGAGAAAACTGAAAAACAATACAGTTTTGCAAATCGATTGCACAATTTAGTTGATATACACGTTGAAATATTTAAGTTGGCAGGATATGTGAACAGGATTTTTCAAAATCAAAATATGGCTGTTATGTTAACCAGTTACATCAACAATATATCTGGATTATTCTACTTAATCGAATATATCCTGGATAATACAAAACTTTCACCTCTTGTGACGTCATTCGTCGTCCTAGTCACAACATATATCATTGATAACTTCCTTTTTATGTATGCAGCCGATTTAACTGTACGAAATTCAGCCAAATTGAAAAATATACTGGAATTCAATTTATCACAAGATATTGTTAATCGAAATCTGGAAAAAAAAGTTATTGGTTTTTTAAAAAAAATACATATTAACAATAGAAATAAAAATTTTCTATTTAGGTTCATATGTTTCTAATTCGACTCACACAGGAAGAGCTCAATTTTAATGTGTGCGGACTGTTTTCACTTAGTCGACAATTTATTTTTACAACAATGACATCAACAATTGTTAATCTTCTCATTTTACTACAATTTAATATCGCTGAAAGGATATGAAACAATTATTTGTAAATATACTATTTAACATACTATTATTGTTATGATTGAGAATAATTTAAATAAATATTAGATATGAATTAAGAAAGTTCTTATTACCTATGTTGAATTGTGTTGAATTAGTATGTTTAAAAGTCCTGTTGAACAAAGATATTTTGTTGTGTTTGTATATTATGTAAACAATTTTTTTTTCAGAACTATCTTTACATAAGTAACACGAAGTGTCTCATCCGAGGAAATTTTGAAGTTATTTGATTTCTAGGACGATTACTTTATAACAAAAAAAGGGACACAAGCTCAAAATCTAAAATGAAAATTGTTGGAAGGACCAAATCCAATTTCTCTCAGAATAACGACATCTCATCTAACAAAAATCCAATTGTCAGTGCATCCAGTTAAGAGGTCGAATGTATCTGCACTACTGTGTCCTTTTATATACAGAATTCATTCGCCGGAAGCTGAACTGACCTCTTCCGAAAATATTCCCTTCCTGAACGTAAAATCCTTTTGTTCATCTGAGAAGTTTTATATTTTTCATGCAGGTCCACCGCTATTCAGAACTATCATCCACTTCCCCATAATCCTTTAACATTGAAGAACCGTTCGTAAGTTAAAGTTGAAACTGTCCAATTTCCAGGTGCAGCCTTCCCATCTAAAACTCCTGTCTGTAAGGTCGTTCTCGAACCCCTTACCATCAACTCAACGAAACGTATCCTTGTACTACATTCCATTCTTTTTGAAGATGAAAAGATTACACTCTCGGTCAGGAATAAAGAACTGTCAACAAGATAAAGTGCTTAGGATTATGGATATATTGCAACATCTGGAGGGTTCAACCATCCTTGCTCCTTGTAACTGTCGGACTCCATTTTTATGATAAACTGGACAAATTGGTGTACCAGACTTGCGGGGTCAGATCTGCCTGATTGAAATATTTTTGGAAAGTCCTTTTCTCGATGAATAGAAACCAAGGTAAGACGACAAACACAAACAATAGAAAATGAGGCCAAATAAACCAACAATAAATGATCTTTGGACGAAGTTCGTTAACAATAAGAGGATATTTTAACAATTGAAATATATATTTTTTTTAAAAAAGATGAAAAACAGGATGCCAGAACTTTGGAACGGTTGACCAGAAAAAATGTTTTTGCGAGAATGCCAACAGAAACGTGTCAAGGACATCAAAAACATGTAAATTAGTTCTTACGAGATTGAGTGGCAACAAACGATTCTGAGCTCTGATAAAAGGAAGGTCCTTCAATTCTCCCCCACGCGTAAAAAGAGGGTCGTTCGGTTGATGTTGTTCCAGAACGGTTTTTACATCGATACAGGAATGCTATCACTGCAGGATGTCTAACTATAAAGGAGCGAATAAAATTACTCTTTGAATAAAAAATCAGGACGAGTACTACGATATATATTTTTTATAATTTAAAGTCAAGGCCGTTTTACAACTACCTGGATTGTTCCTATACCACGAGTATCCTTACGTGGGTCTCATCTCTTGGTAGTTTCATTCAGTCAACATTTCCTTATCCCTCCAGCTCCTCATTTTTAAGAGTCTTTGAAGGGCTCTGTGCTCATGAGGCCGTGAAATAAACTACCGACCTGGGAAATCAGAACATTAAGGACTCTAAGCTCAGGCAATAAGGATAATGTGTACATCCTTAATTATGCAAATTTTTTTTAACGTTCCCCTCTACTTTAGGTTAGTTCAGAATTTGTGTCTTCCAGACATTTTTCCATGCAACAAATATATTTTGAAGAATATTCTTAACACAGTAAAACCATTTAAAATTATTATAGTTTCCTGAATGATGTCATTAAAAAATACATAAAAATATCCAGATAAGATTCACTTTCACTTAAATAAAGATTAAATTTTCCTTCGTTGTCGGTGCTGTGACAACGTGTGATAGGGGATGATTATAATAAAGCTCAGTGACGGCGTAAATTGAAATCAAAATAAAATCGGCTTTAAAAGGATATGCAAAGTACGAACTAATTAAAAAAATATATAACGCGCTTATCGCACAGATGTGATAAATTAATGTGCCACATCCAGCTGCGAATTTCTGTATGCAACTCGAATTTTCCCGCTGTGCCACTGCAAGCTGGCGGCTGTGCAGACGTGCAGTGCAAGGATCTGAAAAATCGTTTGTGGAGCCAATTAACAGCGACTGTGATTAATTTGACTGGCACAGGTTGCACACTATACAGACCAGAAAAAAAGGGTTAAGTGTTGAGCCAAAGATTGGGTGATATGTGTCGGGATTAAGGAAAACTTTTTGTTCAAGAAATTCCTGCCAAAAAAAAATCCATTTTGGGATTAACTTTTTGACATTTTAAAGATTTCGTGAAGGTTTTTAGATAACGCATAAAGAAAGCAGAGCAAATTACACGAATTGAGGAGAACAGGAAATCGGAAAAATTTTCCTTATGATGGTTAGAATAGAAAATAAAATAAAAATACAAGAATAATGCTTATTATATAGGAAACTGCTTCTTAATGAAATGCTTCGGCAAATCGTTGTTGTTTCAGCAAGTTAATTAAAATTAATGAAATGATGCAATGATGCGTTACACGCATAGTGTTTAAAATTGCATTCTTAACCATTAATCTGCCTCCTCTAAGCGATTATAATAAGTAGTTTCTGGAGCAAAATGTAGGAAGATCTGCTCACTAACAACACTCCTGAATACACTTTCTGCATTCTTCGTTGAAACTCTTTAATCTGGACCATATGATCTCTTCACGCTTCCTTATTGCGCTAATTTCCAAGATGCACGTGGAAATGCATTCCATGTAAAAAAAACAATTTTGAAATGCAATTTTTACTTTCAATACTTTCAATAGTTTCCTTATTAAGGTACGCATGAACACTTGTTGCAGATATAATGACTTCAGAGTAATTGAAAGAGACTAGCGAAGTAATTTTCTTATTAGAAACGATGATCAATTGCAACTAAAACCAATTTCTTAACTTCACAAAACATGAATTGAATACCACTTAAAATCATAATTATAAATAGATTGCTGCAAAATATATAATAAAAACAACAATGTTGTGCAAATAGGCAAAGTACTCCTTGATGACTTTAAATTTAACTTAGAACATCACATACAATTCTGATAATTACCTGAGATAAATTTACTTGGCGTCTTCTCTTCACTAGCCGCAGGTGTTTTTTGCACGGATGCACCACAAGATAATTTCAAAATGGAGCTCACAGACGCTCAGAGATGCTGACATGGTGCTCCTCCATTTTTTTTTAAACTTGCTGGAAATTATCTTATCATCCAACAGTTATACCAATGAATCAAAATAGAAACTGGTTTACAAAGTTTTGTTGTTACAATGGTCAAACCAGTCACCCCTTTCATCACTTCACCGACAACCATCCACCTTGACTACCGATTAACCATTTGCCAACTGTCGTAGGTTCCAGCGCTGCCATTTATAATTGCGCCAACGAGTTCATTCATAAATTTTCTGGGCAATGAGACAGGATACAAAAAACAAAAAGAAGACAAACATAAAACAAGACATGAAAAATATGTGAACAAAAAAGGGTTAACAAATCCAGACGACGAAGACAAAATTAGTGGCGACAAAGTGTTGAACTCAGCAAGGATTACAGGTGGAACAACAATCTACAACTTACTGACTTGTGGCCTTTTGGTATCGCAATTAGGCTACACTTTGCGAAAGTGGCACGGACATGCGCAGATCAGTTCAAGGTACTTCGATTATGCATTTATCTTTATTCTTTGTTCGTCTAATGGACTTGAACCTCGGCTGGTGGTTCGGATCGGTATTCCACACCAGCCTACTTTGAGCCCGCAATTGAGCTGTGGTTAAGAGGTGAAGGCGTGGATCGTGAAAGATACACTTTTTATATAGGAGATCTTGTTTCACATTTTACTTTCATGATAGGATTTTATGAGGAGGGAAAAGAAAAAGAGTTCATTTAAATTGTTGTTGGAATTAAGAATCGAATTAGAAAACCTAAAATTTAGGCAAGCCTTTGGATAACATTTGGATCTATAAATTACAAAAAAAGTACGGAAGTATAGTTGGTTTAGGTCAATATTATGAAATACCCAAACAATTAATTGTAATACGTGTCGTAGGTATTTATAACAATTTTTAACGGAAAAAAGGTAATATGGAAATATTCAGTAAACAAAATCAGCCTTTTTGTATAAAAATAATTCAGCCGTGAAGAGGAATTGCCCGATTTGTTCATCTTCGAACTTGACCTTACAATATTTCAATGAAGTATTACTGTGCCAAATTTCCATCACCTACCTATAGTACAAGCTGGACATCATCTGGACCATCCTCGACATCACACATCATCTGGAACATCCTCGACATCACCATCATCTGGACAGACAGACAGACAGATGGACTGGACATCCATAAAACGTTTTCATTTTCACTTCCCAATCATGAACATATATAATACTTAGTTCTTTTTATTTTATCGAATAATTATTTCTTGGCGTAAAAATAATTCGACAATTCCAAAGCTAGAATTATATCAATTTGTATTTACGATTTCAAAGAACCCATAAATGTTTAAAAAGTCTCACAATCGAAGCCATTTTTGTGCCAAGGTAACAAAAAAAACAAGAATTTTCCGAAGACTAAATGTAGAATTCCAGGATCAATTAAAAACAAAACCTCTCAGATAACAACTGATATACCTTTTGGTTCCTCGTCGGCCATTAGTGTGATTTACCTGTTGGACAGTATTCGGAATAGAGAACAAATTGACACTGATAAGGCTGCATCCTCTTTAGTACTTATCGGTTCCACCACATGCACAAAAGTGCTTCATTCGGAATGCCCCAAAAGGATTGAAGTTATTGCCTCCTGTGTGGCATACAGTTATCTCTAACAATTCTAATTTAATACTAATTCCCAATCTTGCCGAGAATTGTGGATCAGTTTAACGAGCCATGAACAAATCGGCACAAGGATTAACGTACCGTGATGAGTCAATCATAAGACAACATTTTGAGGCACTTGTGGTAAAGGGTTCTCGGTTTGATTGTATCTTGAGGTTATTAAGTGATAAAATGATGTGGTATAATACACTCAGAATATTTGAAATTGAATTTGACAGTAAGCAGTCTAATAAGAAACTGTTATAAAATAAACGAAAACATGATGTTTTAAAATTTGGACATTTTTGTGTTTCAAATTTTGGCAATCTGGTTTTAGAAAAGAATGAAACAGAAATATATGAAAGACATGTGGAATGCATTCTAAAAATAATACAAATCTCTCCGCACCCCACCATCGTTGATACTTGCGTCTTTGTGGAATATTCCAGTAGATACAATACAAAAAGGAGGCGTTAAAATGTGGAAGAGTTGACGTTGCCTGTTTCTATTGCAAATTCATTGCAGACCAAGTGATGAATGAATGTCACTCAACCAATGTCGAAAAACATTTCCAACGGCGAAGTGAGTGGAATACAGGGCAACACGTTAAATTCCAAGTCCTCCTCCCCGAACCCTCCCTCATTCAGGAACAAATGACAACAGATTTGCGTTCCTGACGATTCTGATGGTTTTTTGTTGTTATCCTAATGTATCTGTAATTTGTCATGTTCCTGTAGTTTTGAATAAATGTTGCTTCGGACGTATGTAACTGTGTAATACCCTGGGAATCATGGCATCCAGGCCGTCAACGTACTTCATCCCCCTCCTCCTCTTGTGCACCATTTTTCGTCAACGAAATCACACTGAAAAATTAACTCCGTCCAGTCGGCCAATGATTTTTCTATTTTCACAGACAAGGACTAATACGTTTCGGTTCAGCTTGGTCAATCGATTTTTTTTTCGTTTCGCGTCGCTATGCAAGAATCAGATTTTAGAGGGTTTTAGAAATAGAGAGGGGGGAGGGGGGGGGGCGTTGACATTGGCACCGGCCGGCGACGGTTTTATCAGTCGAAAAACATATTTTATTTTGGGATTTTTATGCAAGAATTCCTGGAAGCTTTAAGCCTTTCGTAATTCCCCCGCAGTCGGAATAAAATTTGCACCGACTTCGAGGGGATGATGAGTTGATCTGGAAACTGAACTGGCCACTGTTGGATTATCCGATTTGGATTTTGACCATGAAAAAATGTTAATTCTGCACGACCGTTTGGTAAATGCTTATAATATAATTGTGATTGCGATAAATTTCCAGATACCTTCGATAATTCATCCTTATTCAATATTGTGTAGTTGGTTTGGTATTCGAGGACGAGTTTCATTATCGAAAATCATTGGAAATGAATAGAATTTATGTCGATTCCATTTGGAATTATTTTAGCAATTAAAATTTGAAACCGACAAATATTAGTATATTATGACTTTTTATATGAAAACTAAACGGAATAAGTTAAGAAAATTAGTCAGTATTCCTGGATTTTTTTTCAATATTTCAACTAATTTTAACCATATTTCATTTATAATAAATATTGAGAGATGATTTTTATTTCACTTTTTATTGGATTTTTCTGTCTATTCATTCCACTTTTCAAACAAAGCTTTCCGCGGAGATCTAAATTAATTTATTTTGTTTTGTGTGTTTTTCTTTATGTCCTAGGACCTAGATTTAAAGGATATTAAGTTGGATCGAACGATCGATCGGCTCATAAGAGTGGTGATAAAAAATAGAGTGTTATTACAGTTTCTATTATATTATTGGGAGGTGAAAATCAGAGTTTAAAAGCACAACCAATTTGTATGACAGCACACCACAGCCTGTTTGTTTGTCTGTCCGTCCAGACGATAACTATTCGAGAACGCTTAGAAATAGATGATTGAGATTTTTACAATAATACTTTGTACTAAATTGTAAGTTCGAATTCGAAAACGAGCGCAATCAGGCAACATCTTCTTAGGGTTGTCATATAAGACTGAATCAGTTTTTATACAAATGTTGATTTCGGTCATATTAAATACTTATACCTATAGGTACTTTACAATTTTTTTTTCCGTGAATACATTCTGTATTGTGATGAATACATTATAACAATTTGTTATTTTTATTATAATGAGCTTTTTTTACACGCTGTTGAAATTATAGAAATGTAAGATAAGCTTCCATTATCACTTTCCTTTCATTAACTTTTGAATGTGGATTACCTTACCTACGTACAATAATTTATACTCCATATACGAAACATGGTTCGAAGGATATTCATAAAAGATCACAAAAAATCTTTGAGTTCAGAAAAGTGTTAAAAGCGCATTTTCAATGTCAGACTTTTTAAGTGCTTTTAAGTGCTTTTAGTAAAAACTTAACTTTGCCTTGCTCAATCACGTTTTTATCCAAAGAAACCTCAATTTCGAATAAAATTTTTCTGGAATTTCTCAAATTTCAAAAACCAAAAAATACGATTTACACTCGAAGGGTTAGTTTCCAAAATAAGCAATTTCTTTTGATTTTCAAAATTACAATCTTTGGGCATTAATATTAGAAAAAGGAATTGTTAGTAATAAAAACATTGCATCGTTAAAATTTTATTCATACCTTTGGAATTTTAGGGAGAATCAAGGTATTTAGAACACACATAAAAACTCTGCCACGAACAGAACATATTCAATATTTTTGCCTTCGTTGCAGTTTCACATTGGGTTAAATGCCAACTATGGTTAGCAATAAAAAGTTCTGCAGCACGAGGTATTCCGGGGGTGTGGCGAAATAAGTTTAACTACTTTCTGTGTCTATAATAAAGGCACACATCATTCCGGAGACGTGAAAGTGTCTACGGAAATGTTACAATCTTCTTCAACAACAGCTAAAAATAAATTGTTTTAAAATAATGAAACCAACACTAAAAATGTCCAAAGGTTTTTTTTTTTTTAAATTCCTTTCGTATTTTATCATTATCACATGGTTGTAAAGAACCAATAGAAGCTTTTTATTTTGAAATGCTTTAATTTTTATAAGAAAAGAATTCATTATTATCGACGATTTTCAAAATATTTATAAAACTAATCTTCAAATAGCTTTTTTATTGCCAGTTTTATGAACAAAACTCCAATTAAAATACAACTGCACAATATTGTTGTTACAAAAACAAACATGCATAGTGATATTCCAGTAAATTAGAACAAAAAAATGTGTTACTGTTTTTAATTGAGTGCACAGTGAATGTGGGCGGTGAAACAGTTTTCTATGAAGTGACCTCCTTAAAATACCTAACCACATGTTTTTAATTGTTTTTACTTCCATCAATAACGTGCATTACAATTTATTATGTGTTTGTTGTTTTACAATGTTTTTAATGGCTTGAATTTGAGGAGTTGCTAAGTAAAAATCATTTTTTACAAAGGTACTTAAGTCTATAATTCGATCCCTGAGGGTGTTATGTAATGATCTAGTCTCCTGCCTCATGGGCTTTTTATTAATCCTTCCAACTGAAATGACCATTTTTAATTATCCATTAAACTTAACATCCCTACATCTGGGGTGTACGTTTTTGCAAAATGTGAATGATCTCTATTTAAAAAATCACATTAATTTATCTGCAGATGAAACTTTGAAATCGATTTTATTTTTTTAAAGTTGTGAATAAAAATTTATTGTAATTCATTACTTGAATATAGAGAACAGATGAAATTTTCCATTGTTTAATAATAATTGATTTAAATCGAAAAACAGTACTCCGCCCTTTAATAAAACGCGGAAAAATTATAACCATGTACAGTGTACACTGTACTGTACTGTACTGTACACTGTAGGGGTAACATGCTCATGTATTTGTGTAACTTAAGTGACTCACTGATACATTCAACAGGAATTCATATAATATAGAAAGCATCTATGTTTTATACCACGAGATTCTAACCTCTGGGTGGCGGGTACAAGTAGGAACAAGTAGGGGCCCGCCTCAGACGGGTTTAAGTTGGATTTAAACGAATGACATATTTGTAATTTTGGAACAGATTGATTTTCGGGACTTGTGGCGGATTTCAATGAAATTTTGTGGAGACATGTATTTTAGTTAAAAAAGCAATTAGATCAATTAGATGAACTTTGCAATTAAAATCCAGTACTGATTTTCAAGTGCGTTCGGGAAGAATGTAATTGTAGACAAATTTATGTCAGATTGTTTTCATAATTTAATTATATTTTAAAACAATATTATTATTAAAAAAAGTGCGTCTTTCTAATTTACTTCGCATATCGACAAGCACGCATTTGTATTTTTATATTAATTTTAATTCTAAATCAGTACTAAATTTTAATTGCAACGTTCATCTAATTGACACATGTGTCAAATTGTGAAGTTGAAAACAATGGAATAAACAGAGATTTCTTGATTAATATAGTGCTGTGAAGTGTAAAAAAGTGATAAATGTGTTTAAGTGAACTTGTGGCGGGGTTTTTTGGTTTTCGCTAATAAATTTTGTGGATATAAATACGGCAAAAGGCCGAAAAATTACATGAAATTTTTTCATCGTAAAATGTATTTTTTTCCAAAAGTATATGTACGTGAACGAACTTTTTTGCACATTCTTGCTTTTTTAACTAAAATACATGTCTCCACAAAATTTCATTGAAATCCGCCACACGTCCCGAAACTCAACTTTAGCCGTCATTTTTTATGTTATTATTTGTCATTATCGTGTAGACGGTATTATTTTTTAGCATTACTTCCATCATTAAAAATTACGAAAAATAATAGTCATTATAATGAAATCGTGTAAATTTTATTATATATTGTCATTATTCATGGTACGTAGTGTTTGAAATGGTGAACTAAGTATGCACTAAAGGACTCTTTTCACTGTCCGATTCGTTATTTGTAATTCGTGTCAATATTTTCATGTTTTGGTGTTGGAGTCAGTCTTAAAATGACAGCTTGTCATAAAATAAGGAAAATTAATGACAAAGTTAATTAATGACAAGTCGTTATTTGCGTGGTGTAAATAGCAAGTCAATGAAACAACTATGTCATTTTGTGTCATTCGTGTAAATCCGGCATTCGTCGGTCACTGGGGAATCCGCTGTACTATTTAGTACCATATAAGCACCCATTTGGAAATAAATAAGCACAAACAAAAAGGATTTTTCATTTCCGAGTACATATTACGTGTATTAAGTTTGCATATTTTTTGTTCGATTGTTATTCCTTGAAATTTGTCTATTAGGAAAAAATAATTTTACTAAAATAGCATTTTTTACTGAATTCAGAAGAATTTCTAAATATAATAACAACCTAAAATTTTTCCTGTAAATGCTATAACTAGTCCTTTTTTTTGAATTGTTTTCCTAATTAGTTTGTTTAATATTCTAAGATTACATCTTGTACTGTCGCAGTTAATCTCCAATCCATTTAAAGTATCCCAAATTACTTTTCGTTTGTAATTTATTTTCATTGATCCTTCTTACATTCCCTGAATGTGTTCCTAAATTGCAGCAATCGTAACATCTTCCAAAATTATTGTCTCCTTGTAAGGTATGTCACCTAATGAGACTCTAATCAAACTAATCCTCCTTAAGTAACAAGAGACATTTTCCATGAACCAGGAAAAATATTTTTCCTTATTCCAGTTAAGTGTAGTCCTTGCATCACGTACAATTCACGTAGAACGGTCACGTAGCATCTATCAATATCTAGCCATTAGAAATTCTCCGTCTACCAATAAGAATTTCCAGTAAGATTTCATGGAAAATCGATAAGGATAATGGAATAAATCTGTTGAGTAATTACAATATCCGACAGAATTTTTGATAAGTACATTGAGATATCGGCACAGGATTTCAGATCAGCCATTATCCTTTCTCTCATTTAGGTACATCGAAATCTTTGTAATTCGTTATCGTGTCCTTAAGCATTTACTTTAAATTTTTCTGTATATTGGTTAACTGTCAGCTTTGAGATACAACTACGATTTCTATGAAATTATTAAATATAAATTAAAGTGTAATAAATTTTGAAAGACAAAAAAATTGAAAAACTTGCACAAATTTCGTACTTATGAAAAACGCCCTTCGGCAAATTCATTGCACAATGAAAGCTTGGGTATGAAAAATAAATAACGTAAAACAATTTGTAAAAATTATAAAGTGCTTTTTTTTTAAATAAATTCGTTTTTAATACTTGTTGCAAGAATTTGCTCAGAAAAAGGATTTCATTTTATTTTTCTATTAAAAGTTTTGTTAAGAATTCGTAAACATTTGTTTTCGGTGCAGCCCCGTGAGACGTCCACCATGTTGCCTGCTAGTGCTGTGCCCTGTGGACACCATCCTGCGAAACTTTCAGCCCCTCTCCAAATTGTGTACAACGTTTACCACGAAATTATTTTAAGTATCGTGTCCAAAACAAACAAAAAAATCTATAAAGCTAGCTTAAGTAACTGAAAGGTAAAGTTACAGGAGCAATGCTAAGACCATCTCCTTACTGGCAAATACACGTCCTTACATACTACATATTTTTAGTTTTCTTTCGAAATGTGAATTTTGGAGATGCACTGTAGTTACCTTCTTCCTGTCGACCATTTGGAAGAAGTTTTATGGCTCTGGGAATTTCTTGCAAGGTCCTGTCTCTTGTGTAAGTATTTTTCTCGAAAAATTTTCAGTTTTGCCTGATGTTATTTTAGTTCCATAAGAAAAAAAAAGTAATACAAAAAAGCAGTAACGGCTGAATTTGGAAGGGCATTTTAAGAATACAAATGTCCTGGATTAAATTGATTTTGAAATTTTCAGACCAGTTCGGAACTTGTTGCAATTTGAGTGTACGATTTTGAAACCAATATTTGATTATAACGAAAATATAAACATTTGCAACATTGTTTCATGCATTTTTGAACCATGCATTTCTAAGGAATTTAAAGGACTGTGATGGAATATAACAAATCAAAAAATCCTTGGACTTTCTTATCCTCTGTTGAAAAATTCTTGGAAGATTTTTGATTTCGATTTTAACCATTCCCTCTATAACACCATTATTATAATCTGGAATGTTATTTTTAAGTTTTTAACTACCTTCGGTTCTATGAGATCATTTATAATCGTTACAGGATAATGCAATCTGTGAAAACGAGTCGCTTGCATGTCATGTCCTAAGAAGCCCAATCAGTGATGATTCCGAATTTATCAAGAGTAACTGTATGTCAACAACAAAATATCTATTCTGTGACTTTTCCCACATAAGGATAATGATGTATAATGTATAGTATATATGAACATCCTTCCTGAAATCCATGTCTGCACTCACCGCACTCGGGATAAATTACCAGAAAATCGAATGATTTGTAGTGTTCCATTTTCTAAGGCGTATAGCAGTGTAATCTGTACCGCTACGCTCAGCATTACATAAAGTTGTATGGTTGTCTATTATCAGGACGATATGGAGTACTTCGAAAACTGCAGTTGTTCGACAGATGATATCTAGCTAGAGAGGACATTCGCGAAGCCAGCTTAAGAGGAACGCTCATCACCAAACCGCAAGGGACTAAAACGTCACAAACTAAGTCGCTGGATAATCCATAAAATTCGGACAGGATTCTGTGTCCTTAAATCGGGTCGAATGCAAATGGCATTCGGGATGTATTGCAGTTGCCATCAGATCAACGAGTCTTGAGATTCTAGGACTCCGGTCATGGTTTGTTTAGTTATCGCAGCTGGAACGAATACGGCCATATTTCGCGACTGATGTAAATGCACACGGGTCTGCTCAGTGCTCTGTTACGATAGATGTAAAGTCCTTCAGCAGATGTCGAGGCTCTTATGTTTGGAGGACACGATTCAGAGGGTGTTCGCTGTAAAACAATTTTCAATTGTGTAAGGTGCTGAAACAAATTGAAAAGTGCTATCTATCGATTTTGAAATAATACACAGCAACTCGAAATAAAATGAAATTGGGCCTAGTCCTTGATCCTCTTAGCCTATTTCGTTGTATGTAGCCATGTAGGTACAATTTTTGAAGGACTTTTTTTCTATCTATATTGGACATATGCCATATGTATGTATGTATATATGCATTTATATTTTATTTACTTAATTCAATATTATTATTTTTTTGAAAATAATTAATTATACAATAAATTACTAGCTAAGTAATCATAATTACTTAATGTACAATGTACATACATGTTTATGTACATTGTATACCTACGTACATATATAGATATGATTTATGCATTGATTATAAAAATATCGATATATTAGGTACATTATATAATATATATTATGATATTTTTTCGTTAACCACTGAACAGATTTACAAAAATTGACAATAGATCCGTAATTAGTGTGAACCACATAATTTTAGATTAATGTACATTAACTCATTCTTTTACTCCAGAAAATTCATTCGCCATATTGGGTCCGCCATTTTGAATTTCCAAATTTGAATATAGATCATATGAGCTAATAGATTCGAAATTAATGCCCTCAAAATTGCTTTAGTACTATGACCTACTGAAACTTATTTTAAATTCTGTGAATTTTGAAACATTACGGTCGTCATATTAAATCCGATATTTTGAATTTTATAATCCAAAAATAGTATTCGCATTAAACATCTGCGAAAACCCCGGGCCCCAGACAAAAATTTTCATGGCAATCCGTTGAAGTTTTAATTTGCTGGTCGCCATCTTAGATCTATCATCCGTTATTTTAAATCCCTATGTTTTAAGTGATTAGAAATTAGCCTATATGTTGTATTAACTTCAGCAAAAACATGATGAGAGAACAAACAAACAAACTGACAACCGAACTTTCGATTTTATAAATATATAGATATATATATAGATATAGGATATATAGATGAAAGATAAAGATTTATGCATACCTCATAAATAAAATTTCATTTAAGTAAAACCGTTATTCTCGCTCTACTAAGAAAATATACTAATTAAACTGTTTATGCTCTGCTAAAAAGCAGCAAACATAATCTCATCGCAAAACAATTATATTCCGAAAAAGGAGTATACTAAAAATTATACAAAATAAACATCCGACATGCTTTCTGGTTGATTATCCATTCAGAATAAAAAGTACCGTTCCGCAGCTCGAGATCCTTTTTCAAATAACCCTCTGGGCCGAGTACAGAAGATCGCAAAAAGAGCTCTTTTCATTAATTTCCGGGTTGACAGATTTCATCCCATTCAGGTCGTTGTCCTTCGAGATTCAGGATGATTTTTCACTAGCTAGTAAAGAAAAAAATGTATATTATATAATTTGTAGTATAAGAGAGAGAGAAGAAATAAAAAATGGACCACTAAAGGGGGTTTCATTAAAGACATAATTGTCGGGAAAATTTCCCAACGACAGTTTTGCAAAGCGACTCGAAAATCTCGTTATATAGTACCTGAGTTGATTAAGAGTCGATAAAAGTCGCCCAAGACTCGCCATGAAAAATGATAGAGCGATGTCAATGCTTCCGCCAGATGTCGTTTATCATTATGCTCCGGCAATTAGCCTTTTGACGTGGATCACCTGGGGGCGGCGTCCAGGCGGCAGAGATGGCGCTGATACCACTAGCCGGTTGTTGGTGGTGCACCAGTTCGCGGGTTCCGACTCCCGGTGAATAGATAATTATTCCCATGGGACAATAGTGAGAATCACTCGCCATTGTTGTCGGACTCTAAGAAAGCTCGTCGTCTGTGCTACACCACGCCAACGGATATCAAAGGGTTTAACAGCGTTGTTCAACTTCCTTCCACTGTAATGAGTGATTTTTTTTGTTTTCATATTTTTTCTCGCAATCCACAGAACCGAGATTCACGACTGCAATAAAACTGCCACCGCACCTGGTTGAATGAATGCATCGGGATGAATCGGCCGTGGAGATTACACGATTTTCTGAGTACCCATACGCGATGAGGCAAAAAAAATTAATACTTTTTTCGCGAAATCTCTGATGTTTATTTTAAACTGGTTTTAGGACGTTCTTGTAATGAACCCAGATTATTCCTGTCTTAATTGAGGAGTGCAATAAAATTGCCAGCTTTAGGTATTGGATATCGAACTACGTAATTGTCAGCTTTGATTCCGTGGGACAGGTTTGTGATCTCTGGAGGAGCTGACAAATTAGAGGGCTGAAAATATGCATAACAAATTTACCAGGTTTTATTGCAAAATATCTTAACGGTTTTTTATACCATTACCTCAACATCACATGCTGCAGGTGCACCTCATTAAATCTTGCTTAAAATACAAATATTTACGCAATTTATTGCCCATTTTGATGAGCTCGGCGTCATAATTGTGTTTGACATCAGACGAATTGTTTACACAGGATTTTTATTAACAATGTTGTATCAAAGAGAACGATAAGAAAATCAACAATTTTATACACTTGCAGTTGCAAGGCCCAGAAGAATTGGTTATAAAAATATGAAGGGCTTTGTTGTTAGATAAAGGGGAACTTGTTTTCTGGTTGCTCTTCTGTATGTTGGGTAGTGATGGAAATATAATTTTCATTAATGGGGCCAATATTGGTCCAATGCTAACCTAATCCCGCCAAAAAATATATTTCTAGTAATTTCTAGTGGTCAGGGCATTTCCTATGCTATGAATTATCCGGTGTTATGGCTATAGGAGTGTACAGAGAATCTATTAATTTATTTTAATAATAAAACTTTTTTTTTACCTCGTATTGGTCTCGAACCCGAGCCTCCTTGCATGCGAATCGGCTTCGTATGCACTGCTCCATCTATCTTTCTAGAACGTGACAAGCTTATACATAATATATTTATTCTATCACTGAACCTCATTTTGTCAAGAATGCGCAGAATGTCCTACAGTATTCCTTATGCCCAATTTCACATTTGAAACTTAAGTTTTCGCTTAGTTAAGCGAGCATAGGAAGCTTAAACTAAAGTTTAAATCTGCCGGATTTCACAGTTGATATTTGATTAAACCTGGTTTAAATTATAAGAATTAATTTTGTAGTCTGCTGTATACGATGAACTATTTGGCAAAAATGTTATTCTGCTGTTGTTAAGTGATTTTATTTGTTTATGATCTATATTTTAATTGATTTTAATAAAAATTAAACCATTTAATTACCAAGCACATTAAATACAATTCAAAATCAAGAATTAATTTCAATTACATATGACGTTTGTTTAACAATAAATTTTTATGATACTTAAGTTAAGCCACGAAATTTCGCCGCTTAAATTAAAGCAAAGTTTAAGACTAAAATTGTCACTTTGAAATCAAAGCAGACTTTAAGCAGTATTTTAAACCTATTTTTGAGCTTAAGCTTGCACTGTGAAATTGGGCATTACAGTGTTACCACCTGCGTACTACATTCGGTAAGATTGTAACTCAGAATCAACCAACAAATGCAGAATAAAATGATGACCGCTCGACCTTTTCTTTTTATAATATAGAAACTGTCAAAGTAAAATGCAAACAGTTTTTATTGAACTTTCTTTTTATGATAGCGAATTTTTGACGTTTCGTACATAAATTTTTTTTTTTATTTATAGACAAAAAAAAAAAATAATCGACTATAATGTATTGGTTTAATATTAAATATTTTATTCAATCAGGCCATGATGGCCCTATATTGAATCTCAAGGCTTGGCAAAACTAATCAGGGATCATATCGATAGTTCGCGATTGTGGGTACTTTCCATGGAGAAGTAAACTATCGCGATACTATCACCCCCGTCGCGGTCACTTTCATCAAACTTCCTTTTTCAGATACCTACAATGAAATGCATTTATTGATTTGTGATTTTTGTCTATTAATCTTGCACATTTTTTACTTCATTAATGCTAACCGTTCAAGAAGCTGGGTCACGAAATTGGCATTGCAAAGGCCTTTTTCTTTTTGAGATATGATTCTGTGAAATTCGTTCGTAAAATCAAACTTCAGAATGTTCGAGTTGCCGAACACATAAATATTTAATATTTATATAATAAAAGTATGTCGTCTCTACAGCACAATTAAAATAAATAATAAAATAAACCGGAGATCATTCGCCCGCCTCATAAGCTTGAAACGAAGCGTCTTCGCACGACACGGGACACCCTTCTGAAAATTGCATCTAAAAATTCACACTTGTAGTCTAGATCGATCGGTCGTCGCCCGTGGTGAGATCGGTGGAAAGGGGAAGAGGTCCGTTTCACTTACAATAGGAAACACAAATTAGATATTCATAGTAACTTGTTTATGGACTTTATAAAGCTGTTTGTCAATATTTATTTCCCCACTTTTGAACCAAAAATGAATCTCGGATTTACTATTGAAATTTCGAATATTTAAAATTCAAAATAAATTTTCACTTTCCTTTTGTTTCATGTTTTCCTGTTAGCAAATTCATGGAAGTCCTTTTAATACTTGAGCTTAAAAAGCATCAAATACGAGAGAGTTTAAACACATGTCAATAAAATATCCCAAATTTTATATCAATTTTCACAGCTTGCATCCCAGTTTTTTACTTACCTACATGTTGACAGAAAGGGATAATCAAGATTGAAACGGTTCTGCAAAATTAGTTTACGTGATATTTTAAAAACTTTTTAAAACTTGTGGAAACTCTTTCTAGACTGTGTATAAAAGCGACTATCGTCTGAAAGTACATTGCACTCGTATCCTTGTTGCAGACGCAGTTTTGAGTTCACTTCCCGAGGATGAAGAATTTTAAAAAAATTGTGCAAAAGTTACGAGGACGGTGAAAAAATCAGAAATAATCATTCAAACAGTTTTTCAGATCATAAAAGGGTAAACAAAAACTTTAACTGTGTAAGCACTGACCTTCTGTTGAACACTTGCACTATAGCCACATGCTAACACGATATCCTTCGGCTTCATTCATCGTCCTTTTTAGTGATAGGAGAAGTTGTGTTGTTCCAGTTACGAACATTCTCCGATAAGTGGATGACAAAAGGAATATCATGAACCATTATGATCCTTTGCGAAGGTGACTCTGAACGAAAACTTAGATTGGGGGTGTGTAGTTTACTGTAAATTAGGGTGGAGCTTGGATGCTTTGTCGTGCTAGTTTTTGGGTCGACGGAGCGGCAGATTGAGGTCGCATCAGGAAATATTCTTCTTTTATTAAAACAATACGAAGAGGATTTGATTTTGTGCTTTCGTCAAGGATTTCCTGTGTCCTGGACTTAAATGCAGGCGTAGTGGCCGCTTTAATAGCTCTTCGAATGAATGCAACCAAACGTTAAATGCAATTCACCATAATGAGGGGGCTGCACTCAGAATGGCTTCTCCTGCCGTTGTTTTGTAAGGACATAATTATACTCCTCCTGCAGTGCTCTGCACACATCTTTTATGTGGCGGCAGAATTTGTTTTGTTCTCAGCCCATGGGCTCTACTGAGATAAGTTCCTGCGACTGACTTCAATAACCACCTCCTTTTTTGTTCTTCAAAGTGGAACTATAATGAATTCACTTTCTTCGTTGTTTATAAAACATCTGGAAACGAAAGGACTATTTATGAAAAGTTTTCTCAAAATATCTTTATATCTATATAGTTTTGGTAGATGTTGATTGTAAATACAATTTCGAAATTTTAATATTCAAAATAGTGGACTGAAGGCAACCTTAATTTTTCAAAATTCAAAAAAAATAAGTATATTTTACTACTTAAGCATTTCTAGGCCATTGATTTCGAACCTATCGCCTATAAATTTATTCGGATTTGTAATTTCAAAATGGCAGATCTAATATTGCGGCAGAATTTTTTCAAAATTTTATAAATTCGGGAGAAAGTTTGGTAGGTACTAAGGACATTTTGAAATCCCTGATTTCTTATCTACTGTTAAAATTGTGAAGAAAATGGTGGACCCAATATGGTGAACGATTTTTCCGTGATGTGAGAAAAAATTGGTATAAACTAATGTAAAGTAAATTGGGTACTAATTTCGAATCTTCTACAAAGCTATAAAGAATTGTTAATTCGGATCGAGTACGGAAGTGAAATTTAGTAGATATTAATGGTATTTTGGCCTTTAGGCCACTGATTTAAAAAATACTATTAAACTTCGGATATTCAGACAGAATACGGTAACCTTGTATCCTTTGAATTCAAGAAATTTTACTGAAATTAGTTACAGAATTTTAAAAATCAGTTCTGTGGTTCACGAAAAAAATTACCTTTTATCAGAGTTTTTAATATAGAGATATAGATGTTCTTTCGATTAATACATCGATCATATTAAGATATAGGTATCTACATATTACGTACCTACATTTTACTATGATTTTCAACGCTCCTGGTGAAACCGAGAAACCCTGAGCTAGCACTTAAATAAATTCGAGTTATTTACTAAATTATTATAGAACTTTATTTATTTTACTATCAATTTTAGCTACTTTCCTTGTCTTAGAACGAAGCCTTTGGAAGTATTCTAAATTCCTTTCAATATCCTCGATCACTTGTGAAAATCAGTCTAGCGAAGCTTCCAGTTTCTCTCCTTTCTTTTTAAAATCACAATCTCCGAACGTGCAGGCAACTTCGAAGGTGTTTTGTACATCTTCGATTGATGGCAAATCTATCGAGAAAATCAAATAAAAGTTCGCCTTTTTTCGATATGAGAAGAATCAATCGTCCCAGCCCTCGTACATACAAGAATCGGTGGAGCTGGCTTTTCCACAAAATAGTGGAATATTTTGAGCGAGCGGCAGCATCCCCTGAAGTCTCTATCGTTTTTCTAAGGGATGTTGTTAACGACTTGCTTCTTTTGCTGCCCTGCACAAATCGCTTCAACTTCAAATTCGAATTTAAAAAAAAGAAGTCCAGAAGAGAAATACAGAAAACGGAGCAGGAGGAAGGATTACTGCTGTTAAATGGAATATTGTTGCTGATTTATCAAAATTAAATCTGTTGGAAGTTTTCAGGAAATGTTTGGCTTGGGGGCGGATGTAGACCTTCTCGGATAGGGATGCCATTTCTACTGGGTGTACAAAACTGTTTTCAAATGGAGTGATGTCCTGTACTCTTCCTATACATACAATTCGTACACCGAATGAATTGATGTCGTCAAGAAACTGTAGAGTGATTGTGCACTGCTGACGGCTGGTGAAGGATGAGCCAAGGAACCTCCAGGATATATTTTTCCAGATTTTTCTGAACAAAATTGTTTTCTTTTCGAACTTTTCAACATTTTCATTCTGATATGCCGGGAGGAAGAAAACTCTCCAGCTTTCGTCCATCCTTTTCAGTTCATCATTGTTCGGGTTGTGGTACCATTTCCAAACCCAGTTGGGCTTTTATTCAGTCCATTCTCGTACGAATGAGCTAAAGATTAAAAGAATTCCAATCCGTTCACTTTACTTTTAGAGCAAACTTTTTCAAAATTAAAAAGTTTCTATTATCTGGATGAATTTCCTACAATCATATGGATATATAGATATCCTTACAGATATTGGCTACTGCAGTGAATAGATCCAACGAATGGCTTCCTATTTGTCAGTGCCAGCGGATTAAGCAAGCATACTGAAAATCTTACATTATATTTTTTTTCTTTCATCCAGATTTGCTTTATAATAAAAAGAGATTTGAAAAAGTTGCAGATGCTCAAAATTAATTTTATATGTTTGAGATGTTCAAGTTTATTTTTCTTCAATGGAACATTAGTTATTGGTTTTGCTTTTAAGTTTTGCTTGATTTTCTTTTTTTTTTTGGGTGTGTTTAATTGTGCTTACTCGGAACTCTTTTGTAAACACATTGTTTCATGGAAGCACGTGCATTGTCAGTTCATTGCAGAAAATGAATAAGAAACAAAATACAAAAAAAAGGAGAAAATGTCTCCAAATGTATCGAAAAAGTTTCACGCCTGAATTTAAAGACAAACTCAAAAACTCCGTAACAATCAAAATGTCATGAATCCCCAGGTAAACAAAAATATCTGTGATAGCCCAAATGACTTTTTTGTTCATATGATAGTGATCGTCTACGCCCCGAATTCGTATCTAAAACGAAAACGAAAGAAATGAAGAAACTGGAGAACTCATTTCCTGTCCAGTCACACGAATGGTCATCCACGAAAAGAGACGAAAATAAAACAACAGAAACCAAATTTTTGAAAGGAATAAAAAACATCTAGTGTAGACCATTCTAACCGCGATTCCACAGTTTCTAGATCAATTTTTCTCGCGCACGTTGTCCACTTAAACGTAATCACTCTCGTGGTTTCCCCGCTGTTCACTTTGATTTATGTGGGACGTAATCTAAATTTCGAGGTCAGTGACTGGACAGTCATTAGCAGCGCGGCTCCGCGATAGTCACCACCACCGATCGGTCCAGCTAGATCACCGACGATCGCACAGGTGGCTCACATTTTGTACCCTGGCGACGTTGCTCTGCAACGCTCCGCTGTAATTGGATTCGATCGGGAAAAATCATGGGAAGACTCTGCAAAACTATGGCATTTGATTCACCTGCAGAATGCCACAGAAATTCTATAAAAGCAGCCGGCACGAAGATTTTGCAAATATTTTCCACAGATTAATGCACATTTTATAACAAGTGGCAGTTTAATAACTACACTTTGTGGACATAACTAACATTGATTCCATATTGTTTTTAATTCTATTGCATGTTTCAGAAGATGACACTAACAATCTAACAAACGTTCGCGAATGTTCCCACTGAAAACAGATTGTTTTGGAACATTCGCACTGCTATTTTGTTCTAACTTTTTCATAATCTATTACATTTTATACCATGCTTTTTTTATAAGTGCTTCACAATTTATGAAAAACGTCAATTTCTCATGACCTTTTTCCATGAATTGATTAATTTTGAAATAAAATTCAAAATCGATATTTGCCTACTAAAAACTTTGAATGTTCCTTGAAGTATGCAATTATTTTGCAAAAATTGCTGATAAAATTACCGCATTAATTTCCTTGTAATTGCATAAATTTGTCTTCAAGTTGTTGTTTAGGAAATATAATGAATGCTAACCATATTCTGTTCTTAGTTTAAATAAGGTAACTGGAAACAATTTGATGCAAATTTTGCAAGATATAAACACGGTGCAAAACTGTATTAAAATAATGTCGCCATAATTTCGCTCGGATAGTGGAAAGTTGATCTATTAAAAACATGGCGGCAACTGATTAGTCTCGCGATACAGATTCTCTATTATCAAATTAAATCTGAGATTTATTCTACTTGAATGTTTTAGAGTTAATTTTGAATATTGTTTGGCGTTTTTCTGACATTTAAAATAACAATGAACGTGTTACGAACACTTCAAAAACAAATATGAAAAAATGTGTACCTATTAAAAAATCATTCTATAAAAAAAAACAAACTCGATCTTTAGGAATCAAAAACAATTTAAAATGTTTATTGCGTCAACACAAACAAAGCTACTTAAAAATTCCGTTTTTTCTACCTCAGTTAAAATAATCCTCCCCCGTAAAATTGAAAACCATACCTCTTCGTCCTGGTTCATTTCATTTCTGAACACAACAAACACTTCAGGGCACAAAGTTTACATCTGGCTCAAACTTTTTGAAAGGAGTGCAAAATTGTTTTGGATGAGTTGTGAGGGCATGCGCTCTCATCCCCCTTCAGGTTTCCCTATATTGGCCTATTCGGTCACAATGGACCTCATTTAGCCTGCCGCACTTGAGTGTGCTATTTCCGCACTTGAAGCTGAAGTGCGAGATTGCGATCGATTGTTTTGGCCTGGGGGGAGTGCTCCTGGACCATTAACCCAGGCCCAGGTTTGGTTGAAGGAAGAGGCAATTTAAAAGCCAAACACGCGCTCTGTAAGTAGCTCACAAGGAGGCAACTTTTGCTTGTTTGTTTTAATTTCGCGTGTTTTCATTATCGCATCCTTAAACTACTCTAGCTCACCTCGTCGGATCCCTGCCAAGGCCCCCCACCCGCCCAATGTAATTCTGCACACACAAACTCATACACAAACGTACACAATAAAGGTGGTGTGAGAATCTTTAAACTATCCCCAAAGGATTCATTGAAATACAGCCGTACTACCGATGGCAACTCAAACAATAGCGGCAATTAGCAGGGAAACAGTGCAGAAAGTTAAAGACTTAGAAGTAAAGGGTTGAATTACTGAAACGGGGCAATTTAAAGAAGTGTGGGTGGCGGCGTTCAGAATAATCGAGAGGGTCCCGACTCAATATGAGTAACAAATGCAGTTCACAAAAAAATGAACATGTAAATCAAAAATTATATTCGAACTCCCAAAATTCACACTCGGAGGCGTCCAAAATTTATATTGAAATTCGCCAGGACCTTTTCCCTTGTTGGGGGTGAACATTTACGGGGAACGCTTGTTTAGCAAAAGAATAAATGAAGTTAACCTTTCGAGGATGCTATGAACCTGCTGCTGAGCACCAGTCTAGCTGAGCACCAGTCAATTATCCCATTAATACTGAAACCCAGCAGGATACCATTTTCTCATGCTATATGCATATATACTATATAGTTTACCCAACGAAAATGGTGTAGCAAAATTTGCTAAGGCGAAAAATTCCATTATGGTACTCACCCGCTGCCGCAACCAAACTGCATTAATTAATTTTCGAGAGATGAAAGTTGCAAAAATCGAGCTCTTCAGCAAGGATTTGGAAGATTTTCGGTACATTCCCTTGGCGTATTTACTTAATTTCTGATGCAATTTGCATTTAGGATTATGAAAATGCAAAAATGCGCTAAAATTTACCTATTTGCGGATAGCCGGAATATATTTACTTTTGTTCGGGGTGGGGATTTCCAACGGTCCTTATTCCTCCATAGCAGGGTGGCTGTCAAATTTTTACTGTAGTGCAGAAAAATAGCATTACTGAACTGAAAAATTGCAAACAAAATGCGCATTATGGAAAAAGTAAAAAATTTTAATACTGCGGTTTTAATTCCAATGTTACTTAGTTAGAAAAATATTTTACATATTATATTAAACTAACAAAAAATTCAAACCAATATGGATGGATTTTAACTATTCTAATTTTTGTTTAAAGAAGAAATTATTCGTAATTACGTAAGAACTTGTAATATACCGAGTTAATTGTTCATTTAGAAAATCCATACATTGGTTTTAATCAAAATTAGTGCGGACAATATAATAATTATATAATACCCTAGATCTACAACGCCACAGTTTTAACAAAGATGCAAAATTTGTTAAGAAAATGTTTAAAAAACATGTAAAGCATATATACAGTATACATGTAAGGCGTAAGCATGTAAAAATAAAGGATTTTGGTTTTTCTAAAATTTCAGGATTATGTGAAAAGTTCCGCGTAAAAAAGAAATCACAATATGCATTTATAACAATATAAATAATATAATAATATAAATAATACCTAGAATTATACAAATAATATAAATCGTTTATGGCCAATTATTTCTAATATTATTTCTAAAATACTTCTAAGATTTCAAGATCGTTTTAAAAAAGTCCCGTGCAAAAAATTAATTCTAAAAGATATGTATTTATAACAATGTTTAACGACAAAAAGCTAAAATGTAAATAGTAAACAAAATCAATTCCTTTTATAAAAATAATTCAGGCTTATATGGCAACACTAAGAAGGAGTTGCCCGATTTGATCATCTTTGACCTCGACCTTCCCATTTTAACGAAGTATTACTGTACCAAATTATATTCAATTTCCCACCTACAAGCGTTCTCGAGTTATCGTCTGGACAGAGAACAGACAGACGGACAATGGACATCCATAGAACAATTTGGTTTATTTTCATAATTATAAATATACAGCTCTTTTTTTCTGTCGCGATTGTTTCTTGGCGTTGCAAACATTCGCTCAAAACTAGATACCTACTTAATATACATACCTATCGTAAATCTAGGGTACAATAATTAAAGTTGTTTAAGTAGTAGGTATATATTATATTTATTGCTTTGAAACCTCTAAATTAATTTTCCAAAATAATTTCAACCTTACAAATGCTATTTAGAGCAATAACTTCAAATTAAAACAAATTGTGAATTAGCACCACCACAACAAAGAATCTTTTTCGTTTACTCATTTAATTTAAGTTTTTATTGTACTTGCTTTTTTATTTAGTCCCTTCTACTTTAAAAAAAAAAGAAAAAAAATAAGGAAATCTAAAGGTGTTGACAGTATCCAATTCAGATGCTGAACAATTGTTCTATCATCTTGCGGACGAAATCTGTTTTACGTCATATTGTCCTCATAGCACAAATTGCCACCACCATTTGTCATATCCTTGTAGTACAGAAGGCTCCTTTCAAGGTTCGTTAAGTTTTTGCAATTAAAATGTCATGTCATCGTTAAAGGAATTGTTTTGCCATCTTACCATTTATTTGTTTTCATTTTTCTCTGCGGATTGTCCTGCTTACAGTTGCGGAAATGTGTTCAAAATGAAAGTTCAGCATTCAACATCCGCAGGGTCCTTGGATTTCGAAGATAGACGGTCGGACGGCTCCTGGAGGACTTTCCCATTTTAAATGGTTTTTCGTGTTATTGTGTGCCTGTCCAAAAGGCGCTGTCGCCCTTTGAAGGAAAAAAAAACATTAAAAACTCCATTGTGAGTGACTGGGTTGCACTTCATGACAATTCCCCAAGGATCTTGTGACTGGTAACTTAGCTATCACAATTACCCAGGTCAGGGAATTCTTGAATTTGTTTCTCCTTTTTATTTGTTCTTTGCAGAAAAATAAGATAGTTCGAGATCCTTAACTTTGGGAGAACGACACAACACAAGTGTAGGAAAAAAAAAGTTCAACTCAACCCCCCCTCGCACAGGATATAACGAGTTGTCTGAACAGCCTTCGCAACTAAAATTTCATCTTAAGTACCTTTTTGGCAAAGTTTCGATGATGGCTCCACGGATTCATCCCTGCTGCTGTTCGCACCGATAAACCAACTGCGGATCCTTTCACAGCCCTGTGGGACCCCGTCGTCGCAACTGAACCATCAATAATGCAGAAATTTGTATTCGCTTTCCGTCACCTTGGAACATACTTAAGTGGATTATTATTTGAGGGAAAATGTTCAGTCCCCAGATAACAATCGATTTTCTTTCGCTTTTCTATACTGAGTGGGTGGATGGGGGTGGAATCGCAACACAATTCGATTGATGGTGTCGGAACGATGGTGAGAACCTGAATTCTCTGCGAATACTGCAAGATGGTGCGATGTTGGTACTATCTTATCTAGAAAGGACTCGTTGCTATCATTGATTGAAATTCATTCGTTTCGCTTTGACAGAGTTTTGAATTTTTCAAACGGATGATGGTGGAGCGTCGTTCGCTGAATGTACTTTGGGGAAAATTTTTCCTCGTTGCGATGTCGTCGATAAGAAATGAAAAGAGTTCTGGATGTGATTTGAAGCGGCAGTCCTGAAATTCTAAGAATTCCTCGAAAGAGCCATAAATATACGCTCATCGAAACACGGCAATCATGAATATTGTTGTACCTTCGAAAGTATATTTTTTTGCCAATATCTGTGGTGCAAATAAATTGACATAAGATTGGTTCATTATTCTCGTCTAACTATGTCCTCGTTGCCTGCATACTTAATCATGGCGGTTCCTGTATGGAAATCACTTCTTGGAATCATCTACGGAATAAGTTAATTTTTTGTGTGATGTAATTTAGATTTTACTTGACATTTTTCGTTATTTAAATAATTGTTTTGTATGAACGCTATTTGCAAGGATCTGGATTTTCTATGAATTATATATAAATAATATTTACATAAAAACTAATCAAATTTATGGGAGAAGCTAAACATAAATTAATTGGTCCTTTTTTGTTATATGAAAAGGAGATAATATTTGTATTTAATACTTATGGGCACTGGACTGACGACAGCACTTAATCGAGTTAATGACGTCAGGTAATTTTGACAGGTTTGTCGTCTATCTCCGAACTGAATTAGTTATTGACTATCTATGATTCTCATTTGGTGTAAAGTGAACATAAAATGGATACGCGGTCAGTTTACTTTCTTGTCAGCAAACAAACAAAAATAAAATGTGTTTATACTTACGTTATTTTGCATTAAATTTAATGTAAGGAAGTACTTCATACAATAATACGAAAAAAACCAAATTAAGTCCAATTCATATAAGAAACTTACATGGGCCACGTCATTTTGACGTCATCAACTCTATTTAGTGCTGTAATAACTGTTTATTTATTGGTTCTTATTTTTATCAAAAACTTTATTAGCGTCACCTAAAAAAAAAACTCATGTTACAAATAGACTTGAAATTATCCACATTGATTTTTTCTAAGCTATTTAACGACATCTCCTAGCAAGACATCCACGAAAAACCAGAAATACATGAAATACGAAGTAAAAACAATCGAAATATATTTGTTTTTTTCGTATTGTTGGTAAAATACTGTTCGAATTCATTTAGTAAAGCTTTCTACAAAATCAATTCAACAGCAAATGGGAGTGAATTTCAAGGAATCACCAATCATCGCATTAGACAACTTCCCTAATGGATAGAAATTCGAAATGATTTCCAATTTCTGAAGCACTTTGGGATCATTAAAAGTCTACCCCTGGGGCTCAAATCCCAACAGTTGCTAAATTACGAACGGAAAATGATGAGGGGTAGGCGGTTACTGGTCATGGTGGGAGGCAATTTTATCAGTGTCACATGATGTCAAAATGGACAGTTGCTATTCGCATATAATGGTTGTGTGCTTTCGCAATGGTCAAGGATGTTCTTTTTAATTAGTCATCGAATTGAACATTTCGAACTTTTGGCAAAATTCCTTCGGTTACCCCTTTTCCCCCACTCAATAGCCTTTATGACAACGACCTCCTCGTTTAGTACGACGACAGACAGTGAGTGTCGTGGAAGAGCCCTGGAAGCGTGGATGGGATATATCGGAGTACATTAGTTAAGTGAATTGGGGAACCCTCCCGAGTTGTACTGATGACGTTGTCTTTTTTGTTTTGTTTTGAAGGTTAGGACTGCTCCCCAGCACAACTCATGACAGCGTTCATTAAACTTTCAAACAATTGATTCTTATGGCAGAAACTGTGTCCATGAATAAATTAGAAATTAACGTTAAAATTCCGAATTAGGGATTGGGGAAGAAGTTTTTGGACAGAACACTCTAGGACCCAGGTACGAACCTTTTTCGCTCCCATATTTTTTGATTGAATTCCGTCAGTGGATGACTTCCCAAAATTCAAACGACTACAAAAATTTGTTTTCCTTATTTCTAATGTCCATAGAATTGAGTGGCGTAACCCAATAATTGGCAAATAGTAACGAGGACTTCATTAAATAAATCAAAATAATTTCCATCATGAAAACCATTTTTGTCTTCACTTTGGTATATTTTAAGGTATTTGGTGATATACCTGGTACCAGGCAACGCTATCATCTTCCTGTAAAACACCTTGTCTAATTAAATTTAATATACCTATTCTAGGGGCCCGGGCGGTGGTAATGCTGTATGCGGTGTTACCATTCTAATTAAAATTCCCGGGGTCAGCAGCATTTTATGAAAAGCACAACTTTAATGGTAAGAAAGACTAAGGATTATTGCCTTAGTCTCACATCCTGACTCACCCACATCCAGACATTGCCACTGCTTCAATCTGCCACGAAAAGAGGATTTTATTGGGGTTTCGGGAAACGATAAAGGGTTAACAGTGTTCCTCTGTGGTGTGAGGACAGAAGTGAAGCAACGTTATTGCCAACCGGCAGAGTGAGGTTGGACTTTGTTATAAAATAAATTGATATTCAATTGACCCCGCCATCGAGTAGAAGAGTTTCCGATGGCTGAGGGTGAGATGCTGCTTTTCAATTACGGGGTGAGCTTAACAATGGAGTCACGTACCACCCCGCCAGCACACAGATGTCAATTTAGTGGAAGAAAATAGTTAAGCGAGGACAATGCTGTTTTCCCGGTCGGTTATCGTTCTCGGTTCGAGCCTGAAGTACCTACACAGAATTTTCACTTCTCATTCCCTGCGGAGGAAGTCCTTCCGCAGCGGCTATCCAATTCCCGTGTCATGTGCCTCCCCTTCAAACCCCCTCTCGCCGCACATATTTCTGTGGCTTTTAGATTTGCCTAAGTAAATTATAACGAGGCTGCCTTCTTGTGGGAGTATGTGATTTGAATTTTCAATTGATTCCAGTTTTAACAAGGTTATGCGATTTCAAAATGGAAAGCAGAGCGCTACTTGTGAGCCCCCTTTTCACCCTAGACGCTACAAGTCAATTAAGATATCAAGGTACAACTAGCAGAAGGATTGTAATTGAGACAATTATCAATGGGTGGAAGTGCCTCGATCATATGAATATTTTCACAGTCGATCTTGCGGGGATAATTCTCCAGTTTAGTCCAGCTTCTCAGGTCAGTGTTGATTTAACAGGAATCGATTTTGCAATAATTCCTGTATAGATAAGGAACTAAGAGGATGGAAGTTATGTGAGTACAGACGAATGAACCGGAAGTGCAAGGTAAAAGATCAACAAGAGAGAGTAATGAACAGATTAATAATGAACACCAATTTTTTTCCGATGAAGAAACTTCAAGAGTTATGAATTTTTACATGAAAAAATACGAATCTGTAGCATTTTGTTTTTATTTAATAATTTTGATATTAACTCATTGCAGTCTGATTTAAAAATAACCGCCATTTTAAGAAGATTTATTTTAAGAACTGGCAGACGCAGTCACCCGATTTCACCCGGTATATCGTAACTACTTATAAATTAGTAATATCTAAAATTGTCGGATTAGCCATCATGAGCTTTCAAATTTAGATACCTACATATTTGATTCGTAATTATTGACCTCAATATATTATATTTTATAGTAATTTTAATTATGATACAATCCCTTAAATTATGAGAAATTCTAGTCGCTATGTTGGATTCGCCATCTTGAATTTACGATTTCTTATAACAGAATTTTGATAAGAATCCCTTGATTTTTAAAAGTTATTGGGATTTATAATTCCTCCATCTTGAATTTATAAATTTTGACAACATTCGAATACCTGATTGAAAATATTGGAAGAAAAAGTAGCCTATATGCCAAGTTGGAATATACGTATTGGAGGTTACCTTTGGAAAAAAATTAAAAATATCGAATCACGGGTGTAGGTATCGTTGAGTAACAAAGATCCAAACATCCAAACTTTTACGTTTATAATATTAGGTAGTATAGTACATAATATGATTGTATAGTTGCTTTGTTATATATGCTTTGCTGTAAATTTGACGGATGTTTATACCTACATTTCTCAGTTTTCAATGACGCCTTTTCGATTTAATTACGATAATGATGCGAACTAAATGAGATGTAGAAAGAACATTCACTTATCATCAGGATACTTTGACTCTTCAACATCCGGGCAATCCTTGCCTCTTCCATCTACAGCTCACCGTTGTCTGTCACTGTGTATCAGCACAATTATTTAGTTATGATCCCCTCCATTTTAAAATACGTAGAAGACCTTGTTCATATCCTTGTTGCCTTCCTGTTATAACGACACTCCTCTGAAACAATGTTGAACGTGCAAGTTTTTTATACTATTTCTTTTCCAAAATAAAGCAAACTTATTTTTAGCTCTCGTCCATAAGGAATTGGTAATAAAAAAAACTGTTAAAAAACACTATTACACAATGTGTAGACAATCAGCGCAAGGATATATTTTACAGTAAGCTAAAAGTGCTTAACATGAATCCTTCGTACCTTTCGGTTCAGATTTGTGGTCTTTGAGCGGATGCTATCTTCAGAAAAAAATATGCAAAACTAAAACCGAATTGTGAATGCAGAATGCACAGAGAATTTTTTCCCATCATCCCTCACTTATGAATATTTTAATTTAACTTTTAAAAGAAATTAAACAAAAATAAAACATTTTAAAACATAAATCGTTTTTATATGAAAAACATATTTTTTAAGAACATAAAACCACTTTTGTAATTAAAGTAAAATGACTTCAATTTTGATTGGCTGCAGCCAATTTTCAATGATTTAATGATATTGAAAACGTTCGAATTCCAAAATTACATTTTGCGGATGATGATTTCGTGGGGATGGTTGTACATTTAAGATTAATCACAATTAAATTGCGATGACGAATGTGAAATCTCTTCACATCGAAAACGTGATTGTATAGTCAGGACTTTGTAAACACAATCAACATAAGTAGCTCAATAATGCGGACGATATAAAGAGTTCGAAGAGATCTTCTTACTGTAGAGAGAATAAAGTGAATTTGTGATTTTTTAATATATTTTTTGTTTTGTTTATTTTTTTTTTTCCATTCGATGAAGACTTAATGAGATCCTCCATCCTCTGAATAAGCGAAACATGTTGTCCTGCAGTCTGGGTTCACTGAACACCTCTGCTCCCGAGTCCCGGTATCATTCGTGCATTGGTTTACCGGGAATGTAACCGAAAATTCGCTTACGAATCCTGTCGAATGCATAATTGAGTGCATTCGTGCTTCTGCTCGCGTCAGCGAGCGATTTAAAAGGAGCTGAATGGGAATATTTGAGTCCATGGACCTGCATTCCAATGAGAATTGTTCAGTCCATGAAATTCCTAGCCTGCAGTAAAAATCGGAGCAACTTTTCATTCAAACCTCACACCCCCGCCATTGTATTCCCTGTATACACTCTGTCGCCCCCATCATCCAACCTAGTATTGAAATTATCCACCATCCGCTCCTGAAAATGCACAGCCCCAGCCCACAATTAAATGAACACGTCTGGGATTTTCCTGCGTGTTATAACTTTTGTGTTCAATTAGGGGTTAATAATTTTTAATAATCAAACTCAGACAACTGGGGCTAATTACGGCCCTTCGTGATGTGTGCAAATATGAGTCTTTCGTTGAAATTTCCATGGTTGTATTGTGTCTGATCTTTCATGCAAGCCGCTCTCCTGCAGGAACTGACCCAAGTCCTCGAGGCCCTTTCCATCAACGGATTTAATATCCGCAACATCAACGCCAACCCAGCCAGTGTCAATCTTTCAGGTTGAAATTATTCAGGGTAGAAACAGTGTTCTGGATGTCCTGGAATTTATGGAAATTTTAAATCCATAACTTCGGTTTACATTTATTGAGTATTTATATTTCATAATGAAATTTTAATATCACGGCATATTCAAAAAGACAAAAAGGATAAAAGGATACAGCATTTTCAGTAATTGACATCATCCGTGTGGATACAATATAATATTCATTCGTAGGTCACGGTTATGGAAAGTTGCTCATTCCATAAAATCCTGAACTGTGTCAGTTCAAATTCAGCATTGAAATACTTTTCATTCATGGTTTAAAGAAAAAAATGTTAAAAAGCGGGATGACTGGAAGGAAAAGTTTTCCATGTAATTACGTTAACTGCTTTACAGATTAGTCTCATTAGGACACCGGCGTCCTTGAGTGAATAAAAAAAAAATAAATAAAAAACATAGAACTCTGTCCATTAAATCATTTGCAGAATGTAAAAATAAGGAAAAGGTTATAGTCTGCCAAAAGGATGTACAGTATACCATGGGGAAACATCTGCCGTTTACACTTTTGTTGCTCACGAAAATGTATCCTTGTGACTTGAATGAAAAGCTGTAAATTGCTTTTTCACATATCCTCATGAGGAGCCATGACTGAAAGCACTCGACGACTTTTTCTTTCTTTCAAGAAAAAGAATGTATATGTACTTATACATGTTTGCTGTTCAAGTAGTTCCCCTCGGGAAAACTTTTCGATCTTCCAGGATTCATTTTTTTTAATCATAGTTTTCTGGAGTTTTAATAAAAAGTCGTCTCAGAAAAGAAGAAGTGAAAATATTGCTCTGCTTTTTATTTTGATGAAGTGTTTGCTGTTCATAAAAAACAAAGGTGTCAATAAACGGCGGCTAGAAGGAATGAATTGGATTTTACAGAATTTTAACCGTTTGAGTTTTCAAAATAAAGGAATTTAATTATGGCCCACGTCAGAATCTTCAAAAGCACATTAAAAAGGAAAAGCCTTAATTCGTTTTATCTTATATAATACTAATATTGTAAAATTGAAAATTTGTATGTTTGTTACTCAATTACGCGTAAGTCCTTGGTTTGATATTTTTAATTTTTTGTCTGAAGGTAATATGTATTCCAACTTAACATATAGGCGACCTTTTTTGGTTTCAAATTGGTGGATTCAAAATGGCGGTTGAAAATTAAAATTTGAGGGGATTTCCATCAAATTTTAAGTTTTCATTCGATTTGTTTTTGCAAAATGGCTTCTTCCGTAAATTGGGTAAAATTCGAAATAGAATGTGCAAATGAGACAAACAAGAATTTTTAATGTGGAATGATCCACTTGCCCAATTGGGACAAAGTGACAACACTGGTTTGAAGTGACACATGAAACTTGTTTAAAATACTTTATTGAAAACGACTTGATTTAGCTACTTTGATTTAGTTGCTATAATATGATTAAAAGCTATTTTTAAGGACTTCGTTAATTATGAGGTCACTAATTTCGAATCTTCCACCTAAAGTTGTAAATTCAAGATGGCGGATGCAGTATGGCGCCCAAATGAATGGATGCACCATGGCGCACAAATTTTTTTAAAAAACCTTCTTATGAAAATTGGCAGAGCGAATTTTGATTCCACTAATTTAGAATCTACTATAAGAAATCGTAAATTCAAGATGACGGATTCAATGTGGCGACCAGAATTACTCACATTTAAGAGATTGTATCATAATTACAATTAGTACAAAATATAATATATTGAGATCACTGAAGTTATTTTATTTTCAAAAATATGGAAATACTGAAAATCCTGATCAAATTAGTAATCCTGAAATTAATTCAAAGTGGTCCTAACTCTCGATTATATTATCCTAAAATAATCTCGGTCAAATATTCATGTCGAAGACATTCCAATGTCCAATTACACTCGAAATATCCTTGCAACATTCTACAAGTGTTAAGGAATTCTGCACTTTCTCCTAAATAGTTTTTCGACGATAATATCCTAAGATGATTGTGAAAACTAATTTTGAATCCCAGACAAATGGAGCAATTTTCTTCTAATTTAAGATTTCCATGAGAATCGAGAAAGTGCCTTCATCACAAAGTAAACGAGACTGAAGAACCAATCATCGAAGCTTAATTTATACTCGAGAGGATTGTTGTCTTATGCCCAAGAAAATCCTATTCACATAATGACTCTAAGGACACATTCTTTTTCTTAGTTTTTGGGAACTATGATAGTAACAATACGAACATTTACAACACGCACTTTTGGTGTATTATTGAAATGCTATCACAGCGGAATGAATTAATAGAGACAAGGATCATTTGATGAGTAACAAAAGTTCAAGGATAAAAACGGATATTTGGGTGGGTTTTGGGAATGAAAAGTTGCGGGAAATGTGTAGCAAGGAGTAGGAGGAGAAGCATGTAACCACAATGGCTAAGTTCCGAATGAGTTGTTGAAGTTTCTGTTCTATATCGTTGTCATTTGCTTTGCCCAATTTATCCTAATCTGACATATCCTCCAAGGATGCTAAGATGCTACTCCAAGGCGGGAATGATTATACCAAAAGACATTCTCCTTCGCTCCATGTGGACTTATTTAAGTATTAAATTTGCGAATACACACACACTCTCACTCAAACCAACCCGCACACATGTTTGAGATGTTTGTCATTCATTAACAGATCTCGGCAATATAGGAAATTATTCCTGACTGGAAGAGTCTCTTGCTGGAGTAGATCTATTGTGGGTTCCGGATTAATTTGGCGGGTAATTACCGTCGACTCAGACATACAATAATTGAAAATACACTCACTTGGTAGGGGTATATGACTCGGTATATGATTCAAAAACATAAAAAAACATACCCACGCACACATCACCTTGTGCGGGGGGATTTAAAATTGTTGTGATGATGTCAACAAGGCGAAACTGTCAACATCAGTGAAGATTCCTAGAAGCCCCAAAGGACCTTTGAGTGTACTTCGGGGATAATCATGTCAGGAACTTGGTAATCCACTCAGGAAGATGTGTAGTGTACGAAAAAAAAATAAAAATAAATAAAAAATGGGACGGGCAAAGTAATGTAAGGGTAACGTGAAAATTAGGCAAATGCTGACTGAATGTTGGGCCCCTTGTTTCAAGCTCTAGTTAGCCTTCAGTACTTGACAGAGATTCAGGTTTTTTTTTATTTTCGATAAGCTCATTTCCCTTTTGTTTTTAAAGAATGACACATTTCCCTTCAGTGCCGACAAATGTGAAGATACTTTAGAATGGGAATGAACTCAACTCTTGATGTAATTCCACTCATATTAGGACACATTTTTTAGGTTCTCTGCGGATATGAACGTATCTCCGAAACTCGATATCCGCCCCGAAGGATAACGAGAATAAACGAAATTTATTTATCCCTTAGAATTAAATTAGACCATTCTAGAAAAGGAAAGCAATAACATTACGAAATTGTTCCTAGCACCACAAAAACAAATGCTTTATAAAGAACGGTTTTTCAGGTTGTTGCTTTTGACGGTCTAATCCCAGGGAATCTCATTTATTCCGGTCTAATGTTTCTTCCGGAGTACGAAAAAAAGAGATTCGAATTAATGTGAAGTAAAATTCATCCTGAAATACAAGAAAACTATCTCATATGACTGTAAAAGAGATTCGACTACAAAAACTAATCTGATTAGGCGCAGAGTTAATTTGATATCTAGTCATATGTGGGTCATACCTAATTAACATAACTATATCTTTCAGGATGATAAGAGCCTTCGGTGGTAGTACGGTGAAAACATCAGCTCCAAAATTAATTATTTACTTAGGGCTGAGGAGCTGTGAACCCTCAAGCAAGTGTAATGTTCCGACAAAGTCACGTAGTTGCCATGAAATGACCTCAGGATATTCAGCTTAAATCTGCACTTGAATCAGGTGAATTGTTCCTGTTCAAATAGGCTTCATTTCAAGATTAAAGTCCTTCGGAGAAATTCGTATTTCATGATATCCTTTTGTAAATGATACTTTAACAGGGTTTTCAATTTGATAAAAATATTAGGTACTTCATGCGTGAATTTTGGAGCTGCAAATAAAATAAAATATTAAAAACATGCTGGGTTATCCGGTTTCACCCCCCGCCGCCGTGCCGGTGCGGTCAAAATCATAATATACCTACTGCAGTCTGTATGTATATGTTATGTATCTACCTACTATATCGATATGATCGATGTATTGTTTAAAAAATCATCGACATAATACAAACATTGATTTATGAAATTTTTTCTTCGGAACCTGCACTGAACAGATTTAAAAAATTCTGTCATTATTTTTACTTACAAATTGTGACCATGTATGTTCACACAATTGTTTGCATTGACTTCAAAATACCATCATATTACAAAATTTCCCCCGAACTTGTTGAATTTTGAAAAATTTCGTTCGCCATATTGGATCTACCATCTTGAATTTACAAATTTTGATAATAGATCCGAAATTAGTGTCAACCAAATAATTTTACACTAATTTTCATTAACTCACTCTCACTCACCGAAGAATTGATGGCCAAATTGATTCCGCCATTTTGAGTTTATAAATTTGAAACGATTGATAGGCCATAGATTCGAAATCAATGACCTCAAAATATATTTGGCTTTAAAATTTACTTAAATTCTTTGAATTTTGAATAATTATGGTCGCCATATTGAATCAGCCATTTTGTATTTTAGAATTTTGAAATTGGATTCGTAATCAGAATATCTACGGAAACCTCGAGGCACAAATTTTCATGGCAATCCGATTAAGTTTTAATATGTTGATCGTCATCTTTCGTCACCATTTTAAAATCCTATATTTTAGGTCAATTTATCTTCATTACCTTCACCTAAAAAACGAAAAAAAAACAATAGTTTAGGTGTGATGGAACAACAAATATTCAAACAAACAAACAAATGAACTTCCGATTTGATATAGATATAAGTAGACGGATATTGGATATAGGTAAATTCAATTCTTTTAAAAAAAACGTAATATTGATTTTTTTAGAAAACTTGTCTGCAAAATAATTGTGAAATTTTATCGGTTTTTTGAATGGTTTTTTTTGATAATATGTACAAATGCAGGATTAATTTAAAGCAAAACAATTTTTTATCCACCTTAATTCGATTAATGTCATGTGGCTGTTGATGACATTAATATATTTAAAATGTTGTAAAAAATGTTTGCATTTCGTTAAATTAAACTAATTACTATTTTAAAAGCAAATAGGTAGGTACAGTTTTTTTTAAATGAGTTCCAGCAGCTTTTATCTGATTGGGTAAATAAACATCATTTACAAGGATGCTGGACAAGAGAGATGAAAAAGGGTTGCACATCAAAACATGAATCAAAAGTTTTTATAAACCTACCTGAGAACCACACGAAGAAATCCTTTTGTGTCAAAAGGTGTTCCACTAAACAAATTACGAAGTGTGGTGAAAGGAAATGCAAATGAAATGAAATATTCTCCTCGGAAATGTGTGAGTTTCTGATCGCTCCATCCAGATAGTGTTTCCTGGATTTGATGTCATCTAGCGGAAATACGTTTTCCCCTCCCCTCCCCCTCAAGAAAAAAAGAAAAAAAGAAAACAATTTTTTACCCACAGCATCGAGATGAAAAGCGCTGCAGTTCGTTCGTTTGCTGCACACTGAAAGAACACGTTTACGGCAATTATGACAAAAAATCAAAAGAGTTCAGGAAAAGCGACTGCTGCTGCTGCATGCAGTCCTTAATCTAAAAATTACAGAGCACATGAAATGCCAATAGCATTTGCAATGCCCTTCAAGTGGCTGATGTGGTGGCTGTGTTCGGCGGGTGGTGGGAGCCAACCCTCAGTAGTTTTTTATGCCAGCAATTATATGTAAATTCATGGCGTTGAGGTTAATTACTAGTGAAACTATATTAAGTTTTGTCTGCACATGTAGAAGATTGGACACGGTGAAGGACGGTTGGTGGGAAGGGGGAAAACTGGGCGCACGGCATGAGAACCAGATTTTCTGAATAAACGTAATTAGCGACCACTCGAGAGGTTTGGTGTATAATTGCAATCGAGACTTTTTCTCAGCATATACGTTAGAAGTGTCTGAGAATCTGTAAACAAGTCACATCATCTAGTTTAAGCTTATGGGAAATCCCCGGACTGGGGATGAGTATCAAGTGGCACTCACTTGCGGGATTATCGAGTGAAATGGATCATGATAAGAACCGCAATTAAATGCGGTGCGTTAATAATAATCTCTTGGTTTCCCATCCATATCTATAGTGTTGGTCCGGTCCTGTCCCAACCTCATAAACCTTATCATTCGATTACATTTACGACCACCCCCAGAGGGCCCTGGGATGTGTTTAAGTGGCTTCAAATGCTGAGAAATAAATTCGGTAGTTGCTTTATGAATATTTTCCCGTATTTTGATTAGCCACATAATTAAATCAATTCAAACGTCCGAAAAACCAACCTTAAAACCAGACTGTGTCCAATTTTGTCCGGTGCAAAGGTTGTGAAGCTAAAAAACAAACTGAGATTTCCCCTCAGCTGTCATTTCATAAGTCATTTAATTGGCCATGAATCATTCCACTCCAGTTTCAGTACGCCGCCGCCGCTCTGGAGGACAAGATGAAGACTAACAATAATTATTCAAATTTCGCAAAATCTTTGCCGGGTGTGGGGGAAGACACCAAAAATGACTTTATCATGTCTGGGTCATCTGTACGTAATTGCGGACTTTAAGTGCTTTATGAGTTCTCCGAAAAAGAATTAGTCAATAATTTTAAGCTGTCAGTGGAGCAATTCCGAGAACGATTTGTTATTTTTTTTGTGTTGGGGCAAAGACAGTAATTCCAAAAGTGTTCCGAATTTGGAGAAGGCATTGTTATTGCCTGCGTGTGCCAGTTTAATTGGCTGCGTTAAATGAGCTTTCGTAAATATTCTAATGAAGCTAATTAAAAATTGACTAATAGAGCAACATTTAACTGAGTTAGGTCTCGGATTCAGCATCATTCAATTTGAATTAAAAATCAAACAAACAAATATGCAATATTAAAAATATTCAATTCTGATATTAAATTTAAGTTCAACGTTTTATTGCAATAAGTTGAGAATCTTTGAAGCATGAAAATGAGGCGCATCCGAAACTCTCTCATCCTTGTGATAATAAAAACCTGTGCAGCATGTGTGCGTGCGCAGCTTGGGGCAAAAACTTCACCCTGGACTGTCTAACTTCTTGCAGTTCCGACTCATTGACCTAGAATTTCTGCACATCACACTCCAAAGTATAACTCCAAATCCAAACTCAACATCCAACAGTCTGGAATCCTTCGTCCAGATTTTTCAAAAAAATTCGATAATTAAGAGAATTTATGGATGAACCGCCATCATGGATATATGTTTTTCAGTTCCTGCCGCAATTTTTTGCGGTTCACGCTTTCATTCGCATGTGTGCTCTCGATACGCGAATTCCTGCGTCATCAGAACCCATAAACAAGGTGCAACAACCTGTCATGTGTAATTTTGTCGTCATATTGGTACTGAATTTTTATTGCAGCTATGTAGGCTGAATGCATGCAGCAAGAAAAAAATGAAAATTTTTTGCCATGATGTCAAGGGTTGGGGACCAATCGAGGGCACGTGCAATGCACATGTAATTGGATGTGTGTGGTTTTGCAGTCCAAAGGTGTCTTTCTGGAGACCAAAAAGGGGACTCTCAGTGCTCCAACAATCCACCCCTATGTGTCACTAAAATTACTTTTCATCCAAATAGCACATCTGCCACACTCTCTGATAGTTATCCCTTTTTGCACAAACCGAACCTGTGGACCGGGGACAATTTTTCGCAATGTCTATGGCGAAATATTTTTGCGGTTGTCCGAAGAGGTGGCGGGTGTGGAAGTAACCAATGAAACCTGTTCAGGATTGGTCCACACAATACACCTAATTAATGGATATTAGTTCGGTAATTTATTAGGAAGGGGCATTATGGTCCGGACCGAGGTCCGGACAGTCCGAATCATACCCCTTACGTACATAATTCGAGTATATTGCGTTGGACGTTATCGTAAACGGAATTCTTGGGGGATGCTGCATTATGCAAATGCTGATGCTATTTTGGGGAAATTTTTGGAATTTAATGAGTAATTTATTTTTATTTTTTGAAGCAGCCAAAAGCAAACGAGACTTTAACTGAAACAAAAAAATTCACCCTCAAAGTAAATATTTATTTTGATGAAATTTCATGTTTTATACATTTCCCGCTACTTTCAATACTGTGGTAATAAGAATATTTCCCAAAAGTCCATCTTAATTAAATAGAAGATGGACTTATTTAATTAATGATGAATTTTAATTGTTTTTTTTTCAATAATTTTTTGCAATATTTTCGAAATTATATTACCGTGAAAATGGTTTCCCATACATTCAATTAAAACAGAATGCAATTTATTTCTACTCTAATAAATATATTCATTGGCAACCCCCTTTCCACCCTACTAGGATGTGAGCTTTGGCATTTGCTAACTATAAACAATGGGATTGAATTGATTTAGATAATGTTAATTTGAAATAAATTCAATAAACGGAAATAAGAACATTTTAATTAACATCACATCCATATTTTATTCCCACTTTTACGTCACCGCAAATTATTTATTTTACTTCAATATCATTAATAAATTATTAATAAGTTTGCTTCGTTAAAAACTAAAATTCAATGATTATATTATTTCCCTCTGTCGAAAAAAAAACCCAACATAATTATATTTTTATCACAATGACTTCATTTGTTAACATCAATAAATTAGCAACTATTTAATTTAAGCAAAAAACCAAAATCAACCTTCAGTTTAAGTGTTTAAATTTTTTTACATGTCATGACTTTCAATTAAAATAAATTTTCGCAAATTCCAGCCATGCACAAACACTAATTGCACACTCCAAAGAAATTCCTTGGTAATAAACTTCTGCATCGAATAACTAAAACTAAATAAACAAATTGATTCCTGGATAAAGTTAAATTACTGTATGTATATTATGAAACAGGTTCCTCATAAATATATAATGGCATAAGGGATGTAATTGCCCCCTGTAGACTACGTGGCAAAGTAAAGTCTATTCCAATATTCTTACTTACTGACAACGTAATTCTTCCAACACGTCTCATTTAAGTCAATTTTAGGGGAAGCCCCCTGGACAGAAGTGTCTGGCAACATAACACGGTGCTTGTGTTCAATATTTACATATGATCTATTTTATATATTCTCAGTGGCTTTAACCAGTCTGAAGTTTCCGAAATGAACTAAGAAAATGTTATTGGGGAAATTGTTTTAAGATGCTTGTTTATTATAAATATTCAAACTTTTAAAAACGGTTTTTTTTATTAAAAACAAAAATTGGTGTCAGTTAATTGGAAATTGTTGACCAAGTCCATGGGGGATTTTTTGATATATCGATGCTATCAAACATACAGAAACTATTAATAAAAAAATTGTGATATTCCCCTTAAGTTGGTAAACATTGATTAAAAATGATTGATTTTAATCGAATGCAAGCGGAAGTACTTGTGATCAGTAAAAAGGGCTTGATCAATTACTGTAAATACTGACACAACGTCAATCAATCGCTGAAGACTTCGACGACATGGCATCGGGTTTAAAAGAGTTTTTCACTTACTTTCCTGGAAAAGGAGGAGAAGAGGTAGAGATCGAGGGATCACCACGATCAGTCCCTAATGCTTCTGATGAGACATTTCCTTTTCTACTTTGCAATGACTCCATCTCCCATGAGTCCAAGTTATGAATGAAAATGATTCTGTAGTACAAGCTTCTTCGTCACGAACGAACCTGAAACAGGTCAATTCACCTGCTGCGCAAGATCGACGCGATCAGAAATTAATTCATGTGGAAAGGGTTAAAGCGAAGACTTTGCCATACAACCAGTTCTCGCGATGCATAATTTTATCTGGAAGAAAACGAGATCAAGTTTTCTTGAAGATGAAGTCTGGCTGCGGCCGACAGCGGAAGGAAGAGGGATCTCTGATCGTTCCCGCTGCCGACGCCGCCGCCGTCCATTTTTAATATGGCAGGAAATGATCGCCGCGACTCACAACTCATCAGCACTTTTTCAATTTATTTGCTTTGGCACTTGTTGGACAGTGAAACGTGATGTTCTTGGCGATGTTTTGTATTTTATCCGATTAAGATCGACTATTTTGAAGAAATCGTGGTTTTTTTCAAAACTGAATTTGGAGAGTCACGGATGCATCTTCTGATTTTTTTGCACTCTTCTGGACCGTTTCGGGTTGATAAATGCGTGGGAATATCCCGCTATGGACAGATGCGCGGAGGTTTACAACAGATAAAAAAAATTGGCCAAAAATACCAGATTTTTTTAGTTTAAAATTTTAATCAGGATGTTATAAATCAATATTTAAAAAAAACTAAGGAACAGCAGAATTGTCCTTGAGCCACGCAGATTTAAAATTGAGGCGAAAAACGATGATATATAAAATGCCGTATTTTTTATTACTATTTACAGAACTACTTATTTGGGGATAATATCCTATTTTTGGCTTTTTGTTGATTATTTTTAAATAATATTGAAAAGAATTTTAAAATTCATAAAAGTGAGGAAATCTTTAAATTATTTTTAAATATAGGGGGTATATACTCCCTTTGTTAGAGGAAAGGCTACTATAGAGAAAATAAAAGTAGGTATATGTGTATTGTGTACCTATTTTAGGATTTTTTTAAAAGCAAGATTATGGAATCAATCAATACTCTGTAAAAACTAATAAGAAATTTTTTGGATGATGATTAAATTCAAAACGGCAGCTCCACAGCTTTCCCCGATGATGGGCATAAGAGCTTCTCCTGCAATTTTTAACTGGGGATAAAAAAACCAAAAGGTTTTTGATTATGGATTAGAACAGGTACGCAGGATTTTTTCGATATTGATATCCATATTGAAATTGATAACTATATGCAAAAATGGCGCATTGGCGTTTGAAAACAAATTTCAACATTTTGCATAAAAAAAAAAATACAACGTAGTGCTTTAGAGAATATAATTTTGGATCTACAGTAAAATTTTCAACTCGATTGGCGGAGATTTTTTTGAGTTATGAATTTATGGTTACTCCCAGTTTAAAATTTTGGTTTTGAGAAAAACGCTTTTGAAGTTTGCAGTTGTAAAACGGAACGAGAAGAGCTAATTTGGAATTTAAAATTGAAGTACTTACAAATATTTGCTAGCCAAAATATTTTGGAATATCATTTTCAATTTAGAGAAACAAATTTTTTTGGATTTCTTGAAATTCTTATCTTTTAGAAAATTCTAGAATCTCCTCACCCCTCAAATTGAAATTTTTGTACTATTTCTAAAAGCCCTTTTGCAAGGATATACTATATACCTATAAGTATACACAATACACATACAGTATACAATTATATATACATGATTCTTGTTGTTCTGCTGCAGCAGAAGAGTTAAATATAAAAAAAATTCTTTGAAATACTTTTACTAAAAATCGGCAATCAAAACTTTCTTCAGAAGTATATTTTTAAAACTAGTAAAATTGGCCAATATCTTGAAGACAGTTAGGGTTTTTATTTTTATGTTGTTTACAAAAGGATTCGTGCCTTTTCCATTGCTTATGCTGTTATTTTATTACCTTAAAAAATGCCAAAAACTTTGCCATCTGAGAAGTGCGGTTTTTTTCCGTGTTCGGTTGTTGAGAAAAAAGGAGAAACTTATGCATTTTTTTTTTTTTTTTTTTGTACAAATAAAAGGTTTTTACTATCGTTGAAGTATATTTAAAAAAAAAATATTTCTAGGGTAATTGCATTTCTCTCAAAAAATCTCGATGGCACGTTAAAAATTGTGCATGACCCCCAATTAATTGCTTTTGCATCACTTTTTAATTTCATCGTTTGCTTGTGTTAACACTAATTGGAAGTGGCCTTGGATATTTCATTTTGCTTTTAGGGCTTTACAGGATGCAGCATTTATTTCACGAAATGTCAAGGATCCCCGGTATGCGAGAGCATTTTCCAATTACCGAGTAGGTAACGTTGAACAGTAAAATAGTGTCGGAATCTATTAATAAAATATAGGACTGGAAGCACTCAGCTAGAAAGATGTTACTAATGATTCCCTCCATACAAAACTGTATAAGAAGCGAGGACAAGCGTCATAGAGCAACTCTATAACATGCCAGGTGGAAAACTATCGTGAGGTTGACTGCCAGGATTTTCACTATAAAATGGTTGATTCGTATACACACAAGCAAAATAGAATCTATACATCCGAAAACTTACACTATTAAGGTCCATTAAAATGCAGGAAGCGTTCATCCATTAAAAACATTGGTGAATATTCAGAGCCTTTCTATCACACAAGGACATTGTGGTGCATCGAATCAGTCTTGTACACCTTGCACAACCAATTTGCATTTTGGTCTTATCTTACACCATTGCAAATAGTAAATTAAATGAACAGATGCGCCATTTTTTTTCTTGTATTTGCCAATATAAATCTGTGGTCCTTGGAGGGATCTATGAATGCGTTTTGTACAGTCGAATTTGAAAATCCTTCGTTATCGTGCCAGTCTCTAAGCAACACTTATATTCGAATTGTGTTTATTTGTTGTTTTAAGCTTCCAAACTAATATTTTCTTCAAATTGATCAAAACAAAACAGAAAGGAGATGTGTGGAGATTTTGTGTAATTTTTATTACACCGATAATTATTAATGAAGAAAATAATATTCCTGGTTTGAAACTTGTTGCGAGTATCTGAAAAATGAGTTCCACCTGCAGCGATCCGATAAAAATGAAACTGCAGAGGAATCACCGTGGTAAGTTGTGGAAGGGACCTGTGGGAAGGGAGGCCATTCAAGGGTACCTAATGTCCGCTGTATCCGGTGAATGAAACATTGCAAGGAGACGATAGAACCCGCTTCCATTCATGCGATTTCTACTCCACAACGGCAATCATTACCCCTTTCCATTAAATTACGGGAACAAGCATCATATTCTTGGCCTGCAGTGTCCCGTACCCGTCCCCGACTCAGCCGGCGCTGATGGAGTGTGCCGTGATTTTTCAATAAGATTCACAAGTATGAAAGGTGCTGCAAGTGCAGCACTGTCGAATGGATTTGATGAGGCCAACAAATCTGCACCAACTGAAGATGGCTGGTGGATCTGTACTAAACAGTCTGCGTGATTTGATTCTGCACATGGATGCTGCTCGCAATTAGCAAGTCCGAATATACGCTAAAATATCAGTTTATATAGTAGTCCTCTATCGTGGTCCCTGTACTATCCCCGTCCTTTCTTAAGTACCAGATTAACACGCCTCCGATCTCCGCGGTTTTATTGACTGAAGGATGCCCTTGCAGCACCCAAAGAGGAGTGCAATGGATCAAGATCATAGCATCTACCGGTTCTATTTTTTATTGACTTCAAGGAAATTACTGAATAAGTATTATAAATATGCTAATAAGCTCTGAAAGGTTATTGCAAGTAGCAGTTTGCTCTTCATCGACAAACTCATTAAACGTTGCAGTGCATTTAAATGCCCTTTTAATTTATGATCATTTTGAAATGTTTAATTGCTGGTGATTTTGAAGTATGAAGGAACATTATAAAAGCACAAAAAATCTATATATGTATAATAATAAAGTCGAAAGTTCGTTTGTTTGTGTGATTGTTTTTCCATCGCGCCTAAACGCTTTAATTGTTCTAACTCAACATTTGAGTTATTTTATATTCGTTTTAAAATAGGGTTTTAAAATGGCGGACGAAAACTGGCGACCAAGACATGAAAATTTGTGCATGGGGTTTTACGTAGATGTTGTTTCGGAGTCTAATTTCGAACTTTTAAAATTAAAATTAGTGGTATCATTATGGCCACTTTAATTTTTAAAAATTCAAAGAGTTTAAATAAATTTTAGTACTAAAGTTATTTTGAGGCCACTGATTTTGGAACTTGGGCCGTTCAATCTATCCAAATTTGGAAATTCAACATGGTGGACCCAATTGACGACCGAACCCAGCTAGTATAAAATAAAAAACAAAAACTCATTAATGTTAACAATCCGTCAATTTATTTAAATTGATGTTTCTTCCATTTACAATTAAAAGGTCAACTTGTTTCCCAAAAGCAAGGATATGAGGATCTTCCTTATTTCCACATCAATAATGTACGTTCCTCATTGTAGTTATCCCATTTAATATTCGTTCCCAAACTTCTCCTATATTACGTCATATAGAGTCCTTAAATACTTCCACATTTTGCTAATTGGAAATTTTGATCGAATGTTTTGGAAAAGTGAACTTTTTAAATCAATTGAAAGTTGTTCCTTTCCATAATTAAAATTTAATTTTATTATTCAGGCTAGGTCGATATCAAATTTTGTTCGTTTCCCCCCCTCGAAATTCACTAGAAAGACGATAAAGTTCTTGCCGAAAATCATTTGGATGGATAACGCAAATATAAAGCTTGGGAGGTGATAGAGGATGACGTTTTAATTGATTCACACCCTTTCCACTAGGGGTGACCTACTCCAAAACAAAATTGCTTAAAACTCTCAGGGAGGTGATTAAAAGTGGCTGCCTCATCTGTCAAAGTCCTTGAGGCTGTTTACCCCGGGCGACACCTGAATACTGAAAAGGATAAATGCAGTTCCCAAAAATAAAAAGTGTGGCCTATCAAAAGATTGCCTCAAGCAAACTACCCTTTTACTTTATTTTCATACCCAGTATGCGATGCAATTTATCAAGGAAGGTTTTTTTTAAATATTTTTTTTTTATTTTTCAGGGTGCTTAAAATCTATTGCGCCACGAAACTTTCCTTCCGAGGGTTGGCAGGAAAAGGCTCAAAAGTAACAAAGAACAATGAGAAATTGCAAAAAGTAGGATAACTGTATAAAAAGAACATATCAACCCTTTAGCCTCATTCCGCTTGTGTGCTGCTACCAATTCATGTTGTCACTCTGACGGTTATTTCTCTTCGCTTGGAGGGCAAGCCTCTGGTATGAAGGACTTTGTAAAGGATGTACAGAAAATTCATGTAAAATGGGCTAAAAAGTTATGCATTCGTATTAAAAGCTCCCATTTTCAAGGACTTTCACCACTTACAAGTTCACTGAACCGAATGAAGAGGGAGCACTATCTTGGCATGCAAGAACAAACTGCACCAACCCAACCTGAACAATTTATATAAGCGACAATCCTGCAAGACTCCAAATGAATTATTTCACTTCTGTTAAATATCTTTAAAAAATATGTCGTTGACTCCTCCCGGTTGAGTGACGTTCTTGTCTCTGTGGACCCAAGAAAATCCTCAATACATTGCTGCGGTTGGCCGCCTGACGGATGGTAAAAGGACATTGACCCGCCAAGTGGGCCAGCAATTTAAATCGTATGCTCGAGGGAAAAGCTACCCTCAAAATATTCCTCAGACTTTTATTGCATTTTCGAAAGTTGAAATTTCCAGCCATTAGGCTTGTTTTCTATTTACGAAAGTTTAAATGGGAGCAGAAAGTTGCTCCTTTTCTAGCGACTGAAGTGAGTAAAGTACAACTAAAATATTTCTTAAATTTCTGTATTATGGACATTTGCTGTTCCACTGTCGCATTTTGGGACTGAATTATCCTTTTTGTTGGGAAACTGAAAAATAATTATGTGCATATTTTTGAAATTTCGGAATATGTACATAAACATTGCCCCATTTTTGCAAAACGTAAGCAAAAAAATCGGACTCCTTAGGTTTAACTTAAGAACAAATATTAATTTAATTTTTCGATTAAGTCAATCTCATTTGATTTTTTTTTCCAATATCCATCGCCTTGAACCAATCACTGCTTTTTTTCAATGGTCGTTTTTTTACCTTTGTGTCACTTGAGCTGATGCTACTTTAATTGATTGCATTATTCAGTTTGTGGTTATAGTACGTCAGGACTTCTCACAGGAGACTGCACATAGATGGAAAATGCCTGAGCACAAAGAAATAAACCCACAATCACTTAATTGCTCAACCACAAGGAAGGAATCAAAAGGAAGAAAGAAATTAAAAAAGTGGGATCTGTCCCAATTCGAATTTCTTTTGTTAGAAAACGTGATTTTCTAAGAGTCCTTCAGTATATTTTTTTTTCTCACACAAAGACCCGATGGATTCCTTTGGTACTACATCCAGGTACACTTAAGTTATTATGGGGAAAAAAATCTTCAATTTGCCTTGTCTCGAAACAGGACTTTCGCAAAAGTAAAGTCCCAGAATCAGGATGGAATCATTGTAATGCTCACTAAATCAGCAAGCTGGCACAATTGGCGCTTGGGACAGGTCCAAAAAGGAGCTGCTTCCTATGTGGGTCAGCATAAGGATAGTGATGGACTCTCAAGATTTTGCTCATAATTATGAGATTTAAGGGATGCTTTCTTAGCAAAAAGTATACCACGAGATTGAAAAAAGAAATATCGAAAACAATTCCCTCTTTAAATCAAGAGCTCATCAGTGATCCTTTGAGCTAAAAATTAGGTTGAGTATTTTTTTGCATAAGCAAACTAATGGCGACTCACTTTTCCATGCCCCAGTGACTTTAGTTTTAATAGAATTAAATTTTCAGGACTGGACAAAAAACTTAAACTTTTATTAAAGTCTCACATACACTTTCGAAAAATATGATACATATGTTTTTTTTTTGTCATAGGTATGTTTTTGCAATTTTGATTTATATTTTTCCATAGTTGTGTTGATTCTCGTCCTTGTACCATGAAATTGATTGAGTTTCCTGAAAGGATTTCGATTACCAAAAAATAAATGAAGCTGTTTCTACAAATATAGCATTTGCAAATTTGTTATCAATTGAATGGGGTGTAATTATAATTTAAAATACTTGAAGTGTAATGAATTCTATTTAATGATCCTTTTCCTACTATAAACCAAAACAAAGAGGTCCAGCATTTGCTTAGCAACGACTTAATTTTGGGACGGCAAATGCTTTAATGTGAATTATGCTTTTAATACTAAGCAGCTCTGTCCAAAAGGATTCCAAACATCAAAGGCATTTTGGGATCCTTGGGAACAACTTTGGCTATGTTAAAAATTGTTTCTTAAATATTTCGGTTTCTTTAATAAAGTTGAAAATTTCCTGAGAAATTTTCTTTTCTTAAGGTTTTAAATTAACCGTTCGGAAAAAAACTGGACAAGAGTTCGATTGCACTTTAAAAAATATTTTGTTACTTTTTGTTACAAAATTATTGTTAGGTACGTTTTTTTTTAAATCTTGTCAATGGTTTTTTACAGGAAAGGACATTTTTAAGTATTGAAGATAAGAAATTGCTTTGAAATAAATCGGTTTCGTTACTCCTTTCGCTTTACATGAAATTGGTCGATATCATATCTATTTCGTGAATCGATATCCTTAGCTTAGGTCCTGAAACTTGTTACTTTGTTGCATATTTCAACAGCAATTGCAATTAACCGTGGCAAATCGATCTGATCTAATGGAATACTACCGTAAATCGCAAACAGCACACAATGTTAGCGCCCGGAAAATGCAATTTAAGCGGAAAACAAGAGAAAAACGGATACCAAAAATTCTAAGGGATTCACAAACAAGGCTCAATCCTTGCTGTGGAATTGAGAAGACCGAATGAAAATTCTTATCCTCGACTTTGTGTGAATTGCAACCACTCCCCACCCCCACCATCGCACGCCCCGCTTCGAAATGGGTAAAATCAAATTGTCCAGGACATCAGGGCTGCCATAGATGGATCCCCACAAAACAGCCCTGAGAATGGGACACACCACATAGGATGATCCTCTTTTATTGTTTTAAATGTTCTCGATAAATTCTTGAATCACTTGCAGACCAAACAAACATTTCTGGTGGTGGATAAGCCCGGAGGTATCAATTGGCTCAAGGATAGCTGCAGGAAAGTTATGGTCTCCTGAGGATTTCGAAACGGTGGACTGACAATTTTTTTTGTATGTTTCTGTCGCACCGTTTTTGGTTTTTGGTTGGTAATCGATTTCGGGACGATTGCTAAACTGAGATGAAAAGGAAAATAATTGACTTCCTGTGTGTTCAATTAGAAAGTCACAAGAGAGCGAATTTATTGATCAGATCCATCGGTGATATTGTTGGGAGGGGGCCAGGGGGAGGGGGCATATATCGAGAAGGCACGTTCCATTGTGCGACCTCGGCCATGGCATGCTGTCATCGCACCTCCTCACAGATCTCGCATTAAAATTGATAATCGGAGGCAACACCTGTGTCACAGCCTCTAATCTTCTGTCACATAAACCCTGCTTGCCCTAATTCTCGACTCCCAGATATCCTCCTTCAAGATGGAAATTCAAATTTGCGGTGATTGTCACACGTATTTCCGTCAGAGCTTGCATCCGCTTTATTGTCAACAATTACGTATATATACGTTCTGAAGTCTTCATATGGGGCTTGCGGCAAAGGGTGACATGTGCGTCCTTATAGGACTCCGCTATACAATACAAAACCGTCGGTTGGTTAGTAGGTCGGCTTAACGTTCAACCACCCTCGGTCTATCTGGCAGCATTGGCACAACCTATTTTGATCTACCTAACATTCGCACAATTGACAATACTCTAACCCAACCACCCCCACCATCTACCATTAGGGATCAGTATAAAGGCTGGCATGTGACAAAATGTCACAGTATCATGTTGTTTTGTAGTTCAGGACACATATCGGTGGAGTATAGTCGTCAGTCGTCGTCGTCACCCCCCCCACCCCCCCCCCCCCCCCACACACACACACGGAAATTATGGAGTTATGTGAATTGTCTGAAATTATGTATGCATTTCGTGTTTCAAACTATAATTAAATTTGTTGAGACTAATTTAAAATATTAATTAGGTACACTCGAGTTGTGTGATTGTAACACATGGAGCCGTGGATATTCTCGGAAGTGACCTCCCCGAAGGATCTGTTAGTGCAGCTCAAACATTGATGTTGTTTAATTTATCAAAAATTAGTAGAAATTTCACCTGATGTCCACTCCAGGAATTTTCATTTTAAGTTTTTCAAATAAAATAAACAACATTGTTCTACGATAATATGTGTATTGCGAGAAAAAAACTTTATCAATGAAAAATCAGCATATTTGAATGTTTAGCGGTTAGCAAGGATCTGTGAGTGTTTCTCTTTTTAGGTAATATTGATTATACCTGAACCCGAAAACCATCTGTCTTGAATTTATCCTTAAATTTCCCGAATCTGAAGTCATTTCCGAAATTTATTGGCAGAAAGCACCATTTTGAATATATGAACGTACTCTTAATCCTGGATAGTGGTAATCGAAGGGTTCCACAAATCGCAGCAGCACATTTCCATGATATTTATATAGGACCTAACCTCCTTTAAGTAGTCATTTTTTCTGTAGTCCTTGGCTCCCGGATTCACAAAAAAACGAAGAAGAAAAACACAAAACAAAAATAAAAATATAGGAAACAGCTTCGGACACACCAACCCCATATGGAAGACAATGGGAGCCGCACAGATTCGGCCCAGTGGTGAACTTCTTTTTTTCCAAAGTATAAAGACGCACTACGAACTTTTCCAAATGGGGAATTTCCCTGTTTTTGTAACAGTAGGGTTGGCTGCTTAGGAGAAAGAAAAAACTTTATCGATGTCGATTTAAAACAATAAAATCGAAGAGTAGGGGATTATTTCTGTTTAAGGATTGTTTATTGGGGTATCGAAATTTATAGAAACATTTTTTTGTTGCTTTCCTACTCAATCTTTGTCCTAGATTAGTTGTGGAATTCTTGTGTAACAAAAACACCTAAACAATGTAGTCTGCGAGTCTTGTGTAATGTGACACTGCTGGAATCCTTAATCTTCCCAGAATATTTTTTTTTTCTGTTTTCCATCTGTTAACCAAAAACCCAGTCGCATTTGCTGGAATTATTGATCTAGAATTCTATGTGAATACCACAGTGACATACATTACTCATGGTTCACCACTCATAATTCATTAATTACAGACATATATCATCAAAAGCACGCATAACTAATTGGCCATTCCCAAAATGTGACGTAATGCATTTTCATTGATCAAATATATTCAGAAGACTTGGAAACTCAAATTTTAACAATTGGAAACTAGTTCTTATTTGATCCTTCCAAAAATCAACTCCCTTGAGATTTAACTGTGTTCGAGAAATCCCCAAAACGGCGATAAAGTACGTACATGTGTTCTGTCACCTAAATCTTCGTAGCAACCCTTATTGAGTGTTTGTATGCGATGGGCATTCCAGGATGAAGTTTATGCAAACAACTGGGAAAAAAAGTTTTTCGTAAATTTTGTGTCAAAAGTTAGTCAAGGATGAGTCCTTGGCAAGATGAATCCTTTTAGTGATTGCTCGTATAATTTTGAGTACACTTGGAACTTTGGAAGGAACAACTTCGTATAAAGATTTCCGTCTATTTTCAAAAACGATTTCATAATTGCCATTATTTTATTGTTTTTCTTTTTTTTCCTTTTTTTTAAATCAGAAGAAGTTAAATGTGTGTAACGAAATTTTTGGCATTTCCAATTTTAAATTAAATGACCTACTTTTAATTCTTTCGAAAGTTTCTGATAGCATATCTTTGCTCAAGTATGATTAGATGATGCCTTTTCAAGACGCTGAGTAGAGGAAAATTTACTTAGTATATGAAAGGAAAGGAAAGTACACAAATTCTTCAATTGAAAGATCCATTCAATTTCAGGAGTCAAGGAAGCCCACTTGACCAATCGATACAAAAGACTATTTAAAAAACGAATTCCATTGAGATCAAAAATTCTGCGTTCCATTTGGATTCTGTTTGCTACAAGAGGAATTTAAGTATACAGTATAGTTATTTTCTATGACCCAAGGATACAAGAGGTTCTTCACCGATTTATATTCCATTCAAGCCACTTCGAGTGTCCCTCCCGTGAAAAGGAGAGCTATTAGTCATGGAAAATACTTCAAAATCCCATACAAAAATCTAAGCATTTCAAAAAAAGTTCAGAACCCTTAAGCCTTCTTTTCGTCCTTTTTAACATGGCGTTAGCTAGAAATTATGCAGACGTCAAAATAAGTTGATATCCATTCCTCAAAATGCTTTAGGAAGGAAACACAAATATTATAAAGTGATAGCATTTAGATACGGTGGAAAAAGTATTTTACAATCTGCAATGTCTGCGGGCCAAACACAAAGTGGACGTACATTCGTCCTTCGGTGTTTCGTTTCTGGGTGAAAATTTTATCACGCCGCACTGAAAATTTATTCAATTCTCATATCGTCTGCCGCAAAAGATGAAACTCGCTCCTCCGCTACTTTGATACAGAATATCCCAAGAGAAATGAATTTTGTGGTGTACTCCATGCTGATATTTTTTTCCCATGGGAATATTATCTCGGCAGGATATTTGCATTTATGGTAGTTAGTGGCGGCAGTAGTTCCAAAGCGTCGACCTGTTTGTTTCACTTGGTTTAACTGAATTAAACTCGACACAAAGAGTTTGTATTCATGGACAGTGTTCATATGCCAGGAGGACTTGGTGCAAGGAATTTTACAAGAGAGAACAAAAAATATTGTAGTTTTTAGATTAGTCTTGCTTAACAGTTTGAAGCAGCTCAGCTCTCAAAGAGGATATTTCGGGGAAATATTTCAGTTTCTAGTTTCTTAATGGCACTTTGTTGTTTCAATTATCCTGAAAAATTTTTGTTAGAAAGCTAACAAAAGTATCTCTACTTGACTTATATTATAAAAGTGAAAGTTCGGTTATTTGTATGTTTGGATCTATGTTTGTTACTCAATTACGGCTACACCCTTCGTCCGATACTTTTTAGTTTTTGTCCAAAGAACATAGGCAATTTTTTTTCGGATAGTATATACTATAGGATTTCAAAATGGTGGACGCAAAATGGCGCTCGAAAATTTTAAAGTCGAAGGGATATCCATGAGAATTGGTACTTAAGAGTTTTAAAGAATGTTCATTTCAAATCTGCTGTCTAAAGAACCATAGGGATATTTGTATCCATGGGCACTATCCACACCCAACAACAGAAATGAAACATATTTCAATTAATATATCATTGCAAAATAATGTTTTTTACTATGTTTCTTTTTCGTAAAAGGTTCGGTTTCATGATATGAGTAAACCGAAGGTTATCTCGTAAACGGTGTGGTTTAGAATATTTTCATTTACTTTTCCCGTGATCTGCGAACCAAAATCCTTCGGAAATCACTAACAAAGTGAACGGCTGCAGTTATCAGTATCGTGCCCCTTCTGAATTTGCTTAAGAAATAAAAAAAATACAATTCTGTTTTCCAAGAAAACCCCATACATAGCGCGTTTGTTGTCATAGTAAAAAAACATCATGCTGCAAGGATCTATTTACTGAGACATGTTACATTTCTGTTGTTGGGTGGCGACGTTTCCGTGATCCTTTAGACATGAAAAATTGGCGAAGCCAAGAGAGTAATCAAAATTTCTCGATTTCAATAGATTTTGGCGCAATGGTTGTTTTGAGGCTACTTATTTCGAATGTTATCTAAATTTAGAAATTCAATATGGAGGATTCAATATCCCAATATTTTTCAAATTCTATGGGTTTTATGAAAATTAATGAAAAGTTAATTGTGAGGTAACTAGTTTCTAGTCTGGCATCTAAATTTTAGTGAATTCAAAATGGCAGACTCAATATGTCGACCACTACTTTGGAAATTCAAAGGTTTCTTATGAAAATTAGAAAGCGAATTTTGAGGTCACTCATTTCTAATCTATTCTAAGAATTGGCAAATTCAAAATGGCGGATCCAATATGCCCACCAGAATTTCTCCAAATTAAGAAATTGAATTATTTTTGAAATTAGTACAAAATATTTATTGAGGCCTCTGATTTCGAATCAAATATCTAAATTTGAAAGTTCATATTGACTGATCCAAAAATTTGATAAATCCTTAATTCATAAGATGGATACGTCGACGACGGAAGAAACCGGGTAACTCGCTGTATTTAATATGTAAGATATCTGTGGCTAGATTGAATAATGAATATTGAGTAATACCACATATTAATATCCCAAAAACCAAAATGTAAGTACTATTCCGTTTATCGTTACAGCAACTAACAACCGACCATGATAATATCTAATTCAGATCAGTGTCATTACCACTTTAGAAATCATATTACATAACTCCTTGGAAAATACGTTTTCTATGTTTAATATCGAAAATGGAATTTCCAATATTGTTGTTTTCCCAATCGTTATAAATAAAGTATTTAATTTTAGACTGCAATTCCCACAGATGCTTTTAATTTTGAAAGATATCCAAGTCACTTGCAAATTCAAAATAGAAAACTATTTTCTGAAAATTATAAACTTCATCAAAATCCTTTCGAAATATACTATACCTACCTATAGAAAATGAAATTTTCTTCTGCAGTCAACTGTGGTGACTTTTATTAAATCAGGACACAGGATTTGGTTTCTGTGGTTCCGTTGTCATTCATGATCCCAGTTATTCACCTAACCGAACCATCCCAATATATACGACAGTGTCCCTGATCCTGAATAGAGAGGCATAGGAATTCTTCTCTCATTGCATAGAAAATTTACGGCTTACAATGTTGAATCGACCTCGACTCTGCCACAGAAATGGGGCGCAAAATTAAATTCAATTACTCTGTCCAAATCTGCATAAAAGTTGTCATTTGTCTACCACTTAATCGGACGGGAGAAATGCATCCGCAAATGGTCACAGGACGAATGCCGCCACCATCACGGAAGCCACAATTATTGCATTAATTCCAGGTAAATTTGGCACATTTTCATAGATATTCGTGCCTGTTAGGGCATGTGTGAATGAAGTAATTGCTAACCAGGTGTGTATATGTGTATGTCAGTGTGTGCTTTTGTGTTCAAGCTTTCGGAAATATTCATGTTAAAAGTACTGTAATTAAAACGTTTCCATAAAACAACTTAAACTGTCATAATTAATCCTTATAAAATAATGTTCAATTTCAAATTAAAGAAAGTTTAAATATCCATTGAAAAGTTTGCAACAAACTTCAACATAATCAACTAAAAATAAAGTAAGCAACAAATACAAGTTTTCTTGGATCGCTAATTCCAATTCGTATATGAAAATTCCGTCATTAACCATTTGAAGGACCTGGCATCGAGATTGATTATTTATAGGGAAAATTAGTATAAGGCCGTACTTTGTAATTACCGTTCCCTTTAGCAGGATTGTATATCCGGCAAACCTTTTCATCATTACATTTTTAACAATCCCCTCCCCTCTCCTTTAATCCCCCAGCGAAAACGTAAATTATTTTGACGATGTTCCATTAAGAGAACCCTGCCGTGAATAAAATCTGATTTAGTTAGATCCCCACTCACCAGTTGATCCCCGGGTTTCTTACTTAACAAATTCATCAGATAATGTAAGCAAGGGTAAGCTGAGAAGGACTAATAATCGTTGTGCCTTGTGCCTATCTACTATAGAATTATGAGGCTAGAAGGTGTATGGGCCACCACTGAATTTCACCTGTTTGTTAAGTTACCAGGCTAACAGGGGCAGAAGAAGGGTAGATTGTTGGGTCCATGAAACATTTGTCCTTGCCAATGTTAATAGGAATTTTATTCAAATTACCGACGACGTAGCAGTCCTGTCAACGAAGGATGGAGAAATACCGGCAGTATCTACAGTTCCTGGAGACTGGAGGGTCCCAAAAAAACTAACAAAACAAAAAATGGTAGGAAGCTTTAAAAACCAGAAGATCTGCTCCTTGTACCATGGCGATGACCTTGCTCTGAGCCTGTTTTATTGTCATCAGGAGGGTTAGGTGCCTGACTCTGAAAATACCATGTTCTATTTCCGTGAAAATCGATCAACAACCCCTAAGAAAATTTTCCCTTCAAAGAACAATTATCAAACTTCAAAATTCTGCTCTGCCTCGTGGAAACGCACACAAAATTTATGCATTATTGATGCTTCGGCAGACAGGATGCGAGGAGAGTTCGGATGCCAGACGGAGTTTGCGGTTTTATGAATTAATAAACGCGTTTCCCTGCGATAGGGATGCTGGAATGTGTGTCCCAAGGATGTGTCGCGCCCATCACAAGGTGAGAAAAGCATGTTTTTAGAATCCGACCATCCGGTGTTCAAGTTGTTTCGTCAAGTGTTACTCAAACTTGATGGAAACCAAACAAACTTCTGTTCCCCCTTTTTCCCCTCATCCTCTCCCAAGACCCGAATGCGAAGTGATTAAATTATTTAAAACAGAATAAGCAAACCGTTGCTCGTCGTTTGCGGTGCCAGTATACTGCACTTGTGTTAATTTTATTGTATATGCTCGGTAGCGTTAACTTGATAGGAGCAACTGCTGTGGGTGTTGGGGGGAAACAGCTGACGGGGTACACTTTCATCAGTTCATTATTAAATTTAACTAACTTCCTGAACCATCATTTTCTACTATAATTTCGTTTTGAACGGACTTGAGACTGCAATATTTACGAAGATGTGAGGAAGATTTATGTTTAAGTTGCCACGAATATTTTTAAATTTAATTACCTTAATATCGCTTAAGGGGATGTTTTGGGGGCATGCCCAGATTTAAATCAGAATGTATTGTAGCAGATTCAAAAGATAAGAATCGAATTCTGGATTTTTTAAACGACAATCAACAATTAAAATTAAATGTGCTTTTGTATCACCAAAGATGGAAAATTTTGTTTTTGTATATAAAATCTAATTTTGTTAGAGAATTTTTCCATGGAAGATCCTATTAAAAAACATTCAAATGAATTCCTGATTTCCGTCTGGCTATTGTCCTTTAATTTCATAAATAGCATCAAAAAATAAACTCTTATATCAAATTAAAAAAAAAAAATTCTTCTATCTCTATAGAAGCAGATTACTCGTAGAAAAAGCAAGCTTTTGCGATGATACAAAATTGATACAGAAAAAGGATATTAAATTCGAATTATATTGGAAAAAGAATACGAGAAAAGCTAATTAAATTGTGGGAATTCGCCAAAGAACTCTTAATCCTTCAACAAATTAAGTAATTATATCGCCTTCAAAGCGAACAGATCAACTTTAAAAGCATGGACGTTAATCGAATGTCACGTTCCTCCCCCACACATTTACCCCAACTTTGCCACGATACCAATTCGACTTCTGAGTAACCTTCAGAATGGCTACAGTTTGTGAACCAAGGTCAACAAGGAACTTTTGCCCCAGGCCCAATTCTACGGCTTCCTGGAAAACCAATTTTCTGCATCCCTTCGCTGTTGGCACCCAATATTCGAAAAGTATAGTAGAGGGTGGTTGAGAAGAAGGCGACTTTTAGAATATTTTCGCAATCAACTGGTGCCGTCGAGACACATATGTGTGCTGTAATGTAAGTGGCCTGCCTCTGCTCGCTTGGGCATTAGTTGTCCTTGAAGACAAATTCAACCCAATTTATCGTCCCTTTTTGGTGATTTTTCAACACACATTTCCCAATGGACGAAATCAATCGTTCCCTGTCGATTTAATCCACTATACGATCGAAATCGATTTGGGGAGGTGTAAATTATTAATTTCATAAATATATATTTTCTACAGTTTGAACATTATTTCTTTTTCATCTGACAATAAGGTGAAATTAATTTTTTTTGCTTAGTGTTTCTTTTTAAAGGGAAGTGAAAATTATATCTCGAAAACTGGACCCGATACGGAGAAACCAGTATTATTTTTGGAATCAGGACAAAATTTTACTTTAGAAAAAGTATATCTCAATCGATGTGGTTTTTGTTGTAAACTAGTGTTATTAGTGGAGTTTCACTTGGGGAATTTAATTGAAAGTTGAAAAACAGCTGAAGACTACAAAGGACTATTTTAGAATATTTTTGAATTATAGTTATTGTATTAAAAGGACAAATATAAAGATGAATAACTCTAAAATTCTTGTATGGAGTACAGCAACAGTTTCACAAACGGTAGAAAACAGCGAAAGGTTTCTTACTCGAACACCTGGCAGGACATGGGACTAAGGTGCAAGGCTCAGTGTCCTTCTGACAGCTGTATACGAACCACCTAGATGACGATGACAATCCGGTAGCCACTTTCCATTCCAGGATGTTAATTTCAATGATAGAAGCAATTAAGGACGTTGATGTTCCTGGTCTATGCTGAATTTTGGAATGAAACGGATGTTTCAACCATATTTGCATAGCATAGATAACGAGCAACTTGCACATTGTGTTAGATACACACACACTATATAGACTTGAGCAGCAGATGAGTCCTACACTTTGTCACCGCTCCTGTAATTGCTGGTTAAAGGTGGGCACTTCACACAAGTAAGCTTTTGTGGACACAACTGACAGGACCTATTGAGGTTACCATCAAAAGGGTAATTTCTGTATTGTGTTCATATAAATGCAATTATAATGGAACATTTCAAAAAGGGATCCTGTCAAAGGATGTAATATTTTTTACAAAATCTTCCCTGTTAAAAAGATTTTAATTAAATTGTTTAAACTTACAATTCCTTGATTATAAACTGTTTTAAATACGATACATTAGCCATTAAAAAATGGTTCAGCAAGTTCAACAGTGCAAATCAGAAGCCAATTATTTTTTCAAAGGAACTCCTTTTAAATGTCGACTTCACTGAATAAAACTAAAAAAAAAAAACAAATTCAAATTCTGTGAAAGTATCATCGAAAAAAAATACAACTTTCAATTTAATAAAGTAGTTCAAGGGTAGTTTTCTTTCCGAATTCTATACAAAAAGCTGTACGAAATGTCCTTGCAAGTTCATCAATCAACTATCAGATATTTCTTTATCAATAACCCCCTTCATATTGGTTACCTTCGAGAGTATTCGATCCTGAACAGGCGCATTTTGTGACACAGTTTCGCATTAATCGCATTCGGGATACGTGAAGGGGAACAGTACAGGAGCAATTTCGTCATATTGCCATTCTAAAAGGATAACGAAAAAATCAATAAGCAATAAAAAAAACAAGAACTGATGAGTAGTGTAATAAGAGCACTTAATAAGGTCCTTACAATTCTACTTATTGCCAGATTTATGAAAAGGACATCTCACTTTCACTTCATCGATGAAAGATTGAAAATATCGCTGAAATGTAATATGCAGCAGTCCTTTCAAATCAAACTTTCAGTGAAATGAAATATGTGTAGATATACGGAAAAAGGACTTGACAAAGTATTTTTCAGAATACAAGTATCAGACTCATATTAAAAATGCATTCTTCCGGTGCTACAGTCAAAATCGTCCTTGTAGTCAAACAATCAATGTTGGAAGCAGGTCCTGTTGACAGTGCTTTTATTAAGCATCCACAAAGGTTAGTTCTTCGATAATGGATAAATGGTCATGTTTTCAAACCGTATTACAGACGTAAATTTTATTGCATATCCTGCAATTTTAATGAACATTTCTGTAAATAACTGTTTTCAACCGAAACTTCAATTTGATCATTTTCGGCAAAAACTTCGAAACTGAAAAATCATTTGTGTTAATTGCAAATTAAATTAAACAACTTTGAATATACAAATAATTAATTTATATCATTAAACAGTAATTCGAATTTTGAAACATCGTTTTTTAGATTTTTGAACAGTATACTTTTTTCGAATTTTGAAACATTCCTCTTTTCCAATATTTTGAAACAATCTTTTTTTCGAATTTTGAAACATTCCTTTTTTTCGAATTTCGAAACATTCATTTTTACAGTAACAGTAAATTTCAATTAATCTTGCTATTTTTCACCAACGGAATTATGAAGAATGGATTCAACTTACATTATTGTGAATTTTATAGCATCATGAAAATGAAAGTAATAAAATGTCACAATGGCTGTGGGTGTGATAAACCCCTTTCGTTCGTAATTTCCCAGTACAATAAAAGCAAGGATTGCCTGGCAGTTGATTTACATTCAGTACATCGAAAAGAACACCGAAAAATTGGTTCACAGTATTTGATACAAAATGCGAATATTATACCTAAAGATCCTGTAGGATTTGTACACCTTTCTCAATTTCAAGCTGTCACGAATTTGTAGCCAGTATTTCAGGACTATACAAGAAAGGTGAAAAGTGCTCAACACTGCAACTCAGATGTTCCCGCTGACTTCATCCGACAAATCTTTTCATCTGCAGTCACAAATTCTCACATATTGTTCCTGGAGAAAGCCACCTTTAACAACACCAAACGGCAGGACCTTGTGGCTAAACCCTTCTGCTCCGGTATAAATCTTCTGGGTTTGGACGATGGTGTAAAGGGTTCAAACCTTTTCCTTGGCTGGATGCTGTTTCTTTTCTTGTGCTGCCACACTGCAGCTAGTAAGCAGCAATCCAAAAAAAAGAAATACAACTAGAAACTTTAAAGGATTTTTGTACAAGAGCACACCCCAACCCATGTGTGTTACTCTGTTGGAACTTCACAGCAGGATAGAATAGTAGATAAAGTTCACGGAAGCAACAAGGACCTTTCGAACTCAGACAAAGACATGAAGTAAGAAATTTCCTCTCCTTGTGCAATTACGGTGCTATAATGTCCTTACAAGGTGCCACTAGAATCGACCAAAATGCACAGTTTTTCCAACGACAAATATCCTGCAGTGAACATTATTTCCTAGAAATAGTCCTGGGCACAATGTCAATAACAATGATTTAAAATTTATTTTTAAAATTAAATGACATTAATTAAAGTTATTGTTTAGTATTTTGTTAAAGAATACTTCTGTCTGATATTTGTTATTTTTACTTTTTTGTTCTGTCTTCACATCAAGGAAGATTTAATGTTTGTTGTTTTCGTTTTGGAAATTGTTTTCGAGGGGAACATTAAATAGCCAATTACAATCGAAATAAGGACTTACTCTTAAGGATATGAAAGCTATTAAAACCAATTAAACATTCCTACGAGAATTTTCAGTCTTGTTAAGCAACAAAGTAGGTATATACTAAAATTTAATTTTCCATTGTTATACTATGTATCTAATTCATGACTTAGAAAATAACGAAGGACTTTCGCCTTCTTCTTCTTTTTCTTATATGTAGCAACAGAAAATTAGATGTTCTTAACATTCAATTTGCCACCCTCTCTAAATACACTGATCACATCCTGGCAATAAAATAGTTGTCTATGACTCTCGTTATATCCGGTCAATTAAAATTTACAACCACTGGGGTTGGTTATAATTGACGGCCCTTTGGAACACTTCTGGATCCATCTTAGAGCACCTTACAGCTTGCCGAATTGGATTATATTGGACGGTTATGATTGCGATATTGCCGTAAAAGCAGCTAACGTAAACATTCATGGTAGTAAAACGGTTTTTAATGTCCGACACTTCCGCCACAGAACACAATTCTTATTCCAATACCAATAGTAATTTGGTGGCGTCGAAGGACCGCACGAACAGGATCAATGTATCAATGTAGTGGTATTACCACTAGATATTGCGGATCCATAGCATTGTTGCGAGTAGCACTTGTAATCGTTGGAATATAATTTTTTTACATTCCTCTTAACGCAGTTTAAACTGAAGTTTATCTGTTCCCGGAAAATCGACTACCCCCCCCCCCCCCCCCTTCCACCCCACCCTCTGCGCCGAGCACCATAAAATGGCGCGATGGCAGCTGGAAAAGCAGTGATTTATTAGTCATAAATTTCGTAATAATTTGATAATTTGTCGTTTTTCACCAGAAAAGGCACTGGATAAAGTTTGTAATAAGCTCCTGTTTCATAAAGTACCCAGAGTCCCAACTGTTTGCATTAGACCACGTCCTGGAATTTATGATTTTTCGGCGGGAAGAGAGAATGTGTTAAACACAATATACACCAACCAACATCATTTCCATTTAATTTGATTATTTTTAAACGGAGGCCCTTTACAGTGTACAAACAACATTTATCCACGTACAAAAGAACAAACGATTTCGTTTCAACAAAACCAAAAACGTGTATTTTTTTTATCCAGGTATCCTTCGACATTGCTGCGGAAATTTCTTGTCTGGATTCGGCCCAACTAGAGAACAATTTGCATGAATAAATTTTTCGGGGACTTTCCTGAAAAATTATCCTGAAATAAATTTAAGGAATTAAACATTCATGAAGAATGGAGCAAAGACAAAACGCGCTCACCCACAGGAGTTGCACTTCCATAATTCCTTGAGATTTTTTTGGTCTTTTAACGGTTCCATATCTCAGAAACTGTCCCCATTACTCTCCTGCCCTGTCGCAGTATGATCCCTTGTTAAGCTGTTCAGGATTCAAACCGCCAACGGAGAGTCCTTGTACAGTTTCTAGCCGATAATATATGATGAAAATGGGAACGTGTTGTTGGGTTGGATTATATATTACGTTATCCATACGAAACTGTATAATCATAGTTCAATATATTTTTGGTTTCGTTCTTAAATTTATTATTGGCAAAATCGCGCCCAACATAAATCCTTATCGGTTTGTGTTTATGGAAAATTACGTCTATTCGCAACCAAAGGGTCCTGGCGAAGTGTTTGCTCTTGCAAATTGTCTTCCCATGATCATGGACAAAGTAGCTGGATCAATTTATTTCGCTGCCAAGTTTTATGCTTTATTTCATCCTGTTCGTGAGCAGAGTACCAACAATATTTTATTTTTATTTTTTTTCTGAATTCTTTCAAGCCACTAAAATGTCCTTTGATGTAAACAAGTAGCAGAGGAAATCTGTGAAGCAATGAAGCATTCATGCATTAAGGTGACTCCTGAGTGAGTGAGTTATTACGGTAGCGACTAAAACGGTCTAATGGCCCTGGGAGTTGTGGTTGAGGATTCAACTGTGCAAAGCGTTTTGTCGAAGATAAAAACTTTTTGCGATGACATGACAGGAATTCCATGCAACTTTCTGTCATTTTATGAAGAATCAACATTTCATAGTTGTTTGAAATTTAAGGACTCCTGTACACAGCTGACGTGTACAGTTAACTTACATTTGAATAAAGTATGAACACGAATTCTCCTAAATTAAACACTAAATTGTTAAACTTCATGCCGAACTTTTGTTTCTCCATTCCCATTCACTTCAGGATTTTTGCTCCTCTCCAGAAGAATGAATCCTCGTAGGAAATCCGATTTCTGTCAATCAAACAAAAATTCTCACGCAATGTCAATGCTTGTGAAATCGTTTGAATTTTGTGGAAGAATTTTCAATGCGAGACATTTTTAAACTTCACCTAATTCTGTCATTTGGCTCAGCCACAATACGATTAAAAATTGAGGACGAAAAATAAAATAATTGAATTGCGGTACGACTATTGAACCTTGAGGCTTGGAATAGTTTCTGTGGGCAAATACGATTTCGATGGTTTAACTTTTGCATTTTTTCAATTATTGCCATAGTCCGGACATTTTTCAAAACAATTTTTTTAAGCACAAAAAAAAAGTAAGATTTTTCCTTTCATCTGAATATTACTGAGAAAGGATTTACCGATTTTCAGCCTAACATTGAGTTTCCAAATATTTCAATATCAATTTTTTCAATTATTGCAGTACGCCAAAAAAAAAGGTATACCTATTAATTATAATTATCCATTTTTTTTAAATAAACTTGCTTTAATTGTCCAATAAATAAAATTTTAAAAAGTCATTGTCAGTAAAATTTCACAAATTCTGCTGGCCATATTGGATCTGCTATTTTGAATTTATAAATTCGGACTTCATATTGGAAGTCAACATTAACCAAAACCCATAAATACTAAATTTTATGGAAATACTTTAAAATTAAAAATTTTCGACTATGATTTTAGGCCCAGCAAGTTTGAATATTATGTGCAAAAAATTGAAAATAGCGAACCAAGGGCTTAAGCGTGCTTGAGTAATGAATATCCAAACATCCAAACTTTTACATTTAGGTACGTATAACATACGAAGAAATAGAAATAATTATGAAATGCGAAATATTATTCAAGCTGAAAGAGTTCAGGGTCAATGAGGATTGTCTCGAAATTTGTAAAAAAAAAATTATATTACGAAAAAACAATCTGTATACACCTGTCCTCGAAAAAGTGCGGCCAGCATGCGCCAACGTATCCTTAAATTGCCCCTCCCATAAAAACAACCAATTTCAAAAACACATCCACAAGAACATCATCAACGCTGCGCTGCAATCGTGCAGGTGCATCTGGAAATGATTTCGATTTCAAAATTATGAAATCTATGTTAATCACCTTCAAAAGTTTTGTATTCGCACTTGTGTGTGTGTGTGCGTGTGTATGTGTGAATTCAGGACTCAGCTGCACAGTAATCTGTACGTGAGCAGTTTTTCTGGTAATTAGTTTCGATTCTCGCGCACCGAACTGATATAATAATTTTTAAGGTTGCAGCTGGGTAAAGCCGCTTAATTGAATGCTATTGAAGTTCTGCTGGGGCTTAATGAGATGGTAAAGACCACTTCATAAATTGCAGTCCTGATGATGGGGGATGATAGTGACGAGGTATGTTGAAATGCGGGGTTATCAATTCTATAGGGAAAAATGGGGTGGTTGGAAATTTTTAGCATTGGTTAACGAATAACCGGATGTCATCCAGGAACTATGAATTCATTTAAGGGGGGAGGATGAAATCTATTTTTCCTGGGATTCGTTTTACAATTTTCAAATCCTGGCAAATCCTGTAATGGGATTATGGCAATTTACCCTGCAAACATCATGCTGATGGCGACTAATTTCAAAATTGCGTTAAATGTAAACAGCTTGACAGGGTTGGGTCGGCGTCGATGGGGCAATGGCATTCTGCCACGGTATTCAGAACTTGGAGGACATCAGTAATGGATGCCCTGCGAAATTGACAGATGTTTGCCCAGATAATTTCCTTTTTTTATTCTCCTGATTTTTTTTTTTTTTTTTTGTTAAATTTATACCTTCCTTGTGTAATAGCGAAATGCGCCCCATCGCGAAAAATTAATTTCCCTGGAAAACGGTAGTCGATACTAACCTTGTTACCAAGTTAGGGGGTGAGTTTGTTTACCTTGGAGCTTGTACATGCTCCAGTTCACAGTATTCAATGTTACCGGGAAACTTAATTGCACACCAGGTATAACGAGTTTTTAAGCTTTGAGAAAAAAGCTTCAACCAGCAAAACTTAAAAAAAAAAAATATTGAAGAAACATACAGGATGCATTGAATCCACGGGACTGACTTGCATCCAACGACGAGAAGGACTAACTAGATTCTTCTAACTAATTGGGATAATTTTACTTCGGTAGTTGATCATCCAATCTCAATTACTGATTGCGCTCGGGATGTAAGTAATACGTGCCTAAAAACTGAGTAGTACATTGCCACTGGTTGGAAGGTGTGTCAAGGATATTCCCCCAATCAGTGAAAGGGATTCCTGTAAATGGAGAATAGGCTGCCGAATGTCGATCAAGGTTGAGCGCTTTCAATTAGAATCATAAAATCAAAATCTGCGAACTCTATTCACACGTAGAAAAAAACAAGTAAATTCAAATGTAATTTTTCACAAAAATGTCATTCAACAAGAGCTTACTTTTTAGTGGAATAATTTGTCCTAATAAAAATCCTCTGTTGATGTGCGACGGGAATTAATTCACATCGAATTTAGAATTTTTTTCCATTCATACCGGCGGCATCCTGGCACATCTATTAGAAGGTCATTCATAGTAATGTCAACAGTCTTTGCATTTACCCCATTTCGGCTATTTCTGCCCGTTTCTGACCCCGAAGGCATCCTTATAATACCGAAAGCATCCGATTCGCCATTTGTCGACCAAGGGATAAAAATTGCAGCATATTACGGCTAATGTCGACTTAAAAGATTTACGGGACTCCATCGACCACTGCCATTTCGTTCCACTGCTGAAAATATAGGGGTGCAAAAAAGGGTTACAAGATATTAGCTATATAATGACATTGAAATAATATTTTTTATTTGGGGACATTTTTTTGTTAAATTTGTTGTGGCAGTTTGAGGAATTTGATTTTCACTTTTGAATGAATTTTCATTTTCGTTGATGAATTTATTTAATTTTATTGAGTAGAAAATATTAAACAAAAATTCAACTGTTATCACAGGCAATTTTAAATTACGTCAATCGTGCACCGCAGTAAATCCTGCTGGTTACACAGCAATTTCTTATTCCGTGACGTCAATTACAATGCAAACAGTCAACAGGATATTTCTACAGTTATTTATCAATTTATCCCAATAAGCCTTTAACTTCTTCAATTTGCCCTTTGGAAATCAACCCCCTTTTCGTTGAATTCCCTGGATCCTGTACCGCACATCGAATTACGAGAGGTTGAATTGAGGTGAACTAAAATACGCTCGGTTCGCTGTATTGAAGAAGGGAATTAATAAGTCCTTTTGCAGAGCACATCAAGTTCCGTCTGCATCCACCTAGGAAACTCACCACATCTTGATGCGGGATTGAGGGGCGATTTCTGAACTGAATTTCTTTCACGTGCCTTTTCTCTTAATTTCTCCGTGTGACGCACGCGTAAACAAAACACACACTTCAGAAGTGCTGCCCGTTCGCCAGTAATTTGTTGTTGGGATATTGCGTCATGGGCATGCGGCCCTCCCACAGAGAGGCTCCGCAGGAAATCCCTGACAGGGGTAAGAAAATTACAGTTGACACTATTCAGCCCCTCGTTGCTGCATCCGCATCGGTTTTGCCCGCTGGCAAGGGAAACTTCTGTCAACAAAACACGAAATAGAACGTGCCCTGCCCCCCAGTGTGCCCGATAAGAACCGACATCAAGGAATTCAGTTTCATCGTTATCGCACGGTCTGTGATGTCGGTACCACTTCAGGAAATTACCTGCCGTCTTCGCCACCATAGCGCCTGGGCCAGGAATCATCAAGACACGGAAGGAATCTCCTTTTGCAGGCACCCGAAACGCGTGAATTATCTTCCTGTAAACCCGATAACCCGGAAAAACTTAACCAGGAGTCTTCCCCGGACTGACTCACGTCAGTCGGTCGGCTCGTCACGCAGGGTGTCACGTCACCTGCACTATCTCGTCCTGGCGCTGCTGTAGGGCGACAAAAGTGCTGTTGTCGGCGGTTTCCTTTATTTCCTCGGACAATCGAGGCGCCGCTCTCAGGAAGTGATCTCGTCGAGATTAATGGAGTTCGGAGATTCATCGGCTACTCTTCAAGTGTTTAATGGACCTCGATCATTATCTGCCACGTCTCGAGCGACTCGTGGGATTTTTTTATTTCTGTCAGGGAAGCCACTTAGCAGCTTGTATTCGATGTGAACAGAAAATTAATGAGATATTTTAGAAAAAAAACAAAAAAAAAAAACAAAATCAAACAACAAAGTGTGATGCGATTTTTATTGCCTTCTCAATGTACAGTCAGTTTTTATGGTTTCTTTGGGGCGACACATTTTCAGACATAAACAATAAACATCCAAATGCAACTATAATATACATACTGATTACTGACCTTGGTTTTTTATTATTAAAAAAAAAAAATATATAAAACTTAATAGTATAATAGTAAAAAACTTTCAGATTCAATATTGATCAATTGAGTTTTGTAATAAAATTGATATAAAATTTATTTTATGTAGAGAAATCGTTGACGTTGACCGAAAGATTGAGAAACATTTCAATATCGGAAATTTACCAAAAAAATTTCCCGAAAACCTGGAAACGCCTAACTTTACCTATGGCGAACAAAAAAAAAAAAAAACAAAACATTGCAGATCAAGGATTCTTTTGGCATTCTGAAAATAGGACCAAAAGCTGAAGGTTCCTGTACATTGTACATATAATAGTACCTGGAAATTTTGCTGGCCAGCGGTGACAACTGAAAAGACCTGCATTGCTTTGTAGACCTTCTCATGTCCCTTATCTTCCCGGCGGCGGCCATCATTGCGTTCTGATGACGTCACACGGCAAGAAGAAAGTCTTTAGTGTTCTCAGAAGTGATTAATATCAGAAATTAATCAAAAGAGGAATAGAAATTCGGAGAGCTCGTCCTTATTTTTGTTGTTGTAATCTGTCGCAGGATAACTACCTTTAGTTCAGTTGGTGTCCCTTTTCGACAGAAACCAATTAACAAAATTGCAAAGTGATGCCCGGAAGGATTTCGTTGTTCCACCACGAATTGAAATCGCTTCTGTTGGAGACAGCCGTTCGAGCGTTTTGTGTCATGATGAAGTCGCGAGTGCAGAGTCGACAACGACGAGAAGCAACAAGAACCCCCCACGATTGCTCCACCAAAGATGCTGCGAGGTAATGAGATGAGTCCCCCTCGTGGGAGCCCCTCGAGGACGGTGGACGAAGATATCTGGCAAACGTCTTGATAGTGACTAACACAACACTGTGCTTCTTACTCCGACCGGAGAGCTCCATCGCTGGAGACTTGTGCGTGTGGCCATGCTCCCGGCACGCACCCAAAATGGAATCGCTTTCTCTTGTTCCCAGACTTTCCCACCACAGGTGTGTTCTGTGTGGGACGATTGCAATTAGCTCGTCCGTGGTGAGTTTGGAAGCAAAAGCAAACAGCATAACCAGTGCTGTGGCATGGCAAGTGCCCAGCTTTGGTTCTCCACTCCTGACGACCGATGAGAGAGGGACTCTTGCGCAATGGTTCGATGGTCTCCGATATTCTCCACTTCTGGTTATCGGCTCTTCTTCTTCTGCTCCTGCTGCTGCTGCTAGAATGTCGCTCCGCGTTGGCTTCCTTTGCAGCTTGTGAGCAGATTCAGATGGGTACCACAGAAAATCTCATTGCAGCCTCAGTTTTCGCGTTGCGCCGCGCTTTAGTTCGGGTCTAGCTGTGTTGTGGCACTGACGTTGAACAGCGATCGCAGGAGGGCATTAAGTTTTTATTGTTTTTGATTAAATGATATTAAAGTAGGCGAGGACACCGTCTGCATACCATTCCTGGTGGTCAATAGAAAAGTACCTCTTCGGTATCGCTGGCTCCCAAAAATTTTGGATCCTGTGAGAGCACACACCCTGCCAAAGGACGTGTTGCCGGGCTACTTATCTCGAGTAATTGAATAATAGTTTCGATAGTAGTGCTCTCGCGATCTGGCTATCGGTAATGATATCCTTACACGACATGTAATCTAATTAATTTGTGAACACTGTGCAAAATTTCTTCATTGAGGTTGTGATTGTATTATAAACGGAAAGTGCAACTGTTTAGTGAAACTGGAAAAAAACAAGATCCAAGAAAGGACGAGCTCGATTTGTTGTTTATCTCCTTATGAACTTCTTGATATATTTAACCGGGTTGAATTGCTGGAAAGGGCATCAAACGCCTGAAAAGGATACCCATCAGTTAAGACACTCCTTTCTGTAGTGCCGGACAAGACGACTCTAACGTTTACAAAAACAAACAAGCAAACAGCTTCTGCAAAGCTTCGCATTCTTGTATATCACATTCGTTCAAGTGTCTGCAGTTTTGTGATAAGAAGGAAAATTCTTTTGGTGTCTGCCTGCCCCACCCCCGCTCCACCAACAGTTCTTTTTGTTTTGTGAGTTTTATTTATTTTTTTGTTTGGGGGTTGGCCGAAGATCCTTGGACCATCGCATCTGCTTTGGTGATTTGTAGTCTACCCTGCTTTTGTACTCTGATATTTTTATTTGTTTAGTGTCAGGGTTGTAACATATAGTGAGGGCATCTCGTCCTTTCAGGCATTCATCCCGCCAAAACTCCTTGAAACTTTTCACTGGTTTTTCCGTTCGCGTACGGTCGTGTGTTTGGTGCGTTACATTGTTTCGGTGCGTTTGCGAACTTCCTGTGCAGTGACAATCGTGGTGCGTTTAGTCCTTCGCGTATAAGAGTGATATAGAGAATTTTCTGGAATACTCCCAACGGGTGGATGAAGGTCAATTTCTGTGTGAAAAAATTATGTCATAAGTGCATTTAACTTTCGCATAACATTTTACCCGAAAGCATCTCAATGCAAATTTCGTGACCAGGATTGCAGTGTATAGTGAATTGTTGTTTTTTATGAACTCAGAACCTCCTGGACGGCTGCAGTGATGCAAGTAAGGGTTTGTGTGAGATTTAAAAATGATCGCGACCTTATTAGCTATAAAGTGTCGCCGATACTCACCTGCAGAAAAGTGAAAATATGATAAATGTGCGAATGCAGTGAAGGAGAAACATCAGCAATTGAAAAATAATTATAATAAAAATTGTAATAAAAAATCCTTTGCAAATTGAATCTAAGTGTCAAGTGTCACCATCTCGCTAATTAGTTCTCACTTACTATCCTCTCGTTTCACATTACCCCCTCCGGTTCTATGTAATTGGTGATTTTTGTTCGTACTATTTTATTTTTAGTGATTTGTGCATTTTTTTCTTTGATGGAAGTGATTCCTTGTGGGAGATAAAACACAAAATGGAATTACTAAGCTGCTCATGGATTAATTTCGTATTCACAATATACGGTGAGTTGAATTGAACACACTTTCACGGTTTCCACGATTAGGGCCATCCCCGATCTGGATGGCGACATTTTGTAGCGGGGCATTTAAACGCAGCAAACAGACGCGACGCCCTGAGGTTTCCCACGTAGAAATTATGGTAATGAGTGCTACCAAGCGTAGCGAATTTGTAGCCAGGAACCTTTTAGATCTTCATCGTGATTCTTGGTAGCATAGGCTTTAAGGCGTTCTTCAATTGATCAATTCGTAACAGAATTAAGCTGTAATCAAAGTAGAAGAAGCCAAAGAATTAACGGATTTTTTTTCTTTTATATTTTTCACTCAAACACACTCTCACTAATTTGTTCATTATCAAAAGTAGGTACCTACCCAAAAATTTATTTAAGCGGAACATCAACAAATCTGAAATTCTCAGTGAAAATGAAAGTTTCAATAGAAAAATCTTTGCTGTTTTTCATTACCGGTTTTTCTTTTATTATTTTTCATATTTATTTTCTGCTTTCATTTTCAATATTTATTTTATATTAGGTAGGTATGTCAGTTCAGTTTTTTAAATGAACGGGTTTCCAATTCCTTTGTTTAAACGTGTTGTTGAAAGACAACAAAAAATCTGCAACACTGTGCTGTTGACTTTTTCTTTTCCATGTGTCCTTTCCACAAAACAACCAGTCTTTTTTTCGTGTACCTTTATACAATAAAAATAAAAAGAACAAGAGTCTTTTACAGTCAAATCCCAACTAAAATTCGACGTTTGTGTAATTTGGTTGCATATTTCGTCCTGTAAAAGCAATTCAATATAAGCTTATGTATTGTTTATAAAGATCAAAAGAGATATAAAACATGCTTATTATTAGTATAATAACTCTGAAATTAAGTGCACGATGAAAAACCAACTAATAAACGTTGACCACTATCCCATTTCAACATTGCTAGAGGACAAGATCTGCATGTCGTTGATCCTATCAAATTTCATCGTTTAGTTCTCACAAAATTGTTTGTTCTTTTCCATTATATTTTTTGGGTCACTCGCATTAACCTAAGCCATTCCAATATTCCATGTTCTTAAAAAAAAATGTTGATCATATTTCTTAAATTCCCCCATTCATAAAACAATTGTGATTACAGCTGAACCTCTCCTCCCCCTCGCCTCTTTATCCCTGACAGTCCGAAGTAAGTCATCAGATATTAATGAGGTGCTCCGTGGCTAGTTTCCCAGGTACCCCATTATTTAAATGCTCCCATCCCATTGTGGTGCGGGAATCACTAGTTCTGGTGTCATCGTGGTTTTTTGTATTAAATTCTAGTACTTCGCCAAATCGAATGGACACGATTATCAGCATCCGATCACTTCCCACAACTCTCGGACATTCGATCTGTCATAGGGTCTTGCATCATATTCTGCATGCCAAAACGATCTTCAGGGTCTTCACTGGAACAGGTGGTGGGGGCAGAGGTACGCAATCAATCTGTAATGCGTACGGAAATGGGGTTCGGACACTTAAGTTCTCATAATTTGTTGTCCATCGACATTCATCGTCCGCGGCGGTCAGAGGACGGAGGAAACCAGTTCTGCAATTATTTCACAAGACAAGAGGAATATTAATGAGCGCGGTGGTGTCATGTAAGCCCACGAATCTCGATTTTATGCGACTGTGTATTTGGGGTCCGGGGAGAGGGTTACGGTGATTCTAGTGGAGCGGAGAGACGGTGACTATAGGCTGCGATCGAACCCCGAGAAGGGAGAGCGGAATATATGAAATATTCGTGGGATTGCGGTTTCAGTGCATGAGATATGACCACTGCTGGTGTGGACATTTCCCACTTGTTGCGGAATCGAACGTCTCCTGGTTTGATCATGCGCGAGAATTGGATCAGTCGAGTTTCGACCGAACCATAACAGAAATCGATACATTTTACCGTGATTCTTACTGTTTGGTGTGAAAATTTCCTTTGTTTCTTCAGTCTCCTGGACACTCCCAGAGATTTCATCGAGGATATCAATCATCGGACACAGACGACTTGTGTTACGATGTTCTGCCACGAAGCCCAAGATAACCCTTCACTTTATAATTCACTTGTAATATGCACGCACGTAGCACAACATCTTAAAAAATACAACCTTCAATTGGAGTTGGATTTCACAACGGACGACCCCTATTTGCATGACAATGGAAATTCGCGCGGTCGATTTAAGGACATGGGTTCAACAAATTCACGTACCTCCATGTCATCGCCTTTAAAAAAATATATATTATTCTCAAAATTAAAATGGAGCAATGCGATGTTATCAAGGATCACACCTTTTCAAATTAAGTATGCACATGTATTTTATTAAGCCCCAGTGAATCCGAATCGAGTTCATGTTCATTTAAAAAGGTAGAACGAAGCTTTTTCCGGGTCGCCATAAGGGATGACAATGAAATATATACGTGACGCACATTATAGTCAAACTATGGTCCTTTGACAATGCCACAGATATTGTGAGAACTCTTTCTCATCCTTTTGAGCTGGAAGCTTCTTTGCATCCTATTAAAAACGTGACTCCTTTTTGCAACCAAACCTATTTCCTGTATACCAGGATGAGTGCTTGTTCGTGACAGATTGGAATAATCCACATCACAATAAGTAAGAAATGTTGAATTGTCGATATGAACTCGTCCAGTCGACCAAGTTCATCATGAACATGTTACGTTGCTTTAGAAGCAATTTCTATATATATATATATATATATATTTTTTTTTTTCAAGATAGATTCCAGGATGTTAGATTGCTTGCTCGGTAGCTTATAACACATGACTCAATTTAGATTGAAGCTAATGAAGGTCTACTGAATTTTAAATAGATGACCCAGGAGCCATCCTGGATTGCTACTACCGCATGTTCCAGCCCTCGCTCCAGCCTTTCACTATAGTTATATGATTTGATTGCATAATTCAACGAGCGCTTAGGAGAGTGGATCCTGTTGTCTGGCAAATATCGCAATCCAGCTCATGCTGATGGTTCTTTGGACTCTGTACAGGTTTCTGTACGGCTGTTGTAAAGAGTCATCCGGAAAGGATGTACGAAGGACATCACATACTGCAGAACATTTTCAAGTACTTTTTTCCCTGCAACTCGTCTGATGTGCTCAACTGTTCAACTTCTTGGCGAAGAAGCGTGTGTGTAAATTATTCAAGTTGCCTGTAGCTATATAGGTACAGGATGAAAACATGGATCTGCATTTTGCAAAATACTATATAAAAAAAAAACAACTGAAAGGAAAAAGAACGAGAAAATGTGGAAAGAGTAGTAGCTCCATCTAGAAGATTGTCACATCAACTCTTTACGGTTACAGCAACCACTTACCATTGTTCGTGTATTGAAAAACATCGTATACACATTGATGAACTGAACGACATGAAGCCATAAAGCGATGAATTTCGCTGAGAGTTACCATTGCACTTTGTTTACCCAGAAGCCAGTTTTCAATTACTGTTGTCAAGTGGAATCCAATTATCAACAAATTTACTGACATATTGTTCATTTATTGATTGTGTTTATATATAACTGTTGTTTTAGTCAAGTTAGCAAATCAACGAAGACGATGTGAAGGTTGATGTTTTTATAGGATTTCTTATGAATGAGGTGATCTACTTTTTAATTGTTTGTGTACAACACCAAAACTTGAGTTTGTTTTACAAAATGTTATGCTTGTCTTTACATTCAGTGTTTATTTGTAATAAAATTTAAAAAAATGACAATTCATGAGAGGCTTCCCGAAATTGATACAAAAAAGATAAGCGATGAATTCAAGTATTGACATTAATGGACAGAATCCAATTACCATTTTCTTTCGATATCCTAATGACTATTTTTAAAGTTATAGATAAAAGAAATGAAAGTGATAAATTTATTTTAAAATTCCATCAATGTTTAATTTCCGAAATTCTTCTCTTTTTTTTATCATATATCTTATATTTCTCATTTTTTGTGAGATATTTATTTATTCATCCATGGATAATTGCAATTAAGATCCTCTTAAACCATTTTTTTTTGTTACTGATGACTTGAAAACGTGAATTTGAAAATATTTATTAATTACTAAACGAAATATGAGAATTCTTTATAATAATATGAATGCAAATGTTGTCTTCTATATTCAAATCGGTCGCTGCTGCTTTTCATATTTGGGAGATAAAAGGATTAAATGTATTAAAAATATTCTGTGAGCGTATTACAGCGATATTAAAAAAATGTTCTATGCTAAGCATAAACAAATGTGAAGCTTGTGTATCCAACAAATGGCGGCAAATAAGAGTCCTTAGCCTTAAGGAGAATAAGCGGTCACGCCTGTTACTCTGATATAAAAGACAAAATAAAATTGGATTAAAAAAGGAAGACGAAAAAAAAATATTTTCGAGGTACCCTTTCCCATTTTGATCCTCATCATCATCATCACGGTCCTACTGGTCGTTGTCATCTCGTTGATCCTTTTCGTTTATTGACGTATCCCGCATGCAAAATTAGATTACAGGACCCAAAAGAGGAGTGGCACACAGAGGATCCTGGTTCACAGTCCGTGCAAATGGGCTGCCCATAATCGATGTGAGTGTAGCACTCAGATAAGCCCATAGAGTTACACATATTACGAAATAAATGGAATGCTCTTGTCTCGATGTCCTTTCGTCTCACACCTCGTTTGCATATGCTGATGAAAGTATTCACGGTTAACGCTCCTCTTTTCTGTAATGTTCTTGAGCATGGCACACTTTGTAGTTTCCAGGACATGCTTACCCTTTTCCGTTAGAAAGCCGCAGACAAAATTTATTTATCTCATCGCCTCTTTCTGCTGAAATCAGCCCCACAGGGTCTAATGGGGCACTTCGTTCCAAGCATTGCAAATGAGAAGGACATTCAGTGGGTGGGTGGAGTCGACGAGAAATGCGCTTAAAAAAGAATTTTTTTCTTTTGGCTTGAAGCAATTCCGACAATCAAGTGGGACTTCCCCACAATTCTTGAGAAACAATCGTTATTACTTTAGCTTAGAGGACCAGTGGTGAATCAGGATCAGTATATCAGGGATTATGGTAGAAAGTAAACGGCTGAGGTTGACTTATCAAACTTTCCATAATCTGCCCACAGTTTAGTTATGCTAATTACTTTAAAGGTGTACAAAATTACTCAACAAAACGATTCAGTCCTCCGAAGAGGACCAAGCATATCGCCTTTAATCCGGAAATGTCTGCCTATTCTAATGTTACTCATGACAAAACCAGAGGGAGTTCGTTTATGTTTATAACCAGGTAAGGGACTTGAATGACATTCTAAACGTCCGATAACAGGAATCTGGATCCGTTTGACTTTTGGAGGGGGTGGGGGTCCCAAATACCTTTGGACACTCCCACGTCACAACCGGTAAATTTGCCACACTGGGGGATCCCAGGATCCCTTTGTCTTGGTACCGCTATAATATATTCTGTGTATTTTCCAATCTCTCTCCAACCGAGAGGTTTGTCATTTCATTGTCGTCACATCAAAATGCTGACAAAAAAATATAATGGAGTCATAAATTATATTGTTTATTTAATTAATCTGCTTAATCCTTATAAATGAAATTTTTTTCATCCTTCTGCTTGTATTTATTTGAATTGCATTTTATATCTAATCCCATCTGGTAGCTCATCCAAAAGTTCTCACCCTATAGTAACAGTGTCCAAGGATCTGAAGGAGATATCTCCTAAAGTCAGCTCAAGTGTGCAGTAAACACATTAAATAGAATCTTACCGTAAATCGAAGTCCCATCTTGACTGACTTTGACACAACAGATACAAAAAGGACAAACGTAGCACATGTCATTGGTGGAAAAAAAAGGATCAAAGATACAGAAAACTGAAAGACGAAGAAAAAAATAACAAGAAAAAATATACATTATATACTATATGTATAAAAAAAAGCGAAATTTTCTGGGATGATAAAGTGTCACGTCCCCAAGAGATTAAATGTAGGATTATGCTCAAAAAGATACTTTCGACATGAACTAAGGAACACAATACATACACAATCTGGATCAGAAGGACACAGCACAATAGCTATGGGTGGGGCTCCAATATAGAAAATCCACAGATATCTGCAATCAGCCAGCTCCAAGTAAGATTATTGGGGAATATTTTTCTCTTAATTTTGTTCGGTTTCTTGGTTATCTCTTATATGAATTTCATTGCCAAGGACGAGTGCCAAAATGGAACATAAAAAACAGTATACAACATTATTTTTGATTTGTTTGGATTTTGCTATGAATTCGACTATCAAAAAATTTCCTGGTCAGCTGATTGAAAGGACTAAAGGACGTCCTTCAAAATAAAACGAATTTTTTCAAATGCTCGATTATATGATCAAAAGAAATTGGATCTTTGCACTGTGTCAGACGTTTTAAGCATATTCAAAGTACCGACTTTTCTCGAGTCACTGTCAACACATAAAAGGATCCTTTTTGTTTTTAATAACCAAGGAAACGAACCATTTTACGACATTTGAAATGAAACGTTAAAAAGACGAATCCATAAATATGCTCTTTTACTTGGTCGACAAGTTCTGCGAACTCGACAGAAGTCCTGCATTTTCAAAATGAAATTGAAATTTGATGTACGTTTGCCCCAAACCTTTGGAAAAATGGAATTGTTTGCTAAGACTCAGGAGTGAGGCGACATTTTAATGGAACCCGAAAGTCAATGACGCCCACGGGACTTATTCATAAAAAAAGGAACCAGATCGCTTCCAAGAATAAACAACGCTAACAACAATGTATTCATATTTAAAAGGACTTGTAGGTCGTTCTATGGTTTCCCAAGGACTGTAGTACATCAAGATAATTTTTACTGTATAGCAGATCGCGTGTCTGAAATGCTTCAACGGTGCAACAGTAGGTACACCTTAATTTAGCCATGGAAGTTTTCTGTTTTGTTCCTATTTTCTGTGATCCCAACAACTTAATTTTACGTCTGGCAGGTTAATTTTTAATCTAATTTAACTAGCAAAAAAATGGGATAAAGAAACATGCTCCGTTTTTCAAAAAACGAGAACTACGCACATCTGTCACCGTGAGGACATGCATGCACGGACCTCTGCTTTACACCTATGACAAGTTTTCTTCCTTCCTTGTTCTCCGCACACAGTCCGACGACGACTGGGTTTCTTGCAGTGTGCCCTCGGTGCCTTCCTTTTGATATCGAAGACAAGGCGAAGGAGATAAACCGACTTCAAAATAAAACTATCCTCGCAGGTGTATTCGTGCTTATTATGCAAAGGCAAGGAGCACACCTGCTGTCTGCTTGTACCCACTTTACCAGTTCCGTGGAAGTCTTCTTTTATATTAGCCCCGTTCTACCGTCCGCGATCAACCAATTCTTGTTTCCTGCAGCTTTCCAACTACTCCTTCGATAATGGCCGTATTCAGAAAAAAAAAACTCGCGCGCAAACCGCCCCGAGTGCAAAAAACCACACATGCCCGATATGAGTACCTACTTTCCTCAGCGAAAATGAATCATATAAAGTTAATTGAGGTTCTTATACCCGTTTTCCCCTCTGTCCTCGTTGCCCATTTTCAGGCCATTTCGATCACGAGATTCCTCTCAGGTGATAACAAATCGAACGCACACCTTCAATTTGTCGGATGCAGGCTGCAGCGAGCGAGCGCCCTGAATCAGCCTGGGACGCTGCCTCGCTCTACTCCCGATGAAATGCAGGTCAAGCACCGACGACGATGGAACGAACTCCCATTTCTTCAAATCCCACCAGTGATGGGGTCAAGTTTCTTCGAAACGAGTTCACACTTCTGTAGCTTCATCAAGACCTGACAGCGATGCTGAGCTCTCTTGACCAACTGCACTAATCGCATCACCACAATCTTCTAAGCCGCTTATCAGTTTGAGTGCATGAAAATTGTCCCCTGCCCTCCCCGCGTCCCCCATAATGTGTCTATTACACAAAAGAAGCTAGGAAAAGGATTAGAAGATGTCTGCAGTTTTAAGACCAAAGTCCAAAACGTTCGTGGTTCCGTTCAAATTAATTTTGATTTTCTGTTGGAAAATTTAATACGACATTTCAAAATTGTTTGTTTGGTATTTTCGGTTTTTGGTTTTGTTAAGATTGTTTTTTATTGATGATGGATTACACAACAATTTAATTTTTTGAATTCAACCAAAAAACTAATCAGAAAAGGATAGTTGAGTAGTCTAATTATGAAATACCCTAGAATGTAGAACAGCACGGTTTTAACAGGAAGCCACGTTTGTTAAGAAATCGTGTAAAAACCATGCAAACGGAATTTTCCCATCGTAAAAAGAAAAATTTGTTCTAAATCATTGAAAACGCATGTAAAAAAGGGAAATTATTCGTATCTGTAAAATTTCAAGATCGTGTAAAAACATTTCCGTTCAAATAATAAAACGAAAGAAAGTTGATATGTAGATAAATATTAAGTAACTAAAATCAGCATTTTTGTATAAAAATGATTCATCCTTATATGACAACACTAACAAAGAGCTGCACGATTTCACTCGTCTTTGAAATGATCCTTACAATTTGAACGTAATATTTATTGTACCTACCAAATTTCAATCATCTTTCTACCAGTGCTTTCGAGTTATCGTCTGGACAGGCAAGAGACAACAGACAAGCAGACGGACATCCAAAAAGGATTCTTTTCACTTCCCAGCATGAATATTATGGTTCTTTTTTAGCTTCATTATTTCTTGGCATTGCAAAATTTTGCTCATAATTCATATAACCTACATCTACGGTATAATTATAACGGTTTGTGTTCAGTTTACTTAATACGAGAAAATTGAGATAAACATTCTTTTAATCCTGAAAACCAAATCAAATTTCAATTTGTAATTTCTCCATTTAAATGTAAAACCTCACAAGTCAGGGACTTAAAACAGATTTATTGTCCCAGCCAATGAAAATATCATTCAAGATAAATGGTTAATCGACAGAAGAAAAACGAGATTAACTTTCTGGTATTGCAAATGCAAGAAGGGTACTTTCTTGCATTTAATGGTGTGAAACACCTGTTCATCCTGGCGAGAGACTGAACTGAATGGACACAGTACTTGCTCACTAAACAAAAAAACACCCTCAACTCCAAAAAAGATTCATTCAAGGTGAAAATGAATTGTCAGAAACATTCACTTCTAAGTACTTGAAGGCAAACTTTGGACAGGAGTGCACCCTAAAACATTCCAAGCTTCATTAATTCACCTTCATAAATTCTCAGGTCCGAGAATTCACCCCTTATGTGTAGAAGCGACGGTGCACAGAGTTCTTTACAATGCAATAAATCCATTCCAATTTTACTATTAAACACCGCTCCCCTTCGTTACCATCATTTATCGCCCTGAAAGGGTTACATAATAGATTTAATGGGGTGGGGGAGGGATGAGAAGTTCACGCAAGGAAACGAGAGCACAATCCAACTGAAATGTTACTAAATCTCGGGTTGTCGTACGAGGACTCCTTTAAGAAGCATTGCTCCAGAAAGTCACCACTAAAATTAGATGTCAAAGCAAGGTGTGTATTTTGGCTTTCGAAACTCTGAAGCAATCGTTGTCGGTAATTGCATTTTGAAAGCGGATGCGACATTGAATGGAGCGCCTAACGAGCTGCAAGACACCCAAAAGATTCGCTGCTGTAAATTGTGGGGTACACTGTCTGAAAAAGGAGGAAATGGCGAGTGGACACACTTCCGCTGCCTCTCTGGAGGTTTATTATGGCTTCATTCTTACGAAATGCAGCAACTTCAGAACAGATCATGGCATAACTGCCAATAAATAAGTTTCAGCTTCTGTTGGACCATCAATAAGTCGTTCCCTGTTCCCTGAACGGGAACGCCTTCGATTCTGTTTCCCCACCCATTCCCCCAAACAATTTTGCCAATTTTGCAGTATAGTCATAAGTTTTTGGAAAGTTCCATTTTCTCGTTTCCTGTGACTTCCTTAACCTCGTCCTTGTGCGGCCGAATAAATTTTTCCCATTTCTGCGTATTCATGTATCTTACCAATGAATTTATTATCGAAATTTCCAAGCTGAAAGGACGAATTGCGTTAGCGCCAAAAATGTACAAAAATGGACCAAAACTTTAAATGGATTTTCGAAACTTCTGGATGAATTCATCCCATATTCGTAGTCGTCCTATTTGAAGTTCCTGGTCTTAATCGTTTAGTCGACGCAGGAATGATAAGGGTAAAGAACGGAAAAACAACTTTCAAGTTGTCGGAAGGACAGGATGTGCAGGATGAGAATTTTGGGGTTGCTCAGGCCTGAGAAATGCACAAAAGTAATTGGAATTTCAAATGGGTAGAAACTGGAAATTCACATCAACACTACAAAAATGATGTCCTGAAATTGGAAATGAAGAAACGGTGCCCTGATCTCAGACGATTGTGCCACAAGTCTGAATCGAAAAAGGCGTTCGCTTTAAAATGGGGGTATTTGAAAAGGGTTTAGTATGCCTCCGAGACAAATGAACAAAGGACAAACATTTGACCCTGTTGTTTTTTTTTTCCTAGAGAGAAATAATGCCAATTTTTGAGCCATCCACCAGACGGGTTGAATGACATGAAACAAGATGGCAGATAAGGGACTACAACAACCCTTTATTCACACCTCATACACACACAAAAAAAGAAGAAGAGGAAAAACAAAATGTCGTCATGGTGACAAGTTGAATTCAATGGAAATTGGAGCAAAGTTTCAGTTATTTATGATGTAGGAATAATAAACTTTCTGGACATTCATTGAAAAGTTTTGGAATATTTACTAAGGATGCTGTTGGTCCTTTTGTCATCCTTTTACAATAATAATGTCAGAATTGGACACAAATACAAATCGTAACTCAAAATGCGACTAAAAATATAAAAAAATAAGACAAACAGAAAGATCTGTAAATTACAGACAAAATTTCAAAATACAAATGATTCATGAAAATAGGTTCTATAAATAAATTTGGAAATCTCCCTGAAGCTTGATGCAGTTTTGTTCATCACAGGAAAATTTTATTAACTGAACTGAAAATCAAAAATTTTATCCTGACCTATATGTAGGTACAAAATATTTCAATCCTTTTTACAAGTGGCAAAAAATGTATTTCATATCAACTCAATACTTCTATGCAATCCCAACGGACGCCTCCATATGCATTCCAAATCCACTTACGATTAAATTTACTGCTATCAGTTGTCACTTGATTTTATACGAAAACGACTCCACTAAATCACTCTCTAATTGCCGTTAAAGTACTCCCAGGGAACATTTTTAATGGAGCCCGCCCCATCTACTGCAGTTCCCGAAGGAGCAAAAGGGAAACCCCATACATCAGATTGGAGTCGCCACATTTGTCTATTTGATCGCTTGTTAATTTCCTCATGTCTGTCGAATTCTATTTATCTAACAATAAGATAAGAGCGAAACGAAATTTGATTGCATGAATAATTCGCGGGAGCGGGAACGGGAACGAGAAACTATTGTAGTTACGACCATTTCCTCGGGATAGCCGAACAAATCGTGGAGACATAATTAGTTGAAGAAGCCGCATGCGACCTGGTTTCGTGTCTACTGCACATACAATACACATGTATTCCCCATGTCCAGGGCTCATTATTATAATACCCTGGTGGCGTGAGAACTGATTACTAATTCACCTGTTCCATCTAGAGCAGGTATAAGTGGACCTCATTCAGGTTCGGTAAAACCAGAAAAAAGGAAACGAAGTCACCGCAATCCAGGTCTACTATAGCGATTCCGACCGGCAAAAACAAACCAGAACGAAATCATCAAGAAATGACTAAGGCCCCAGAATTGTCCCTTGCGGGATACAATGGATGAACTCCTTGGAGTGTGACCAATTACAACGAGTGTGCTACCCAGAAACAGACAATTCGCCGGATGTCGCTCTTGCTTACGTCTTTCCGTATTGCATTTCAGGTGTCTTCGACTTTTTGTCATCCATCAACTGCGGTGGTATGGTCTCAATTTCCTCGGCAATGGCTATTTCAACCAAAAGGAGAAGGGATATCAGAAAAAGGGAATTAAAAAAAGGACACCGCATGCCTGTTCTGGAAGTCACTAATTGTGGGTCAGGGAAACTGGTTTCTGTGCCTTCGGAATCACCTCGTATACCTCGTTTGATATTAACCAGGACATCCGGCGTACACCGGAGCTTCATTACACTAGATTTCGGAAACAAAAAAAATTGCATATTAAGAAACAAGGAGAAAAACAAAAGAGGAGAAATACCAACAAAAGATCCCGTCATGGTTGTTTTGTATACTCGACGGAATTTGGAGGAGTTTAAAGTCAATTTAATCGAGGGAATATAAATTCAAATTAGGCAAAACTGAATACTAAAAAAATGTCAGCAATTAATTATCGCCTTTATCAAAGGGGTTGTGTGGGCGTTTTCGGTTGATTTTATTTTTAGCCGAAAATCCAGCCAAGAAGCAACAAAAATTAACGAAAAATTCATGCTGAGCTGAAATCCGATTCCAGTTCCACTCACCAGCGCGGTGTCAACGCGTATCTTTTTTCAGAGCGATCAAATAGAAAAAATATATATATGCACCATCATATGGGGGCGTAATGGAAGTAAAAGCATCTTCTATCTTGTGTCGCTGAGTAACACTGCACTCCCCCCGCGGACTGACATGTTATTTCAATATTCAATAGAATCAAAATCCCTTGTGTAAAGGAGTGCGGCCGTTCTGCAAAAGGGTTCTGTGGCACTAACAAATCCAATTCGCATCTAAAGCATGTTTTCAGCTCAGTCATCTCCTGGGGGGTGTGTAATTGGATAAAAAAAATAAGAAAACACTGAGAGCTTCTGCTAATGGAACCCTCCGGCCGTAAATTAGGGACGCAACGACGAAGGAAATTTTTCCGCTGGGTCAGCTCTTAAATATGTTCTTAGAAATTTGTTTTCTTTATTTTGTTTTCTTCCTGGAAATATTGTAGACTTTAATTGATAAATGCTGATTAAGTAATTCTGGAGATGGTGGAGAGATAATTATTTACTTCTTGAGGGTATTTTGGAGAGTTGGGAAATTTCTATAAGTTTTCATTAAAACACAAATTTTATATTAGAAAATTATCATTGAATATTTCCAGGCGTGAATACCTTTGTAAATCCACTGTTTAATGTTATTCAATAGAATCTGAAAATCTCTTTGGAAACCTATGTTAAAATTTAAATTCTGTACTTTAAAGTACCAAAAGAGGTGAAATAAAAGTAAACTTTAAAAACTCTCTTCATCAAAAACCTGGAAATTATTTTTGAGTTGATTTCTCTTTGGGTAATTTAAGTTTATTATAATGCTTTTAATATAAAAATATTCTAAAATTTATTTTTATTGCAATATTTTATTAACCGCATTTCAAAAATAACGATTTCCACACGATTTTAATTATTTTCATTCAAATTACAATTTTCTCCCATCTTGTGAATGAATTCGAAAAAGAATCACTAAAGTTGATTGTAATAAAAAACAGTCATATAAAATACTGTAAACTCCGATAACTGTACAAACAATGATTTTCTGTGGGCGGATGTTAACAGCCGGAACCACTTCCCAACCAATGATTTTTACAAATACCCCTTTAACGAATTTTACCAATTTCCAAGCTTGATTATGTCACGAATTTTACACACGTTGTCCAGTAATTAAATGCGGTCATTAATGAGTGGGCAAAAGGTAGAAACTCTTGTAGCAACATTTCGAAATAAAACCACCACGCGTCCTCCTTCCAGACGACACAGTCAATGGGAGCATAAATAAATTCAGGAGAACAGGTTCCACGTAAGTCGTAGGTCAATTGACATCGGGAACCCACACAATTTGTAAACTGCACTTCACTGCCCACGGCAGGACACCGATGGCACAGTGATGGGGAAATACCCGCGGGGAAATTGTGGTCATCAGATGAAGAACCTCTCCTTGAAAGTCACAGACATGAGCCACGCGCAAATCAACAGCTGCATCTGGACCCCGCATAAATAATGGACAAATTGTGGGCGGTTTTCACTCTCCGCAACTGTTCTAAGTCTAGGGTATCGAGTTGCGCGAGCACCTAAAATGCGGAAAATGGCCGTCAACGATGATGATTGTGGGCGCGGGGAGTGATGGTGCTACAGGTGACATAAATTTTACAGCAGTTTGTCGCGGGGCGCGACGGGGGCTTGCCAGTGGTTTTGCAGGTGCCATTGTTGAACTACTTAAATTGTGCCGTTTATTGTGGTTCTTTGGTTTCAATGCAATCGCGAATGATGGTTTTCCATCTGCAGCGGATCTCCGGATTTTATGTTATCTTAAATGCTGCGGATTGCTGCGGTTTTGTGAGCAATTAGATCGCGTACAGTCACAATCATTGCAGTGACAAGGAAAACGGACCTTCGACTGACAGGGATCACGTTTCTTTGCGGAAAAACTTTATTGGATTTGGTTTCTTTTGTGGTGTTGCGAAAATTTGAATGGTAGTTGAACGTGACCAGATGAAATTTCATATTTGTTTTTAAGCTCGAATATTATTTTCTCTGATTAAGAAAACCTCTCATTTTTAAATGAAATAGATACTAGAAAGAAAACTCGTACTAAAGTATACCTAATTGGTTTAGATCAATTATGAAATACCCTTATATAAAACGGCACAAACTTAGGCACGAAATCGTGTAAAAAAACGTGCAAAAACTGTTATTCCATCGTAAGAAGTGAAGATCGTTCAAAATTATTTAAAAGGCACGCGAAAAAGAAAAGTTTTTGGGATATATCTGCAAAATGCAAGATCGTGTAAAGAAGGACGTTATAAAAATAGTTCCATTTGAATAATAATTAGTAATTGTAATACATATTTATAACAATATTCAACGAAAGAAAGTCAAAATGTAAATATTCATAAACAAAATCAGCATTTTTGTATAAAAATAATTCAGTTTTATATGGCAACACTAAGAAGGGAGGGGGACTGATTTTGCTCACCTTCGAGCTTGACCTTACAATTTTAACGGAATACTACTGTACATCAGTGGCGGATTTACGATTTCCGGGGCCCTACGCTAAAAATTTTTGGGGCCCCTTCCCCAACTTTTTCAATTTCTTTCAAAACAATTTTTCAATGGATAGTCGGTTTTTCAAAACAAAACTTACAGTTTATTAATAAAATATAGCGTATATCAAAACAAAATATAAGAAATGAATAATTAATTAATCAATAATAAAACAGGAAACTATTTTAACAAGAGTAAATCAGGTACAAAATACAAAATAAAAATTTTTCTACAAAAAACAACATTTGAACATCTAAAATTATTGAAAAATTAAAATAGAATATAATATAAAACACGGAAAAACGAATATCACAAGATTAAATTTTTTTTCTTATTTTCATATCTGCAAATTCTTTTATTGTCGCATCATAATTTAGACTGTTTGTTATATCACTTTCGATCGAAAGTATTTCTAAATACTGCAGTCTGTTTTCCTTCATTACAGTTCTATATTTGTTTTTTATTATTGATAATTTAGAAAATGAGCGCCCTGCTTCGCAACTCGTTATGAATAACGTTAAAAACAACCTTTGTTGTACCAACAAATAAAATGGTGGGTGTAGCGGTATAAAGAAAAAGAGGTTCACTTAATTATGTTTTCAATTCTTTTATTTAAATGTGAAACAATATGCAAAATTACATAAAATCTATGCTCTAATTATTATTTTAGAATTGCCTATCTATCCTATTCTATATATGTCCTGTGTTTGTTTAATGTAAAATCAAATGCCCTTTTTGTAGGAATAACTTGATTTTTTGTTATGTAAGTCAAATGCTCCTTTAAAGCATAACTTGACTTGTGTTTTTGTATTTGTATGATTACCTCTTTCAATTTCCTTACAAATCAAATACCCTTATTGGAATCTCTTGATCGCTTGGAAGTTGAAATGATAATGAGTCAAACTCGAATGCCTGCCGCCTTTTTATAGGAATATCATCCCTACTATAATCAATTAAAATTAATTTCTAACAGGTGTACAGGCAGACAAGTAACCCTAATTTACAAGTATTTTTAATATTTTAATATCATAGTGTTTGTAAAGTAACATAGTAAAATTTATAAGGTATTTTTCTTAATTTCAAATCAACACATCAATGACAAATAAATAACAACACAGTAACAACAGTAACACAGTAACATTTTGACGTAAAACTTAAAACTAATTTATAATTCTTTAAGTTCCTTGAACAACCTTAAAGCAATATATAAATTAAAAAATGCTTCTATCATTCCCTTTTCGTTGATTATCTTCAGAATTTTCATTCTGAAAAAATATTGATACGATCGGGGGCCCCTGTGGGCCTCGGGGCCCTACGCTTAAGCGTACTAAGCGTACCGGTTAATCCGCCACTGCTGTACATAATTTCAAGCCTCTAGCTGCAAGCGTTCTCGAGTTTTTGTCTCGACAGAAAATAGACAGACAGACAACAAACAGACGGACACGCATAAAACGGTTTCCCAGTCATGAATATTGAATATATGTATTATATGTGTATTTTTTTTTCTGTCACCATTATTTCATAGCGTAGCAAACTTTCGTAATAATGTACTCTTGAACTGTTCCTTTTTTCGATGAAAACTGTTTGCAAAATGAGTTTCTCTTCTTAATTTATTAGATGTGTCTGTCACTATACAGTTCAAAGTGAGAGCGAGTTATGGAGCCATACAGCGAGAGTGAGGGAACTCTTCGCGCACAGCTGACTCCCCGAAATCGCACACAAAATTTTGTATAAGTTTCGGTAACTTTGCAACGCTATTGTTACTAAATTATAAATATTATCTTAACAATTTTTTTTTAAATCTCAACTGTGTACAAAACTAAACTAATTGCATGTTCGTAAGTTTTACAGTTTCCAAGTTATACGCGCTCAAGGTGAGTGCAAAAAACGTAAAAATTTTTTCTTGTGTTGGACCGCTATCAGCCGTGATGAATAGACGTAGTCGGTAGTTCTACGCCAAAACACATGACTTAAAACTTAAAAAAACACCTCCTACTGAGGATGTTTCCTAATTAACTCAACATTAAAATAAAACCCTGACTTCTGACAACAAACTCGGATAATTTTACAACCATAAAAATCTAATTAAATTACACTTCAACACAATTTGTATGATTAGCTCAAAATGATCCTCTAAAAGTCTGCTTTGTAATTGAAAGTTGCACGCATGCATTTACCATTGCAATGCATTTTTAAAAGAAATAAAAGAAAAAAATAATAATGTGAAAAAATGCCGTAATTAAAGGCTAAAGGCATTAAATCCTCTCAACCCCCATATAACGTTTGGTTTCCTGTGTGCCGACGCAAACAAGGTCTACATCTGGTGCCGGGCTGCGCCTCTTTACCAACCCCAAGTCAAACATGACCGCTAATCACTCTAATTAAAGGAAATTATCCGAAAATAAACAGAAAAAATATTGTAACGCGGCCAAGTTGTCGAATAGTAGTAATGAAGGACAAGTGTCGTTCTAATTAGTCCGTGATGATATCGGCCAGAGAAAAGGACCAGATCTTGTGGGCGGTCACACTGGAAAGCTGTGAAACCAATTACGGACCACTTGAATTCGTCTGCGGTGAATGCATTGCCGGTGGTGGTAGTTGAAGTGCGGTGAAGGGGTGATTAAATTTAAAGTCACCGCTAGATGAGACATTGAGGTCTTCCAGTCAGATCGCGGTCCCTCGGCGGTTATCTGCTGCAGCTAATTATTATCAGTAATAAGCTGGTTGCAATGAAGGTACAAAACTTTAAGAAATTGCAATAATAATTCTTGAAAGACTGCATCCAGGTGATGTTCATCCATTCCGGTGGAAGGGTTAAATTGCACGTTTCCTGTCCCTGATTAACCGCAACGAAGACTTCCTTTTTTTCTAGTCAGATGAAACCATCCTCTTTATTAATATTCCACACTCGAGCTGAAGTGTGCAAATAATCCTTTGGAACATGGCAAATCTGCGATTGGAGCCTAGAAGAAGATCTAAAATGTGATGAAGTTGGTTTTTTGCTGAGCTGCTCATGAGCACAGGAAACGGATTCAGCTAATTACTGCCCAAGATGGCTATTTTCCACAGTTCTCTGCACTCATCGTCTCTGTTTCATATCATTTCCATATTAGCACGTCCCATGAATTATCCTTGACAGAAAGATATCAGCATCACCAGCAGGCAGCAGCAGCGCAAGACAAGTCCTTCTCCTCTTCAACCACTTGAAACGACATTAGTCCTTCGCTGATAGATTTCCGTTGATATCGCATCCTGACCACACAAAACTGATATCCAGTAAATAAATAAATAAAACATGAGCATGCGAGCAACATCACTCCGCAGATTGCAGCCATGGACCAAATCAGAGTTTGCCAGTTGCATTCAGATGTTTTCCTCTGTCATCAAGGATATATATATATATTTTTTCGTTCAGAATAACAATTTTCCCTATTGTCCTTGTGCACATGGTTTTTTCAGATGTCCTTTCAGAACTGTTTCGGCGAATATTTGGGCAAAACACCAGGAGCGAAAAGTCGCTTTGAGTCATTTCCCAGCGGGAGAAGAATCATTTTTAAAATACTCCGTCACATCTGCATCACGCGATGCTGTTGTATACACATTCCGCATTCTGTTCGCTCTTCGTATTTTTTTATTTTTAGTTTACGTTAAAACAGTTTCCTTTTATTTGTGCTTTAATGAGAATTAAGACTAAAGTCCCACAAGCATTTGTTGTACATCATCAACGCACTCGTGGAAACTCACCAGTTGTTGCGTGGCGCATTTTCATCTTGGGATTTTTGTTGATGTGTTTTTTTTTCGGGGACATCCATGACACAGGGTGCTGCAGGGTGGCTGGGGGTGTTACTGGGCTAGAAATAAACAAACACTAAAATAGAAACTCTTGAGCTATGTTTGGGGTCAACGATGTAAGGAGGTTGCTTTTTGCCGCCTCGAAGATTTTCTGGTTTGTTGTGTGCACTCGCGATGAGTGATTTCTTGGGAAAAATTGCGGGAGATTTTGCCATTTTCTCACACAATGTCGCAATTTTATTTTTTGTTTATTTAATTTGACATTATTTATGGTTGTTTAGTAATTGGAAAACACATTTTGTGTTAGATAATACAAGGAAAAGGAATTTTTACAGCGTCTCAAGTGACCAGATGCAACATTAATTCAACCCTACCTAACTCAAATCCCTGATGGAATCTTTTATTTGTTTTTTTTTGTAAGGAAAAATAATAAAATATGTATACAAAAGATGATTGGACTTAAAATAAAGGAGTAGGTAATTATTTTTAAAATTGTTTGAATGTTTGTTTAAAGTGTAAGCAATTTTTTATTAAGTACAAGTTTCAAGATGCCTTTATCGAATTTTTCTCACGCATGTTCTCATTTTTGAATGTTACACGATGACTTACAGCCCAAATAGGAACAACACACATTGTTTAAAAAATCAATGTTTGAAAACGGTAAAAAGTGGAAAATGTTATTTGTTAGAAATTAGAGTTTTGTGTTTGTTTATGTCTGTCGAAAGTTCTGATAAATGAATTTCTTTTAGTAAGAAGAAATTATTGTTAAAAAACACGCCACCCACAGTAAGAAAAACCATAGATAAAACATGAAGTACTAAACAGTACCTTTGGAGGACAAAAGGGTGTCTTGAATTATGTTCCATATTCCAAACGCAGAACACACAAAGATTCACATTATCAGCAATTCTATTGTTGTTTAGTTTATTTAAGTAACATTGTAATATTTCCGTTTCAACTCCTACAATCAAAATGTTAACAAAAAAAAGTTCATGTTAACTGTAATGAATGCCCGTGGGAAATCTCGTACACAAATATCTCACTAATTTTCTAGCATATCTGATAATAAAATCGTCCAACTTCAGCATCCTACCGTGGAAAGGTTTCATGTCTCCCTCGCAATTGACCATGTTGAAAAATAAAAAAAAATTAAATAAATAAAATCTTGTCCCACCATCAAAAACAGATTCTAAAAATCTGTAAAATATGAATGAAGACATTTTTCTTTGTAATTATCAACTTCCAGTTTAATTATGCATGGCAACATTAACAGCATCACTTTCTTGAATCTACCTTCCTCCACTTCCTATGTTAACCCCTTCTTGTAAAGCTGATTTACATTAACATCGAAATTTGAATCCCTTCCCAGGGGAAACTGCAGGTATTATGGGAAACTACCAATCTGAGCATTTTTTTACGTGTTTCCAATTAACGCTCCTATTATTACCGCCATTGTCCACCATCACGTAGTTGGACCAGTTTTGTACCATGCCTCAAAATTGGTTCATTATTCTTGGGATTTTTGGGTGTAACAAATCAGACCATCATGTCGGCCTGATGCTGACACACGGGAACAGAAACTGTCTGCTGAGATGGTTGGACGATGGCCGCAATAAAAGACAATAAGTGACTACTGTATTTTTTTTTTATTTTTTTTTGGAGCTTCGACTGAGGTACTAGATGAAGTGCGGCATTAGACAACTGATTATAAATGGACCCGCGGATGTATCTTGACGCCATCCTAGTTATATCTACGTGTCTTGCGTAAAGTTCCGGTTATTAACAGCAACAATATCAAGTGTACCTCGTCGAAACAGCTATACGCGGACAATTAAAGACCGCGGAACATGTCACGTCCCACGTCTACTGTTTTTCTTTTCTCTTCTTTTTATAATACAATATAATGGCGTGAATAACAATTGGCCGTCGACTGTGTTTGGACTCGCTTCGAATTGTTTCTGGCCGAATTCAAATGTTTTATGTTTCAGGAAATTTTACTTTTATTGTCAATATGATTTGCAGCCACAAGTGGATAACATAAAACAACAAAAGCAATGTTCTTTTTGCTGGCTGGTTTTATATTAACCTTTTCCATGAGTGGGCAACACAGACGCACTCAGGTGTAGAAGGAGAATGACTCACCTGCCGTAGGATGATCCCGGGCTAAGTACAACCTCAAAATGACATCACAGGAAAGGTGACCGCCAGCCATTGACCGATGAAACCCGCTAAGGAAATTGAAAAATTATCCTCGATTCTCCAAAAAACAAACAAAAAATAATACTTAAGTGACAAAATAAGTGATGCGGGAACTTGACTTATTGCGTCTTGTAAGAAACAGAAAAACGTGAATGCATTCGCGAACGTGAGGGGAGGGGAATAATTGTCTCGTGAAGCGTGACATCTCCTTATGGAAATTTTTCCTCAGCTGCAAAATTTTATCCTCAAGTGTTTTGCAATAATGGCAAATTATAGGGGTCCTTTACTCGCTGTGAATAAATAAACCGGCGGCTAAATTTAAAAATGATTGTTAACATTTTATTTTACTTTTTTTTATATGTAAGACAGGAGAATTTTTGTTTCAATTGGCAAAAATCACTGTTGTGCTCAATAATTTATCTTTGGATGTTCGTGCAAATAATTGGGCTCGACGACGCGACGTGGGTCTACATAAGATGTAATAATTATTTATTCAAGTATAATTATTGATTTTAAAGTAGAAAAACTCGTTAAATTTTATTTTAAACGTCGAAATCCTTTGACTTTCAGTAATGCATTTCTGGCAGGTTATTCTAACACATCAAAACATGACTTCATTCTGAATTTAAGTATGAGTAATGTAATATATGTATATAAAATTATTTCAATATCCGAACACATTTAATAACATAAATTTATGTAATATTTAAAATAAATAGAAATTTATTGCAATTTTGTAATAAAAATGAATTCCGTATAACAAAACTTTTGTAAGAGGCAAAAGGAGAAATGTTTTTAATTTGAGGAATTTTCTTTTAATTAAATTAATTGAAATTTGGATTCTCGAAATTTAAGTACAGAAAATTTGCACTTAAACTCTACTATGGAAATTTTTAGAAATATTTTTTGTTGGTCACTGCCAAAACAATATTATACAATAGCAACAAAACCATTGATTAAAATAAACAATTCAGTTAATCAAAACAAATTAAATTCATGAGAGATAAGTTTTTCAAATTGTTTTTATATTCTCTAATATTTTAATTTATTCTCTTTGTAATAAACTAAATTTTTCCAATTGTCCGTTTCCCATCACTCACCTGTTTTCATTACTTTACAACTCACATATGTAATATTCCCAATGGTTTTCGAATTGTTAAATGCATGAAATATATTCATCGATTTATTACCACCAACCGTGCTTGATGAGCCATTTCCATAAAATGGTTTCCAGGATATTTATACATTCACGTTCCCATCAACATTCGTTGAATAAATTTCCACACCGTCATACAGATTTTTTTGCTGAGATTTTATTTCGCCAAAGTTTATAAGATTTTCCTTCGAGTGTGTGGTGGAAACAGCAGGATGAGAATGAAAAAAAAAGAAAAGAAAACAGGAATAGAAAATGGTTGAATGGAGTAAAACCTGCAGTGTGCTTACACCTTTCAAATTATACAAATACCTATATCTGCAACAACTGTTCCGTTTTTTGCTCTTTTTCAACCCACTTTGCATGTTATATTATTTTAACTTTACGTTGATTAAATTTTAAATAGTCAAATACCGAATGCAGTTTTTCTTAAATGCCAGGAATTGTTCCGGACCACTTTGAAGTTTTTTTTTTAATTTGCATGAAAAATACAGAATGAATTAAATGAAGTTAATATTTTCCTTGTATGTCCTTCAGAAATTTACTCTTGTTTTGTGGTGTGTTTGTTCCATTTAATTAAATCAAAACTCGAAACCTTTATTCTAGAAGAATTCATTGGTACTGCCCCAGAAATAGAATACATAGGTTTATTATTATTCAAATAAGTGTGCATTACAATCTCACAATATTCCAGACATATTACAGTTACACTTTTATTGCATTAAATTTGCATTATTTCCACAATAATTTGCTTTAAAAGGACGCAGACCGCATGAAAAACGTCAACATCTTTAGAGGTGTAAAATCTAAACGCTTTGAACACCAGTGAAAAGTTCATATTTCCGAAAATTCTGACATCGGTCTAGACTCAAAAAACTGACTTAAAAAACCAAAGAAAATGTTCTATAGTTAAATGGGAAAATTCCTGTGAAGATCTAAAGAAAATAAGTTTCACTTTAATTAAGTTGATTAAAAGTGGAAGTGTTCCGCATAATATGAAGGACATATTTCCGAATACTCCGAAACTTAACCGCACTCAATTTCAATACCATCAAACGCCCTCTGCTCGTAACCCGCTAATGATTCCATCGACCTGAAATATCCTAGACCCTGCTGGATCCTTAGCACTGGCTGAATTTTGAACGAGCAGGTGATGACAATGGCTATTCATAACTTGAGCTGCAGAGAGGTTCGTTTCCGTCCAACGAGGCGTGTGTTGATGCTTTTTGAAAACACGTGCGCCCCTGAGAGAGGAGACAGATCCATATCAATTTGCACGGTGGCTGCCGCAAGTGCAGGTGCATAAGTCATAAAAAAAAAATAATGTGTGGGGGTTGGGTGGGTGACTTGGATGAGACTGTCGAATTCGTGGTCGTTCCATCCGCGTTGGATTTCACATTAAGTTCTTAATAGGCGTCGTGTGGCTTAGAAAAGCTGGCAACTGTCCTTTGAGAGGCTTCGTCTTCTTCTCCTACTGCTACTGCGATCATCCGAATGCAATCTGAAAACCTTGCCGAGGACAGAGTACGATTTCATTGATGGCATCCAAAGTAGAAGGTTTTATGGCCGCCATTAAACGTGGTTGCTTCCCTCTCGTGTTATTCAAAACCAGCCAACATGACGCTTCACTCCTGGCAGCATCTTATACTCATTGTATTCAAAATGCAGAAGAATTACATGAGGAGATTCTAACGTGGCCCTTGTTACGTTTTTATTTTTTTCTATAACGGCCCCAGACAAGGATATCAGGTGGGCGAAGAAAATGGGGGCATGATTCTTCCACACAACAAACAAAACAAAAACAAAAACAAAAAAAATTTATTCCTTGGGAAGGATGAGCCAACAATGCACGAGGAGTTGTTTCAAAGCAGCTCTGGCTGCAATTATGAACGTCCTAGAACAGCCTCAAAGTGATACACTGAAGTTGCCATTAACCATATTCCCCATCAACCTCTCCACCACCTTCCCGCGGCAAATGCAGTTTGTAATAACAGTGTTCATGTTGCACAATATTCCCTTACCCTCCCAAAAAAAGACCCTTCACATCATACTGTACAAGTGTACAAGGGATAAGGGACAGGGACAAGGGATGCATTGTGGGCGCTCATAGATCTCCTAGAAATTCCCCGGGGACCATTATAATCAGCAACCCCACCATTTCCCACTTGGGCTTACGGGAGGGCATTCATCTTGTGCATGTGCTTCTTCACATGCAGTCATTCAGCGCTTGCAAGGATGTAATTAAAAATGTTCACTTAACCAACAAAGGCCGAATCAATTACTAGTGCAAAAGAAGAGTTCCCAGGTGAGAAACGTTCACCTGGCGGGCGCACACAAACACATACACAACAAAAACCCATCCAACAATCCTGCCATGATGCTGTTTCTCAAGCGCTTACATAATTAATCGAGGGAAAGCCATTAGATGTGGGGAAGTGATGAGGAAACAAAAAGGAAAATGTTTGGATACTTGAAAACATTTCCATTTCAGTCCGGGGTATCCAGACTTCATTGAAAAGTCACAAGCATATGGACCCAGGGCACCAACGTCGGGTTCTGCCAATACATCCTCCTACTCCTCCTGACTTTTTTTCGAGATGCGATGAAGTAAAAAAAAATAACAACAACAACATCATGTACAAAAAATTATACAGAGCACGAAAAAATTGAGAAAAATCAGAATTTCCCACACTGGAGTTTCACTGTGGAGAATAAAACGAGACAATTGTGTGAACCGAGCCCATTGTTCTGGGTGATTCACTGACGAACGGTCTATGACAGCCGCAACACTTTTCCAGCGTCCGAGCACTTAGCCAGGGGTCGGCCTAAACGCCTGTTTGACTAAATAATGAGCCCAAAAACAATTTTCTTGTCCTCCTCGCCGATTAACAAGCGGTTTTTAGAAGCCAAAAGTGATTAATTGAAAGCGGGAGGATTGCCGTGAACTCGTAGAGATCAAATCATGGCAATGAGCCTAACATCTGCAATAACCGAAAGGGTTGTGATTTTTTTAGGGATTTAATCAATATTACAGCTGTTATTAACTCCAGCTGCCAGATCATTTTGAAACAAATAGAAAGTTGAAAAAATGTTTGAATTAATTTTCCTCAATCAGAAATGAACTGCAAATATTAAAAGTAAACCATCAAATGCACTACCCTGTGGCACTCTGTATAATGGAAATAATTATCGAAATCAACATTATATATATATATATATGTGTAGTGTGTACCAGGAACCTATCCTGTACTAGTGCTTGTACCTATGTCCTTTGTTTGTTTGTTTGGTGCTCCATCACGTCTAAACGCTTGCTTTGATTTGTTTCATTTTTTGGTTGAAAGTAACACAATACAATAATACATGTCTTAACTTAACATTATTAGCTATTTTGTATTTGCCTACAATATAGGAAATTCAGGAATATAGGAATGCAGCAAATTTATATTTGAGAATCCAGTCTCGAAATTTTCAAATTCAAATTGTTGGATTCATTATGGCAACTTTAATTTTTCAAAAATTCAAAGAATTTAAGTAAATTTTAGTATCTACTACTTCTAAAGTTATATTTTGAGTTCATTGATTTCTAATCTTCGACTTATCAATCAATTCAAATTTGGAAACTCAAAATGGTGGACGCAATATGGCGAACGATTTTTCTGTGAGTGAGAGAGGGACTTAATGTAATTTAGTGCAAAATTATTTGGTTGACATTTATTTCGAATTTATTATCAACATTTGTAAATCCAAAACTGCGAATCGGATATGGCGACAATTTTACTAATTCGACAAAAATGTCTGTAAAATTTAGTATTAATATTTAATGGTATTTTAAGTTCATAGATTTCAAATAGCTACTATTAAACTTTGGAAATTTTCATAGCACCGAGTGAAACCGGTTAACCCAGCTAGTTTAAAAATAAAGACAAAACATTTATCTATTTCAAATAGATGGTGAATGAAATAGTTGAAACCACTATAAACAAATTGTTTTGTTTTCATATTGGTCATCGTCAAGCGAAAGTGTTAAAAAACAATCCACGGAATTGGTTAATAACAACGTCAATACGGAAAATGAGAAAGTTGCTACAATTAAGTAATCTACATTGCGTTAAAAGAAGACAATTTGTTTAACCATTGCTTTCCACAATTTGCCTTTACTGCCAATCAAAACTTTTGCTGGAAGCCAACATAACTTATATATTGCTGCATCCTTGCCTTTCACTTTTTTGCAAGTCAACAATTTATGCCTTATCTTTATACTCTTGACTTTTTTCCCATACTATTAAAAATAACCATTTTATATTTGGTTTCATAGCAACGTTATTTAGTTGTTGCAAACCTGCCGTAATAACTGATAATGATATTCAATAGTAGCCATTCGACGAAATCCGTTGTGGGAAACCACCAAAGTATGCAATTATCGTGGAAAAGCTTAGATCACACGGTCAATTTTCAATTAAAATTCACAAGTTCAAAAAAAAACCAAACCAGAACTATATCCATACGAATTAAAAAGACGCAATCAAATCCATGGAAGATGCCAAACAGCCGATCTCCACGATCCTCAACTGATCGAAGTTCTACTGGTTCTCGAAAGGGCCCGGAGGCGATGAAGTGGTTTTGGACCAGTTTTTCAATCACTTCGCATCTCTTCATCTTACCTGGCCCTGATTTCTTATCGTATCACTTTTTGCTGCCTGATGGCTTACTAATTTTTTATTATTTCATTTTCTACTCTTCATTTTTTTCCCTGTTCTTGTTTTCATGTTGTTTTTTTTGTTGCTCGATTTAAACCAAGCAGCGTCCACACTCCTTCGGATGCTGCGCAGAAAACTTGCTTTGGACCACGATCGGATTTCCTGTTAGTCTGCGCACACGCCATAAAGATTCATTCACAATCACTCTCTCTCTACCAATGGAAAAGGAGGATGAAAATTAACTTAACTATATCTTCGGATGAGCATTCCGGACCAGAGATCAAGACTCGCTCACAGTTCATCGATCCTTCAGTATGCAATCATTAAATTCTGTTTTTATAGGGGAAACGATTTATTATTGTTATTACGTGATTTTAGTTTGTAGTCCCATTTGGAAGCCTCTTGGTAATGGTCATTGAGCCAATCGCGTTTCAACCGGTTTCGATCACCGATCACCTGAACACAGTTTTAAGTTTTGTAGAGACTCGATGAAGATTGCAGCGCCGCCGTTCTTATTTCCACGCAGTGTTGCGAGTGTGGATGCTGTGGAACGCGGGCTGGGAGCCGGGTCAGTACCGCTGTGAGCACACCTTATCAAGTCGTGCCTTAATTGGCCTTTTAACTTGGAAACCTGCAAATTGCGGTTAATCCAGGTTTCATTCATAAAAGTCGCAGTGTTTAGGCGATCACGGCAAATGATCATGCGTGGTAGGTTCGTTGGCCAATTTTGGCGGTTGGCTAAATGGAGAGGGAGACATGACTATCACAGTCTTGACCTTTTTTTATTTGTTCAAACTGATATTTACGTATTCGAACATAAAAATGTCGAAATCAGTGGAGATGGACTTGAATGACATCCCACTTCTACCTTGTCAATGAAATTCTATAATGAGGTGTAGGAGACGACGATGGAACTCCGAAAATATAATCGATGAATCGCATTTGGGTGAAAGCTGTGGGAACTCAGGATTGGATCTGTTAATCCAGTTAATTATGAATTTCAATGAGAACATACAAATTTTTGTATTGGTTTTTTCTTTATCTTAGTGAAATCTTCTTCAAACTTTAATGTTATCTGGGAAGAACTAATTTCCACCTTTCCACGCCGTTTTTATGTTTTTGGTAATTATATTGGTTTTATTGGTTTTATGTATTTAGAGAATGGAAATGAGTCTCGAGATTTTATGTTTTTCGGTTCTTTGCATATTCGGCTTTTGTTTACAGAGATATATGAAAGCCTTGAGTATTATTTCATATCCACAATTCAATTAACTTCAAAACATGTTTTACAACACTCGACTGATGATAAATAAATGTGACAAAATACATAATGCAATTATCTGCATAATTTTGTGAATCTTAATATTTTTCTTGTGACATTCTGTTGTTAACCGTGTTGTTTACAAATTGTCGATCGGCGCATTTCAAACTGATATATTGATTTATCAATCTTTCTCAGATTTGTTTTGTGTTTTTATAGTTGGTTAAAAAAGAAAAAGAAAAAAAACAGAAAAATAAATAAGCAAGTTGTATCTAATAATAAATGTTCATCTGTGCAAATTTGGATATCCACTTGTTATTCATCACATCTCTTATGGCAACAGTTAATGACAAGATGTTCTGCTATAAAATGCTATTCAACATTGGCAAATTCAAAATGGAAACATTACACAATTAAATCTTCTACGATCTATAAATAAAATTGAGTCCAACTTATTTGGATTTACGACATTCATTTATGTAGCTTAGACAGTAGCAGTTATTTAAGAGTTGTCTTGTGGGAAATTTCGTTGAGGTTGCTAATTACTTCTTTTATGTTTTTTATAGAAAAAAATTTATATGCCAATACCAAAACTGATTTTTATTTGTTTTCCATTAACAGTAACAATCGCAAGTCTCATATCAACCACAAGTGGTCAACAGCAGAAGTTTCGAGTAACACCACATGATCTGCAAGTGCTCGAAGGATCTGAAGCTTTACTTCGATGTGAGGTGACAAATCTGGCTGGACAAGTGCAATGGACGAAGGATGGCTTTGCCTTAGGTAATCATTTTTCATAACAATGCTGAACATTCTTAACATTTTATAACATGTTTTTCAGGATTTTCATCAGTAATATTGGGATTCCCCCGATACTCGGTCTTAGGCGATAGATCACAAGGAGTCTATAACTTACGGATATCCAATGCGTCCATTGAGGATGATGCCGAATATCAGTGTCAGGTTGGACCAGCAAAGTTCAACAACGCCATTCGAGCAAATGCCAAACTGACTGTCATATGTAAGTTTTTTTGTTTTTTTTAATACTTAGCTCACTGCTATACGAAATTATTGTAACTCGTATTTGATGTTTTGAACTAATCAATCAAGGCGCGACTATTACAGCCACTAAAGCTAAAGTTGAAATCTTCGTGTAATCACCCTAATGAGATTGCCAAAAGATGGAACCAGATCCTTTATCCGGTGATTGATTGCAAACTTATAGCAAGGGCGGGGCAGGAGGCAGGAGCAATAGATTAGTAGGCAAGGCACATCAATAACGTGTCAACAGCGCAAAGCAACTTTAATTGCGTATTTTGCCTCATAAGTCTGCTGATTTTGATGAGTTGCAATCGCTTTAAAACTCTCTGGACCAGTACAAAACGAAAGCACAATGTTCCGCCTTCCTAACCCCTCACCCTCCCTTTCCAGGGTGCCTAAATACAAAACAGCGATGTTATTCAGCAAAAGTTCAGTTTAGTTGAGCTCTGTATGCATTAGGATCCTTAATTCTATAGCTTAGGATTTCGTTGGAATGAGGAAATTTTAGGGATACGGGAGAAAATTTTGTATGAGAAATGTAAATGTATTGGTAAGATGAAGAAGCATGAACGAAGTTTTGTTGGTTCTTAGAAAGGGTCCCTTCACCACCAGAGTCTTTTCGGGACCGTCCTTAATTATATACCGTCTAACTTATTCTGTCTGTTCACGTAATTCATGCAGAAAATTGAATACGCATACAAGCACAGACTCACACATCTCTATACACATTCATACACCCTTATGCCAGCATTGCTTCTTTTCGTACAAAAAAAAAAGTTGAAATTGAATTTGATTGAATGCTTTCTAATAAAGGTGGTTCCCAAGGTCGGAAGAACAAAGTAAACGTGGTTGGAAAGCTTATTAATATAAACTTTAATATAATCTGATAATTTTTTTTAATGAAAAAGGATATCTTCTTCCGTATTGTGAGCAACTAATTTTGCCATCCTCTTTTCATGGAAACGATTAAACTGAGATTACTGGAAAAAGTAAGCAATTATTTTGATATATTTCACTTCTTTTAATATTGTAGTTGGAAGTCCTAAACGTGATCCTTTATGAGCTCTTCTTTTGTACATGCGTAAATGGGATTTGCTCGAAAGTCCCTGGAGTTTAATTTATTCGTTAACAAAAGGGAACGAAATCCTTTCCAAGCAGATCAGCACAGATGGGGACCAAAGTTTTTGTTTTTATTTTGCCCTTTTTTCACCCCTTCACAGAAAACAGTTCAGATGTGACATAATCGAAAGCTACATTTCCTTATATGGGTTTTAAATTCAAAACATTCTTTAGTATTTTTTCAGTAAAAAATAAATAAATGAAAAAGTTTTAAATTTTTACATTCACATGTTTAAAAAAATCGTTTTTGAAAACTGTTACGTGGGACTTCAAACTTTTTAATATTCCGATTCTTTTATCTGGTATTTTCAATTTTTTTTTTGTCACATCGAATAATTTCAATTAATATTTTTCATTCCAACTAACATTTCTAAATCCCCGCACAGGATATTCATTCTCATCTCTAATCAACTCTACTCCATCCTGTTTTGCTTCTGTTATTGTGCTTCATGCATAAATAAAAATAGCTGCAGTAATTTCCACTTTACTGTTGCTTTTATGAATTATTAAAATGTTTCAGATTTTAAAATTCAAAAATGATGCAAAAAATTGAACAAAAAAAAATAATCCGGCAACAAATTCTACAACAATGAAGAAGAAATTGGGTTCATACATCTAAAAGAATAAAACCAAAAGTTTTCCATATTCACATTACTTTCAACATATTAATGATGCACACGTTGCAATTGTTGTTGTATATATGTTTTTTTGTATTCCTGAAATGTAGCATATTTCCTGCTTGATGTGCTCGCCGTTAGTGAAATGTGTCCTGAATTTTTTAGAATCGAAGCAAAATGCATTTGAATTTTCATAAAATTGAGTTCCTTTTTCTAGTGCGTGTTTCAGAATATTCTCTACTCAGGATTCTTTGTTATTCAGCAGATTTTCATATTTTATCTGTTTTCGAAACAGCTTATTCCCTCTTCAAATTCAACGAACACTGTTGGATGGCAAATAAAAGGACTTCATCCAGGAATAAGTATGTGATGTTTGAGCATTCTGCAAGTTAGTAGCTTTTTCGCCTTTTTCTGATTTCTGCAGGTCCTCCTGTATTCAGGTTCATCCCCGTAAGTCACTGTTCGAGTGTACAGAGTCCAAAGGGGATTGGAATGAAACGAAAAATGGCGTATAGTGTAAATCAAAGTTTCATGGTGCACATCTTTATTCCCCAGCAAACCCAATTGTGTTTCATTCGTTCTGCGGGCGTTACACCACCCCTCCTACCCCCCTATATGCAGCCAGAAAACCTAATATAAGTGGATAAACAGACATAAAACAAAGAGCAATGGAAGCCTTGGGAACTTGGGGAAAAATTGAAAAACGACTTTTGCTATCTGGGGGAATATATTTCGCATCTAATATTCCCCGGATAGGAAAATCGAACCGAAGGCCGTGTATCCTTTTGGGTGGGATGTGGGTGGATACCATTCCGGGGGAATATCGTGGTAAAAAGTGAACGAAACGAACGACGACGCGCAAAGGGTGGCTGCTCTGTAAACCGCATTAATAATTTAGTAATGCTCTCCACAGTATGGCATGGCACGAGCGGGTGAGTCCTTCGTGCACAAAAAATGCTTAGCCAAGGATGTTTCTAGCAGCTTTTCGGATAAAAACGGGACAGAAAATTGTGCAGAAATTGTACAGTGGCATGAGAACTAAACTCCTTCTAGGCTTCTTGGATACACACAGTCACACACCCCATCCTCCCACGTATGTATGGATTAATTCAGGTCCTTATCTTATGACGACAGTTCCTGTAACATCCGCCAGAAGCATCTGTTCGCAGTCCTTAGTAGGCAGGTATTTTTTTAAAAAAAACTTCTAACAGAGAAGTACATTTTCTCTCATCTTCAATATTTTTTTTTTTTTTTTTTGATAAAGTCAAATTATAATTTTCCAACCATGTGAGAATTTATCGAAAATTTTATATTGAGTTTTTGATGACTGTAAAAATACATCCTTCTTTCATCCCAGCTCTAAACACTCAACAGAGGTAGGTTATTTTTTTTTATTTCTAGGGTAAAAGTAATCATTCATTAGGTGAACACGATCAGTCAAGCTTAAAAGTTTATAAAAACTGGAAAATTTCGTTATCCTGACGTTTTTCGTGTGGAAGAAAGTCGCTGCCAATATAAAATCAAACGAAACCATCCGATTCTCTTCAGTTCACTCTAGCGACTTACTTCTCTTACAGTTCTGGAAATTTTTGCTTTTAAAAAAAATTTTCGTGTTTGTTTATGGTACAAGAAATTTGTCTTGCATAATTGCGCTACTTGGAAGAAGTACAGAGGCACGTGCTTTTTAAAAATTAAATTAAATCCAAAGGTTTTTTTCTTTGGCTCGGATACTGACTTAACAATATTTTTCAACGAATTTAACCTTATCCCGAGCAAAAGGTGCACATAAAGTCCCGACGTATTTTTGGCATATGTATTTTTAATGACGCAATATCATTTAATGTCACGGCATCGGTTTGAAGTAAACAGATGGTGATTAAATATTCAACACAGAGTTATTAAAGTTTAAGCATCCTTTCAGTGTGGTTTTAATTCTTGTAGAAAACAAAAATTTGTTATGTAAGTGTTAGTGCAGTTCATGGAGTAAAGAATATCTAGAGGAGATATCGAAACACGAATGTTATGGTCATGACGTCACGGTGGCAATGTCTCTTTCAAAACGGTGCTTTTAAAAACATAATAACTCAGGTAATATTTAACTAAAATTGAATTTTTTTTACTTAAATTCAAAACTAACATTTTTATACCCTAGATGTAGGGTATATTAGTTTTGAGCGAACGTTCGCAACGCCAAGAAATAATCGTCACAGAAAAGAAAGAACTATATATTCATGATTGGGAAGTGAAAAGAAACCGTTTTGTGCATGTCCGTCTTTCTGTCTGTCTGTATGTCTGTCTGTTCAGACGATAACTCGAGAACGCTTGCAGCTAGAGACTTGTAATTTGGTACAATAATATTTGATACAATTTGCAAGGTCCAGTTCGAGGATGACCAAAATCGGGCAACTCCTTCTTAGTGTTGTCATATAAGCCTGAGTCGTTTTTATACAAAAATGTTGATTTTGTTGACTGATTGTTCACATTTTGATTTTTTTTCGTTAAATATCGGTCTTTTTTTACACGATATTAAAATTATAGAAATGGAAGAAAACGTCGGTAGTTTTAAGATGGTAAACATAATGGGATTTACATGGAATTTTTTGATATAGAATGAATGAATTATTTGGGATCTTTCTGGTGGGGTCAATTGTTTTTTATATTTTTTGTGATTGTGGGGGTGGGGGTGGAACCATCTCCCTTGGAGTTGTTCAATTTGGGGCGTGTGTGATATCAAATTAAAGTTCATGGTCATGCTGAGTACTATTAAATTAAGCAGTCGCGGACAACTAGGACATAAGAAAATGCATGTCTAGATTTTTAGATATTATATTTTTCTACATCTAGGGTATTACCTAATTGGTGTGACCAATTGCTTCCTTACTAGTTATAGATATATTGTATTTGAAATAATATGTAGCACAACATTAATTTTTAATTCACCTACATATTTTTATCAGTTTTTGTTGCTTTTTTGGAACAGTTTCCATTTCCTCACGTTCCTCAATTTAAAAAAAAAACAAATATCTGCACTATTTCCTATACACTTCTGCCACAGTGACGTCACTTTTGCAAAAAACATTTTGGAGTTTCTTGTCTATAGATCTCTCCTATAGACATTTTTTACTCCGTTAGTTGATCAACTCAACTTCGTTGGAAAATGTGGAAAATTTTGGAATGAATTTTTAAAAGATATTATTTTTTTAAAAACTCAATATGTACTCAATTTTGTTACTTGTAAAAATATATAGTCTGGAAAATAACAATTTCTATTCTGGACATTGAATTGAAATTTTCAACCAGAGTAAAATCACTAAAGTTAAAAGGATTTTTCTTACGGTTCATAGAAAAGGAATTCGATATGTATATAGTCAAATGTAGCAAACTCATTTACCTTTAAATATTTCCATTCCGTATCCTTGAAGTTAATAACTGTAAACTTATTGGTATCGACTTCAATTCGATTTCAACACAATATCCATTCACCTGTAAACTAACCAGGACAATACATACAGTAATGGGAGGAAGTCAGAAAATTCACTGACTGTAGTACTAGTCTTGCCCTAAAAGACGACAAGATCTCTCCGGTTAGATTAGTTCCATATCCCAAAATTTATGAGATGCTATGTCTGCATGGTAAACACTGGAATCCTTGCAAATAGGAGTTGCCAAATTACTGTCTTCTCTATATCCCTGTAAACAATGCGCTTGAAATGCGAAACCGCGTTTTTGCCGTATTCCCATCTACTGTACAAAAACATTCGCCACCCTGTCTGATGAGGGCGCTGCTGGTTATGTAAAATCGTGGAACAAATAGAGAGTACTTGATGGCGGATCGTTAAGGACTCTCGCATAGATCTCCAAATGTTGATAGCTAGGAAGAAGAGAATTTTGGGATGTGCAAAGAACCACAATGGAAAAATAAAATCCGATTTCAGGACAAATCCTGTGAATGTACAATCGTATAAAGTCCTGCATATGTGAATTGTAATAGATTGATACTATATAGGATCTGAAATGCGTATTACCATTGGTCGGGTTTTAGTCGCGTGAAACTATTTCAACATTACATTTGCATTTGCAGTAAACTCGGGTGTCCTGGCTGAACCTTCCTCAAAGCCGTGTAAGAGCCCCAAATGAATGGCTTCACGACCATATGCATTCCTTTTTTTGCTAATATTACCGCACATACACTGCTACAGATAACCAAACAAGGATGCTTGGACTGCTGGTACACTCTAAACAAGCAAGTTGACTATACAAAAAGCACTGCATCTGCATCGGTGCAACGGGTGGCCTAGAGGACTCATGTCATTTTAACCTGCAATTCCACGACCCCATCCTATACAGTTCTGCACTGTCGCAAATTCTATTTAATTCGGGTTAAGCAAACTGCACAAGCCACTGCATCCTGGGATAGTGCTTTTGCTTGCTAATTTTTACGTTAACTCCTTTTTAACCGGCGGTTTGACTTCGCTACTATAAAATTCCGTTATGCACCTGAACACAGCAAAAGCCCATCCTGAATGTTTTGTGCTTGTACAACATCCAGGACATGTGAACGTCAAATGGAAACAATCATCAAAAATTACAAAATTGCCTAACGGTAGGGGCAGATTCAAAATCTAATTGTGCTCGTTGCATCTTTTCATGTTTTCTTCGTTTCAGGTTACGTTTTTGTTACTCTCATGCAATAGGGATAGGGGTATTTTTGTAAAGGAGACAACCTTTGTGCAATAATAACGAGAATAACAACAACAACAGCGAAAGCTCTGTCAATATTTAAGGGACTAATTAAGGCCTTGTTTGTATATTTGTTAGCTTGGTCCTGCATTTTGTTTTTTGTTTCGAACATTGCGCTAAGGTAGAACACATGTCTAGTGATTTAGCAACATCCTTTTACCTCGTCCTTTTACAATCTTTATAACCACTTAACATCGTCAGAAGCAAAAGCCATAGACGACAGCGTCGTCTTTTTTTTATCAAATTCTTTTAAAACAGGAAGCTAGGAAAAAAAATATGGCGAAAAGGTATTGCTTGGCAACAGTAAAAGCTTCGCGAGGATAATGAACACTCAAAATCCGAATCTTGTAGCTGCCACTTGACGCAAAATCAGACGCTGTTCGGGCTGGTTGGAGGACGCCCGTAAGTCGAGAGTCAGAAATTTACAGGTGCCTTTCAGGTGAAATAAAAACTCCTCTTTTTTGCATTCAATAAAGTGCCTGCAGGTGAATAACATTTTTTCAAGCCTCTGAAGAACGGAAAATTCCGATTCTCGTCCCCGCTTCGTTTGCCATATCCTTTTCTCTGCTATATTTTTGTTGTGTCTACCTCTCAGCTGGCAACACCATATTCTGTACAGTCTGTACAGACGACCCAAACGACTGCCGCTCGACAACGTCGTCGTCTTCAAATCCTTTTTTTATATCCCAACGTGAAGTGCATTCAAGTTTTGAAATTATCTACAAAGTTGCTTTAAGGTTTTTGCACTGAACAAATTGCATCAACATCAGTCGATTTAAAGCAACATTTAAACGTCTTTTTCAACCAAAATTTGTGTAAAATGAACTCAAGTTTGTACGAAAAATCATTTACGATCAACATTTGAATTTAGTGCAGGCGAAAGGATTTGAGAACATAAAATTTGAAATAGGGGTAGTTCAGAGTTTTTGAAATAGTTTTGCAGTGCTAGAAACTCAAAATTCAGTTTGAAGTTTTAAGCAATAGATTCCAAGTTCACAGTTCACATATTCACTTCCTGCGGAAACAACAATTCATCTGGAACTGACACAATTTTTGCAGTATCAGAAATCAAATCCATTTTATTAATTTTATTTAATATAACTTCCCAGTCAGGCAGTCAATATGTAATTTTATGGGGGTCAATTTGGGTTGTTGGAATGACGCCCATTATTTAATTAATTAATTTGGTTAATAACGGTAATTTTTAAATTAACAATATAAATATTGAATTAACCTGTAAGTTGATCCTTACAATTAGAGCAATAAATTGTGAGTTAATTAAATAATTTATTTAAAATCCACACACAGGCTATTAATATATTATGTAACGGTGGTAATGAAAAAACGGCAAAATTGACAAATCGCTTAGTTGGTAAAATTTAAATAAAAAAGGAAATTGAATTTTTATTTTTCCAGTTCTAAGCTCTTTTCACTATGTTCCATTTTGAATTATCTATCTTTTTTGTTTACAATTTTCAGCACCGCCGTCATCTATTGAAATTCAAGGATACACTCACAATTCCAAGGTTGAAGTCCGGGAAAATCAGGATCTCACACTGACGTGTGTCGTGACAAACTCTAAACCTGCGGCCCAAATTGTTTGGTATCGTGGAAACGTTGAATACAAGCCAGGTATTTGATCCAAAAATTCATATTGTATATTTTTAAATTTATACGTTTAATTTCTTTGTAGAAATTTCCTTAAGGGTACTGTTCCGCTTCTTGTATCCATTTTTTGACTTTTACAGAATTTTGTTGTAAAAAAGTGGTTGAATGAATTTTAATGAAATTTTTTTTATTTCAAAATATAAGTATTGAAACCTTTAAAAAAATCAAAATGGCGGTCGAAGAAATACGCTTCTTTAGAGACATGCCAGAAAAACATGACTCCCTGATTTACATCCTGCATTATTTGAAATCAAAGTTGATAGTTACGGATTTATAAACTACTCATCAAGAGCTTTTCAACGATACCCCGGAAGACGTGGTTTAGAAAAATTTGAATTTCCACCACCACCCCTTTCGTACCCCAGCAACCCCTAATACGGTGGTGTCACCATTAACCTCATAGAGAGTACTCTAATTTATGCAAATAAAGTTTCTCTCTAAACTTCATAGGGGCCGAGATATACTTTTATAAAAATTTCAACCCCTTCCCCGGCCACCCCTTGGGACGATTTTGCTCATTAACGAACTTAACCGAGCTATTAACCCCAGAAATAACATATTAAAATTTGGTTCCAATATCTTCAAAAATACGGCCTCTAGCGTGTAACTTTCGAACGGGGGTGGTTTCGTGCTCAGGGAGGCATGAAACATGAATGGTATACATCTCAATTTTTCTTCGAAATCTACCTAATAAAACGAATTCTTTAAAACGGAAAAGCGGGAGGCCCCATTTAATCTAAAATTAAAAATCATTAATAACTTGGAAGAATATTCCCGAAATATAATTTAACCAAGAATCAGCATCTTCAAATATAATGAATGCGATTTCATTCCCGACTTACTTTTTCTATGAAATTGATCCTGCTTACAGGATATCATTTGAAAAAACTTCGTAATTCAGTTGAAAATCTCAGCTTTATAAATGGCTTTCACAATTCAATATTAAAAAGGCTTTTATGCAGTGAAACAAGAAATAAGCTGAATAAATATTCCATTTTAATCCTGCTCCTGCTCCTGCTCCCGGTTCTGCATCAACCAATAAAATGCGAAAATGGAATCAGTTCAATTCGTTTTCTTACTTTGCTCCAGTTTACTTCATTTTAGTCGAGACGATAATGTGATCCAATAAAAATGACAAACGGAACAACAAAAGCATCCTCGGGGTGTACCATTTGCCCGCCCCAGCAATAGTTAAACCGCTACACAGAGCATCAAGCCGGGCAAAGTCCTAACTATGTTTCATAAATTTCATTATACAACTCGGGGGTATTCTAATAAACAGAGGACAACCGAGATCCGGGGGGCAGAAAGGACACAGAAAATGTTTCATTATTCGCCAGGAATCCTTATGATGGGGTTTTGGGGTGAGATGATTTTGTTATTGTCGCTCTTATACAGCAATTCGAGTTGCTTTTGGATGTAGATTCATTCCGGTTGAAAACCGGGAGAATTTAGGAGCCAAAGAAGCTTACCCACCACCATTACTACCACAACTATAATGGAGTTAAAATAATTCCCTGGCACAGGGTAATGTTGAGGGTAACTGGAGCATCGGTGGTAAGATCCCAGAAGCACAACTTGTAAATGACAATTGGGCGCCATTATATTATTAGTTTAGAAGATTTAGGACTACAGCAGGATGAGATCCTACACCGTTAGTGTCCTTAAGTACGATTTTCGCTGAACATAGCACAGACAAGAGATTGGAGAAGTTTGCGCCTATGTGTAGGCAAGTGACATGGTCGTTCATTGCTCCTCAACTCCGGAGCAGTGCTTCATTTTAACACCTCCTTGCGGGGATTAACGCAATATATATCACCTGGTATTGTTTTTCGCTATCAATGCAGGGAACTTGCTTTTCTGCCTGTGCAAGGAGTCTCCGTCTCTCCCATTAGCCCAGGACATTTGGCATTGTAACTCCTTCTCCTTGAGTCTGAGGTCTGAGCTGATAAAATGCTTCTATCAAGTGAACACATTTCCTGGTTCCGATGTCGTCCTTGTTGACAGAAAAAAGTATGAACTAAAGAACTGTTTTCTGCATACGTATTTATCTTATTCATTTTTTCATTTTTGTTCCACTTAAAGATTGTTAAGAAGCATTCATTTACCCTGTATTAAGATAAAAAGTTCGGAGTCCTGGAGATTCTTCTAAAGTCTTATGAAGTCTCTTCTACAATTCATTGCAAAATCATTTTTGTTTCCTTTGGATATCTTTGTTGGATAAATTAAACGCAACATCATCGCTGAAAATAAAAGAAAATGCTTGGGATGATGAAGACCAGAACTTCTTTCCCTTGCGCCCTACAAAAAGAATTCCGGGAAAAGAATTTCTTTTCTCCTCACTTTTTTTTTTGCAAATATATATGTTCACTCTGCTAAGAAACCAGCCCAAGGATGGATCTCATAAAGTGTTATAGCTTGGCCTATTTCTTCCAAAGGCTGCATATTTTAAGAGGTTTTCCGTTATTAAGTTCGATTCATAATCTTTCTTATAGCCTAAAAAAATATGGTGCCAACACCAAGCAAAAAAAGGATCCTAGGTCTTTTACAGTTTAATTAAGTTTCAGTGAGATTGCAAAAAAAAAGTTTTTTTATGAGACTTTTGGATACTTTTCAAGTTTTGTTGGAACTGTTGAAAATTAATTCTCGATTTAACATTTTTTTAAATATTTTAATTTGTTCAAATTAAACTTAAAGTTGTAAGAGAGAATTTATAAACATAATTTTAAATTGAATTTCTTTTACAAAGAGTTTTAAGGTTCCAAATTCACGGGAAATTTTATGATTGGCTAGATCAGGTCATCGTTTTCTTAACAACATTGCTAAAGTGTTATATTGTAATCACCGTTGAATATTTGCATAATTGCATCGTGATAAGGTTCCAACATGAACACTCTTAACTCAGAGCTCGATTTGGATCTCTCTATGGACCTGAGTTGCCCTTCGTCTTAATTTTCATTTTGTTTTTCAATGTTTTTCGTTGGCCCACGGGAATATTCAGATCAGATCCGGTTCCCGGATTTGATTAAATCAAAATATTATCATAATTATAAATTTTCTTCCCGAAAAATACCGTTAAAGTACAAACTTAATGGAGGAATCTCATGGTTATGGTTTTTCAGTTAAACAGTTACTTAAAGGTATCCTGATTTTATGTTGTGCCACGAGTTTGATTTTGTTTCCTGAGAAAATGGTTTTCGGATAAAAAACAAAACTAAAAAACTAAAATCATCTGATTTAAATTTTACAAGAAAAACCTTGATTTAGGTTTGACGTAAATGTTGTCAGGAGTACATCAAAAATTGAAATTTTGCAAGGATATCCAATTCCATTATTTAAGTCTTCTACACATCTTCAAGACATGTCATCGCCAGAACATTTTGTTTTTCATCCTTTGAAATTTGAATTTCAAATATCCCTGTACAATATCAAAAACTTCATTCTCTATAATATACAAAAAAAATGTGTAATTCCCGAGGCTATTATTTCTGCAGGCATGTAATCCCAAAAGGCAACTCCCCTTCATCATCTTTTAATATAAGAAAGATCCACTTAGCATTTGAAAGACTTGTTAAAAAAAAATGGAAATTTTTAATATATTTTTTTTTATAACAGAGTAAGAATTGTTTGTGATTAATATAAAAGTCAAAACGTACTTATAACAACTTAACTCTCATACAATCACATTTGTTTATTGAGAGCACTTCTTGTTTATGCGATCTCACAACCTTCACACAATTCAGCGAAACAAAAGGACTAAACATAAACAACATTATGTGCTATCCTAATTAGGATCACGTTCAAAGACACACCTGTTGAAAACTCATTGTATCTTTCAAGTATAAATAATTCACTTTTAAATTTATCCCACAAGGACCATTGTTTGGAACACGAATATGTAGTTTCATCCCTGAATCTGTGAGGGGTTGCAGTTGTTGAGGACTCCTAGATTTAAGTCACAAAATATCCTCTTTTTCTTAGTCGAAGGCTGGTTTTTCTCATACACATTTTCCCATTTCTACCAACCTATGGAAATGAAACTGTTCTAAAAGGCATTGAAATCTTGAAAATGGTTTTTCGGTATTTTTTTTTGGTTTCCAGTAAAGTCGATTTTATTGTTGAACGAAAATGTTAATAAGCTTACTAAGCATTAAGAAATTCCTGGAGGATGCAAAACTGTGCTAAAAAGAGAGAAGTCTCATTCAAAAACAATTTCCTTCGTGTTCAGTAATTTCAATTCAACGACACCACGGAAAAAACATGCCTTCACTCCCACAGGATCTGGAGACATTCAAGGATGTTCGATTTGAACAGATGCACAGTTTTCCTGAACTTCTCGTTCCTACTTTTTGCGGTGCTTTCAAAAACATTTTAAGAGGGTTTTTCGAGTTAATTGTTGACTTTAAAGCATCCCCGAAGAAAAGAACCGAAATGGATTTGAGTGCAATAACAGAACCTAATGAGAAATCCTGCAAGCTGGAAAAATCCCATAAAATGTTTGCTGGGATTTTAAACGATTTTTGATTTCTAAAAGGACTGTGAAATGTGTAAGTGTTCAGGCATTTGCAATTCGTACAATTATGCACCATTTTCTTAAAATATAAACGATATTTCAACAATATAAAACTATTTTCAAAATATGTTTTGCGATATTAAAAATGAGTGTGAAAAAATACTGAAATTTACACAATGATTTTTTGAACCAACAACTAGGAAACTGAGTCACATAAAACGAATAACTTCAACACAAATAGCGTTGTAATTTTTTTCTATTGTAATTTATTCTTTTGTCCTGGAATGAATGTAGGTTCATACAACAGCAATAATCCTGAAATGTACTTATGCTGCATGATGTATTCCAAATAACTCTTGACTTCCATTCAGAAATAGGAAGACTGAAAGCAACACTGCAAGGATATAAGTGCGAGAAAAAAACGGTGCTTTATAGAATTCAACATAAAATTAAAATATCCATTTGAAAGAATTATTATTTTTTTCTTTCTTCAAGTCCTTAACGTAGTGCATTTGATTTTTCTGAATTGTCGGAACACCTGGTTCTAATAGCAAACTTAATACGAGATTCTGGCTTCTTCGTCCTTCCGACGTCTAAATTTTGATGGGTTTTATGTTCGCTTTCGTCTATAGTGCACAAGTGTTCTCTATCGTTATTTACTCATAATGCTCCATTTCATGTGGTATCATCTGATGTGTTGCCACCCAAGATCCAGGATCAAGTCCGAGGTTAGTTCCATTTTGGCATGAGAAAGAAATTTTTGAGAAAAAAAAAATACGTCGTTTTTATTGCGATTGCTATCACCTGATTTAGTTGAAAGCTTAAATAGGAATTGTTGAGAAAATTGCATCTCAAAAGTTGCCGTCTCCTTTATGGTCACTTGGAATCGAGTCAGGATGTTCTTATACCATCTTGGGCTCTTTTAACCCCATAAGAATATGATTCCTGGTGAATTGGATCACTTATTCTAGTTTAAGTTTACCTTAATAGTTAGCCGCTATACTCTACTAACGGAACAGATAACCAGAATGAAGTAATTAACTTAATGGAGGTGTGGGAATTGAAGACGAACCGCGTTACTACCTTTATTAATTGGTCCCACTAGGGAGTTAACCGAAACCCAGAAACCATGGTTACATATCCCAACCCCCTCCCATATCTCGTTAATCTTTATAATATTTCTACCGCTACCCTTAAGGATAAAGTCGCCTGCCCTAAGTCCTAATTGAGAAAATTGATTCGATCTTAATCTCCATGAAGACGAAGCTCCTTATTTACCACGTGTATTTGGCTCCCTAAAACAAATATCTTACGGTACATGAATATCCTTGAGTACCATCCGCACCTCACCAATTGTCACCAAGGGATCACATCAGTGAGTTTCAAGGATTTCCCTTGATTAATTTTGTGTCTGTTAAGATGATTAACATTCACAGCACCAGAGAAATGCTCTTTCATCTGGTCGCGTTTAAAGTTTAACATTTTAATTTGTTCCTACTTTAAAACTCCTGAACGTTTTGTGTGATCCTGGACGATTTACACTTTTGCTTAATGTGAACGACAATAGTATCAAAGGATCAATGCGCACAAAAGGACACGACTTATTGCAATTAAATTTGAAACTGTTTGATGTATATTGTGAAGTTATATCGGATTAGAATTTGAGGGTATCAAAAAACGACTTTCAAGGACCAATTAATGCCTTAAGGAATGCCATAAAAAATAAACAATAACTTTTTGGTACGTTTTTCGAAGTTATTGAAAAAAGCTTAAATAAAACATTTCAAAATGGCCAGGGAAAAGTTTAAATGTATTTGTGTATATTTGCTCCCCTAGTAAGTACGGTTGGTATTAGCTCAAGGTTCTGTGTCCTTGTGACAAAAATTTGAATAGGACAGAAAACAACATTCCAACGATGGAGGACACTTAAGGACACTCACATTTGTAACATTTATCTGGTTGCCACTGTCAAGCCTCATTAGTTGTTAAAACGTTGATAAGCCCTCGAGGAAACGTTTTCGTCAAAAAAACGTTTTCAGGCATTCTAAAGGGGGCGGCACCAGAATGGTGAATTGAGGGAGTACATTTCCAGTGTCCTTGTCTAAACTAATATTTGTTTTGGTTGAAACCTAGAAGATAGAAGGATTGCTATTTTGTCTGAAGCGCAAACGAAAATATTTGTTACTCTTCTCTTGCGATGCAAAAAACGAGAATTTACAAAAATTAAGGGAAAATAATGAAAAAAAAATGAAAAATAAAATACAGTGACATCGTTGCAGGAAGGGTAAGAGCGGCAATCACTGGCAGACATCGCCATTAATATGAAATGAAATGACGCGCTGTTCCCCGGCGGCACCTATTTGTCAACTCCACTGAATTATGGTGTGTTCATGAACGCTCCAGAGGAGCAAGAGCTAGTGATCCTTGCCATCCTTGGGATGATGGTATATGCAGAAATTGTAGTGAAAGCGAAGAAAAAAAGTGTCAGGAGATTTTGCATAATTCAAAACCAGACAAGTGAAGTAGGTCGGCGGCAGACGAAGATTCCCACTGCAAATCCTTACTTCCTCCCCATGTCTAAGTTCCAAGATTAAGAATACATTTTTCTTCTTTGTTTTATGTTGTTTTTGTTTTCTCTTTTTTTGTCCTAATACATGTATATATGAATGATGCTTCTTGTTATTATGTTTATTTCTTTTACAGAAAAACGTGAAGACAAAACTGAGGAAACGCATGGAAAGCGATTTACAACCACATCCCGTCTTAGATTGAAGCCAACTTCCGAGGACGATTACACCGAGTACTCCTGCCAGGCCAGGCACAAGGCTCTCCAGCCGGATATGCCGATGCGGTCAACAGTTCAACTCTCTGTTCTTTGTAAGTGTACCTGTGTAATACACAATGAAAATTACTCCTTTTCTTTTATTTTGTTAATTATACATATGAAAGTCCTTTTTGAGAAACATCACATTTACATTCGTTTGTCCTGAAATGTCGTCACGTGCGTGTCCTGTATTCACGTGATGCACTCGTGCATGAATCTCTTTTTGTTGAAAATTTTGATAACAAGAACAATTATGCCTTTTAGTTTTGCGGTTTTGTAAATCCCTCTTTTAGAAACCATCCACCAAGTGAATTTTATTACATTGGAACAATAGAACAGTCGTGTCCTGTGACCAACGATGTGAAGCTATATAATATAGTTGGGAATAAAATCGCTCTGTCCAAAAGTCCCACAGGATAATTAACAATTCCAGTATATTGTTTCCTCTGTAATTGTTTAATCACACTGTCACAGATATCCTCTTGGGGTCAAAGGATATTGCAACAATGCGATTATTTTGAGGACCTTAATTCATTTTTTGAAGGATTAACAGCTGAATTAAAAACGTCGAGACAACGTATTTTGGGGTGGAAGAATATCACAGACCTTTTTTGTGTAATTAACTGCTCAATGCAGGGTGAAAATAAATTAAATAATTTAATGATAAGACAACTCTCTTTCGGAAAATTGTAAATGAGAATTTTTAAAGCAGCTGCGATACACTGAAACAGTCATTAAGCGAAATATCAAAAACACGAATTAATAATTGTCAAATGATATTTAAAGGGAAAATCAATATTATCAGAGAAATTCAAGCAGGAGCACCAACGATTCGATCGGTAATTATGCACAAAATGTCGCACAACAGTTTTCGATTACACCCCAAAAATTCATGGCAGAATCATTGGGATTTATTTTAGCACGAAAAACTCTTCAATGTTCAACATTTAAAATATGATACACGTTTACACAGTAATTCAATTATATCAACTGTAATTACCACTCCAAAAAAAAAAAATTTTTTTTTGTGTTAGAGCACAAAATTCCATTATGTTGACCAATGGCGCCACCGCCAAATGTAATTTTTAAATCAGGCTTTGCAATACGACCTGCAATTATTTAAAATAAAAACCACATTTTTCCATTGCATCGGGATCCGCTGATTTTTCACCCACACACACATACACACCGAAGTAGTAGATCATACCTCGAAAAATTTCATGTATGAAAAAGTAATAAATTTTAACAGCAAACAGGAAAAAGTCATTTATTGTACAAAATTCAACTACAAAAATGCTTTAAATGAAAAGAAATCAATCATAGTGTTTTGACAACAGCATCGATTTCCGTCAATATTTGCCAAAACTAAAATATTTATTTTGAATTAACACTTCTGAATATTTATATGTATGTTTTAGTAATTCAAATTATGTACAAATGTTTTTCTAGTACAATATAATTAGTAAACCAAGCTCTAATTGCAGTCATTTTGCACGAACGCATTCGTAAATTCGTTGTAAATTATTGATTTAGTGTAAATAGAAACACCTCTTCGAATACGTATTTGTTTAATGGAGCGGGATCAAATGAATTATCCTGAATTTGATAAAAACTATACTGCAAATACATTTGGTTTGAATTGCAGTTGAAGTGTTATGTTTTTTCAATTATGTTTTTATGGTCTTTCATCATTCGTATTGATATGTTTTTGTTTAAATGGACTTTGTTGGAAAACATAATATTATTATTTATTATATTATAATAAAATATGTGGACAGAACCAAGAATCAGCAACAAATTACGTGGAAATTTTAAGTTAATAGAACAGACAAACAAATATATTGGAATTGTGGTATTTTATATTACACTAGCTGGGTTATACCCGATTTTACAAGATGCGATAAAAATCATAACATACTGCGTATATATGTATCTATATCGATATGATCGATGTATTGATTAAAAAAAACTTCAGTAGGTATATTACATACACTCATAACTGAAATTTTTTTCGGGAACCACTGAACGGATTTTGAAAATTTTATCACTATTTTTTTTTTTTTTTGCTAATTAATTATGACCATTAAAACTACAATGTGTGTAAATAGTTTCACGAATATTCCTTGAAAAATAAGTTGTTTACGCCGTAATAGATACGCCAGCATGAAGTGAATAATTATGATTTTATTCTAAATTAGTCATCGAATTATATTTACACTAAACCTTAAAGTCACTGTAATGTAAGGAATACTCGATTACCATATTCTGTCTGCCATTTGGCATTTCCAAAGTTTTAATAGTAGATTTGAATATAATTAATATAATATAATTAATATTAATTAACACTATAATATATAATTAATATAATTAATATCACTATTATCATATATATAGGATTTCAAAATGGCGGGCGAAAGACAATTTCCGATTAGTGTCAGCGAATTTATATTACATTAATCTACACCAACTTTTCCTCTCACTCACAAAAAATCGGTGGTCAATTGCGTTCGTTATTTTTCAATTTAAATAGGAAATTCGAATTCATTGACTTCAAAATATCTTTAGTAGGTACTAAATTACCAAAAATTCGTTGAATTTTGAAAAATTTCGGTATCCATATTGGCTCTGGCAGCTTGAATCTTAAAATTTCGAAATGGAATTCACAATCAGCATCTACCAAAACCCTCAGACAAAAATTTTGATGACAATCCGTTGCAGTCTTAATTTGCTGGTCGCCATCTTTCGTCCGCTATTTTAAAATTTTATATTTCAGGCAAATATAAAATAGCCTAGGTATATGTATGTTAAGTTATAACATGTTTTACCTTCAGCCAAAAAATAAAGAAAATCAGAGAGTTTATGCGTGATGGATCCTGGAGCACCAAACAAACAAACAAACTTTCGATTTTATATAATATATTATAGTTTACAGATTGAAATAACTGTATAAAACATAAATTAATGTTAATTTGCATAAATTCAAAAACGATGTTCTGCAACACCACAAAATTACTCCCTTAATTGTAAAAATTTGCACACATGTAAAATTTGTTCTCAAACATAAACTTCTTAATGTTGTTGTTTTTGTGTTCCCAAATATGAACATGAACGAGATCTGAAAGAAAATTTTATTACTTTCAACATTTCTGTGAAAATTTGTAGTCGTCATGGAAAACACAAAATCAAGTTAAACCTCCGCCATTTTACTGTCATTCCAATGCTTTTCTTGTACTTCATTCAGAATATTTTCAAAAACTAAAAATGTACATTTGTTCATCACGTGCAAGAGAATTGTGTCAGTAAAATATATTTCAACAACAAAATGGCGACGTTTCTCATATTATTATTATTCACGTTCTACATTCATCCACTGTCTGACAAAATAGGCGAACTAAAATGAAATTGTTGCCACAGCAAATAAACTCACGTAGACATGACAAAATTATCCCCTAAAATTTGTGAATTTTGATTTTCAAAATGTGCCCAAATAATTTTTAAATTTCGAATGGAAGATAAAAATCACACTTGATGAAAATTATTTCTGTCCGGGCAATTAATCCAATTATTTTATTGCAGATCCTCCTGGTCCGCCATATATCGAAGGTTACACTCAGGGTGAGACTTTGAGGCGAGGTCAAACTGTGGAATTGGTCTGCCGCAGCAGGGGTGGAAATCCTCCTGCCCAATTAATTTGGTATAAGAATGGAGCTCAAGTTCGAATGGCTTATAGGTGAGTATTTTCGCAGTTGATTTGCTTTTGCAAAATGGAATTTGTATGTTCGGAACTGATTTATTTGAAAAGCCTTTTTGCATCTGCTTGGTATATGATTATTGATGTACATGTGGATACTTGGTGTATGATTGATACATGATTGATGTATGATTACTGATGATGTCCATTAGGGATAAACTTATAGACTTTGATATCACAGACGTTATGCTGAACTAGTTTCAATTCAATTTGGACCTATTTCCTGCACAAGCATTTCAAAGTTATGGTTGAAGAGTCAGACATTTTGAATATTTAACTTCCTTTCATTAAGAAAAACAATAATGAATTGCAATCGTGAATAACTAGAAACTTAGAAAACTTCAAAGTTAGAAAAAAATACTGACGATCTCAAAATGTTTCTATATCTCTCTGAAATAGGAAAAAGATTGTAGGTATCGCAACCTCTTTGAAAAATTCGAAATTCAAACTGTAAATATTCCGAAATCCAGATCAATTCTTTTATATATAATTCACTATTATATCGATTGTATTTTCAAAGTCCTTTTACTTATCTAATATAGCATTAGGTTGTTCAACATATCCTTGAACATGAAACTCTTTTACAAAACTTCTTCAGTTCTCCAAGTCCTTGTCCCACCCAAATCAATAATCTTCTATTATTTTCATTTACGAATGTTCCAAATAGAAATGGAAAAATACAAAAGGTAATAGTTTCTTTGGCAACGCAATGTCTCTATTTCTTGAAAATTCCTGAGAAAAGCAATCGGGAAGACATTACGAATATTTCCAAGTGGATAAACCTGCCCAAGTGCTGAACTTTTGTATCCTTGTTGGTAGGACACCAACGTCCCCTGCTGGGATCAACCAGGACAAGCTACTCGGGTATATCGTAATTTATTCATGAGTCCATGCAGTACTTGAATGCTTCTCACCTGAAAAGATATTTCGTTCGTACAAAGGATATTCGGTGAAATATTAAAATTTTCATACAGAAACAAGTCCATCTTAAGACTAGCATTGGTGCAAGATGGCGCAGCGGCAAGAGGAATCCTTGAGCTTGCCATAATCCAGGGAATTGTGTTATACAAAAGGCGAACGATAAGGAAAGGGCTTGCTTTTGAATTTCTCCCCATTTTGTTATACAGAAAAATCTATTTTTGTCCGAATCTGCATCGTCTCACTTTCGAACATTTGAACCACAATTATATCTATACGAAAAGAGCCGAATAAAATTTCGCCAGCATCAAGGCAAGTATCCTGGGAATTAAATTTTCATTAGGATGCAGTCCGAAGATAAGTTCTTCCTTGTTTGGATTTTATCTGCTACGATGACCTTGTCATTTTTCTTTTGCTACTTAACTGTGTTGCGTGTGTTTTTTTGCCGGAAATTTAAATTTATATTTATTATGGTATTTGTTTTTTGTGTGAAAGCAAAGGTTTCGATTTGTAAAATGTAGGGTGAAATCATCTCCATAAACTGGATTCAACCCTCGAGCAACAGGAAATTCTAAATTAAAATCTAAAAGAGGCAACAGGTTTTATTACAGGGCTGTGAAATAAATTTTCCGAGAAAAATCCCTTCCCAGTGAATTTTCCTTTTAGAACCCATCCTTATCTTCTTACACCAATTTAATTCTAACTGGTCAAATGTGTCCATGAATGTCTGGGTAACGATTGAGTGGGATCAGGGGAGGTGCTGGAGGTCCTGTAAATTCCATTCCTTTGCAGCTTACAAAAAGAAATAAAATTGGTTTTTTCACATTTATCTACATTTTATTTATTTGTGTATTTTGTACATTTTATTGCAGAACCGCAGGACGACTATCGGAAAATATATACACTTTCACAGCTGAGGCCAGTGACAATAAGGCTCGATTTAGATGTGAGGCCAGCAACATTATGTCGCAGACGCCATTAAAAGCGGAGGTGGACCTAACGGTTTTGTGTAAGTACTCGATTTAATTGTGTGCGTAATTTGTTGCGATATCAACAATAAAACACAGTGCTTGCTTTTAACTACATTATTTTATTTGTCGTTATTTCATGAAGAACCTGTCTTCTCATTGTCTCGCAACTTACTAACTAGCTAACTTCTATCTTGACCTCTCTTCAATATTTCTGTGTTGCCACATTGATTTTTAACTTTGTGGTAACTATGTGGTTAACTATTCACTTTTGTATTGTTCGCCACATAATTCCCCCTCGAAAAAGAATTTTTTTATAATATTTTTATTACTTTTACAGTTGCTTCGATTTTCTTAATTCCTAGTGAACGTGATTCCATATTTATATTTGAATTATTTACTTTATATGACATTGTTTCTTCATTTTATTCTTCATGTATGATGTATACTATATTTCAATTTGTTTGTTGTTATGTGATTAAATTCATATGATGAAGTTTGTTTGATTATTTTAATTTTTTGTTAATGGATATAATTCAATTTTTTTTTTTTTTTTTTTTTTTTTTTTTTTTTTTTTTTTTTTTTTTTTTTTTTTTTACAACTGAAACATTACTCTACGTTTTTGATCTAACCTAGTACTTATGCTGGAATTGGACATAGCAGGATTCAGCAGATACGCCGGTTTTAATCTATCTATGTTAATTATTTCTTCTTTTCCATTGATTGCTATTTTAAATAATTTTTCATTTCTAGATATTACTTTATGTGGGCCGGTATATGGTGGGTTTAGACTTCCTTTATATATAGGATCTTTTATGAACACATGTGTGCAGTCTTTTAGGGCCTGTGGTACGAAAATATTGTGTTGCGCTCGGGGTTTTGTATGTTTAGGTTTGATTTTTAAGATTGCATTTCGTACCTCTTTGGCTGTATTTGTGGAAATATTATTTTCACTTGATTCGTTGTCGGGAATAAGTTCTCCTGGGAGGCGTAAGGCTTGGCCGAAAAGGAGTTCTGCCGGTGTGACGTCTAATTCGTAGATTATGGCTGATCTTATTCCTAGTAGAATCCATGGTATGTTGTTATACCAGTTGTTTGGATCGTTTGAAGCTCGAATGGCTGTTTTTAGTTGTCTATGTAAGCGCTCTATTGATCCGTTGGACTGTGGGTGATAGGTGGTTGTTCGAATTTTGTGATTACCTAGTATTAAAGATAGTTCGTTTGCAATCGAGGATTTGAATTGTGTTCCTTGGTCGGTTGTGATTGTTTTTGGAACGCCGTATAATATGATCCACTGGCGGGCAAAAGCATTTGCGACTGTTTTTGCACTCATATTTTTAAGAGGGATTGCTTCTGGCCAGTGACTGAATCTATCTTTTATGGTTAGCAGATAAACGTAACCGTTAGAAGGTGGGAGAGGACCTACAATGTCCATGTGGACGTGTTCAAATCTTCCACTGGGCACTTCAAACGTTCCATGTGGAGATTTTGTGTGTCGCTGAGTTTTTGCCTTTTGGCATGGAATGCAACTTTTCGTCCACCTTGCTATGTCTGTGTTCATTCTGGGCCAGAAGTATCGTGAGGTTATGATTTTTCTTGTTGCCCGTATTCCTGGGTGAGACAGAGTGTGAAGGTTTGTGAAGATATTGTATCGCATGCTCTCTGGAATATATGGTCTCTTGTTATTTGTTGAAATTTCACACCATATTTCTGCTTGCGATGGTGTGTCGACAACCTTTACTAATTTTAAGGTCGAACTTTTTGAAATCGATTCTACTGTGTGTAGGATTTGTTTTAATTGTTTGTCTTTGTCTTGTTCCTCTGATAAAAGGGTGAAATCAATTTGTTCTGTGGACTTGATTTCGTCAATATGAGCCCTTGACAGGGTGTCTGCTGTGGTATTTTTTGCACCTTTTATATGTCTAATGTCTCGAGTGAATTGTGAGATATAATTTAACTGGTTGGTTTGCCTTGGAGACTTTTCTGCCTTTGATGTTAAAGCATTTGTGAGGGGCTTATGATCTGTGTATATTGTGAAGTCTTTGCCTTCTACTAAATGCCGAAAATGTTTTATGCTCAAGTACACTGCTAACAGTTCTCTATCAAAAGTTGAGTACTTTCTTTCATTAGGTTTTAGGCGTTTCGAAAAAAAACTTAAAGGTTCCCAACCTCCTTCGCTGTTTTGTTGTATGACCGCACCGACGCCATCACTAGAAGCGTCGACGAATAGTCCGATCTTTGCATGGGGATTAGGGTGTACTAATAAAGTATAACTTTCTAAATTGGTTTTTAGTTTTTGAAAGGCTTTTTCATGAATGTGAGACCATTGTAAAGGCGATTGGGAGCGTTTTTTCGAGTTGGAGTCTTTTAAAAGATCATATAGGGGTCCAGAGATTTGTGATACTTTTGGTAGGAATCTATGATAAAAATTTATCATCCCTAGGAAACGTTGCAATTTCTTGATCGTATTCGGTGTTGGGTAGTTTTTTATTGCTAATACTCGATTTTCGGAGGGTGCTATACCGTTTGGTGTGATTTTGTGTGACAAAAAATCTAGTTCTTTTGCTCCGAACACACATTTCGCTGTGTTAACGTTTATTTTGAATTGTTCCAGTTTATTGAAAAGTAATCGCAGGTGTTCTTTATGCTCACTCCTGGATTTGCTGGCGACGAGTATGTCGTCTATGTACGTGAATGTGAATTTTAACTCGGATAAGACTTCATTAATGAATCTTTGGAATGTTTGTGCTCCATTTTTTACTCCAAACGGCATTCGTAGGAATTCAAAAAGGCCAAATGGGGTTGTAACGGCTGTTTTGTATATATCTTCAGGGGCAACTGGGATCTGATGATACGCCCTGACTAGATCTACCTTTGAGAAAATGTTACAACCGTGTAAATTTATTGTGAAATCTTGAATGTTGGGTACTGGATACTTGTCGGGTATTGTGACTGCGTTGAGCTGTCTGTAGTCTCCGCAAGGTCTTAGGTTTGAGCAATCTTTCTTGGGGACTAAATGCAATGGGGATGCTACTGATGATGATGATGGGCGACAAATACCTAATTTTACCATAAGTTCAAACTCTGATTTCGCCGCGTTGTACAGCTCAGTTTTTATTCGTCTTGGTCTCGCAGATGGCAAAGGACCTTCAGTGTTGATGTGATGAACCACATTATGATTTACGGGTTCATTGAAATTTGGGAGAGTTTTTAAACGTGGGAACTCGTTAATAATAGAGCCGAATTCGTCCGTCAATGTGTAATGTTTAGGAGACGGGGATTGTATGACCCGTGATATACAACTTATTTTTAAAGTCGTTGTCTGATCTATTAATTTTTTCTTGCGTAGATCAACTGATAAATTAAATTTATATAAGAAATCTGCTCCCAGTATGGGTTGGTCGACTGAAGCTACTACAAAAGTGTGTATAAATGTACGACGTAAGTTTAGATCTAGAGATATTTGTTTGATTCCATATGTATTAATGGAAGTCCCGTTTGCGGATACTAAATTGTATTCGGACTTAGAAGGATTTCGGTTATGTGTTCTCTTTGGTAAAATAGAGACTTCTGCCCCAGTATCTATCAGGAAGTATTTTTGGGTTTTCTTTTCGAAAACGAAAAGGTGGCGAGAAATGCTTTGTGACTTCGTTGCCGCGTTCGAAGCCGCTGAAATTAGTTTTTTTTTAACTGTTGTTATTATTGTTTTCGTAATTTTTCTGTTTTTTGTCACAGGGTGGTGCGCATTTTTTTGCTTCGGGGCCGAATTTCTGGTGGTACCAACAAATGTTGTTCGAACGAGAATGTGATCTTGAGCGAGGGCGATTAGAGTTAAATCTTTTATTTGGCCTAGGGGATCTTGTCTCCATTCGTTTCAGCCGAACTGTTAAATCCTGTATTAAATTACATAAATCGTTTAATTTTATTTTATCATCCTGTGTATTGTCTTTTCGAATTGCTGAAATTTGTGAGTTTGATGTAGAGTCGTGGATTCTGTCAGCGATAGTAAAAATTTCGTCTTGTGTATGCTTAGATTCTACAGCAATTAAACACGCTTGAGTTGAGCTAGGAAGTTTGTTTAACCATAGTTTTTTTAACAGGGACTTATTTACAAGACTGTTACTACTACCAGACAATGACTCCATGTGTCTGTACAGTTCTGAGGGTTTGTAATTACCTAAATCGACTTTGTGTAGCAATGCGTCTAATCTGCGTTCCTCAGAGTCTTGACTTCGATTCAATAGTTGGGCTTTTAAGTTTTCATACTTGTTTTGCTGTGGCGGGTCTAATAGAATATCGGCCACTACTTCCATCGTCTCTGGGGGTAAGGATGCCACTAGGTGATCGTATTTTGTATTTGAGGAGGTGATTCCTTTTACTCGGAATTGTGTTTCCACCTGTAAAAACCACAGGTCTGGGCGGTTGCCCCAGAAAGGCGGAATCTTTAGCGATGCTACCATTTGCGAGGTGGCCAGAATGACGTTAGGATCGGCTTCGGGATTGCTACTCCCTGGTCCGGAGAGGGGTGGTTTACCGTGATCTGGATTTGACATTTTTGCTATTTAGAAGGCGTTGAGAAATCGGGGAAAATAATTTTGTCGAAGTTGAAGTGTTTCAGGATATGCCGCAAATTGTTATACTTGTTCGCTTGATTACTTAACTTTGGACGGTATTAATTGTATTTGAGCACAGCAGACAATAATTTACGCAAGAGAATATATGCAATGAACTAGTGATTGCATGTCGTTAATTACAAATGTGGGTCGATCAGAGGTTAATATATATACCGATAATTTGTTTATGACAAAAATGGAAAAGAAGAATTTTGTACTTTATTGTACTCACTCGCCTGCTGTATCCAATTCACCGGGGTTATTAGTTACATATATGGATTAACGTTGGTCTTCTTACAGATGTTCCTAACAGATGTTCCTAATTTGTTACGCTAAGTCTAAAAAATAAAATTTTTATTTGATATACTTTAAAATGCGAAAGTTTGTTTGATTCGACGATTTTTTTTTTTGCCTGAATGCGATCCTGCTGTACTTTGCTGTTGTGGATTGAGTACTGTAAATTCGATGCGATGAGATGCGATGTTCGATGATTGTTGGGCACGTGTTCAACCATCCCAAGCTGCTTGCGTGCGATCCTCTTGTATTGTTCGCCACATAATTAAAAGGATCTGTGCCATCACAAGTGTTGTTCATTAACTGAGAAAACTAAGTTAAAAGGATGTGGGGGTTATGTTATCATTGCCCTAATTCTAAAAAAAAAACAAGTCTAACAGGATAAATGTGTATTAATGTTTAGCAAACAGTCTTTAATACATTTTGCAAGGACTCCACTATAAACTTTCAAAACTGGCAAAGATGCATTCATTTTGCAAACACTGATAATATGCAAGTCCTGTTTCGCTGAGAGAAACGAAAATTACAAAACCATGTAGCGGAATCAACGTGGATTTATGGAAATGCTTAGAACACTCTATAGGGTGGATTAATGATTAAAAGTTCGCACAGTCCAACCATAAATCTTGCTCCGGAGACGTTATTGAATTACAACAAAGTGAAATTGTGCTCAGGATCCGTAACTGGGAATGTAGGAGTTAATGAAGCGACGTAGCAAAATATCCGGCATCCAGGACGAACGTGATTTTTCCTTGGTTCGCCATAATGATAATGTATCCTTGTCTCATCCCTTATGAACGTTATGCAATTGCAAAACATCTGTTATATATTTTAAGTAAGATAACAATAATTTCATTTGCCGCAAAATAAAGTGATTTTTACATTTTGTAATGGAGTCACTCAGTGGAAGAAATAGAGCGCAAGGACACGAACGAGAATATTTAAATTGAAATATAAATAAAATTATTGCGAGAAGATGTTGGTAATTTAAAAGAAGAAAGGATGACAATTTGTGGAATTGTATATTATTAGCATTTATTTGCAATATCCTTTAAGGACATTCAATAAATATCTTCACTTATCCGCGCGATTTACACTCAATTTTATTATTTTTTTTTTAAATTTCCTTCAACTAAGGAATAAGTCTAAATTTGCGAAGAATGTTTAAACAAAACCTCTCTTCCCCGGTATATATCAACTATACGCGATAAATCCTTATTGCTTGGCAACTCTCTACGTGCCTCTAAGGAGATGGGGTATGAGGTTCTGTCGCTGGATTCAATGGAATTTGAGACGTTTCCTTTAGCCAATTTGTTTGCAATTTCCAATCTACAACGCACAACTCCTGGATGAAACGTTCTTCGCCATTAGTGCCAATAGCATGGAAAAAAAGGAAGAACGAAGAGAAAAAAAGAAGTTTCCTTTTGAGCACAATCGTATAGCTGACATTCCCCAAATAAAAGTGCTCGCCCACGCCACCCTCTACCCTGGAATTAGGCAGGGTAATTGGATGACGGCACGCATTTCGTTTTTGTTTTTACTGCCACGATTTTCATCGTTCCCGTGGGATGAGAGCTTTTCGCGATCCTTTGGATATATCCTGAAATTCTGATCCTATCATACAAGCCAGTTTTCCAGTGTTTACCCTCCTCCCTTCTTTTAACTACTTTCTAAGTGACACACGCTCAAATGTAACATTCCCCTTGCTATCATTTTCGTAGAAGCACATTCCTGATGTTGCTAGAGCTTAGGCAGGAATTTGTTGAATATAAAAAATTTATTGCTATTCGTTTATGTCATTTCATCTGCTTATTTATTTATTAAAGCGGATGAAGACGGAAAAAGTTAAGTAGACAGACATCGCATATAATGTGACAGAGATAGAGCTCGGGGGAGGGTGGAAAGTCACCTTTCCAAGCATATGTTATTCACTTAGAATGTGAATGAAACTTCGTTTTGGGTCCTTTACATTCTGGACTCATACTAAACCCTACAATTTCGTAAATTTTACGATTTTCATTTCGTTTTTATTTATTTATTAATTTTTTTTTTTTTCATTTTACTTGCAGTTGCCCCAACGCATGTTTCAATAACAGGAACCTCAGAGGCAAGAGTTGGGGATCCAGTTCCACTCACCTGCACCACTGCTCCCTCGAATCCCCCAGCTGAAATTAAGTGGATGGCTGGAGGACGAGTAGTCAAGAACGCCACGACAAGGACTGTCGTCAGCCCCGAAGGTAAATTTAAAATATCATTTTGTATACCACCCCCCATATTTGGGGAAGTACCCTCTTATCCTATGCGTCCTTAAGTAAACTTACCCAACCTAACCCAAGGGCAACCTTTGAAAAATTACTTTCGGTACTTTATATTTTCATGTAGCTAACAGAAAACTTTAAGATTCACAAACAGTCCGATCAATTTGAACTGAAAATAGAAAACACACTTCTCACATTTTTTAGAATTTTTGAATTATCACGAAATGAAATTTTCCTACGATAAAATTCACAAAAACATAAAAGAAAAATTTGCTTACTCGATCTCATTATTCTGAGAATATGGAATGATTTTATTTTCGCAGGCCTTTTCTTATTTTTTAAAAATCACCGTGCATTTTAATATTCTTGAAAAATTTTACTAGTCAAGCGTGAGACAATCAGTCACAGATTCGGTATAATTTATGAACCTTGAAAAATATTGTCGTTGTGTGAAATAATGACATCTTCGTGCATAAAAATGAAATATTTTCTTCACTTTCTTTTTTTTAATGTTGTCTCCACACAATTTACCACTCATTTTAAGCAGATGAAAGGCCTCGAGAGCGACTCAAAGACAGCCTGAAGGATTTCAAAAATTACACTACTATTCTAAATCACATGGTTTCCGTTGAAGATACCAAAAAGTGTTAAATAGAGCGAACATTAAGGACAATTATCTAAAAAACAAGCAAAAATTAAATCCTTTAGAATGTGAAGCGACAAACAAGTTTCCACAGCTTCGGATAGCAACAAACTCTTACAAATATTTTTCGTTAAACATCTCTCAGGAATACACAAGGGTCCTCCGGCAGTTTGGAGGACTCTGCAATAAATAATTATTGTTAGCTCTGCCTGCAGACATCAAGATGAAATCCGCACCTACAGCCGATTGTCAACGTTTTTCGAAGATTTATTGCAATGCAGTGCATTATAATTCCATTCCATCCACCTCAAACTCTCCACTTCCATTTGCTTCCCTCTTTTCCCGCCATTTTATATGCATTTTTTCTTTTCATTACTAATGCCTTGCAATTTCTATATATTTTTTTTCTTTCTCTCTTTCAACGTAAAACGTTTCATCTCTATGTTCGTTTGAATGCGATGATGATGATGATATCAAGGTGGCTGGATAACGACGTCAAACATTACTGCCGTTGTGGAACCGAATAGAAGATCCTTAGTGGTTGTCTGTCATGGGATTAATATGCAGCTTACCGAGAATGTGGTCTCCACCCACACCGTCAATGTTCTATGTGAGTATTTTTAAAAAAAATTTCTTCAATGAGATCATGTAAAAAGGTTTTTATGAATTTTACAAATGTGTATGTTTTCCGGATATAAAGGTTTTGTAAATTATAGTAGTTACTGTGAATGATGTTATTAAAATTTATTTTGCATTAAAGTTAAGACCTCGAATGACAAAATTTTACTACAGATTCTCTTTTATACATATTACTTCTATGCTATTATTAAAAAACTTGTACTATGTCGCGGTCGTCACGAATTTTACAAAAACCATGCTTTGGGAAAATGTACACTCCAAAAAAATGGCTGTTTTTGCTTTTTTTTTTTTCAAAAACAAAAAAATTCAATGGATATTCAACATTTGTTTAAAATCCATATTAACCAAAACTTATATAGGAAAATTGTTCGTTGAAAATAAAAATCCTATAAACACTTTTATATGTTTCTCGTTACAAAAACATCTTCGAACGTTTTACTCAAATTGCAGCCAAATAGGCGATTAGCAATATTGGAAGTACTAAAAATGAATTTTCCTCCCTTGTACCGGAATGCGTGGAACATTTCAACCCTTGGCAGTTCTCTCTCAACTTTTTATACATGAAATTTGAAAACATTCTTATCTATGTTTACACTCGTGTAAAAATCAGATTTTATTACGAACACGCGTACTTAATTCATGATATAAAAAAGAACTGCGATAGAACGTGGTCGGTACGTGAAATCCCTATTGTTATTGTACTTCGTTGAAGAGTCTAGACCAGGAGAGTTCCAATTCAAGAAGGTGCGTGATACTTCCCAAGCACTGGAAATTGTTTTTCATACATCCCCTCTTAATTTTTTTATTCTGTATGTTCAGCGCTTTAACTTGGCACCTGTAAACGTATTAAGCACGCATTCTCACTTCCCCTAGCCAGAAGGCACTAAAACAAAAGCACCCAATAAAGAAGAAAGTGAAAAATGTGACAAACAAAATTATGAAAAAAAAAAAATCGAATTTTTTTGTGAAGTTATATTGTATAAGTATTCTGTAAGAAATTTTCGCCGGGAAGAGGGAGGGGAACTTGACAGAAACACATTTGCCTTCTTTTAACTGTTTTATCTTTCTGGGAACCTGGTTTTCGGAAGGGGGCGTTGTACATTGATTTAATTCACTATACAGAGCTTGATACTCAAATAAAAGTTTAATATTTCTGGTTTATTAATTCTTTGGTTTTCATTTTTTTCAGAATCTTCAGGTAAAAATAAATGATTTTGTTAATTTGTAAAAGTTTTTACACAACAGAAACATGTCAGAAAAATGAAATTTCAAAAAGAAAATGCTAAATACAAAAGATTATTTTTTTAAAAAAAATTGCAAGATAGCACATATTCTGGTGCTTGTTATAGGATAGCCACAGAAGGACTCTATAACTTCCATAAAAGCGTTTTTAATTCCCCAGTTTATGTCTTCATAGGAAGCGTGAATTGATAGGCGAACCTATTAAAAATAAGTTGAGAGTGTTTGAATACTTTGAGCACTTCCGACATCAGACTACAAGGTCTCCCTTTTCGTCCTGTCAATATGCTTGGAATTTCTAAGTTTCTCTCTGCTCTTTGTAATTAGTCGTAATTGACCCAATTTAATCTGTAAACGACTCTACTCGACGTCTATTGAGTGCAGTTACTGCCTGGATATCTAGAGAACCAGAATGCATGTATAGAACCCATTGAAACTTACACTCCCTCACAATATAGTAGAGAGTTTCTGAGTAAAGTGCACATAAAATTGAAACAAATCAAAGAGCTCCTTTTACTGATAGGTTGGGCGGATGGTGTATGAAGATATATTCTTGGACGGCAAAATGAACTAACAGAGAGATGTGATATGACCTCATCCCTTTCGGGTAACCAATTGCGGACAGACCCCACCAACTAACTTCTCAGGTCGATTAATTACTCTTCGCTTTATACGACTTTTAGTATCTGGAAAAAAGGCTCTCATCTGAAAAGTTCATTTTGATCAAATTGCTATCGACGGTGCATCTTAAGGTGCTACTTTCCAGTTAATAGATCACTTTAAACCGAGTTCAGTCCACTTGGAATGCTCTTTCCTTTTACATTCATCCATATATTTGAACCGAGTGAAGGTGTTTCTTGTTCATAACATTTCATTAAGAGGTCACACAACACCGTCATCAAAAATGAAGGTTCACTTCCGTTCTCTGTAAAAAAGGATTCTCAAATATTACTTCGATATGGTTGCGTCGAATAATTGCTGTTCTTTTGTAGTGTAAAAAGATAAAATTATATAAAAAAAAATGGGTTGAGGAACAACAACTAAAAGTTAGCATACATGACCAGACGTAACATAAAAAAAAAACCTATTTCACTAATTAAGGGCCAGAGGAAGCGTTAAACCGGAAATAATTATGTTATACATAATTAAAATGCTAGTTCAATGTAATATATGTTTTTTCAAATAATAAATGAGTTCGAATAGATACTGAAAGAGTTGCAATTCTCACTTTTATAGAGAATATAAAGAAGCTGAAAACAATTGTTATGGCATATTTGCCTCTCGTTAAAAGGGAACGTGAATTGTATGCGAACTCAAAGAATATATTATAACAACAAAACCATTAAAAAATGTTTCTTTTAATGTTTATTACTCCGTTCCAATGGCATTAGCAAGAAGTGCAAAAATTATGAAGCAACAATTCAGTTAATAATTCTCAACCCTCAACTTCTAAACAATCAATTGAAACAAACAAAAAGCAACACTAGTAAACCAATTCTTTTTTTCCCCTGCAGATAATAACGAAATTTATTTGATGTTTAAATTGCAAAAAAACAAGTACAACATGATGGCTACCCTTTACGACCATTTTGAAGCCCCGCACAAATGTGTTGGTGATGAGCCCTTGGTTGGTTTAATTCATTTTGTTGCGTTGAAAGTTTGGTTTAAGTTCTGATAATTGTTTTTCCCAGCCGGATTCATATTTATTCTATTGCAGATGCATAAAATTCAATTCCCATTCAAACCTGTTGCTCTGTTATTTTATTGATATTGGCTTTTATTAACACTGCAAATAGAATTTGTTCTCTTTTTTATATACTGCCATATATTTTTTAAAGGATGTGCATGACAGTGGGCTCAGGTTGCAGATTTATTTTTACATATATTTTTTCCGGACATGTGCAAAAATCAATTTCATGTAAATGTGGAAATTTCATGGAAACTGGACAATGTCAGCGTAACAGGCTTTAGTCCTGGCTTTATTTTTAACTCCCAGTTAACCACATTGAATCCTGACTAAGTTTTTAAGCGAATTTATCTATTTTTTTGTTTAAAAATGTTCACTTAGTTATTTGGATTTTAGTTTGAAATTTTTTTCGACAATAGGATTAATTTAAAATAATTGTAAAGCTTGAATTTGGAAAACCATTTAGTCCTAGAACAAAATATTCTAAGGTAATAATATCGAAAAGAGCTTCGCATATTTGTGTGGAAATTTAAAGATTATGATAAAACAATCTTTTTTTCAGTTTTTCAGACAAACACTCACATATACATACAATACTTTGAAAGAACTTCGTTGAAAAAATATTTTTGCTTTTCAAAATTCATCTTGCTTCATCTGAACTCTGCTGACTTTTGCATCCTTTGTGCAAACGATCTTATTTCATTAACTCATAGAAAAAACGTGCATCGCTTATGAAGTCCTTTTTTAACTCATATCGAAATTGAAATGGCATCTCGTGTTTCCATCCAAAGTCCTTATCGAAATTCATCGCCAGTTTCAATAATTTTACATAAGCGCTGAGCAAGTATTCCCCACATCCCAATCGCACACTGCACGAAAACTTTCAAGGAATGAATTTTCATTTTAAAGCCAGTGGCTAGATGGTAACAGTTTTCCAAACTAAAACTTCTCATACATGAATGGAAGGAAGGGTGAAAACCACCACCATCAATATGTTCGGGATAGAACAAATAGAAACCAGTGTCCAATATCAAGGGAAATGAAGACAATTCACTTTAATTTTGTTATACCCAGAGTTCATCTTCCCTTCGGCGATCCTGCGATCGCCCTTCTGTGATTGTTTCGGTCCATTGAATACAATTCCAGTGAACACAACAAAAGGATATATTTTGTATAGTTTGCTTTTGCTGTGTTCATTGAACACCAACAAAATTTAATTTCGTTAAAATATTTCCGAAACGAACGATTTTCTTTCAAAATAGTTTCTTTGCTATATAGATGAGAAACCTTGGACTAGAGGACACAGTTTAGTAGTCTTGATATCTTAATCCCCAATACTAAGGGCTGGTTAAATTAAACTGGGTCCAGCTAGTGAACAGAGGCAGCCACCATAATGTGAAGTGGAGTCCTTTGTGAGGCCTTCGGGAGCCACATTAACGCAACGTAATCCCCAACATCATTATTTGACTACTGAAATTAGGAAGCGTAGGCAATTTCAACATTCAACAAACCAAATATTTGAAGTATTTAGGAATTTATCTTTTTTGGATAAATCAAGGTCAAGTTGGACAGCTTTTGGTACGATATCAAATTACGCAAGAAAACGTGTCCTTAGACACTAACTTATTTTATTTTTCATTGGCTTGAAAATTTGTTGTTTTCAAACTACACAAAAAGGACAATTTTAAAAGCAAAGAACAGGAAACAAAGCATTTTACGGAATTTTAATTTACTTACAAAAAAAATCTATTTGCAACATTAAATTTGTATTTAACTGTATATCGCCAAGGTAATTTTATTTATGCGGAGAAATGTGAAAAAACATTTGAAAATTGAACCATGATTGGCGCTTAAAAAAATTGAATTAGAAAAATTCTGTGCAACTTGTAATTTGAATGCTCTTACAAAAGCATTTGTTGTTCTATTGTATCTATTAAAAAAAAATAACTCAAGGACATTCGTGTAAGACGAGTTTTAAGCGTATTCAGTCTTCTGAACGGAAAAATTTGAAATGAATTCAGAAATATGAGAAGGATTTTTTATAACCATCAGCAAAAAATTTCTCTTTTATTCAGCAAAATTGTGACAGGAATATTTTTAGAAATAAGAAATTCAATCCGAATACTTTTAATGACCTTTTTTTTGTTGCTTTTTCTATATTATTATGCAATGTTAATTCACTGTACAGAAGTTTATTACATAGAAGGAATTTCAATTCTTTCTCCATGTGGCCTTTCGACCAGGTAAATGTTTCCTAAAAAAAACTCTCTTCTAAATATATTTATGTGAACAACATTAAAATTAATAACAGTTTAAGGAAAGGTCTCGAAAACAACTTTACAAGTTACAATAGCTTTAAATATAAATATTGATTTTTTTTAGTTTGTCTTACAAATCAAAGATCATTTTCTTTGCTTTATGTATAACATTTGCTATATTTTTGTTTTTCTCAATTTCCCATCGGAGCAAACAATCAACGTTGTTCCATTGCTTTCGATTTGATAGTGTTAATACACCATCCTTAACAAGTTCTTACCCTTACCACCAGAGGGATTTGGTATACCTATAGCAAAAGTTAACAAGAGCGTTTTTCGAAATTCATTGCATATTGTAGCAAAATTGCAATTTCTTGGAACGGCGTCGGCAATCTTAAAGGAAGAGTGAAATTCCTGAAAGGAGTACAAAATTTTACAAGGGTAGAAAAGAGATGCATCCCTTCCTTACATATTCACCTTGTGAAATTTTTATACAGTCTCTGAGAAGCTTCGGGGCATAATCAACCACATTTTAATCTAATCCCAGTTATCTTGGCTCCAGATTAACCTAAAGAAAATTTACAGGTGGAATGCATTAAGGAAGTGGAAGCAGTGTAAGAAGTAATTTAAGGAACCTATCTTAATGAAAACGTTTCATTGTATGCGGGCTTGAGAAGTCTCATTTTAATTTCGGAATTAAAAATAGATCAATGGGATTTTTTTTCTTCTTTGCTGAGATTACACAGAAAAAAAATCGATACGAGTACTTTCCTGGTTATGAAGATGAATCTATTGAGATAATTTTTTACTTTTTTTTTTTAGAAAAGTTCAAGTTTTCTACAAAATTAATTCATCGATAAAAATGGTATTTTAGCACAAAATATTTTCAATGGTTATTGTTGATGTCCTATTTTTGGAAAGTTTTTCAGAAAATGGCATTATTTTTCTTATCAAACTTTTCAATGTTTGCCGTATCCTTTGGAGCCGATCGGACTAGGAATTAATAGATTCTCTAACAAGGAAAACTGTTTTCTCTTGTGAACAAAAAAAAACTTTCCACTAACGTCTGGTTATTAAAAAAAAAACGCGATAAACTTGAGAGTTCAATCACATCCTCCGAGTAACTTTTAACCTGCGCCCCCTACACTTTGATTAGCCGAAGCAAATCAGATTTATCCCGCCCCCTTTAGTGCCCATCTTTCGCATTAAATCATCATCATCGTAGTTCTAAACGGCCGAGGCAATAAACCGGAGCGAATAACCCCCATTGACCGGACGTCTTGCGTCTCCCGGACTTTGTTGGCCCAGCGATAAGGAGCTCCAACATAAGTTTCCAGGACTTAGTCAACATTTTTCCATTAGAAAAGTTGTTCATTACTCCCCTCATCCGTGTTGCCTTTGTGCCCACGCACGCCTATTCCTTGCAAGGAAAGCTGATTACTGAAAAACATAAGCTCCTAGTTGAATTGCTGCTTTAGTATATAATATATACTATAGTATATATTATATATTTTTCTCCGTTTTTTCATTCCTTGCCGGCCATCATCCCTCCTTCATTCTGCACGCCGTCAAAAGTATCCCGGGCAGTGGGCCTTTTTGCCCGTGGATTGTTCCAAGACATAAAGCAAGAAGTAATTTTTTTTAGGTCATGTGGGCTTTTGGATTTTTGCAATCAGCCACCAGGACTGAAAAAGAAAAGGAAAAGCAGCGCGAGCAATCCTCCTTCTTTAGTTCTTTATTATTCATGCTTTAATCGACTCTCATTATTGCCGTGTTGTCTTATTGGAATAATCCTCTCAATGACTCCGGGTCTATGCTCAAGATATCCTTGTTATGTTTTTACAAGGAAACTCGAGGAAACAGGGAATACGTCCTGCTGGTGCCGAATACGCAGCAGCTTAAATTAAATCAGATGGGCTGAGCTGGAACATTTTTTATGATTAGGATAAGGTTCAGGACGCACTCCTTTTATACCGTTACGTGGACTAAAGATAACAACAAATTGCCATGTTTTTTCATGACTTTCCTAATTTTCTTCATTCACAACAAATGAGAAAATATTTCTCAATTTAATGAAGAAAACGCAAGGACACAGAAAATTACGAATAGTGTTTAATTATCTAATTTATATTCGAAATTAAGTAATGAAAAATGTTTAAAACATTTGAAGTACCTATTCTAAGAATTCTCGTTATATTTATTACTGCAAAAACAGAGCTTTTGATTTCATAAATATTTCAGTATTTTCCTTAACATGAACTTTTGATTTCTGATAAATGTTTAAAAAAAATTAGGATTTATTGTACACAATATTAATTATGAAATTCACCCTTTTCAGATCCTCCATCACCACCCATCATATCAGGATATGTTGAAGGACAAATTATACCAGCGGGATCTATACAGAAATTACTTTGTGTGTCTTCTGGTGGGAATCCTTTAGCCACGCTTAATTGGTACAAGAATGATAAAAAGGTAAATATTAAAACAATATAACAATAAGTGAAATAATCACTTAATTAATAAAATAGGGGTGTCTTAAAAATAAAATAATGTGCGCTTTATTGCTTTATTATAGCTTCGATGAAAGGTTTTATGAATGAAAATTGCAGAAGAACTCTGCAGAAGACCAAGGACAAGTTATAAATCCAATCAGAAAACTCCTTGACAGTGTTACCATATATATAAAATTAAATTCTTTCTTAAGAAAAATTTCAATTACCTATATCCCACCCTTCTTCCCCTAAATTGTAAATAAAGGTTTATTGAATTCTAGAATGCATGTATATTATATACATTTATTTACATGAATCTGTAAATTATCTTCTAAATAAACCTCAGATATTTCATAATTGGTTTCAATCATTTTTAATAGGTACCCAATTTTATTTTAAAATTGATTTTTAGTACTTCTCAGAATTGATTATGCCAATAACGGTCCATTCGTCTACAGTTTTTTATATCCTCATCGATCATTCTCTTTCCAGTCATCCTATTTCTGACACCAAACAGTAAAATTGAAAAAAATATCGTCAAATGTCAGTTCGTCGATAAAATCCTTCCGAAAGTATGCAGGAGCAGGCTCTGATAATAATTTATGTACTCTCACAATAAAATGAATGGGATATTTAACATACAAGCAATTTTCCAGAACCCTCTCGAAACAAATTCCTTGTATTCTACATTTTGATCCTGTCCGTTTTCCCCAGGAGCATATGAATGTCCTTTTTATCTCTTATCTCCGATGTAAATATTTATTTTCGATGGAATATAAGCTTTGTACTCTTCCTTCTAAACAAAAACACAAAACAACAAACATTTCTTGTTACAAAACAAGGATAAAGATTTACAAAATCCCTTTATCTCTGGAGTTATTCTTTGTTTTATTGCTCATACATTAAAATCCGTTTCCGAAATAAATAAGTTGGGAAGGACATTCTGAATAACTTGAGATCAAATGACGATTTCAATGGGACGTGATTGATTGAATTTTGTAGTTCAGGAAGTTTTATAGTGGGAAATGTTTGCTTAATTTAAATGTGGGTTTGACATAATAAATAAATTACCAACTTTAAACCACTGTATTAGACAATATCTAGCGAAATGTTTTATTGAGATAAAAGTTTAAGCCGTTACAATACGATATAAATTATATTAAACGTTCTACAAGTCTATCCTTTTTCTTCTAACGATGATTAATATTCCAAATCTGAAACAATTATTGAGAATATTTTCATATTATGTAGAAACTAAAGACATAAATTTTCTTTTATTCTAGATAAACTCGGTTATAAAAGCCCAGGAAAAATCCGTTTCCGCCGAACTCACAATTTTGGCAAATGTGACGGACAATCAGGCTCGGTACAGATGCGAGGCTCAAAACAGCGCCACGGAGATTCCCCTATTTGAATCGAAAATTTTGAGTGTACATTGTAAGTGAAAAAAAAATATATAGAACATAATATATTGTAGTATACTGTTGGAATATTTTTTCACGGATTTTTTCATTTCCAGTCGCACCGGAAACAGTGAAAATTCGTATTGAACCCGATGAACTGAAACCAGGAGCAGAAGCAACATTAATTTGCGATTCCAGTTCGAGTAATCCTCCGTCGAAGGTGTCCTGGTGGAAAGAAGGAATCCCTGTGGAAGGTAAATTAAAAATATTTAAATCTTGATAAATACAAAATTGTATTCGCACATATTCCGTCTTTAATTAAAATATGGGATGGTATTGGTTTTACTGCTGTGAAAAACATAATTCAAATTTTTTGATATGATAACTTAAAAGTTTTAGGAATGTGTTTGCTTATTATTTTTCATAGCAACGTTAATCTCACTATTAATTTCATATTTGTCTACAATGGAGATACAGAACAATTTCTGCCTGCAGAGAAAATGCAGAAATACAATTTAAATAGCTGCAAAAGTTTTTCCGCTAATTCGAGAATCCTTTGGTATTCTTAGTTCAAAATTCTTCGAATTCTCTTTATTTGCGCTTAAAGCGATTCTAGGAAAAAAAGAATTTATGGAAAGAGTTGTCTCTGCATGTTTCCCTTTACAAAATGACCGCGAAAATAGGGGATATAAAACTCATCTCCACCGCATTACAACCCTTTGTGACATGTACCAAAAAAGCTTGCGGCAAATTTAACCATTGTTCAGTCGTTTATGATCTTTTTAGACTGACCAACATTCAACTCACCTAACCAAAATCCTCATCTTTTTCACAATCCTTTATCTCACTAAAACGTTTTCAGTTAGGAATTATATCCAAAAACCACCGTTGTGCTGCTGTATAGTTAGTTTTAAATAGTTCTACTACTTTTGCTCCTGCATCAGTGTTAAACCTTTTGTTCGCATTTTCAGGCATCAACAATGCATCAAAGCCAGGTCTCTGGGGCGGTACAGTTTCCACTCTAGAATTTAAGGTAAATGTGACACAGGAAATGAATGGGAATGTGTACACATGCCAGAGCACAAATGAAGCCCTTCAAAGGAGTGTTCACGAATCCGTAACTCTTCAAGTTTTGTGTAAGTTTTTCTACAATTAATTTTTTAGTTGTTACAGTTGGTTCGGTTATTTTTAATATTAACTAAAATAAATTATGTACTTTTTTTATAATATTCCTCTTTTAAATTCTGAAAATTTTCGGCTTTTACGACTTTTTTCTTTCTTGTCGAGTCTAGAGGTTTCGACGACTATCGTAATGAGCATATCATACTTACAGGCGATTAAGAAAATACATTATTTTGTAGTTTATACCAAAAACAACTTATGCGAAATTCTTATACAGATTTTAATGTTTTTTAAACTATATTTAAATAGTAAACAAAAAATCAATTCCGCTCGTTAAATAATATGGTTTTAAATTTCTCGGCATTGCATGTTGTCTGCCGACACTTAAAACAACTTCACTTGCAAAGTATTCAGCATTTGAAATTTAATTTTACTTGAGTATATGAAAATATATTGAATATAAGTTCTAATATAATTGTCATCCCTTGCTACAAAAATTTAGTGCTTCAATAAAAGCAGGAAGCTAAACATAAAAATATATCTGTTAAATTTAGACGGAAATAATAGAAAACTATATAATAGCAGAATTTTATGGCGACTGTAAACTCCTTCCGTTGTTGCCTTTCTCAAAACGAAACCATCGAATCCACCACTGATTATATACGGAATCCCAATGTTGACTAGTAGCAAGGATTCCTGAACTCCTGCAAGTGTAGTTGTGGCTACATTCTCGACCACTTCTCGCCATCCCAAAAATTTCATTCAACCAATCGAAATTTTATTTGTCAGTATAAGATGGAATTTTCTCTGCTGGATGAAATGTTGTCTTATTTCACATCAAATACCAACTGGAATTGTTCCAGATTCTCTCTCATGAATTTTAAACGAAATAATACATTTCCAAAGAAACGTTATAAAGTTTTGAAGGATTTTGAATTATATATCGGTTTAGCAATCGATTGCTGTCATCACTCCCATTTCAAATGAATAAATAGAAAAATTTCGATTGTGTTACAAAAGGACACTCCCTGAAATCTCTGTTGCTAAGAAATGAAATCGCCAACAGGTGTTGATGTCGCTCAAAACTCAAAAGAAATATACCTTCATTTCATCCTTCTGTACATAACTGTAGAATATTTTATTACACTCCAACGAATGGTAGAATAGTCATAAATTTTGGATTCGTAATAAAATCAAAAAAAAGAAAAACTTATATTTTATGTGATGTTCATTTTCAACTAGACCTCAATAATTTTTTTTTATTTTTATATGACGATAGAAAATTTTATGGGTCATATTTTAATTTAATCCTTGTAAAATATATATTCGGCGACTGGTGAAAATAACACATTTTGTGAAGGATAAAAACATAAAATAGAAGCGGGGAATTTTATGCGGTTAAAATTTGCATAACTTTTTCAACTTTATGTTGTATATAATCGGAAGATTTTATCAGCGGCGGTCAAGATTTACGAGGAGTATATCAAAAACTTAGTAATTGTTTTTAAACATTTCATTGTTAATCAATAGATTATATTTGCAAATAGCATTATTCACTAATTCACTACTCACTATTGACTAATTTTATATTACACCAATACATTATTATTAATTTAGAAATCAATTTAGAAGTCAGTGTTAACCGATTTCAATCTCAATTTTCTTCGGACAAAATTTAACCAAAATGAGTTCCTTTTTCATATATCCGCAAACAATTTCAGATTCACCTAAATTCATTCCTCCACCGTCATCAACCGTTGTCGGAGTGGAAGGTGAACCTCTTCAGGTTCCATTAATGGCAAATGCAAATCCAATGTCAATAGCATACACATGGACGAAGGATGGACTTCCGATAACATCTAATGCAGCGGAACAAAGGATTGTATCCGAAGGTCCTGTACTTAATATAACGAAACTCAACCGAAACGACGGTGGTGTTTACACTTGTGAAGCCACCAACTCCCAGGGCACCGCAGCCATCAATATAACGGTCGTTGTTGAATGTAAGTATACTGAAGAAATGATGACCATGCAAGGGTATTATTGAGTAGCTCTTTCAAATTCAGATTGATTAATTTTTTACTTTATGTCCGTTTTTATGTTTGAATATCAGATGGAACTGTGATCAAATCGGTATCCGAGAACGTTGTTGTGAATCCAGGGGAAGATGCAATGCTCTCATGCACCGTCGAAGGCAAACCATTAACTGATGAGCATATAAGATGGGAACGTTTAGGATATGATATGACCGTTAAAACTTCAACAACATTTGCTAATGGTACATCGTTCCTGCATATCAAAAGTCCTCAAAGGGACGATGTAGGAAATTTCAGGTGTGTGGCTGATAATCGTGTTGCCAATCCGACGAGCAGAGATGTCCTTCTGATTGTCAAGTGTAAGTGTACTGTGAAAATCTAATGGTTACGAAGTGCATGCCTTAATGGAGTATATTTATTGACAGTTTCACCAGAAATTGACAAATCACCACCACTACTTCGGGCTGCCAGTGGCACAGGGGAGCGTGGTCGACTTCCTTGTAGGGCACAATCCGCACCAAAGCCCAAATTTTATTGGATGCACAACGGACAGCAATTGAACATAAACAGGACATACAAGTACAGTGTTGAAGTGAAACAAATCGATTCATTGACGTACGAATCGACACTAATCATTGAGAAAGTTGCTCCAGCCGATTATGGAGCCTACGAATGTGTGGCCAAAAATGAACTCGGCCAAACAAAGGAGACTGTTCGTCTGGACATCACCTCACCACCAGATCCCCCCCTCAGTCTTAATATTCTGAACGTGACTCATGATAGTGTGTCTTTGGCATGGACGCCAGGATTTGATGGAGGAATGAAGGCATCTTACCGTGTTCGATACAGGTATTATAATTTTGGTGTTTAAATCAAAGTCATTTTATTGATGACGTGATCAATTTGCAGGGAAGCAACCAGTGAACATTACCGATACATCGACAGTCTTCCCAACAGCCACAAGCTGACCATCACAGGGTTGAAGATGAACACCCTGTATCTCTTCTCAGCGCAAGCTATGAACGAATTGGGCACCAGCAAATTTCTTCCAGACTTACAGCGGGCACAAACCAAGGGTAAGTTTCCATAAAAGTTTTTTTTACAAATGTCTACAAATTCAACACGATAAATATCCTGCAAAATCAATTCACTAAAACGCATATTTCACGCTGCGCAATTTGGAATATTCCAAATTTGTTTATTATAATATCGCAAAACTAATTAATTCATATCTAAAAAAAAACAATGCAGAGGCTCCACCACCATCACAACCGGCCTCTTCATTGGGAGGACCACCGACAACCAGTTCAACACCGGTTGGTGGTACCTCCGGAATGCTGCTCCTTGTTGGAGTGGCGTCCGGCACTATGATCGTGCTTGTAAACGTCCTTTTAATTGGCTGTTGTTTGCACAAGCGCAATCAGAAACGCATCAAAAGAGGTAGGACTCGTAAGGATTGGAGTCATTTGGGCTCGCTTTCGTGTGCTATTGTCGTCAGCGTGATTTTTAATTTGTTTGTTTTTCTTTTTCGTAGAAAATCCATAAGTCATTTTTCCTTTTAGTTTAATTAAGTATTACAATATTTTTCAGTATGTTCTTTGTTATCAGTTTTGTTTTTTTATTTGCATGACATAAAGGATCTGAACCGTTGCCAGCTGAACTATATGAGAAATCAGAAATGCCGAATTTGGTGATAATCGGCATTGCATTGGCTGCTTTAGGTCTTTTATTGGTCAATGCCGCCCTCGTTGCATGGTTTGTGATTAAGAAACGAAACAAAGGTTTGTGCTTTATTTTGTTTTTAATTAGAAATAATTTAATTTGTTTATTATAATTGTATCATTTATATTTTCATAAAAGTAGTAGTTGAATAATGGCTTGCGCAAAATATATATTGTAGGCGACCACATTTTCTGAACTCTCAACGTCCAAAAAAAATCAAACTAAACATTTTATTTATATTCTATCTGAATGCAACTTATTGCAGATAACCAATGTCTGTATCCATGTATTGAACACAATGGCCTTTTTACGTTAATAAACATACTTATTTTCTGAACACGACCTTATAAGGATTTATATAAAAAATTTGGATATTTTGACAAAAATGTTTTTATTGTACACTTTTCAACGATCTCATTTTACTAATTTTATTCCCTTAATTCGCTTTAATCCATCTCAATGAAATATCCAAAATGTAAAATATTCAACAGAGGATCCAGAAGGAGATCTACAATAGAGTTGTGAATGTAATAAAAATTTCCAACACAAAGGTTCAGATAATAACACCAAAATTAACTGTGAATCCCCGTCTGGCATTTCGGTATTCCGGACGTGGGATACTTTTCCATTCATTCTCGTCACGAATTACCATTCCATGAATACCTAGGGCTGGAAAAAAAATTATAATTTTTTTTTTTTTTTTTTTTTTGAACGTCTTGATCAGAAACTCATCGCAGTGCTCCTGTCGTAATAAGACGAGCTGCCGTCTTCAATGCAAATCAATTTTCTCAACATGAAAAACAGTGAAATTGGCTGAACATACTCATAAATTCGTCGACTTGCACCGGATGATGATGGAGAGGGGAAAGGGACGGGTGGAGGGAATAAGGCTGTTCAGAAGGTAGTGGTGTCGGACCCAAATTACAATATTCATCCTGCATATAAATTGGTCGACATTTCAATCTTCGATGAGGAGCCTATGAATAGGTTCCTCGTTGGCAGACATTTTTCCACTTTTCTCTGCGATGTAAGTTTTTTTTTTTTATTATATTTTTTTGTGTGCTGAGGGTAATTGAAGGGTACCGGGGGAGTGGCCAGTAATGCTCCACCAAACTTTCCTTTTTCCATTATATAATTCAATTGCTGCAGTGAATTATCCCCCCCTCCTCGACCTGAATAGAATTCATCCCAGACAAGCTGATGTTGTTAGGGGTTTCCCCTGAACGCTACCGAAGCTGCATTTTCCAATGTCTTCCATAATATTATTTCCGTGTCCTTCCGCTTTCACAAATTACCCATAAGGATGGGACAATAGTGAAGCAATATCTGTCATTGCCTAAATGCGAGCGCTTCGTCTGAAATTTGGGACTGCATTTTGGCAGCATTAAAAATGGGCAACTTTCCGGGGATGCCTTTTATATTCTGGGGTTCAATGGGAGGAAAATGCCGACTGAAAGAAAGAATGAAATTCAGGCCACATAGACATTTGCCCGGAAGCTTATGCAGTAAAGAGTTTTATTTTCAGTTACAAAAGGCCCCTGTACCCGCACCATAAAAATGTATAATTCGCGGACTTGCGGGGTGAAGTACTCGCTTTCAGTAGCATCGGGGGTGGGGTGGGTCCGATTAATCGCAATTTCATGACGTGACGATCCCTGGCAGGAAGGATGTTGCAGTCGGTTTTTGTGATAAGGAATCAGAGTGCTAGTTACCAGCGAGTCATGACAAAGAAACCAAAATGGCTGGCCGACTCACTTGTCTTATTTTCCTTCACCCAGTCTACTCCCGCATTTATTTTTTTTTTTTTTTGTGATATTATCTCTTCTTTTTTTCAGGAACGAATTTCATATTGTTCTCGTGCTCTCGTTTGGAATCCTTTTGTTGTTTTCCGCTTATGATAAATTGCTTTCAGCCTGGTCTTTTCTCAGTTGGCCACAGCTTTAGCAACGACAATAAGCCGCTCTCAAGAACTTTTTTTGGGATACGATACCCTTTCGCAATGTTCGCACTGAAAATGTGGTGAAAAAAGGAATCAAAAATTTATCACAATGAATATACAGAAAAATGAAAAATCATTTACCACATAATTTTCTTTGGATGCATTTTTGAGAGCATCACCACTTGAAGACGCCATTAACCCCGGTGCATAATAGTATAATGTTTGTTTAAAAGCAGCCCAATATTCTGGACGAAATTGAATGTCCTCCTCAATAACGGCAGAGTCCTTGATATGTCGCCATCTTCAAATTCCATCTCATGATATATTAGCTGAGCGCCAGTGTCAACAGAATCACCACAATTCATGAAATGAGTAAACAAACCTAAGCCTTCCTCTCCTCTTCATCCATTCCTAAGGGCAACAAATAAGGGTTGGCCTTGGACTCGCTCAACACCAATCTTCATTTAATGTCATTCGCACTTTGGTGCTTGAAATCATTTTAGTCTGTTTGCGCTCTCCAGTAGCCACGAGTGTTTTCATTCCTACTCAGAATTAATTTCCGTTATTTTCATTGATTTTAGAAATGAATTCATTTCAAGTGGAAAATTCGGAAATGTTTACATTAATTTTTTTTCAAATGCAGCAACTTTTCTCACCTTACAAAATTTTCTTGCAACAAAAAATGAAAATATCAAAATTAAAGACCGCACTCCAAAAATCTTTCATTCGAATGTGCTCTGCACTCAAATCCTCGAGGATGCTCAATAATATCAGGGATCTCTCATCATACATTGTCTATCCGTTTCCTCTTAGGGAAATCCTGGTCACGCTTCTTTGATCCTTTGCTGCGTTAAGATATTTTTCATGGAATGAAATGCACGTAGTTATTGGCAAAATTACAGGAAATCCCCGTCGGTTGAATAAAAAGAGAATGCACCTAGAAGGGCAACTTATGTTCTCCTTCAGCGATATAATTCCATACACCGCACTCCTCCAGTGAATGCCCCCTTTCATAATTCTACTCCCATATTTTCGTGTGTTGCGGTTGTGGTTGTTCTGACTGGGATGCTGCTTACATGTTATATATCTTCTTTTTCTCCTTTTTTTCATTTTCATTTTTAATGGAATATAGGATCAAACAGATTTGCCAGGCGAAATGTGTACTTGACGCAAAACACAGGATACGAGCAAAATCCTGGCGTTTTGGTTGGTGGTTTAAGGTTTTTTTTTTGTTATTTTTGGATATTTATTGTGGCTGTTGCTTGGTATAATGAAATATGTGAAATTGAACAAAATTGATTTATTTGTTAAAAATGTGGTTGTATGGAAAAAAAGTTTGTTATAGAAACAATTTGCATAACTTAGATTTTTGTTGGTGCCACAATTAAGATAATTGTCTCTATTTAGAAATTTGAAATGCATTTAACCAAGTCATTTCAATATGATGATAATGACATTTTGTTGAAAAAACAGTCTTTAAAAGAAAGTCAATAATAAAAACTTGAATTTTGTCATCACACATGTCAGTTCGAAAAAATTGCATAAACATTTTTATATTGGTTTTTCTGCAACAATCCAGAATATTCAATTGACAATCACAGTCATTAGTGAAACTTGAAACTCGTAACTCCATATAATAGAAAATCTCCTCGAAACTCATTCATTCTGATTTAAAAACACTGCAAATTTTACACAACGGTTTATTATTTCCAAAAAATGTGACATTTTTCAAGTCACGGCTAGATGGCAGTAGTGATCATGTGAAATGATTTCACGTTTTTTGATCCACCAACAAATGGAATAATTTATGGAAATTAAAAATTTCAAAATTCTATTACTCAAAAACCAATTGATATAAATCCATACAATAAAATGTGTTCTATTGAGTAATATTAGAGCATTGTATATTCCGAGTTTTATGAAAAAAGCTTGAACGGTTTCGGAAATATAATTTTTTCAATATTTGGTTCCTCAATTTCCCCCCCTCAAAATACGTCGATCGGACCCACGAGCTGTTAGGACCGTTGTCAGATGTCACTTGATTTTTGAACCAAATTTAATTAATTTATCTCCAGTAGTTTCAGAGAAAAAGCCTGGACGGCGGACGGCGGACGGGGGACGGCGGACGGTGGACGGGGGACGGCGGACGGGGGACGGGGGACGGCGGACGGACGGATTTTTTTTTATTCGTTTTTTGAAATCTACATATCTCAAAACGTAAACTGACAAAATTTCAGGGGGGGTTATAATTTTTTTTTTCGTGTTCGATTACATAGGTTTATTATTGAAAATAATAAACCAAAATCGAAACTGCAGCACAATCGAAATTTATCTGTTATATCCTCAGTAAAATGTTCCACAGTTAATAAGGGTTGTGAGGGAAATCCATGCCTGCTCGAATTGCATTTGAAAGGCTCCATAAACATCGGATTTTGAACTAGCTGTCGACATTTTATTTTGCAAATAGCTTTGGGGCCAAATAGTCCTAAACATTTGCTGCAGGATCCAGTTGTAAACCTCTTAATAAATTTTTAATTGTGCCCCCTTCCCCTCTTCCCCACTTTTCCACTTGGCCAATCCTAGTGTGCATTCGAGAGAATCTAGCACCTATCACGTTGCCGCAATATAATAAATCACCAGGGTGGTATTTTGGGGTTGCCTTTGCACATCATACCGACTCGATACCAGGAACAGTTCACATCCTGCCGCACGTTTACACAGCACCCAACATGTAGTGCAATATAAATCAGAGCCTTTCGAATGTAATTTGTGTGTGGAACTCTTAAAAACGTGCTCGGCTCCATAAAGTTGGGTCTAGTTCAAAATATATGTATGTATACGAGGATATATTTTTATTTTTTTTTGTATCCTTTGCCTCCCAGTTTTGCGAAAACTTTTAACCCAGTGTTAGCGAATGTGAGTAACTTTGATGGCTTTATCATTCTCGGCATTTTTGCACTAAGCCCAAGTATTTATGGGGTCACTTCGAATAACTTCCATATGGGAAATTACTGAATCCTTGCCGTCAGGCTTCATACAGTCGAGAAGAGTTAAATGAAAATTCCCTTTTTAACTTAAACGAACAGTTTTTCGAATATTTTTTAAGGCCAATTTAATTAGCGAACACACAAAAACTTTCCACTGAATTCGTAGATAAAGTTTTACAAGATTTCTGTTCAAGGATATAATTTTTTTTAAAAATAAATAAATTAGGTTATATACATATTCAGCGCACAGATACACTATGTTTCAGTGAAACGATATTTACCTTAATCCTATACCTGAGTTAATCCAACTTATTATCCAATAACTTCACTTGGAGTTTTCTTTGATGCACAAAAAAAAAGTTCAGGATTAAATTATGAAACGTCAACATCAGCTAAATGGAGAAAATCCTATTCGAAGTATTAAAAGTATCGACAACGTAAAATAGAATATTTCGCAGTATATTGTAGTCCTGCAAGTGATCACATCCAATATTAATAAAAAATAATTTTAAATACATCTTCTGATGTTCGAAATTCAGAAATTTACTTTATCTTCCATAAATGTTAGCAGTAAATATATCCTTCTTAAATTTATTTTTCGTAGAAATGAAAAAGGAAGCCCAACCAGAAATTTTAATAAAGTTAAATTTTACAGTATTTTGATTTCCATTCCTCAACACTCTTAAATTTATTTTATTAGAGTTTTCTATGTTTAACATGAATTCATCTGTTGATGTCATTTAATCGTTCAAACTAAAGATATTAAAATCGATTGTGTCCTTGCAAATAAGGCACTCATGTCCATAACCGAATCTCATTTAGAAGTCACATTAAGTTGCTAATTTGTTATCCTATGGAAGCAATATTATCCAACCATTCATATCTAATAGAAAATTCTCCTCTCCTCTCTTCCAGTCTTTGTAAAAAAAATATAAGAAACTTTTTCATATCATTGAACTTTATTTCAATTTCATCCTTTAACTAGCATTTGACTATCCTTAACCAAATCCACACGAACAAGTCATCATATGTCTCGTGAAACGTTGATCTAAATAGGTCTAAGGTGTAACCCACCTGTATAGGTAAGTTCCCTTTTGGTTACGGTTGCTTGAACTGCATATCCTAGAATGTCCTTGTGTAAGTGTGCAGAAACTAAGCAACGACTGTTACGACCAAGTAATAACGTCGAAAGAAAAATGTTTACTGAGGAAAAACTTCCACTTCGGTGGGACTGCTCCCGGAGTGTGGGGACAATCCTTTCTGGCGGAGGTGAACCTCAATTGGACCTGGGCGAATGTTCTGGCACGAAGTTTCTAAAGTTACAAAAAAGAAACTAAAATAAGTTTTTAATTAAATGACTTCAACGTTTTAAAAGAAACCAGTTTGTTTGGCAGTCAGATAGTTCCTTAATTTTCAATGTTTAAAGTGTCAGGACAAAAGCCACGGTATCCTTGGGATTGCTTGCAATCAAAAAAGGAAAATCGTATTGTATTTACTTTTCTTAAGTTTACTCGTGCTGAATCAAATTCGACACAATGTTCACCGCTTTCGTTTGCCACGCACCTTCAATTAGGAACTGGTAAATTACACACACCAAGAGTCCCCACGTTCATGAATTGTATACATCCTTCCATTTTCAATTCGGAGATGGTTTAGTCCTGTTCCAAAGGATTTCAGTTTGAAATCAATTCTTGCACGACATCGTCGAATAGTGTTCCCTATTCTTGTACAGGAGAAGAGTATTTCGACAAATATTATGCATTAGCACAGCTTAAACGAGATAACAAGAACAGGAATTCTGAAAATGATTTCGAATTCAGTTGGGTAAATATTATGGAAATATTTAGAGAATGGTAGAACATCGAATGCAGGAGAGAAAACTGTAGATAATTCCATCTCACAAATAATTTCAAAATCAATAATGAAACATTTTTCTGTATACACATTAACAATTACAAATATATATTTACCGAAATGCATTCAACCAACAAAAATCAACATAAAACGAAATTGAATCCGATGGCATTAATACAAAATGAATATTTTTAGTAAAAACATATTGGTGAAAAGACAACAACAAATTATCAAATATTTGTTCACATAACATTGTTAAGCACTTCCATTAACGTTTTGCCAAATCATGGAATCTCAATTAATTCATATCATATTACTCAGAAATTTCACCGCCATTTTAACGTCATTTATTTTCCATGTACAGTAATTATAGTTTGAGTGGAATCAAAAATGTTGAGAGTTCAGAAAATACAAAGCACACGCTGCATGATGTTCAATTACATATTAAACATACTGTCAAATAAATCTAACAATTGTGTTTCTCTTACATTTCATTGCACATTATTTATGGACTCAACCAACAACACGAATTCATCGAAATGGCATCATATCAATGTTGAATATAAATTTCGTTAATCACGCACACCAAAATTCCTTTGAATGGAACAAAATCAACTAACCTTGCCGCATCCTGATCAAATGGACCAATACAACATTGTTTATTGGGGGTCAAAATCACCCTGGGATATGGGGATATAATAAAACAACAAATACGAACAACTACCACAATGATTTTGAATCGTGCCTGGGGTGATTTTTAAAATTCTGGTTTTATTTTTTTTGTTGAGGAATTGATTCTACAATGTAAAACCTCGAAAATTTATCCGAATCCTTTCTGTTCATTGATTGACGAAATTGGTTTCGCCGCTTTTTGGGCTTGACGGTGATTTACCAACGAACTGAATTTCATCCTGTGGCGGAAAACCACCAACACTTAATACGGCCGATGGCGTTTTATGGTTTAACCGTGGGCGAACGCAGAAGCTTCGACACAAAATAGCAAAACGGCTACCATCGAAATGTACGCCCCCAGCTCGTACAACGACACAGTCACTGGCGAGACCCTCTCGAGTGTCTCCGAAAAGAGTGATTCCTACTCGAACGAAGGCAGCCAACCGGATTATATGGTAAGGATTAGTTTAATGGATAATTATTACTTTATGGTTCAGCCTAGAAGAATAATTAATAAACAATAATTTTGATATTGTTGTAAAATTTTTACGACGAAAGATTTTTACAGTTTTCTTCTTGTCATTTGCAAATTTATTATAAGAGTTATGTTCGTCAAATAATTAATTCATCCACCATATTAGAGAAACAACCACTGTAGAACTTCGTGGTGGTTCAGAACAGTTGAAAAATTATATAAACTTCATCTTCTGAAATATGTCATTCATATTTCTTACTAACTTTTTGAAGTGTGTTCCAAAAATGCCTCATCATGAAAATGTCTTCCCAAATTTGTACAAAAGTCTTCTCTGCAATTCCTCAATGTAATTTTGGGTGCCTCTCTGCATCCCATTATCCCATTTTCAAGCCTTCTTCATATTATAACTTTTATTTTTTATCCCTTCAAACTTTGTATCGTAGACAATGAAAGGCTTCAGAAGAAATTTCTTTCATCAACATAAAAGTCCTTTATTGGTTAATTATTTCATATTTGGTTAATGCAGCCACCAATTGTTTTTTTCTTTTATTTGTCAAAATTATTTTAAACGAAAAATAATGAAGGATAATCTATTGAAGTGGTTTTTTGTTCCAGGTAAATGTATATTAACAAAAGGAATCACTCTCCACACATGAATTAACAAAGAAATGTAATGTCTTGTATTTTTTTCCAGGATGAAACACGAAAGAAGGCAGCCTCAACATATCTGGTAGAAAGTTCAGACATACCACCACCAAGGTACCAAAAGGACGGAACCTTGCCATCATTGTATCCCAATAACAACACGAATCCAAGTACGTATAAAGAGCTTTAATAATTTTCCTTTCTGTTCTACAATAAATATTAGATGAGGGGGATAGTTAAGGGGGTGGGGGTTGAATCAGAAGGCTGTCATCAAAAGGACGAGAAAGATAAAAATACTGGGGTATAAATAATCTTGCGGATAAAAGTACAAGCACATTGAAAATAGCAGTATCCATATCCTGTTGATATCGCATATGTGCGTCATCATTATCTGACAGATTCATACACAAGGATCGAAAAGTAACTGAAGCCCTGGGGGTTGGAATGACTCATATCAATCCCTCATCACTATAAGGATTCATAATTATTCTCCTCACAAACGAACTTCCACAAATTTCCGTAGTGTTGTTTTATTATTGTTTTTGTTCTGGAGTCTGCATAAGGAAAAAAGGCATATGGCTCCAATGAAGAATCGTCTGTCGTCGAAAGAACAGCCTTGAGAAAGTATCAAGGGAACGACGAATCACATTGCCGAGGACTGCAGTAAGGCTCCGGTTGTCTTGTTCCTATAGTTACATGCCTTTGATTGTTATATCAACTGGGTGAATTTCTCAAAATCCTGCTCGTTTCTTAATAGAAGCAACACACTCAACCCCCATTCCACTTTCATTCTACTATGGATGAATCTTCGTCAGACTCTCGCACAACAGAAGCCAGGACGAATTCTTCGCCCGAAACATGAGGTGGTGCAGAAAATTGCTTGTGCTAGCATTCTGGCAGTCTTTCAATCGGTGACGTCAAATGATCAGAAATACAGACAGGAAGTGACGTAGTTATCGGATATTTCGAAACGATTTTTCGGTTCATGAAACTTCATTTTGATTTATAGTATAGCTGTATCGTTCTGTGATCAGAACAAAGCAGAATTAATTTGTAGGGTTTCGATGGCGGATCCGGGTGCTACTATGAGGTTCTTGCTGAAATTCTAAAATTTTTAAACGGGAAAAGTTATTCTCCTCCCTCCGCAGCAAAGCCAATCAAAATATCATCCACGCTTCTGCTATAGAAAAAGAGTGCAGATGTCAATCGCTGCTCCAGAAATCGTTGATGGTCCTAAACTCATAACTGAAATAGAAAAGGAAGAAATAGAAGTCCTTTCTATCTGAGTAAATGATTTCCTTTGGTCGTTAAAATTTAGTGCTTCCTCTTTTATTTCTTCAATATAATATTTTATGCGAAGTATTTTAGAATTCGTATAATTTTCATAATGTTATCCAATTTTATTCAAAATGTTATTTGTTAACTTTAAATTTCCCCCGCAGAGCTTTAAAATTTTTCTCAAAATATTTTCATAACGCTCCAGTTTCACTTCCAAATCCAGATAAACTTTTATGTTTATTATTTATATTAATTAACCTTGCAGTTTACAGACGAATTTCACTTTCTATTTATGCTCAAAATTTTCAGTGCAATAATTCCATCAATTTTTCACCAACCCCCCACGTGAAAGTTTAAATTCAATTCATTCAGAAGCAGATTATGTGAAATATTATTATAAAAAAATTTAAATGCAATCTAAAGTTTTCAAAAAACTTTTTGTGAATTAATTTGAGATCCTTGATATAACGGTTCTCATCTACTAAATTTAATGCAAAACTATTTTGGCCAAGGTAAAACTTTTGCAAATTTTCAAAATGCTAAAACGTTGAAATTTGACAAACATTGTTAGTTAAAGTTTCAAGGGGTGGATTTTTTTAAGGTTAATATGAGAAAATTATATCATTAATGGTTTTCCTCAAAGTCGTTGTCTGTTTTTTGTTTTATGCAACAAAGTGCTGAAATCAATGTGAACACATTAAAAGCAGACGAATGCAAATACAGGAAAAAAAGAAATTTTTGCTGCACATTATTTGTACCTCGAAAAATCAGAAATTTAACACCATACAATCGAGTTTCCGGGAAAATCTCGGTAATAAAACTCAGGAAAATCACATCCGCAGTAAATATTTGTCACCAGAAAGCCATCATTAACACTAGGAAGAACAAAAAAAATCCGCCGCTAGCAGCAGCAGCGACAGCAGCAAAAGTATAGGGATGCCAGTAACGAAACTTTGGGATGAAAAAAAACAATGTGAACTGGAAAACAGGGCGCACCGGAAGAGGTGTTTTATAGCAGTTTGTCAGCTATAAACACGCACCTCAAAACTTTTCGAAGTCATTAAAAGTTCGCGTGAAAATTTTACGACTGCAGATGTATTCGACATTGTCCCAACGACTGGGGATGGCATTCATTAACTATGGACCAGCGAGACGCAGTCTTACGTAAGATAGATATTTGGTATGCACGAGAAGAACAAACGAACCAACCCTAAACTACACCCAGAGGGCACCTGGCGGAGACTCTGTGGGAGGGGGAGTCGAGTTGCGAATTGCGAGATAACTCTGATGGTAGGAGAGGTATATATGCGAGCTTGAGAAGGAAATTTAATAATCCTTACAAAGAGCGATAGGGGAGTGGGCGACATAATTAGAAATGCGGTAACTCGACGGAAATGGTTCTTATGTGAAGCACATTTGATTGCTGCCCGTGGAGGGGTATCTACCCTGAAAGTAGAATTTAAAAGGCGCACCACCACCTGAGGCTTGCGGCTGCGGGCGATCCTAATCTACCCAAACTCCTTAAGATGAGTTCTCCACTTATTATAAACTTTCACTAAAACTGGTCCTTGTAATCGTTGGTTGATATCTGTGCACATTCATACCTGGCAACTCTCTCTCTACGTTTTTGTCGAAATGAATTCAGAGATGTCTCATTTTTTTTCCAGCATATTACTGTTCTTAACATAGAGCCAAAAGGATGCTATCGTACTGCGAGATTAATTAGGGACTCTATTAAGATTGAAATACAGCCAGAAACCTGGATCTAAGAACTTTATTATCATTTATCTTGACATTTCTAGCAAGTTAGAGATCAAGTTTTAGCGATAGGGGATACATTTCGTCAGAAAGTCTCGTGAAATTAAATTGTTTTACAAACATTTTCCATAAAAGAAATTCCAAGGACACCAAGCAAAAGCAGTGAAACAGAAACGGATTCGCTGAAAGGGATTGGAATGGAATTTCGCGCTATAAAAATTCTTTCAGGATTCTAGAATTCTTTTATAGAAGCAAGGACTTTGAATGAGGTACAACATCCTTGCCAAGAAATATTTGAGCTTTTTCCATGGAATATATTACATTATCAGTTTAGAAGGGTGACAAGAAAACTCAGCGAATTAGATTAACTTCTTCAAAAAAATTGAAAATTTCACCTTTTTTAAATAAAATCTACTTCAAGAAAATTATTTGAATCAATTTATTACTACGAATATGTTTTTTGTTTTTTTTTTAATACCCTGGACAGATAAAAGACTTAATCGAGTTAATGACGTCACAATGACTTGGTCCATGTAAAGTTCCTATACCGAACTCGATTTACAAATCTATGTGCTACAACTCGATATACTACAATCAGCCCTGCAGTAAGGCCCACGTTGTAGTGAAAAGCTGTAACAAAAAGTAATCACCTGTGAAATTTCATTTTCTATATTTTGTGTTTTTTAAGGAAATACTTCTTTACAGTTTCCAAGAAAAGAAACTGGTCACGGCAGCTCTCGCGAATCTATTTTATGTTTACTCTATACACCAAACGTCAACAGATATGTCAAAAATTAAATTAGTAATTCAGTTCGTTGGCAGACGGCAAACCCGACTAGATTACGTGACATCTGTAACTCGATTAAGTGCTGTGGTTGTCCTGAGTATAGCTATGAAAATTTTGTTTCTTAATATCTGCGAAAATATTCAAATTTTTAAATATTTCAGCATATTTTTATATTTTTTTAGAACATAAGCAAATCGATGGTTGTATGAAATATGAAAGAGTTTAACATTTCGTCCTTATTTCTTCCCTTTCCAGTGAATACACGAACGCTGCCACATCCGCGACACAATAATACAATATTATCGGATCATCGAACTAGAGACGATCAAATGCTAAACACAAAAGGCACTTATATTCCGTCCCCGTCACCCGCACCACCGTTGGATGGTTCCTACTACAATATGAACAGTGACCGATATTTATCATATCCACCTATGGTAAGTAAAATGTTTTATTCCAGTATTTTTGGGTTTTTCAATTTTAATTAATAAAAGACACTTCAATGTTCGCTAAATTATTTTTACATAAAAATAATGAAATATTTTCATATTTATACATTCCAAAAATTTTAAAATTTCATTTTAAAACAAATCAAAATTTAATAACACAATTAAATGACATTTTCAAAGTGGAAACGTTTTACTTAGCAATTAAATTGAGACCAAAGTGTATTATACTTAATGAATGAAATATTCGTGGTTATTGCAACAATTATTTATTCATTCTATGCTCCGTTTTTACCTTTTGGTCCTGCAACACCAACCGTATTGTTGAAGAAAATAAAGCAAGTAATAATATCGCAAGATAAATTTCAATCATTGCAAAAACCATTCCAAAAACCTCAAGTGGATGCCAAAACGTTTGTTGTTTTTTTTTTTGTTTTTCTTTTTTGAATTGTGTAAAACTTAATTCCCCCATTAAAAGCCCTCGAAGCGATTAAATCCCATGAATTGAATCGCAAAAAAAATTACAAAAGTAAAAAACATTCCATCTCCGCAATTCTCCTGTACTTTCTGTGCACAGAAATGGAAAAGTTTATAGGTTTAAAATAAGGATTATATCGATCCTGCATGAAAGATGAGAGATCCGGCCGAGGAAATGGTTTTTTGCGAATTCTGGATGGGGGGTGGAAGGAGTGTAGGAAGTTTTTGTAGGTAAAACAGTATAGTATTTCGCCAAAACAATGTTTTACAAAACAACAAAAAGAATCTGCTTTAGTTTTATCACAAGCAAAAAAAAAAAAAAAAAAACAGAGAAAAGCTAAAAATTGCTTAAGATGGAAAATTTCTCCAAAGTTCGTTTGTTGGACATTTTTAGAAGATTTTAATCGTCTCCTTTCTCCGATGGGATACGATAAAAGGGTCCTTTTCGGATGTGCAAAAAAAGAAAACCCAGAAAACTCTGCTGCGAGTTATGTTTATTATCCGAAAGCAATTATGGAGATGAGCTCCAAAGTTTGGTATTTATCAGAGCAACGTTTTTACCCCTTTAATGGACCGCATAAAGCCAAACCGGCTTGCAGTACGCAACACACTTTATAATTCCATACCATTTTCCTTGTTTTTTCTTTGTTTTTTTTTTTTTTTTTTTTTTTTTTTTTTGTTGTTTTATTTACAACTCACTACCCCCGAGTACTTTTCTGTATTGTAAACCAATGACGGGGCTCAGATGGAAACTGTGATGGAAATGAGTAGCAACATTTCACAATTTATCCGAGGTACCTACCGCCGCCAATCCGCAGATACTGGAGTGAGTTCAGACTTCAACGATATTGACATAAATGTGAAATCGCGAGCCTTTTTCGTAATAACTTCGCTTCACTCGGTTTGCCGGCAGCAGGACTACGGGGAAAAAAATAAAACTGCGTAAAGCCGCGATTCATAATTGTGGAAAGCTCATTTTCAACCGTGCACTATTTATTCATTTGCAATGACTCAATCATGGAAACGTAACGGTACTTACAATGGCTAATGAGGGGGAACTACCGCAAACAAAGTTTGTTCTATTTCAAGGAAAGTTGCGTTTAAATATTTATGATTACTTCGTTCCTTTTTCCTTGTTTGTTTTGTATATAAAATTGTCGGAAGGAGTTTTTTTCCTGCATGCAAGAAATATCCTGTCCCTATAAGAGTAGCCCAAATTGCGTTTTAAGAAATCATATTTTCGAGCACAAATTCAATATAAAATATGTAATGATTTTGTGTCCTTCATTTACAGGAAATTCGTTTACACATGATGTAATTTTTAATATATAATATCCCGAACAGACGAGAGCACTTAATCGAGTTAATGACGTTAATATGACGTAGCCCTTTTAAATTTCCTATATGAGCTCGAGTTATAAATCTACCTGCTAACTCGATTAGACTCGATATACTGCTTTCAACGTCGGACTGGGTAATACAGTTGGGTACAGATGTACTAAAAAGTAATCAGCTGTGAAATTCCATTTTGTTGGTTTTTGTGTTTTTGGAGGAAATACTACTTTGCAGCTTTCCAGAAAATAAGTGGACCGCTGCTGTCGCCAATCCATTTTATGTTTACTTTTCGCCAAATGTCAGCATATTTGTCAACTACTTATTCAGTTCAGAGACAGACGTCAAACCCGACTAGATTACATGACGTCATTAACTCGATTAAGTGCTGTTGTGTATCCGGGGTATAAAACTCTCTTATTATTCTTTCCTTTCACCGACTTCCACCGTAGAATATAGAAAAAAGCAACAAAAACTGTATATTCAGAAAATTTTACAATAATTCAGTAACTTTTTCAATTCATTTGTACATTAATTTTCAAGGTTTCTCTTTGACACATTATACAGATTTCCTTTCATTTAGAGCTACAGCAAGAACTTATTTACCCTTAACTGCTATTCAAAAAATAAAGACATCCTTTTCATCTTCCGTAACTACTTTCTACATTTTGTTTAGGTATTATATTTTTTCTCGATACAAGATGCAATTTTTCGCACGTCATTTTCTTTTTCAATTGCCTTCAGGAAATAAATGTTCACATTGCGTTTTTCCCTCGGGAAGAACACAAACAAAACTGGTAATTTAATTTTGCAAAACTACCCTACAGCTGGAGGATATCAACAGCAACAACAGCAACGATATATAAAAGATTCATAACATCTTGTCTTATTTATTTTCCATGGAGTACGCAGTATATGAGTATCCTGCCGGGGTCCTTGAATTGACACTGGAACTGCTGCTGTTCGACTGTGCATCCGCAAAGTGATGAATAAAAAAAAGGGAATTTTATTTCAACGCTGCTGAATTTACCTGCTCCCCGATGGTAGTGAGTCCTTTCATTGCAATACCCCGTTTTCGCTTTACGGTTTTAAAGGTAATAGTTGCAGGATCCTGTCTGTGCATGATAATTCTACAAATTCAAAACAAGTTTATCACCCGACCACCAGGTGTCACAGGGGATGACACCACACTTCGTTATGTGTTCTTCTCTGTTAACATCATGAGGTGCTGATGATACATTTCAACCCTCTGTCTTGTGGTCGCGAAAGTCGTCCATCATTGCATGCAAACAAAACGAAGATATTCATTGCAATGTACGTAGGTACATAATGTAATTGCAACGGGGAAACAGCGGAAAAGTCTCTGACCTTTATTTCGTGTCGCTGTGCAACAGCCAGAAAATTAAATTTTCCTTTCGTGTTGTCGGTGTTATCCTTGCACCCTGTACAACGTTAATTGAATTAAGTGGCAGTCGGACATGATAAAATCTTAAATACAGTTGGTGTTATCCTGGCTCATGAACAGCAAGCAATGTTTTACGAAAATTTACCATTTGTTGGTAAGGATTATTTTCTCATATGAGTGGAAACTCTTTAGGACGGTTATTCCAAGAACAACATTTTCTATTTTCATAAATGTTGTTGCAGAAAGAAACAAAGAAGTAATTAAATTATAAAGTTTGGGAAATTTATCAAATGAAAAACTGAGCTTCACCTGAAAACTCTTCATTAAATTACAATCACGGAAAATTTCGTGCAGCTTTTGTTTGCTTTCTTCGTAAGAAATTATTTTACAATTTAATATAGTGAATGTTTCTTTTAATAACTAAAGGTGTGTTTTTTTAATGACCTACATACACAGTTTTTTTTATTCAAAGCGTTGATCCAGCTATCTAGTACCAAAAATTATAAAATATTATTATTATTTATAATCTCTGCTCGTACATATCTGGATCACTATACAGATCAAAGGAAGTTTCATAAAATTCCCATCGTTGAGAATGTGGGCAACTTTAAAGCAAATTTAATTTACTTTTTCATTTTTGACAACAGCTAAACATTATTTGTCTTAAAAGCAACAGGACAATTATTCTTTTTCCAGATCTATTAGTAGTCATTTCTTCGAAAGGGTAAAAGAATTTAATAGGGATTCGATTCGTAAAATACATTCAATTATTATAAATTATTATATTATATGAAACTTCGTAGTCTGACACTTGAAAGCATTGAACCTAGCTTCGGTTCGAAATTTCGTAAATTTCCCCAATCCCCTGCCCTTTTTTTATTGATCGGGATATGCAGGTCATTAAAAAAGCACACCTTAACACACCTTAAGTTCTACTACATTGTTGAAAATATTTTATTAAGGACATCGGCATTGAAGGAGACTGTCCAGTGTCCCACCCGGACACTTCCCCTCCAAATATTCCTACGGGTGGTTAATAGTTATGCGCTCTGTTTGTGAACATCAAGGACGATCTACTTTTGGTCGAATAGATTATTTACAATCAAGGAAAAAGAGGATTAGAATTCCTGTTAATTAGAATCTTTATTTCATCAACGAACTACTGTAATTGGTTTTGGTAAAATGGTAGTTGCTAAAACACGCAACTTTTTGGATTCACGACGATCGTCGGGGTAGCCGAGGTGACGACCTAGGGAAGTTTGCATGAATTTTCCCCCATAATATGGGCACGTTATGATTGCATCTTCCATTCTCGTGCAGAATACCATAAATTTTATTGCATTTGACATATCGAAAGGACCCCGCCCGACTTCTGTGTGTTTTCTTCACAGCCGAGTTGAGAAAAGTTTGTCGTGTTCCCAGTTGAAATCTTCACCACTTTGCAATTTCACTCCTTTTGTGCAGGCAATCTTGAGGAGTTCCGCCCTTTTAACAGATTATGGATTGCCAACCGTCGTCGCCTTTCGAGTTCCGGCTCTGCCGCTGACCTCTCACGATCGTCCTCTACGGAATATCTGGGATTTGGAGAAGGGGGGATAGCGACCTAATGCCGTGACAACTACAATTCATAGTGACACTGTAAAGTGAATGATAATGTCTGCTTGGTATGCAACCGATGGGGGTTCTTCAAAATAAATAAATTCCAAGCACTCAGCCAGAAATGCTAAGTGCTTGGGGAGGCCGAAATCTCAAGGACTGTCCAAACGGTTGCGCTTTTGTATCCCCTAATAACAGAAGTTGGGCGGTTGCCCTCAATGTCCATATCATCAAAACTGCCGGTCACAGAGAGCCTCAGCTTCGATTGGGAAAACTTTTCCCAAAATTTATTGAAATGTCGATTATCCTGGGAGACACAAAGGATATAGAATTTTCCAGGGGGTCAACTGTGGCTAGCAAATATTCTTCATCTCATGTTCTACACTGGAATTGCAAGGGAGATAAAACTGTTGTATGTTATGAAAATTTAATTGAAATTGCACTTCAGAATTTACTCAAATTTGATACTGTCGATGCCGCATTTGAAAATTTTAGATCGGATCTGGCATTGTTTTTCATTCAAGTTTGATTTATGCAAGTTGCACATTTGGGAAATGGAATTATTTGAAATGGTACAAGAACCTTGTACCTGTTTTCATGTCGTATCTTGTATCACATACCTCTGGAGGGAAATTAAATACAATTTCCGTGGAATCTCTTTAATTTTTGGGGGGTAAAGGTAACCAGTAATCGTGCAGATAAGCGCGAAATGACCCACTTTTTGCTTCTGTTCACTGCCAATAGTTCTCATGCTCCTCTACATATCATCCCTGCTATACTATACGGTTTTGTTTTGTGCTAAATTTTTGAATAAAGAGAACTTTCATCGTTGATGATGAAATCACCATTTGTATGGTGGATAGTTACATTATGCCTGGGAAGGTTTTAAACTTTTCATAATCACCGTTTAATAGCGGACCTGAAATGAGTAGGGATGAATTTGAAGGGCGTGTAGAATTGGAAACTGCATATTGTGCAGACATTTTGCCATTGAGAAACTTTTGAATAGGAGTCATAGAACTACAGATTATCGTGCACTGAAGCAGCGATGAAAGTAATTACATTAACCGAACACAGACCAGTGAATTTATTTTATGCTTTCAGAAAGGCATTCACGATACTCAAATTTGATGATACTTAATGTAAAGTAAAAATTACTGCATTGAAATTGAACGAAAAACATAAATGTTCGATCTCATTTCTATTATAAAAGAATTTATACCAATGTTAAATGTCGGAAACCTTCGTAATACTATCATATAAAAAATTCTCCACGTGTACTGCTTTTTCATCCAAAAAGCTTTAAAAATTCCGACATGTATTTTATTTTGTTGTTTCCATCCAAAATGACATCACGAACATTATTTTAAAAGCAATGTTTATGTTTTCTGAAGAAATTTATCTTCTCAATCCTGAAAGTTCATTTATTATTCTAACACTCCAAACATATTGTGTTTTAAAACGTTTAAAAAGAAGTAAGAAAAAGTGCTGGTAAAAGTCGCTGTATTGTAAATTGTTGTTTGACAAAGATTATGTGTAGTTCACTGCTTTTGAATCTGCCTTAAAGGACCCATATCCGTGGATCTACATGAATAATGATTCCCCGCCAATCGTTTTGTGTACACTGTAAAAGTTTTTATCGAATAACAAACAAGCGAAAGTTAGCGACAATGAAAAATGTTAATCTCCGGCTTTCACGAATAGACTTCTATACACACTCCGCACCCGTGGGCAAAATATTAACACGTCGTACATTACCAAAGGACATATTTCACAACTATGTACTCAAATTGTGTAGAAATGAGAAAGTTGCAGTACTCTCACACAGAATAAGCGGCGAGAAGTGGGCAACAGTGTTCCGGATAATAATTCTTCAGTTTTAGATAAAATTCTGAATAAAACATTGCAAGCGGAACTTTTGGAAACGTTATCCTTTTCCAAAGCATAGTTGAATATCGCCTCAGAAGCAACTTGAACTCTTCAAGGAGAAAGTTTTTCTTAAGCTCCACCGCGCGGAATATTTAAAAATTTTGGCCCGACTATGAGCAACCCTTTTCCTAGCTGGGAAAACACTTGTACTGCAATATAATTAAAGAGTTCATGGTGAAGATGGTGCAAGGATGTCAGCCAAAGTGTTTGTTATTATTCAGTGATATTTTTAAATATTGAAGAGGTTTGCATATTTTGAAAACCGTAACCTCAAAATACCATTCATTACTCTATTTCACTTACATTTGTTGAATTAGTAAAATGGTTGCCATATTCGATCTGCAATTTTTAATTAAAAAATCTGTATAGTAAATTGGAAATCATTGTCAGCGAATTGATTTTATATTATTTACACCAACTTTCTCTCTCACTCACAAAAAATCAGTGGTCAATTGTGGTTCGCCATCTACAAGTTCATGACAACCGTTGAACTTTTAATTTGCTCGCCGCCATCTTTCGTCCGCTATTTTGGAACCGCATATTTTAAGCTAATATAAAATAGTTTGTAATATTAAGTTAGAACATGTACCTCTTACCTTTTGAAAGCGATCGTTTAGGCATGGTGGAACAACAAAAAAACTTCCGATTTTATATTATGTTATAATATGTACTTATAGATTAATAATTTCCTATCCAAAGTTTTGCATGGTACAAATGAACAATGAACTTCTGTAGAAGAAGCTATGAGGATTTGTTGTGCTCTTTAAGATTAGTCTAAATAGCTGCTGTAAAGCGCACCCTGATGTGGTACCTTTCAAAACGCTGGATAAAGCGGTACGTTCTAAAAACTAAAACACTGTCTACAATTCTACACTCTTTCGCAATGCATGAATAAATCTTGGCTTCGAGAAACCCCTTCTGCAACATCCCCAAACATAGATGCAACGAAGTCGCAGCGCATTATCCGACGAAACACCGCATTTGTTCCTTGACGAATTGCATGCACTCTCACTCCCCCTTACCAGCCCTGTTAATGCGTTGTTTGCCAGTAACAAGTGCATTCTACAGAGATTGATGTCAGCGGAATGAAACGAATTCCCGAAAGCGGGAAACATGCCCGCACAATGGGTGCCGCATGCTTTACAACACATTTCACAGTCCCACGATGTCGGGAGAAGAACCAAGGACCGTGGAAGACGACAAAGAAGGGCGGATCGGTGGTATTTGTCTTGGCTGGTCCTTCTGCATACAAATAATGCAAAACTTATTTTTTGTGTTGTCGAATATTTTCACTTAACAGAGAATGCAACCCGACAAAGAAAATTTACAATACACACACATTAAAACCGTGCAGCCATTTTACAATAAATTCTGAATACATACAGGCAACTTTTCATTAGGTACCCTAAAAAACAGGTGACGCACATTTTAGAAGAGATAGGGGTGAATTAGTGCAATCACAAAGGAATTGCATACAATGCACAAGCTTAATTAATTGCTTTCCCCCACACCATCAATAATTTTAGTACAGAAACTACATAATTCAATTTGTAATAACTTATTGAATGATTTTCCACCTAATACAATACAGGCAGTTGAACAATGTTAATAAATATCATTAATATACCACTAATTGTTGTTGTATCCTTCTGCTCAATGCTTTTTATCCAATTACTAATATTTGTGTTATAAATAATAGCGCTTTTGATGATTTACAATTGCAAATTAATTTTACTCTGATTAAATTCCTTGGAAAGTTGCATAATTTTTGGAATATTAAAACCAATTAAATAGCATTTTAGAGTATATTTGAAAATTAATATACACAATTTTCAATGCTTAATTTACAACTTGTATAAAAAAGGACAGAAACTATTCAGAAATCCTGAACCTGCCTTGTTTTTGTTTAAACTAAAACGAAACCTCAAAATCGTTTTTCGTGAAAGTATTTGAAATGATTATTTTCTTTAATAATATTTTTTGGAATTCGCCATTTATATTCAGCAAACATTGTTTGCACGAAATTTCTTCTCAATTTAAGCCAAACACCTGCGTGTAGCTCATCCAATCAAAATGGTTCAAAGTTTGCACAAACTTTTAAACACCGGCTGGTAATAAAGATTGCTCTAGAGAGAGAAAAGTAATCGAAATAAGAAAATTTTTCTCTCTGAATGCTTTTAGTGCTTGCAATTTCCGGTTTGCTTTACCATTTCAGTTGAATGAAAATAAAAGGAAGCAAATCCTTCAACTTTGGCTAAAAATGTTTTAGCAATCTTCAAATGGTGTACTTCAATCTGATGATCTGCCAGATACTTCGAAACTCCTTAATGGATTAATTTCCTTTAACTTTAAACTGCTGAATACCACGAGCAAGGATTATATCTGAAATTTAAATGGGACATAATTAGGGAAGTGATGTTCTTTTTTTAGATTTCTTTTATCCGATATTTCGTTAATCGAAATTTTTTACGTAATATCCTAAGAATATCTAGAAAGAAATTGCTTGTCTCCTGTCTGTAAGTTGTGCTATAAAAAATGGACGAGAATTGACTTGCTATAAAGATACAAGTTCTTTATATTAAAAAGGTCATACCTAACGATGAAGAAAAAGTTCACTTGATTTTTTTTCAAAGATTAATTTAAAATGAACAGTTGATTTTTTTGTCGCTTAACAACACAAAAAAATGTTTCCTGTTGTACCACGATTATATCAATTAAATTTCAAAAAGGACTTTAAAATTATTGCGACACCTTGGAAGCGTCCTTATATTTGATTTCCAAACATGAACAAGTTCTGTTGGAAAATGTCAAAGTGATTGATGCGAGGGACGCATTTGGGTCAACCCTTTAACATTAACTAACATTAACATTCGAAGGCAAACTACAGTCGAAATTGAAGAACGATAATTGACATTTAGACAGTTTACCCCTTAAATCTACTCGTAGGGAGATCGGCACTCCTCAAGGTCTGTCGGCCTTCATTGCTCCTGTGTTTTGAACTCGGTTGATTACGTGCGAATGAACTGTCGAACTTTGGTGATAAGCATCCTCACATCATACATATACATATGTGATTTGTGAACGTCCTGATTAATATTGGTGAATCCTTTCGGTTTGGTAATTTGAATAACTGTCGAAGGTCCTGTAGATAGGATTTTTGATTGGTTATGGTTAGGTTCAGTTTCATGGTTCATTTTACCAAATCAAGGAATTCACCAAACTCTCATCACATTGAATTTGCAGGACGATTTGTTTACGTTATTCAAAATATTATTTCCAATTTCCAGCAGAGTCCTTTGGAACGATTTAATTTCAAATGTTCAATTTAATATTTGAAATTATTGAAGTAAAGATTTAATGAAAACGTCAGTGATGAACCAATAAAACCAACAAATTTGTTGAATCTGAGTCTTTTTGAAATACTTCATCTAATATGTATAGGTATACAGGACAGGACAGGAGATTTCAATTCCAATTAACAAGAGTAGATGCATCCTGTCCTGGGTTGATGCTCTTTTGTGAACTGGGATCAATCTATCTCTGACTGGATGCACATTTTCTACTCTACTGAAACAAAGTTTTAACGCAAAGTTGAACATCAACTTTACCGCTTTTTGCTACTGAATACCCTACATGAGCCTGCACCCTTTTGCTTTTAATTTTATTGTGTTTATGTTGAGATATAGCATTTAATTTATGGGATTGCTTGAAACTCTTGTTGGCTTTTCGAAAACACTCATTCTTGGCTACACAAATTATTTTCCACTTCGAACCTCGGCCGGGCGGAGTTGTCCTGACAAAACCGTGAAATTGTGGTATCCAAACGAAATTCACACTAGGTTGCACGGATTTTCCCAACCACCACCATGCTACCCCCAAAAATTTACCCGTTCCACAATACCTTTCGATCCAACAGCTAAAATGAGCATCAAAATGGTGCAAAAACACACATCCTCATCCTCTCTGGATAATAACTCAGAATTTTCTCCATGCATTACTCATGCAATATTCCATTTTGGTCCCGGTTCGGGTTCGCTATCCTTAGACGTGCAACACCCTGCTCATTTTTCCCAACATCTCATCCCAACAAAGATATCCGGGACCAGTCTGGGAAAATTGTTTCAAATTTCGTTCGTCTGCTCACTTGACCCGGCATGACTTCCTGCTGAAATCAGTTTTATGGGAATCCTGGGCTGGTTGTTTTGGCAGGATATATTCCGGAATTTGATCCCAAAATTAAACAATCCCCTTCCATTCCATTTCATGTATGCGATAGTGCGATTTAAATCTTATTATCTTCGGAATTAATTTCAGTATATGCGGTTGAAAAAGATATTTGCCGTTTTTGCGGTAGGATATTTTAAAGCGAAATTTTTATAGCGACATTTAACATTGATGATCGAAATGATTTTTCGGGATTGTGCTATAAAAACAGAATGTTTAGAAATACACCATACATATTTTGAACTTTCCCTTCAAATTTCATGTTTAAGGAGAAATTATGCAATTTTGCTGTCAGGAACACAATTTATTGTTTAATCAACTTTTCAAAAGTTTTATTGCATAATGATTATTTAATTGGAACATTTTACAAATCAATTGAGTGCATCCTGTTTATCCTTTTTTTATTGACAGAAATCCATTATTTTGATTAACAAACTGTATAAGAACTTTTAAGCCATATTATCCTGAAATTGACAGGATACATAAAATTGATGAGAACACGGTTTAATGTTTTTCCTGTTTCTGATTACAGGACTATCCGCCTATGGAATTTAGTACACCTCCATTACCGTTGACACACTTACCACCCAACCAAACAATAATTACTAGTGGTGGAACACTCCGGCGAGGGATTGGTATGCGGGCAGTTGTGCCACCCCCTGACGTCACACATCATACAACAAAGGTCGCTCACGACCTTCATCCGAATAGTACATCAACATCGACTCAAACGAACGGGTCTACAACGCCGCACCAGCAGCATCAAATCAGTAATTTAAGCAGTCTCTCACAGGTGTCGTCGCATCAGACATCCACACCGAAACAACCACAGGGTATACTCAAGGATCCGAAAAGGAATCAACAGCAACAGCACAACAATATGCAAATCCTGAATGTACAGAATGCACCGGGCATAGGCAATAACCTATTGATTGGCGGTTATGATCCTAGCACACATAATTTAAGTACGTTCAATGCAACAATGGGCTACTCAGATGCCGACGGCCATTTAGTGTAGTCCTCAATGCATCTGGCACAGACGCTCCAGCAGTCCTGCTGCCCTGGTCCGGGATGGCAGTGTATTACAGCTCCGTCGCCTGTTACATCCGGTAAACGGGTAATGTTCCAGGATGTACCTCAGAAATCACCACCTCCGGGGGTGAATGATGTAAACAGTTAAAAAAACATACAATGAAACTAAAAGGCAAAGGAAAAAAATAAAGGACGATTTATAAAATCAGGATGACGCACGCGAGCTGTGACCATGGTGGACTGTTGAGTTTTGTTGCTGTTGTCAAGTGCTGGAAACAATTGTTTCTCTGTTAATTTCGAAAGTGGATACGCCTTAATCGAATTTTTGTTGTTATTATCTAGTGTTAAGCTTTTCGTTCATTTTGTCCGCAAACGAGTGTCCCCATTTGTTGTAACATTCTTTGCATAGAATGCTCCCGGAAAGTGTACACAGGGATCCATCATCCTCGTTCCACTTAGACTTTACTTGATTTGATCTCATTATTTCGTCATAATTTTTTTTTTCACCAGAATCTTGCAAGTTTTTACAACTTCAGAAAAACACTTGGGTAAGTATATATAGCTATTATATAGTGAAGAGCAGAGTGCAAGTGATGCCACAAGAACCGTTATAAATTTACCTGAAAGATCATATTTATTACGTTAAACCTTCTTTAGACCAATCCAGTCGGAAAACTTTTTGAAACTTTCCAATCATATCGCATATACTCGTCCTCTCATTACCCCAACCCTCTGTTATATGCATTCTGGCTGCACCACATTTCAATTTGCCAAAAAACTTGTTTCTAAGTAAATAAACAAAATTTTCCATTAAAAAGTTTTTCAACATCCAATTCCTCTTGATATGGATCTACAGCACAAATTGCTGCTGGCGCTTAATTAAGCCTCACCTTTTGTGTTTACGTTGTCATTAGTGCATACTGTATAAGTACACCAAAAACGATATTCACAAACATCCTTTGTATACTTCCGGGAAAAGTTTGGCATACTACTTTAAAATACCGTTATATTAATTATCTGAGAAAGTCGTTCACTTTGATAAAAAAACATTTTTCGTGGCGACAGAGATATTTTAATTATTATTGGACAAAAGAAAGAAATTAAACGAGCATCTTTCCGTTTTAAAAACAAAACTTCCTTTTATTTTCCAGTTAGTTTTACTGTGTTCTTGTAGGACTTGATTACAGAGACATTTTGTACATTTAGAAGACCGTATTGTTGTATTGAATAGCAACTGAAATTTTGTGGTCTGTGAACACAAACCATGAAAGCAGAATAACTTACTTAATTATAAATGCATTTTACTCCTGATGTCATGGAAGCAATCACCTTCAAAATTCACCACACAATTTAAACTGTTAAAACAATTTCCATTTAAGTTAATAAAAACTTTAAAATTGCTTAAATCTGACCAGAAGCCAATTTCTTATTCATATCAATATTTCGTAATAGAAATTATGTTTTAAGAATGTTGCAGGTACTTTGGAAAGTTTTTAGTACAATCAGGAAAATAATTCAATTTGTTAGATGCAATGGAACAGTTTGCATAGCGTACAAATTCAAGACACTGTTACATGAACACATTAAATAAGTTTTGGTCATCAATTGGTACAAACTCAATTATAACTTCGTCCGTTGTGGAAACATTGTTGAATTGTAGTTCTTACGACTTCAGTAGTTGGTGTTTTATTCTTATTTCACCAGACTCACCAGACGACGCAATTTTCTTCAAAGAAACTAACATGGAGTTCATTTTAAGTGGAAATGTGTTGTACACGAAAAATTCTAGTACAGAAATATAAAATTAAAATTATTTCAATTGTTGGTTATAAAAAAACACACCCTCTGTAAACTTGGGAATATGTTGTTAACAATGGAACGTGTTTAACTTTTTCTACGAAATATTTTTTTTATTTTCTGTGTCCGCATTCTATTATTACTTTACATTTTACAACTACTACGAATTAAATTTTCTCCAGTAATTTTCCATAACTTCATTATCTCAAGTATGTTGTAAATGTAACCAAATAACAAGATATTCCATCATCCTTATGAATCTTTTCCTATCGAATAAAAATAAAACTTTTCGTCCTTATTACATAGAGTCGCCACATTCCAATCTGCTGAATCGTTACATATTTGACTTGTCTGCCATTAATTTTCTGCTGTTGATTTATTGCTGAATATTTCCGTATTTTTGGAATTACTCTACCAAAGAATTCATTGTAGGACATTTAGAAATTTTGTTTACTTCCGAACCGCTAGCGCTAAGCGAAATATTTAGACAACTATCGGTGATAGAGTCTCCCAGAATCCGCCATTGTTATTCGTTGGTTCGCCAGAATTCCGGAAGTTTTTATACGCCCAAAAGTCGAGCTGAATTTATGCAATATTCGTCACGAAAACTAATGAAATATCATGCGGCAATAAGTTTACTTTTCTAACCAAATTAAAAAGTTGTTTTTTTGTTTATATCCTTTTCCACCGAATGTTGTTCGATGCGAGCAAATGAAATGTCAAGGTGATTCAAGTTATTACACTATCAATGTTGAACTCGTTGGCTGACGTTTATTGCATCCACCAACGAACTACACTGCATTTCTCCATTAACAAACTGAATCTGAAATTTCACCGTTGTTTTTTATTAGTCGTTATTTTTTCCATATTTCAAGGAAAATACAATTCAAGGGATAGGTCGGTCTATTTTTTTAAGTTTAAACTCGGCCGACTCGTTTTATATGAATCCGAGTTAAGTTAAACTGATGAAAATATTTCTAGAGGGATTGTGGCAGAATACATAGAAAAAAAACAAGACATAGTTTTATGGTACTGGAACTAGCTCCTTCTATCGTTCTTACCGAAACTAGAAGGCAGAGGCGCCACAACGGAAATGAGGTCAGCTGCCCTCTACATAATTCAGAACTACTCAGAAGTATCCTTTACTCAATTCTGCGGAACGACAATTGCTTAAGTCGAGCATATAAGATTGCGCCAACTGCTTAAGTTCGAACAATGAGAAAGTTTTCCAGTTGCAAATTTCCGGCGGGCAGGAGCAGGACGATGGGAAATTGTAGAAAAAAAACACCCCTTCTTCGGTCCAAAAGTATAGAAACTTGTAGTTTTCACTTGAGTGATTTCTCCAAATTGAAAGATGGAATAAAGGGCAAGTTCTACATCCAAAATTTTTAGCAGGTGGCGGAGTGAATTCAAAGGCACTGGTCTATCCTGGGCAGAAACAGGAGAAAGTTTCGCGATTGTTTTTTCAAAAGTTTTCTTTGCTCGTTGTTTTTTTTTTTTTATTATTCTGGCTGTCTTTTATCTCAGTCGCTCGCATGTAGACATCTGGGAACGTTAATTTAAAATAGATGATGAACTCATTACGTTTGATGTAGATCTGGAGTGTTTCTCTTGATTATGACTGCTTTTGTTGGCTTTTGAAGACCTCGCATTCAATGGAAAATAATTATTTAAAATGAGCACAAAAGAAAGTTTGTATGGTTTTGAAAACTTCACATAAATGTATGTGTATTTGTGTGTGTTTTCCCCAAAGCAATTTTGACAAAGTTTTTATTTTATAGAATGTGCCAGTAAAATTTTTTGCCATGTACGGCCCCAAAAAACTCTCTTTTAGCATTAACTTTATTTTTTCTCCGAAATTTAGAAAACCTGAAAAGAAAACTATCATACAGACTCCAAAACGGTTCGAAAACTACTCGAAAATTATATCTAAATAGTTCTACCCTCCTCATAAATCATACTCCTTGCGATTTCCCAAACAAATATGATAAACGCCTTCTCTGAGTTCGATTTCATGCTGTATCTAGAGTTAAGCTAATTTCAATGCCGATTGCATTTATAAAATACTATCAGAAGCTGATTAGGGCATTCTTGGACGTGCACTTCCACCCTTAATTTCCTCTCTGTAATATAATTACCAGAAATGAAATTTGCCTCAAACACACGGCCACGCCTCGGCTAATAGGACTCTATGCCAACGAAACAATTATCCTGACAGTTCTCTCCTGTGCATCCTGTACCCACGTCCCACATACAAGCAAAATTGCTTTTGATCTTCAATTACAGTTTGATTTTCAGTTCAATGCCTTAATTAAGGCCATACTTAATCATAGTCACGTAAATGAATGGGGACAATCGGTGTTAATTGTTCTGCAATTTGTCAAAACGTTAGATGACTCTATGTATTATATAATGATATGATGGTGGTGTCATTTATCTCCGTTACTTTTGTAATGGTTGCCCGTGAATTCTCAGATTTCCACCAGATATAATTTCCAAACAGCAATGAACAAATTCTCTTGACAGACCAGTGTTGAATGTCACACATAATAAAGTCATACAACAACATTCATCCTGATTTACGGTCTCTTGGAAATTTCACAAAACTTTTGAGTATCTTCTCTAATTGTTCCAACTTTATCAAAACTTTTTACTCCTGTAGGTATATGCCATCTGAAACTTGATACTTGAGTTAAATTCCTTTTCAGGTTCACTCTTCCTCCGCCCGGCCATTTTTGTCGTCCATTTTCATACATCAATCGAAATGGAAGTGTACAAAGACCGAATTAGAGACCCTTGTCCAAATTTTTCAACTGGAAATTAAAGTAATTCTAGTAAATTGTAATAACTTTTATTCTCTCTTTCAATATTTCTATGGCGTTCTTCACTTTTATGCTTCTAATAAAAAATTTCTCAAAAATTTTCCACACCATAATTTGAAATTAACAATTTAAAAATTGTTTGAGTACAACAATCCAGAGATACATAATTGTAACCATGACATCCTTTATCCTTACTTGAAAATTATCTGAAAGACTGAAAACATATTAAATTGTTGTGTTATATTAAGAACAATTTACATTTTACAATTCACAAATACCGGAAATTGTTTTAAGAAAGTTTTTGTTATTCCTTTACCTCGAACATTGTTCAACAATTCGCAACCCCAAAATGATTACCTCAAATTAGAGGATAAAGAATTCATTTGCTATCAGCTTTATTGCTTCCCACTAAATACATTACGTGTTTCAATAAAACAAAACCCACTTTTTGTTCACCAACCCCCCTCCTCTCCTCCGATTGATCCACGACATATCCTTCCCACCATCAGGACAGATGGGATGCTTTAATTAAAGTCTCGTGCGGTATTTTCGCCTACCTCCGATGAATTCCAAATTTTCTGCTGCGGGCTTTTAATAGGTTTATAGCAATAAATTTTGAAAACTCAACCTTCATCTATGGCGTTTCTATTTTCCTTATAACGCATCTCAGTTCCACTGATATTTACAATGCCCTTTTCCCTCACACCCCATTGACTGTCAAACGTCCTTGGGCTGGGGGGCGGTATATCTTGCCTTCTGATACAGAGCGACGTGTTTCGTCTTATTCTTTTTTTTTTCTTTCTACTATCGCTAAGAAATTTAATTCTGCGGATAACAAATGTCTTCTCCGTCTTCGGATCTTCCTTCATCCTGTTTTGTGGACTTGGAAATATTCCGTTTCCTTCTCGTATTTTATTTTATATTTGCTTCTGTTAAGTTTTTGTTCCAGCCGTTCTTCCCCAATCACTACCCACCCCGCCACCAAAACCCCATTTGCCAGCATCCGTCACCGGTTAAAGTCGTATTGTTGCTCATCTACACATGAAGTCATGGAACCTTCATCCCATTGTGAGGGGGGCTGAGGAGACTCTGAAGGATGCCTTCTGGAATCATGGACGATCAGAATGAACGAGATTCCCCGACCCTTGACATTATTTTCCTTATTTTGTCGACTATTTTCGACGTTTTATTTGTTTGTTACTTCCACCCCCTCGGCCCTCCCGTTTCCTATTTGCCCCCCCATCACAAGTTAATGCCCTCACACTATCCAAAACTTCTTGGGGCTCTTAGACATGATGCCAATCTTAATCTACCACCCCTTGGAGAGAGGGACTAAAATCAGAGCATAACACATGGGGTGGAGAGTAAAAATAATTTTAAACGCTCTCAGTTCAGAAAAAAGGAAGAGTAATTTATACGAGATATATATTTAAGAGTAATTCAGAAGGGGGGGGGGGGGGATGTTTGAAGTCGCAATAAGCATAACTTCCCCAAATTCGTGAATAGACAGAATAGACACACGTGTTGTTTATCCTTTTCAACTCGAATATGAAGTACTCAAGACGAGTACCTTTAATCCTGGGAGGCGGTCGGCTACCTCTTAACCCTCCGGCAAGTGACAACATCTCCCTATCCCCCAATGTTGTTCTGGTTTTGCGTATAACATAAGTAGGCCGTGTGTATTACTGGTGCTGGTTCGTACAAATTGTGAAGCATTTTCTGTGTCGATGTCTTTTGAAACCAACAATTAAGTGGTTTCATGAGGTGATTTATAACTGCGCAGCTTATGGGAAATAAGTCCTTGAAGACGATGTCTATTGTTGTCGGAAATTAGTACCTCTTCCTGAAGATTACGAACATTACACCAAGGACTTTCAGGGGAACGAAAATAATAAAATAATTAGAACATCGTCATTAATCGTATTCGAACATATTAGCTGCTCACGAAAGTAGTCCTTCCCAGTCACGTTCACTTAGACGGATAATTGCTGCCAAATTTAATTTGACTAGAAGATGTTTTTGGGGTACAAATTTGATAAGGATCTTTTGAGGGGAGGAAGAGTTGTGCGTTGGATTTCCCCCTTTCTGTTAGAAAGAAATTTGAGATGATGATGTTTGACTGTTGAGTTGAGCCTGTTGCAAGTACGGATAGTGCATTCTGTCTAATTAAATACAAAATCTATCCTTCCTGCAGGTATATTTTATAGAGTTTCAAAATCCAAAAATTCACTTAATTTTGTTATTTCCAAAATAACGGCTTTATAGTGGAGCTATAAAAGGTTCAAGTTTGTTCAAAACTCCACTTGAAAATTTCTAGTTCCACAATATTCTGGTTAAATTTCTGCCAAAATATATTCATGACAAGAATTACATTCTTTCCCCACGCAAAGTGCATATTTCCCTCAATGCCTTTCCATGCAGTCACTTTCTAAATTTACTTACGACAATAACCAAACTAAAAAGCAATACGCCATAGTCTCAAGTTCCATTTAAATTGTTCAGTTGGCAAAATTCAAATGCATTTTACGTTTGCTGCATTTCCTCCCGAAACCCACTCTTCAATGGGGTTATACATTTTGGGGCCGCAACCCATGGTTCCCTCGTTTGCGCTGTAAGAAAGGTGAAAACCCCAAAAAAAATGGAAAAAAGTTCTTTTTATTTATTCCCAGCTTTGTTTGGACAACTTCCAAGGACCAACCTCCATGGGAATGTGAAAGATGAAAATGAAATTCAGCATAGGACGAGCTGGAGCAGCACAACACTAATTTACAACGATTAAAGTTGTATTGAAATTCAAGTGCAAAACGTCGTCACAGGGGTGGCTCGGGGGTAGTGAATGGGACTAAAACGTGTATGAATGCATGAGTGGCCGGTAATAATGATGAAATGATATGCCAAGAAACACACGGTTATACCCAAGAGAACGAGGCCATACATAAAAGAGATCCTTCTTTTGTATTGGATTCATACAAAAGAAAAATAGAAATAATGCTGCTATCACGCAACTTAAAATTACTTTCCTTTTGTTTTTGTGGTAAAACCGTTGCCGATTAAATCCTCAGAGATATTTATAGCTATGCGAGTTGCAGTGTTAATTTTCCGATCAATAGCGAGAACAGCAATTACGTTCGCTAAAGTATCCAGGAAGTGCAGTATTAAGGATCTAGCAAATCGTTTCTGAGCACAATATATATTTTTCTTTTATTCATGATTAAACCTGATTCCTTCTTCATCCGGCTTACAGGAACAGTTTAGAGAAGTTTATAGGAAAGTTTCAGGAAATTTTGAAAGTTTCCTCCTTAAAAGGCCGCGAACCCTTTGGGAAATGTCTGCTCATTTTCGTGTACAACCGATACCAATCTTAAGGACAACTTCGAAGTATCCTTGTTGATTTCTAAACTACTTCAGCAAACCATATTCTGTGCACAATAATTATTGATCTGGAATTCTGCTTTCATAAGTTCACGAAGGAGTTGTAAATGCATAAAAATGTTTTTGTAATTTGTTTAATGTTTAATTAAATTTTCATTCTTTTTTAAATGTATAAAGTACCGAATAGAAATTCCAAACTTAAACAGAATTTCATTTGAATAATTTTAGGTTTTTTTGTATCCTTGTGGTACGACGGATTTATTTAAAACTGATTTTTGATAGAGACAGGATTTAATATTTGATGTTAAACATAAAAGGATGAAATTTTTCAAAAAATTCTAGTTATAGAAAAATTAGAAAAGTAACAAACTCGAATAAAGTCCTTGACAAAGTAACGAATCCCCGTCTTTAATCCAACGGGAAGAATTAATCCTTACTAATCCTTATAGTAGATATGTTGTTAATATCCTTTTCCCTATACACATTTTCAAAGTCTGTTTTTTGCAATCGTATTTCGATGAATACCTATTCCTTGAAGTAAATAATTTTGGATCCATACCAACAAGCTACAAAAAGTCCTTGTGTTTTTCATCAGCTCTTTCGAAGTTCAGTATACACTTGCCAAAAATTCAACTAAATAAATTACCGTTTTTTAAAAAATTATTTCCATGACGTTGTAAAAACAAGCTATTCTTGTGAAATATATTGACGAAACATATTTTTGTTATTTTCATTGAACAACAAAAGGACCTGTATTCGCAGAAGGACACGTCGAACGATCTCTTAAAGTAAAACTTACAAAGAGCAAATGAACTCATGAATTTATGTGATTAGAGTTAAAAAAAAACAAAAAAAAACGAACCTAGCGATAAGAAGCCAGAGACAATTTATTTAAGACAAAGAAAAATGTAAATATTATAAATAAAAACTAACTGTACTGTATTGAAATATTTAACTTTTTTTTTAATAAGTACTGTGGAAACAGATTTACGTGCTAAGCCTAGGTATGCAGGATAGGAAAATTATTATACAAAAATTTAAAACAAAAACAAAAAAAATGAAATAAATAAATAAATAATAAATTTACGTAAGAATTTCTAAGAAATTGTAATATATAAACGAAATGTGAACATAGTGGAAGACACGCGTATATGTTAATGTAAGTGAAAATGTTTTTTATACTGTAAAAAAATACGGATAGAATGCCGGAAAAGATAAGATCCTTTCAGTTGTGCCCGTTTTACCTGAGTTTTGTTCTGTTGAAATTTTATCCAAGAAGCTATGTAAAAAGAAACTTAAAAATTAATGAAATTAAAAACAAAAACAATTTTTATTAAATTAAAGCAACGTGTTGAAATATTATATATATAATGAGAATACTTAGGTATTGGAAGATTTTTATTGCTATTGATGTTATAAGTGTTTTTTGCAAACAAAAACAACTTTCCGCTCTTGAAATTAATTTTTTTTGGATTCAAAAGTAAATAATAATTTTTGAAAATGAATAGTTTTACTAACTATATTTTGCCATTGCTCAAATTTGTTCAATTTGCCTCTCTTCTTTTTACTATATTCCAATCTTCAATTAGTTTGTATTTTCCATTTTATTGTTTTCAAAACTTTCGCCAAATGACGCCGACTGATTTGCGTGTAGCAAAAATAAATGTCATTTGCAATATGTCTGTCCTTACAATTGGAGAGTGTGTTTGCATTAAAAAAATTATTCACAAATTTTAAACTTTATATAAAACAAAAAAAAATTATAGATGTGATCCGAATTTCGATAAATTTAATTAACGTGACAACAAAATAAAGCGATGTATTGAGTATTCACACCAATGAAAAGTCGTTTAAATGTATTGCCTAGAGCGGAATACTCAGAGGATTGCCTCATTTTTTTCTCTTTCGTCCAAATTAAACAAACATAAGACATTTTGCAAAAATATATGTATGTATGTTTTTTTCATTACAAAACAAAAAAAAAAGAACAACGTCTTCCTACCAATGGACATATACCGAATTATGAAATTACACATAATATTTGATGTACTCTGTGTTTTTTCGTTTAAGTTATTTTAATAAATCCTTCAAACTAGGTAAAAAAATGGAAAACGATTAAAATAATGTCAATAACGGTATCTAAAACAATTCACTTTTAAAAATGTAATAACTGCCAAAGAGAATTTTTAAATTAAAAAAATGAAAAAAAAACGTAAAAACTTTAACGCTAATTTTTAAATTGATTTACTTATTTAAATAATTACAACTATTAATAAAAGTGAATGAGTAAATTTAAAAATGTATTGTAAAAAGTAAAATGAACGCAATTTTAAAAATTGTATTATTTTTTACGAGATTTTTTAGCATTAGGTTCACTTGAAAATATTTTGTGTAACATAATAAATGCGAACATTTTTCATTTTGTTTATAATTTTTATTTTTTAGTTCTAATTTAAAATCAAATCTCAACATTAAGACTTACTGTAGCCCACAAATAAATGAGATTTTTTAAAATCTGTTAATAAAAAATAAAAAACTTCAAAAGTCATTGAAAATTAAGTGTTTTCTTTTCTTCCGTGAATCGCGTCGCGTCGCGTCGGTTCCTGGTGATTTTTCGTAGAACCAATGTTTTTGATTCGAGGATCTATATTTAAGTTTAATCATAATTGCACATTATAATTGTGTCAAAATACAATTAAGAAATTAAAATAATTTTATTATAAGTTATTGAAATTCTAGTCCATATTACAATATTTCCATTTCTCTTTGAGTGCCTTTCACAAACCCATTTCTGCAATTTTTGAAAAAGTTCTGTGAAAATTATTCTTACACCACATAAGAAAAAATGAATGATAAGTGAACAAACTTCACTAAAGATCAGCAGACGAGGGTCCTTTAAGCAAAAAACGAACTTTTGATTTAAGTTTTCCACCCCTGACTGCAGATGCAATCCTTCAATGGTGATTTTTCTTTTTCTCACTGTCGTTTCTGAAATGAACTCTGGCAGGAATTTTTTTCAGTTTGCATAATTTATGTTTGTTGAATGTTCAACAAGTTCTTCAAGATGTTTCTTCCATCAATTTTTTACTCATTTTACTTCATTTTTATTTTCTCCCTTTTTACCAATTCAAACTCCATTTTCCATTTCATTGGCGCTGAAAAATGAATAGAACTGACTTGCATACACAAAAGTCATTAAGACAACAGAGAAAATTAATCATTGAGTGGGTTTTCCCTGTTAGAATTTTTAATGATTTGGCACCATGGAGTGATTAACACAAACAGCAGCTGAGTTTAATTAAGCAGCATCCTGACCAATGTTCATCCTTGGTAAATATTGACAGGACGAATTACTGGAGAAGAGTTCGAGAAATTAAGTGCAATTGGCAACACTTCGAAATGATAAATGCAATAATTTACTTGCAGCTTTGCACAATCAATTCCTGGATAAACTTAAATTTAAACACATCAATAACAATATAACCGACAAACTGATCGAATAATAAATAAATATTAATTTTCAGATATTAATTTTATTTTCATTTCACTGTACAAATGGAAAACTCCATAATTGAAAATGAAGGTCCTGACATTAACGCTAAAGGTACATTCGCGTACACCAACATTATTGTTTTACCTTTGGCAACTATTTTGAATGTCATCAACTGAACGACATTTTTTCAACAATTTTGTGCAACACATACAAATATAAAGTTAATAAATTTTCGTTATCGAGATTTTCATAATTGGATTTTTTAGCATCAAAAACAACTTCAAAAGCGTTGGCGTCTGTTGATATCGCGGCAATGCTTTCAGTACTGTTGATTTTAATCCAAAAAGTACACACAAAAAATTGTGAGAAATTGTTTTTTGTAATTTTTGGTCTCTTTTTGTGATTTTTTTCCTTTAATTTCGGATTTAATCTGGATTTATGTAAATTGAAAGAGTGACGTGCAGAAACAGTTGCCAAACAAGGACAGAGTAAAGCTAGTGAAGAAGGTTGCAAAACTATTTTTTAAGTGCTTTTGTTAATGGATAAGTGCAGATTTACGAAACATCATGAACAATCTCGCATTTCAATTAAAGTAAAATAAATATAAACTTTCTATAGATATTTAAGGAACATTTCCCGCTTATTGGTTTTAAAAATCCGTTTAATTATTTTTTTTTACGGAAATAGGTGAGTTAGCAAATGTCATATTATAAACTTGAAAATATGCTCCCAAAATGCTGTAATTAAATTTACAATAGTTGTGTAATGTGCAGGATGTCTACCAGGAAGACGCGTTCTTTCGCCATGTTTTTAAAGAAGAGTAGTTTACCGGAAACCATCTTTTTTTTTAAAATAATTAATTATTTCTTTAGCATTTCAGCACTTTTGTTTTAAAATAAAAACGTTTCAAATTAAAATTCTTTCAACCATTTTTTGTACAACTAAAGTTCTGAAAATTAAGTTGAAAAAAGTGCTCGAAAAGCGAAAGAATCCCCTTAATTCACAAAACTAATTAAAAAATAGCTGAGCATTATTTTTTTACAATTATTTAGGTCAACTGAGAAAATTCTACGACTATTAGATATTTAATTTTGAATATACAAAAAAAACAGTTTTTCATTTATAGCTTCACAATGAACTAAATTATGTGTACATCATCGAATAATAATGTTAGACACAAAATTACCCCAAGAAAAAATCAGATTCAGAAAATTGATTAAAAATAATAAAACCCGAACATTTTCCCAACATTTTGAAATAGTTTAATGAAATTCTCACTATTTGCCAAGTCTGATTCATTTCCGCTTTACAAGACGGCATATTCCGAATTTGCGTAATATGAATGAAAATGTGTTATTTATAAAAAAATATATTGCAAGAATTATTAACATAATAAAAATATTACGCAAACTGTTTAAACATGTAAATTATGTTTCACGTGATTTGAAAGGTCGATGAAATGAATATCAAAACCTTGGAAGAGGTTGTCTAACTATCGAAAATTGTCCACTAATACAATAAACCGCACAAGAATTATTTATGAGTGATTTGCTTCAGACAAAACTCAAGAGTTCTTTTTTGCAATCTGTCGTGGGAAGACTGCCAGAATATTTAAAAATAGTCATTGCTTTTGAGAATGGGTTGAGTACAGTAGGTAATTACACTGTTATATTATTTCAACCAATGCAAATTAATTTCTCTTGAAATTGTAACTATTTCTTATATTAAAAAGGATACTTTGACAATACTCAAAAAGCAATTATCATTCATTAACAATTTCTCCACAGCTGTCTGCTCTATGTTATTTATTTCTAACATGCAAGGATAATCAGCAAAACTTGTAACATGCCTATAAAACTGCCTAGAACAACTGTAGAATATTTTAAAAGTAAACTATGTCCCCAACCATATGCTAGACCTTCAAAAATAGAACCAAAAAAACAATAATTTTCAAATAAGAATAATAACAGGTCCTTACAGAAAAAAAAGCAACCGGTGTTGCGTGCTTGTTGCCAATCTCGCCCTGAAACCCGTTTTTGTATTCCAACTTTTACGAGGGAATTGTGTAAATTTCCTTGTTTATATTTATCACACTTACAACCCATTCCAATTCCAAATTGCTCCCTTCATGCCTTCATCCCTAACCACATACCAGTTTCTCGCAATCTCACCCTAGTTTCATGAAAGTTTCCACCTATTTCCATCACGTTAGAATACCCTCAGCAAAATAGTTTTGCCCCTGGTCTCTTAAGTGGCACAAATTAATGTGATAAAAGTGCGTTTCAGTAAGAAACTTCTGGGCTCCACGTAGTCTGTTTGTATTTCGAAATAAGCACTCAATTATCCCTTAATCCAGACTGTGCCCCTCCCACACTGACTTATTGACCCTTTCGTTCTTTTGTTTTTGCATAGAAATGTGTGAAAATTTACAGACTATCTTTTCTGATTCACACTCGCCAACGGAAAGAACTGCCAAATTAACAGTGTACACAACCCGGGATGACTATTTCTAACCAAAACACAAGAGCAGCCAACTCGAGCAGTCCGCCACCACCAAGTAGAAATTTCAGTTCGGATTAGTCTACAGTTAAATCGACACGAAGTAAGTTTCACACCACACAGTAAAAATCAAAATTAGCAATTAATCGAGCAACAAATTAAGATCTATCTTGAGAAAATTGATATACCTAATAAAAAAAACAATTATTAATGCACGTGAAATATCAAAAGGCAGTGACACCGCATCAGAATTTCGTTTGCAGAAGGAATTTCCCAGAAATTTCCGGAGTGCAGTGAAAAGTTTTCCTTAAGTGTTCGAATAAAATAATTTCCCAGGGCCGGGAAAGTATTTATTTTTGGAAAAAGAAAAAGAAGCGAGCCCGGTTCGGTTGTCAGAAATATCTCGCCACGCGAAAAGTGTTTTCACTTAATTTATTTTAACAACTTGTGTTTCGTGATGTGTTCAAATTACAACTAAAAAAATATAATTCGCATCCGGGCACTTCTCCTGATTGTTCCTTATTAAGAAAGCTGTTGTGGAAAGTGCGCTATTTTCTTGCATTAACCGGGCCGCGGATTACGGTTTTTGCACGGAAAATTGGCCCACGTTCTCCGGATTACATCTGTGCACATTTGTGTATATGATGAATCCTTAACAGAAGGATATTTGTCGCTATTGGAGCTTTTCGAAAGCTTTCGTGTTTATCCATCGAAACTTGAAATCATTACTTTGTTAAAACTACTGGAAACTATGGCATTTTAATGATATAAATGCACTCATTTTATATATTATTATATTTTTTTCTTTGAACGGAAAAGTGGGTTAAATGTATCCTTTCAGGTGTAGAGAGAATCTACCCTACTGTAAATAAAATCTAAAGTGGTCACGAACTTTTCATAATACACGCATAACAAAAGCATGCAACTCAAGATAGTTGCCAGGTAGAAATTTTAAAATTATTAACAAAAGAACGAGTTATTAGAGCATACTGTGAACACACTAACAAAAAATGACACTCTTCTGATTCTGCGGTTGCACGAAATTGTCTTGAGTAAAAAGAAACAAACAAACAGTTGTAACAAAATGTGTTAAACAACGAAATACTTATAAACCACAATAAAATTTAATTTTTTCTAAAGTCCCGCATTCTTTTCACTATTTCAACCAGATTTTCTTGGTTCAATTCTCCATCGTCCTTCCAACAATAACGAACTCCAACAAGTGTCCTTTTGAATCTAAGTCTCTCTAGGTAGTTTTTAAAGATTTGTGTTACAATTGAAAGAAATAAATACTTTTGAAACTTTTCTTAATGAAAAAGCTGAAGGAATTTAAGTCAGAATTTTTATGAATTTCTTAATTAGATTTTCGAGTAGAATATTTCGCGTGTTATTTTTTGTAATGATCTTTAAACTTAGATATTTTTTGTCAAAAAATTAATAACAACTAACTTAATTATTTTAAAAACTATTCAAATCCCTTTTTCAACGGCTATATAAAACATTTGCAGCTGCGCCTAAACTTCAGCAATAATTTCCTGCCTGAATTATCTTAAATATGTGAAAAAAAATTCAAATGTCCATGCACAAAACTTTGAGAAGAAAAACCTTGCATAACTACTACCCTTACACCTTAATTTCAATTTTAACCCTTTCAAATTCTCAGAAAAAAACTTTTAATGAATCCTACAGACCAAAAGCCATTTCGAATTCATGCCCATTAATGTTTCAAGGGTTGGCTAAAATTGCACTTGTTTTGCACAAAATTTGTGCATTTAGCACTTCTTCGGTGTTGAAAATTAAATTAGTTTTCGCTTAAATAACATTACAGTAGGTTTACTTGCAACGAAGAATAAAAGTGTTGATCCTTCGCAACACACATATACATTGGAACATTAACATACACAACGTTAAACTGAATTAAGAACTTGACTATTTTGCCTTTTGCGCCCCTTTAATTTTTAACATCCTTGCAAAAGTACCTGCACTAAAAGCTCAACATTGTTCAGCAATGACGACAATATTTGGCTCAAGTCAAAGGAACAAGCAACAACCGTTCTCTACCTTAAGGATCATTAAGCATTAATGCAAAATGTAAACAAACACGCTTCCACGGAAATGTCCTTGTTATTGATAAAAGGCAACTCGTTTTCTTGCCAGTCTCAGTTCAACCGCGTTGTCGATGTCTCAATTTGCACTAACTTTTTATGCGACTGTTGGATGCCAAGAGTTTTTGGAAGGTTTGTAATTGGGTCAAACGGAAGACATCTCCAAATTATACAACACCCCGTTGTGTACCACGAAGGAGTATTCGTCCTGTAGTGATACGCATGTACACTTGTGGAGCCACCAGTCTAGGAATGGGAATCACTGTATATTTGTTTTTGTTCCCATGAGAACGCGAACACGAGGACGAAGGATGTCAAGTCCATCAGATCGATAAAGGAAGGAATGTAGACAAGACAGTGATACTCCGGGAATCTTTCTTCTGCGAAAGTTTTTAGATTACGGAACTTGCGATTTCTTGATGAGATCAATGAAGAACAAAAATCCATGTTTAATTGGAAAATAAATTATTCCCTGCGGGAACTTGAAAAGTCGCTGGAAGCTTATTGCAACATTTGTTTAAATTTTGTTCATTAAAATTTAAAGTAAGCAATCGTTTAAGTCTTCACAGGAATATATCTATTTATCCTTGTTCGTCCCGTTTTTTCCTTGTGCATAGATTGAAAGAATTTCACATTGATTTCGCAAAATTCGATCTTTAATTGGTGTATCCTTTTTCAATTAAATTCTTCTAATGCTCTGCAGGAATTATTAGATGACAAAACACAATTGTAAAAGCACTTGATATTGTTCACTTTATTTAATTAAAACAATCCCATTGAAAAGACGAATCAGTTTCAAAATCAAACAGACACTTGTCGCGAAAATTTTCCTCATGCGGAACTCAACGATGAAAAATAATGCAAAATTTATTGTGGTGTTGATCGCCAGGATCATGTTTTACTCCAAGCACAATAAAAATTCCTAATTCTATCCACAAATCTTATTTCGCCCCCTTGTTGCTTAAGGTCAGCCAAAAAATCTTGTCGACAAAATTCTTCAAATAGATCGGATCAGGGGTCGGTTTTTCGCGATTGGCAAGAAAAACATCGCTACTGAAAATTAAATATTCTAATTTTTAAATTGAGTGTTTCAATTGTCTTATAAAAGTATTTTCTGTTTTTTTTTTTGGCAAAATAGAATTTCAACAATTCCAAATAAATTTGTTATTAAAAAATAAAACCGAGAATAACAGTCCCAAAAATTGTATTATATGTATAAAATTTTGGCTGATTTCTATTTTTTTAAATTCCCACATTCAACGGAAGAATCTGCAAATATTTTAAACTCAATTTCCTCGGTGTATTTATATCAACATTTACAAACTTTTATTGCTGTAAATAGAATATAATTTAATATATTACACGCTACGTAAGCCTCAGATTTTCGAAATCAACTTCGAACAATTAACGAAAATTGTTTTTCGAATTTAAACAGAACGATAAATTTGATTTTCAATTCGCTAACAGACAATTATTTGAAACTGAAAACTTTTTTAAATACGTAAATTAATTACTTTTAAAAATTAATTTCAACATCGAGAAGAACAAACATTTTTTTTTCGAAAATTGTCTTTCAGCCCCATTTCAAAGTGCTTTCGGGAATATATTTGCACTTGACAAAAAACAAAAAAGGCAGAAGCTCTGAAAATTAATTTAAAATAGATTTTCCTCACTGCATCCGGGAAGAAAATTACACCAAGACTTCTTGAGACTCTCGTAGCCTATTTACCATGGAAAACTCGAACAGTGCAAGTTCGCGGCATTTCTAATTAATCCCTCAGTTTGAAGCCTTTGAACAAAGAACTGTAACTAAATTAAGAAAAATTAGCTTTCGCCAATTAGCAACTCTCGTGCAAACTTATAAAAAATGCATTAGCTGTATCTCTAAGGCTAGAGCTAGAGGTTGTCTGGGCACGACAGGGAGGAAGAGTTTAAAAGTCACTGGTAAGTTAATTTATTTCACCAAAGGAATTTCACTTTTGAGTTTTTTCCATAAAATTGTCAACGACTCTCGCAGAATTTCCTGAGCCGATTCAAATTTACCAAAAACAGAAAGTATAAAAACAAAAAATAGTTCGGGTAGGTAGCATTCTCTTCCCCTTGTTCCCCGTCATCTTCTCCTGACTATTCTACCCGAGGCTAATCCAGGTCGCTAGAGTCAAGCAAACTCAAAACAAATTATTCCCAGCAATTCTTTTTCTTTGCTTGCTTGAATCCAATTTTGAACTTTTTGAGAGATTTGTGAATGCTACTTTTACAGAAGTTGAATTTTGGCCACTTCTCTACTGCAGTTTCGAAAATTTATGGTAATTTGAAACTATGTTGTAAGTGTGCTTTGTAAACAGAAACATTTCAGTGATATTTCAACAATTTAGCAACATTTGCCCCCTTCCAAGAAGAAAATAGTTTTGTATCACTCCCCCTATGCAGATGAGAAGATGGCCCAACAGCAAAATAATTGAATCTATCTTTCTACTTAAAGGCACTCAGCAAATGGAGCAGTTCGTATGAACTGCTTTAGTATCCTGGAAAGTGTACATAAATTTGGATGATACGAGGCTTGAGTGTGATTACATAGAGAATGGCTTAAACGCGAAAACTTTTGCAATAATTTAACTAAAATGAAACAGGGAATTTTGAGGTTTTTTAAGACTTCCACAAACAGTATTTGTTTTAACTCGGAATACACAACGATAAACTTTCAAAATTCATCAATTTAATTTCGTTTATAAAAATTTATAATTTCGGAAAAGTCAGATTCTTTAATATACAACTAGATATCTAGAGGAGATATTGAAACAAGAATCAAGTAGCCATGACGTCACCGTGGCAGCACGCTGTATAAAAATCAACTCCAATTCAAGCATCATTCCAAGAATAACCATTGATTTTCTTTACCACTGGTATTAAGAAACACGTTTCAAGTTCAAAGGATAATTCATGAATATTGAATAAGCCTTGATAAATTCCTAATTCCAAGAGTCCTGGAAAATGTCTTCCGAAAATTAAATTTTCCATCGTCATTAATCAAGCTTCCCACGCCAAACGGAAGGAGTTAATTGCAACAAATCCAAACACAATTTTACTTGATACTAACAAGCATGGTGCTTGAACACAGAACAAGTAATCAAGTGTAATCGTGGAACAAATAAATGCTAATTGATTAATGAAAATTCTCCTTAAGGTGTCAATTAACAAAACTTCAATCAATCACAAATTTCTGAACGCTTTAATCCGTTAGTCGCGTTCATTCTTCTCGCCATATTGTCGATGAATTGCACACAATGTTATTCAAAGTTTGTTGCAGCACAAGCAATTAAAATTCCGTTGATTACGTAAATTTTGTATTATGTAAGCTGCTTTATGGCCACCCATTGACCCCTAAACCTGCTCTATTTAAATAGGGCCAACTATTGTGGTGTATTTCATTTATTCAGTTCAAATAATTCATCGATAGCAGAATTTCATTTTTGGAGCACGAAAATGTAAGGGGGGGGGGGGGGGGGGGGTTGGATTTTTGTTTGTTATGCGGATTTACGATATTGAAATACGAAAGTCTATTTTAAACTAGACCATTTTCCATCGTAAAATGTAGTCATTTTCCGCTATGATGCAATTATTGTTTTCAATTTCAAAAGGTTTATTCAGTAATTTGTTTCTACTTCAACCACTGGTGTTTTAGAGCCAACGAAATCTCTCCATTTTGTTAACCACAAAAGAGAAAAGCCATATTTATCGGAAAAGTTTTTATTCGCTAAACCATTTTTAAACAAAAGTTAGATGAATTTTGATACGTGCACAATTTATTTCTCCGTTGTCTGTACATTAAATGGAATAGGACACTTTTAAATGCAGTCAAAATTTCGATCGCAAAACTGAAAACAAATAAAAGAGAGAGTTTAAAACAGAGTTTAGATTGCGTGAAGAAAATTGTATTTTCAATACACAAAATATGCTAGAATTAGAACTTAACTTTGGGATGATTTTAAAAATTAAAACCTGAAAAACACCCTTATTGTTAATTTGAGATGATATTCATTTTATTTTTTATATGAAAAATTCTTTACGAACATCTCCAGAAAGAAACTACAGCAACAATTTCTGTTCTTTGATGCACATTTCACCCCTTTGAAAAACTTTTCAGCAGTCAATGGAGCTAATTTCGAACTCCAAGGTTTTCGAAATTATATGACTTTACAGAACCAGTTGTGCCACCTTTCCTTGTGAATAGGTTGGTTCATAGCTAATCTTTTAAGCAAGACAAAACGCAGCGATTCGGATCCCTGTAGGTACATAAAAAAATCTACCTAAGCAAAAATTAGTTGTGAGACTTTGTGCAATTTAAAAATATCGAACTCCTTAGTGTTAACAATTTCAATCCCTCCAAGCACTTAACCTTCCTTAAAATATAAAAAGAGAAAAATGATGCATTTTTATACAAATCGCACATAAAACAATACAGTTATGTATAACAATTGCCCTGAATAACAAAAAAAAAGAAAACGCTTTAAGCAAAACTGAAATACATTTGCGTGCACAACAAAAGAATGTTAAATTCTAATTAAAAATATTCTCTGTATTCCGTGCGTGCCTAGTTATTGTTTTATATTGTACTAATTTGTGTAGAGTTTAATAACAAATAAATTTGAATGAAAGGCAAGAGAGTGATGGATTTCTTTCTTTACAAAAGTTATAAATAGGTTAAGTGAATTGAAAATCAAGCGATTCGAATAATAAATTATTATTAAGTAATCATGTTTCACAAAGGAGATCTATAAAGTCTTCGTGGATGCCTCGGAAAATTATAAGTATACCATAAAATAATAACAGGAAACTGTTCGAGTTTTCTTTAGTCGTTCAGATGACAAAAATAGACTGTTGTAAATGCAGCGACATGTTTGAATTAAGAAAATAAAAACCAAAACGTTTTCCACGTCAGCATCCAATCTATAGAGACGATCCCGAAATATACCAACTGCAGTAAGAACCCTAAAAATAAACCTTGACCGCATTCCAAGGGAAAACTATTAACGGTGTGACGGAAATTTTGTGTAGTCAGTACACTACATGTCTTCCTCCCACTTCGTTGGGACGCGTGCGCCTGAGAGCTTTTCGGAAAGCTACTTGCTTAGCAGATGGCGGGAAAACAAGCACCACAATTTTTACAGAGGGCAGAATTTCTCATCACCAGATTTCCTCATTCGCTCACTTTTCCAAGGAAAGCTCTTCCTTACCACGTGCTCAATGTTTTCGAAATGTTTTTTTCTCTTCTACATTTGCAGTCGGGCAGTGGGTGAATAAAGCAGAGAGTACCAGCCAGAAGAGGACGCATCATGAGGACCTACCAGAAATGAATTCGACTTCGAATCGAACTGGTACTTCTTCGGAAATCGTGCACGAGATTCATCTCTAAAACATAATTTGTGTTTTTAAGTTTTTTATTTTAATTTATTGTAAACGAATTTCGTTTCCTGTTGGTGGACAAGAGGAAAGTGTTAGAGGCTAAAAAAGTGAACTAGAATTAAGTGGTGTGTGCCTGTGTGACGTCTGTTGATAGACGTCACCCAGGACGAAGCAGAAAATTTCGAAATTAAAAAGTGAAAGTGACATTGTGACTACTTTGAAAGATGGCAGAAGCTGAGGGCGGATCTGAACAGGATGATGTTTCATTCCTGCGAACGGTAAGTGCTCGTATACTGTATACTCTATTTTTAGTTTATAGTGTTCAACTGTTCATTTTTATTTTTTGACGTTTATCAATTTACAATATCGAGAGTTCATTTGAGTCAGACAAGCTTTCACAAATCCTGCAAAGAGAGGCATTAAGATTTGAGCTTTTGCTTCTGCACTGTCTGGGGTTGCAGGCAATATTCCCGGGTTGATAAGTCCTTCAGATTCGGCCGAAATGACCTTGACGGCGAACTCAAAGGCCAATGGACGGATTTTTTTTTCTTTTGCAAACTTTAAGAATGTTTACTGGAAAACAAGAAAACCTATAATTTTATTTACAAAAGAAAAATGAAGAGAATAATTTTTATTTATTATTTTGGCAACTATATTTTAATATAAAATGTTACCTACTTACTTTTTTCTACAATATTATGATCAAATTAGTTTTCTCTGTAAAAAAGTATTACAAAAACTAAATTATTTCAATATCACATTAAACAATTTAACGCTGAAAAAAAATTATTAATTAACGGTTGCATGACAGCGCGGCAATTTTATAAGTAATCTCCCTGTTATTAAGATTCGAGATAATAAGAACATCCATTTACCATTCTGCAGCGCTAGTAAAAGTATATTCGAGCGTTATTTAAGAAATGGGGTAATTGAAAAACTCCTTACATGTCAAATTGCAGACGGAAGCCAGCAATTGAGGGCAGTTTACAGTAACAGAATTCTGTTGTATTAAGTAAGAACTCCAATCAAGCGTGGAACATTTTTCAATGGAGGAACCTGACCAAGGGACTCCGTCCATCCTGTAAATATACGTAAACAAGGAACGCATGACTGGCAACATAACTCATAATGGGGCAAGGAATCGGCTCTGATAATTCTGCTCCATCATCCATAAATTTTTGCGGTGAAATGATTTTTTTTTCTTTATTGCCGGAACATTGTGGACGAATTGGCGACCTAAGCAGAGGAACTTCACTTTGTCCAAGGAAGTATCCTGGCTGGCCATTCGGGCTCGCTACGCCTCTTCAGTTCAGTGGGCAATGTATATCGGGAATGGTGGCTGTTAAGTTGAGTGGAAACATCAATTGGCCTCGTTGGTTATTGGCTTTTGCTTTATGAATTTCGATGAATCCATAAAAGCCTTCGGAATGGGGTGGATCACACCAGGAAATCCATTGCGAAGGATGAAGTAGTTTTTGGTGGACAAACTACATCCGTACGGTACCATAACAGTTAAGTGGCTAAGAATATCTGATTTAGTTATTATCTTGTCCTCGGACTCTAGATTATTTGCACCCTATTGGGGACTATAATTTAATGAGGTTTTATTGACCAGACCCAAGCAACTAAGACCATCCTAGACAACAAAGCAGCATATAACAACACATCCCTGTAATTATGATGGGAAACCTTGGTTACCCTCAGCATTATAGGATAATGTAGTAGAAAAGCATTAAATCATAAGATTACAATTGAGAAAGTTTAATCCATCTGCAATAAGACTTTATTGTTTTGGGAGAATATCGTGGTTTTGGGGGCACAAGAACCAACCCCTATTATGTATTTCTAGGAAGATATCCTGGAATTGAGCCATCAAAGGGAGTTTTAACAACTTGTAATGGCTTCATATAAAAGCATACGTTATGTATGCAACCATTAAAAATTGTTTTTAAAAGTAAGTGGCTTTATTTCAATACACCTCCCTGAAAGCCAGATGCTGTCTGTTTAGGATCCAATCACATGAAAGTCGTATAACTCAAACGCGAGTAGCTGAAATTTTCCAGGCATTGAAAATACACACCAAAATATCATAAATTTCCACTTGGAACCACTTTAGTTTGTTGCCAAAATTTTCCTGCTCTGACACGCTTCGTCTCTGATAATTCGAAAAATGTATGTAATCATCCCCGCAAGCATTCGAATATTTCTTGTCGTCCTCAATAAAAAGGGTCGCGATCCATAAATCTCAATCATGCCAGGAGGCCCTTCTGCAAAACTGCCATCCATAAAACTCATATTATTTTTTTTTCATTGGAAATTGTTTAAAGCCACAAAACCCGACCACCCTCTGTCTAAAGGAGCCCACAACACAAGACATCAGCTGATTGGTAGGACTTAACTGCGGCTTCTTAGAAATGACGAACATCGGTTTCCTAGGGTTCTGTACACCCGCTTCATCATAAATATCCTGTAAATTGGATTTACGGGCGATAAGTCATAATCTATCCATGATGGAAGCTGCAATGCTCCAGTGTACAATCGAAGAGGATTATCAGTCCTGTAATGGTGTGTCAGTTGGTGGTGCTCATCGGAGTAAGACACTCCGTCCGATGAGAATTATGCCGCTAAGGTAGACAAGAAGGATAGGGGTAAATTTGAGCAATAATAGACTGTGTCTTGAGAAAAAAAAAACCTTTTTCGGTGGACGGTTAAGAGATTCTTCCGCCCTTACGGTACTTATTTATTAATCCTATAGTCATCCCCTAATAAACATTCGATTCCCCAATTCCCCCGGGGTGAATTAATTGCGGCTACCCAGATTTATTCGGTAGGTAACCGCTGGAAACATAATGGTTTCTCTGGGTCCTGCGGCCATTGTATAATGTATACCCAACTTTATATCATCGTCGACCAGGAAAACGTTGTAATCTGAAATCCATTGATGCTACATAATGAGATGGTTCGGAGGCATATGCCCCCGATTATCTTTTGTAATTGACAGATTGTGGTGCAAATAAAACTTCCCTAATTAGCAGGTAAGCTGCATTGGTCCACCTGGATCCGATTATGATGTCAGATCCTAATTGGATACAGTGCAGGGATATAACCGCAACATTTCAAATCTAATAACCGAAATAAGGGGTTAACTCTGGACAGATCTTGCATGGTTTTTTCGGTTCCAAAATAATGAAATGCAATCGGTTTTTAATTTATTTTTTGGCATCAGATGGTAAAATAGAAATTTGGTTATTAATTTTTTACACATCGACAAATAATTCTCAAAATAAATTTATCAACACTGGACAACTAAAAGTAGATTTTGAAACAATTTTTGTAAATATCATATTAATGTTGATAAAGCATAGTGTGATACCCCGGGCAGATGAGAGCACTTAATCGAGTTAATGACATCATAATGACGTAGCCCTTATAAATTTCCTATAGCGAACTCGACTTACAAATCTATCTGCGGTAAGTCGGTTAGACTCGATATCCTCCTTTCATCCCCGCACTGGCTACGTAGTAGCGAACTAGTACTAATACTAGTACTAGTACTAAAAAGTAATCAACAGTGAAATGTCATTTTGTTGTTTTGCGTGTTTTTGGACGAAATACTTCTTTACAGCAAATTTGATGCAAAATAACGTTAGTGTAAACACATTTTCTTTTTCTTCGCTTTTTTGCAAGAAAATAAAGTGAACACTGTCACAAATCCATTTTATGTTTTCTTTAAGCCAAATGTCAACAGATATGTCAACAACTAATTCCGTTGAGTGGCAGACGACAAACCCGACTAAATTAAGTGATGTCATTAACATGATGAAGTACTCTCGTCCGTCCGAAGTATTACAAAGCAGTGCGGTTTGATCTTCCACCCCAAAAGAAATCCTTTGACTTCCCTTATTTTCGTTTAATGGTGTTTTACTGTTCTATATTTCATGCTCGCGGATAATAAAACATTTCTATCGTGAATAAAAACGGTACGTATTAATTAAATAAACCAGTAACCGCTATCATCAACATTCACGTCTATAATTTTCACCTTGTATGAAAGGATTATCGAACCTTACACGACAAACCCTTGGAAGTTAGGTCATTAAAGTTGACCGAACGCCCACGATATCCTGCGGGCCACACACTTATCAAAATCAATGAGTCAATGACCAATTATTGAGAAGTATTTTTCCATCCCTCACCGATTAGTTCCCCTGTTCAACCGCTTGCGGTGTCTGCACTACATGAAACCATTAAAAACTCTTAATTAGCTTGGCGTCCCTCGACAACAACAACAACAGTATTTTTCAGAATTTCCTGTGAATTAATTGATAGCGGATTATTTTTTTACAATATCACCTTTTAAAGTTTATCAACTTGGTGAGCAATGAAAATCAATTAAGGGATGTGTAACGCAGAGAATAAGTAAAATGAAAAAGTGGGTCAATGGATCAGAAACTGTGATCCTTTTATTTTACTAAGTTGTTTGTGTGTGTGTGTGTGTGTGGGGCGGCCGGCGGGGGAGGTGGGTTTGGGATGACGAAAGGAAAGGAGGGCGGCAAAAAACATCCATGGTATGGACTATGGAGGAGTTCCATAGACTGGATCCCTCTCCTTTCAGTTCGATTCACAATATAAGATTTTCTGTTCGCATGAATAGTTTAATTGAGCAAAGCAATGACACGGAAGTGCTCCAAATGGGCTGGTGGGTGCTGGGGGTTCGAATTTCCGCACAAATATGAATATTTTCATTTGCCTCAATCTAACCTAATTGAGTGTTTTTTACGTAGAGTTATTGCTTTTGATGAGAATTTTAGGACTAAAGGTGGATTCAGAGTTCGTGAAAAAAGATTAATATGATTTCATTGAGTCAGGATCTGGTTTATTGATGTTGATGCAAAAGTATCGAGAACAAAGCTTTTCATTGGATTTATATTCCTTAAATAAATTTTGAAAAGATATTGAGCAATCTAAATTGAAAGAATTCTCAAAAACTCAGCGCAGTTCATGAATATTTAAGAATTTAAAATAATAAACAAATCAATGGCGGGATACTAACTTCAGTTAGAAAATATGCAAATGCAATTATTCAGTGAAAAGAAAAATTAACTTGTTCTGTTTTTCTTTCCCCAATTCAATTCGATAATCCTCTGCGGATTCAAATGATTTTAGTAGGTCCAATATTTTGAAAATTTTCTTCTAATACAGCAGAACTAATGTTTCAAGCATCTTTGAAAGTTAAATGAACTGTTACTACCAATTCAATAAATAAGTGCATCATATTCAATTGTTATACCAAAATTTAAACTTTTCACTGATGTTTTTGTCGAGCAACATAAAACCAAAATTGCAATAATCCTTCTTTTACTCGAAAATTGTGTTATTGTAACCCCCAGTGTGCTCCAAATGGGATGAGATTGGCAGTCATCGAGTGAACGACGGCGAAATATGCTGCAAAGCGCTTAGACCCCGAAATAAAAGTGTTTCCCTAGAAGTGTGTCGTCGGCCTTCATCCATTCGAAATCATTTACTTGAGCTGTTTTATCAGCACTAACCCATCATTCCTATGGGCCGATAAAATCACCAAATTTTCAGGAACTCCGCCCTCGGTCCCTCGATCATCAGTGCTTGCAAAGGGTGCTGGATATCGTGGTGGTATTAAATTTTCGGTATAAAATCATATTAAATGTTATACGCTTGACTGTTTCCGACATTCGATAAATTTTTGCCAATCTCCGTTGACCGATTGTGGACTCTTCTCCTGCCGATCCTCTTGCTGTAGTTGCTCCCTATTTTATTATCAACCTTTGAACTTCTGTTTGCTTCCCAAATCCAGCCCATCAGTGCGACATTGCCCGAGGGTATTTTCGTTTTTTCCTTTATATGCTGAATTTGGATACCTCGGTAGGCAGCTGCGAATGCAGGGAGGACAGGCAAAAGGACTTGCTGATGTAATAAACTCAATCAAACATCCGCTGGCATTGTGTCATTCGTCCTCAACTCCATTGCAGATGAGAATATTCTGAGACCGAGCCAGAAGGGGTTGAATGGATCTTGTCCAGCAATAAACTGAAGTCCCAAGATAGAAGACCCCCATAATTTTTGCCATGAGGACTTTTATGTATTTATAACACTGTGTCAAGGGTGTCCTTAAGGCGATGGGCGCATAAACGAAGACAATAAGCAGTAGTGTACAAGGAGCTGCTCAAAAAACAAATAATGCCACGAAAAGCAAAAAGGATGAAAGAGGCCAAAGCGAACATAACAACAACAAAAAATGAGAAATGTAAAGTCAAGTAAAGGGGTGTGAAACTCTGTGAAAGTTTCCTCAAAATAAACGAGACAAGGACCTTCACTTAACAAGCTACAGTCGAATTTTTCTCGGAAGTGGAAATTTATAAAATAGGCCTAAAAGTTGTATCCCTTTTCTGTTTCGTAACACTTCAGGGAACATTTTTTTGTTCCTTTTCGTTTTCCTAGATTTGCAAAATGACTCGATACAGTTTGATTTTATTTTTCCCTCACACAGGATATTTATATATCGAGATTCTACATACATTGGTAATGAACATACTCCAAATGTCTTATACACATAAAGTTACATGTAAAGCTCACAAAAAGTTCTGTGAAATGCCTTATCACACTGCTTTACGGTTAATATCCCAATATCCTTCTTAAAGAGGCACTTCACCGTATCCAGGAGTGAATTGAATGTGCTGAATCGCAAATGTGTGTCAAATTGCTCGCCATTCAATTTTATGGCGCTTCCATTTTGCGTTTCAACCACTCTAAATTTCAAATATATTTTCGTCCTTTAGAATTATGTGAGAATCTAAACGGATTTACTATCGACTGTTCGAAATATATTGAATGTTGAATCAGATCAGGACAAGGTTTATCTCTCCTTTGTATTAAATGCAATCAGAGAAAATTGATTTATAAGTCCACAAGGTAAATGATGAATATTGAAATATTTTTTATGGTTTTTGTGTAAAATGCAGTTAAGAATTTTTTTTAAGAAATAACAGCACTTTTCAAAGTAGGTACCGTTGGTTCCTCGTCAAATCTGGAGAACTCATTTTTTAAACTAAGAACTTTCATCTTTATGAACAAACAAAAAAGAATACCTCTTAATGGGATTGGTGCTGCTCAGGGGGCCGCAGTTCAAACTTAATACTGTCAACGTGACAACCGCTACTCCTAATAATGAAGAATTCGTAAATAAATGTGGACAAATAACTTTGAAATTAAAAAAAGCCACGCTCCAAAATATTACTTAAATATTGATAGGTACCTAATTTAAAAAAAAAAAAAAAACGAATTTCCATAAGTAAGTTTATAAGGAATAAATTGTCAGATTTCAAATCATGAATTCTATGAGAAACGTAAAATTAATTTTATTTTAAATTGTTTCAAATAAATATTCTTATTGTGAAAATTGATTCTATGAAAAAACAACTCACTGAATAAAGTTATATAAGGAATTAAACTCAAAAACAAAGTTGACTGCCCAAGTTCCAGCGACATCAATAAATCTTCAATTACGAAAAGGACAGAAGTTATAATTCATTTACAGTAACGTAGACCAAATTTATTCTTATAAGTCAAAACTCAAAAATTATGCGCAAATATTGTCAGGATTTATTGCATCAGCCAAACTAGTGCCAGAAGGCTTTGTTAGATGTCGTTATGTACTTACAGTCGGCCATAAAGATTCTGGTAAACTCTCCTCGGAGGGCTGTGAATTATAAAAAACGGGGCCTCGTAAAATCCTGGGAAAAAAAGTTATGCGGGCGCCAACCGTGTAGAGTGTGTTGCATATACTTCATCCACCCCGAATGAAGGAAATCTCACCGACAACATTACACTATATTGTGTTGATTGTATGGAAACAATAAATTTCCGTGCGTAGACGCATTTCAGGCTACAGGTATGAGAAAAGCTCTCCCTCGGTCCCATAAGTACGAGAGGCGATAAATCCTCGAAGTCGCCAGGTCATAAGCCATCGGACGAACATTTACATTTGAAGATTGTGTGAATTAGCCTATTAGGGGATGTGTACAATTGTACATTATACAACCATCAGGAGGGACGATTGAACGAATATATCCCTTTGTAAATCTTGATAATGACTCTCATTTACAACTTCTATCCTTCGAACAAGAATGCAATTCGTCATTGTCATCAAATTCTAATATCAGTTGATAATTGAAATAAAATGTCCCTTTTTTTAATTAACAATCAATTTCAAAAAATTCATTTAATTTTATTTTTGCAGGAAGACATGGTCTGCTTATCCTGTACAGCCACAGGGGAGCGTGTCTGTTTGGCGGCTGAGGGTTTTGGTAACCGGCACTGCTTTTTGGAAAACATTGCTGACAAGAATGTCCCGCCGGATCTGTCGCAATGCGTCTTCGTCATTGAGCAAGCCCTGTCAGTACGTGCCTTACAGGAACTGGTGACTGCTGCTGGATCTGAGACCGTAAGTACAAGCCATCCCCGAATTCCGCCCCCACTCACTATCATCATCTGTTCGCTCATTATACAAAACATTCCCATTTCACCGTGCGTCGCTCCTTTCACAATTAATTGAATTTTGTTATTCACACTTTTGTTCATTTTCTCGACTTTGACTCAAAAACAACCCCAACCTCCAACACCCGCCAACGGCCCAACACCTTTCAGTACTTCCCCCAATCACACTTGTGCCCATTTCAATTCATTCAGGATTTTAATGTGAAAATTTTCTGTCTTTTATTTCCCGGTGCTTAACTCACAATGTCTGTCCGCATTACACACAAAAAAATCTTTGTTCTCTGCATAAAAATTACAAAACAAAAATGTATAATAAAACTAAAACAACAAAATGTAAATACAAATTTTTTTAAAACAAAATTACCGGGCGCACAGGACAAGGCGCTTGTAAGTATATTTAGAACTGTTTCGGCCAATTGTTATTGAAATCTAAATTAAAGTTAATTTTTCACTAAACGTTAAAATTAATTTTGTTGATATCACTAAAATTGCAGCTAATCACTATATTGTTAACAGCTTGTCAGTATTCAATTAAAATATGAAATCATAGAGGTAAAATTGTTAAGTACTTTAAGCTGTGCTGCTAACTTTGATGTGTGAACGTAAATTAATTGGCTTTTGTTAGAAAAAAACAGGTAAAATTAATAACCAAAGAAGTAATTAAAACGCTTTTTTAGTATACATACATAATGTTTATGGATTTGTTTTTACTTTCGGATTGATTGAACTTTAATTGTACATAAATTGTACTTAACATAACAGAAACTGTACAAATTGTAGGTATTTACAATTATTTAAAAACCGGAAACGTGCCATAAACTCTTATTTTCAACAGAAAACATATTGCAAAAAGATACTATATGTTCTTATACATAATTCAATGATTTTAGATTTTTTTACCAACAAAGAATTTTTTCAATATATTTTTCAGAAAAAGAATATTTCAAAAACAGCACAAATAGCATATGTTTCAATGTAAAAATACACAAAAGGAAGAATTATTTCCACAAAGTACCTACTATAACTTTACTTAACGTAAAGGGAAATTTAAATCCTTTTGGAAAAGTCAATTATATTTTCCTTCATCAGTAAGAACTGTTAAATAAAGATGCTTTAGAAATAAATTATTTTTGAAATGTATTAAAAGAACATTCAAAGAAAATCAATGAAAAAATACAAGATATCGAAAAGCATTAGTTGAGCAAATCAAGTAGAAAATATGACCTCGCATGACGTTAAATAGATTCACTTTGAAATAATGAAGGAATATTATCCTGTGAATATACTGAATGGAAAATAAAAAAACAGACATGCATATTTTTTAATATTTACTAAGAAGTCTATAGCATTTCCATTAAAATATGAAACTAGGTTCTTATACAAAACATACCCCTTTGTCGGTTTTAACAATTTTATTTAATTATTATCGAATTATCATCTGAAAATATATTTTTTGTTAATTATATATAGATATATATATATATTAGTTATATTTTTATGGGATTATTCCCTAATTTCTCGAAGTCCATTGTTAAACAGTTCAACAAAGAGTCCAACAAAGACATTCAATCATGAATTCTACAATTTGGAGTTAATTAGTTATTTTCAAAACACTTAAAAATAATACACTATGTAAAAATCTGAAAGCTAAATTTATTTATTTATTATCTGAAAACACAGACACTGAAATCAATTTCGAGTGAATTAGACATGAATTGGTGTTGCTTTCTGTAGTCATACATAACATTTAACATAGGCACTATTATTACTATCATTATTAATCCTCACTGTTATTCCACTGACATTCAATTATCTTATAGGGCAAAGGAACTGGGTCTGGACATCGAACACTTTTGTATGGCAATGCCATTCTCTTGCGACATCATAATAGTGATATGGTAACCAAATCCTTAAAGTAGTTTAATTTAAAAGTTATTAACAAATTAATTCGTACAGTATTTAGCGTGCCTTTCGACATCTTCCTCCAATGACAAACTATCATTTGATGTTGGTCTTCAAGAACACAACCAGGGTGAAGCGTGTTGGTGGACAGTTCATCCAGCCAGCAAACAAAGATCAGAGGGTGAAAAAGTTCGTGTTGGTGATGATCTTATTTTGGTCTCTGTTGCAACTGAACGCTATTTGGTAAGTCCTATGTGATAAATGGTAATATCAACTAAATTAATTCGGTTAATAGCATACAACGAAAGAAAACGAACAATCCATTGTAAATGCCAGCTTCCATGTTACCCACTGGTCCGTTCAACCTTACGGAACTGGTATATCAAGGATGAAGTACGTGGGATATGTCTTCGGAGGTGATGTCCTTCGATTCTTTCATGGTGGTGATGAATGCCTTACTATACCTAGTACCTGGAGTAGAGAACCTGGACAAAAGTAAGCATTATTATTGTTAGTAAATTGGAAATAAGAAATATAAAACACATTTTCCGTTATTCCTAGTATTGTCGTCTACGAAGGTGGCTCGGTGATGTCTCAAGCCAGATCTCTATGGCGTTTAGAATTAGCAAGAACCAAGTGGACAGGTGGATTTATAGTATGGAATCATCCAATGAGGATAAGACATATCACAACTGGTAGATATTTAGGTGTTAATGAAAGCAATGAATTGGTTCTTGTAAGTATTTCCTATAATCCTTAAAATATATTTGTAAAAATAATATTTTACGCAGCTAAAACGAGAAGAAGCAACAATTGTGGCGTCGACATTTTGCCTGAGGCAAGAAAAAGACGACCAGAAAGTTATACTAGAAGATAAGGATCTCGAAGTAATCGGATCCCCAATCATAAAATACGGGGATTCAACTGTTATCGTGCAGCACTCCGAGTCCAGCTTATGGCTCAGTTACAAAAGTTACGAAACGAAGAAGAAAGGTCTAGGCAAAGTAGAAGAGAAGCAAGCTGTCCTTCACGAGGAAGGAAAAATGGACGATGGATTGGATTTCTCACGATCACAAGAAGAAGAATCGAAAACTGCTCGAGTCATTAGGAAATGCAGCAGTCTATTTACTAAATTTATAAAGTATGCTCCTTGTTAATATTAAATTGTAAAGAAATTAAAAAAATCCTTTCACAGTGGCCTTGAAACGCTTCAATCTAACCGTCGCCACTCCATGTTCTTCCATACTGTTAATTTAAGTGAAATGGTAATGTGCCTAGAAGATTTAATTAACTACTTTTCCCAGCCGGAGGACGATATGGGTAACATTGAAAATTGCAATAAATTTTGTAACTAGTGTAATTTAAAATATTTACTTCCAGAACACGAAGAAAAACAAAATCGTTTCCGTGCTCTTCGCAACCGTCAGGATCTTTTCCAAGAAGAAGGTGTTCTAAACTTGATCCTCGAAGCCATTGACAAGATCAATGTGATCACGTCTCAAGGATTTTTGGCAAGTTTCTTAGCTGGTGATGAAATGGGTCAGAGTTGGGATCTGATCTCCACTTACTTATATCAATTGCTAGCGGCGATCATTAAGGGGAATCACACAAACTGCGCCCAGTTTGCGAACAGCAACCGCTTGAACTGGTTGTTCTCCCGTTTGGGATCTCAGGCTTCCAGTGAGGGTTCAGGGATGTTGGATGTACTACACTGTGTGCTGATCGACTCCCCAGAAGCCTTGAACATGATGCGGGATGAGCACATCAAGGTCATAATTTCTTTGTTGGAAAAACATGGAAGAGATCCCAAAGTTCTTGACGTACTCTGCTCTCTATGTGTGGGTAATGGAGTCGCTGTGAGATCCTCACAGAACAACATATGTGACTACTTATTACCCGGAAAGAATTTACTTCTCCAAACACAACTAGTGGATCATGTGGCTAGGTGAATTTAGAACTTACTATCTTTATTTTCTAGTATAATTAAGAGTTTTCTTTAACATTCCTTTAGCATTCGTCCCAACATTTTTGTGGGCCGAGTCGAAGGCTCTGCTATGTACCAAAAATGGTACTTTGAAGTTACCATGGATCATATTGAACAAACAACTCACATGATGCCTCATCTAAGAATCGGTTGGGCTAACATTTCTGGGTAACTGATTTGTTTTTTGTATTTGCTTAAAAATTTGTACAACATTATTTCGCACAGTTACGTCCCCTATCCAGGTGGTGGCAAGAAATGGGGTGGAAATGGAGTTGGGGATGATCTTTTTTCCTTCGGTTTTGATGGCGTTTATTTATGGACTGGAGGTAGAAAAATTCCGGTTATCGATCAAATCCCAGCGGAACCGTTCATCCGAAAGGGTGATGTGATAGGCGTGGCCTTGGACTTGAATGTTCCTATTATAACTTTTACGTTCAATGGTGCTAAGGTCAGAGGGTCTTTCCGCGACTTCAATTTGGATGGAATGTTCTTCCCAGTATTAAGTTGCTCTTCCAAACTCAGGTGAATTTTTCTACAAAAAATCGATAATAACATATCTAATACAGATTACTTTATATAAACGAACAGTTGCCGTTTTCTATTGGGCGGCGACCATGGTCGACTTAAGTTCGAACCTCCAATGGGTTTTTCACCCCTAGTTCAATGCCTGATGCCTCATCAAATATTAAGCTTAGATCCATGTTTCTACTTTGGAAATCTCAATAAAAATGTCCTTGCTGGTCCATGGTTGATAGAGGATGACACTGCATTTGTTCCGAATCCTGTTGATACATCTGGAGTGTCATTGCCATCTTCAGTGGACTCAATCAAAGAGAAACTTGCTGAAAATATTCATGAAATGTGGGCATTGAACAAAATAGAGGCAGGATGGACTTGGGGTGAAAGACGTGATGACTTACATCGAATTCATCCATGTTTAACACAATTTGAAAAGCTTCCAGCCGCAGAGAAACGTTATGATAGTCAACTTGCAGTACAGACACTAAAGTATTATATAAGATTTTTATGGGGAAACAGATTTCCGCTAAATAATATTTTCCAGGACAATCATTTCGCTTGGTTACTATATCACAGTCGATAAGCCTCCAGCAAGAATACGACCAATCCGTCTTCCGAATGAACCCTTTATGCAGGGCAATGGATACAAACCAGCCCCGCTGGACCTAAGTGCTGTGACGCTTACCCCAAAACTGGAAGAACTTGTGGACCAATTGGCAGAAAATACACACAATTTATGGGCCAAGGAGCGCATTCAGCAAGGATGGACTTACGGTTTGAACGAGGACTCAGAGACGCACAGGAGCCCGCACTTGGTGCCGTACTCCAAAGTTGACGAGGCAATCAAGAAAGCCAATCGAGACACAGCATCAGAAACCGTTCGAACTCTTTTAGTTTACGGCTACAATCTGGAACCGCCTTCAGGCGAAGGAAATGAGGCTCTTCTAGCTGAAGCACAACGCCTGAAATTCGCAGCCTTCCGTACTTACCGCGTGGAACGAAATTATGCTGTAACATCCGGCAAATGGTACTTCGAATTCGAAGTCCTTACAGCCGGCCCTATGCGAGTAGGATGGGCCAGAGCTGACTGCCATCCTGGCATTATGCTCGGAGCCGATGACGCCACTTGGGCTTTTGATGGCTACAATGTAAGTATCCTTTCGAATTGATGTTTTATAATAGGATTTTGTTTACAAATTTTACTTCGTTATACTATAGCGAAAAAAATGAAGTATTTTGGAGCTTCCTTAGTTTCTAATTGGTTGTTATTTATAATTAGTTATTCAAAGCAAAATTAAATCAATTAATAGGTAACAAAATTACACGGAGGCTCTATAGAACATTTCGGTGTTCGGTATGAAGTTGGCGACGTTATTGGTTGTTTTATAGATGTTAAGGATCAGATAACCAGTAAGGATCGACATTGAATTTCTGTCAAATGATTTTTTTTTCACTTATTTCGTTTTGTATCTTGTTTGCATTCATTTAATAATTCAACAAGCTTGCAAAAATTCTAATATAATTGAAAACTGGCACAGAGCATCTTGCCGTTTCTTTTTTTAAAAGAAGATAAATGAAGAAACTAACTTAAAAAATAAATAAAATGCATAACTAAACATGTTTTTATTCTACTTTTTCTGAATTCGATAAATAACTTGTGTGATAATAGGAAGAAAAAGTGTCTGGCGGGGCGACGGAATCGTTCGGCAAGCAGTGGGGACCCGGCGATATTGTGGGTGTATTCCTCGACTTAGCCGACCATACAATCAGTAAGATTCAAATAATTTGTTCACAGTTGATGTTTTTCATTTACAAAAAACTTAGTTGTCCTGATCACAAAATTCATACACCCTTAGTCGTTCAAATTGGATTTGCTTGCGATCATCCAAAAACAATACGTTTATCGCAAATACTGGCGAATGTTGATCTGAATATATTTTGAATGATGAAATAAAATAGAAATCAAGTTCACAACACTAATCACGCTTTGTTCCCCCTCTGTAAGACTTTTTGATTCCTTTTTGTATATTTACAAACGCTTCCGAATGTCAGCTTTTCAAATTATCCTTCATATTATAAAAATTCAAACTATTTATATTTATTAGCAATTAATAGTGATTGAAAAGAACGAAAAAAGGTTGATATATTTCGCTTGATACAAGCTATTAAATAAGTTGAACCCAGAAATCAATCCAATTTTTTTTTTTTTTTTTTTTTTCAAAATAACGTGTTTGTACATACTATGTTTTTTTTTCTAATATGGTTTACGAAATTGTATTTTTGAAACTAAAAGCAACTAATTTTATTGGATTTTTCAAAATATCTCTCACTTCCAAAAACCATTCAAATGGCATGCATGCATTTTTCTGCATTTTTAAATTGTCTAAGAGCATGACTAAAATAATCAATTTCCAAACTGAACGTTCCGATAATAATTCATCCTAATGTCAATCAACAGGTTTTTCATTAAACGGTGAATTGTTGATGGACGCTCTCGGGGGAGAGACAACGTTTGCCGAAGTAACTGCAGAAGGAGTTGGATTCGTTCCAGCATGCACATTGGGGGTATCAAATAATCATAATCCTATTTTTGGAACACCCATATAATAAAAAATAACTCTTAGGTTGGTCAAAGAGCGCGAGTCATATACGGTCAGGATGTGGACTCTCTTAAATACTTCACCACTTGTGGTCTTCAAGAGGGCTACGAACCATTTTGCGTGTAAGTTTTAAAAATATCAAACCATAAAATTAACTAATAAAACTTGGCACACAGAAATATGAGACGTCCTGTTACTCATTGGTATACCAAGGATCAACCGATATTTGAGAACACTGAAGAAATGCCAGACTGCCGAATCGATGTGACTAGAATTCCTGGAGGGGCCGATACACCTCCATGCTTGAAGATTTCGCACAACACTTTTGAAACAATGGAAAAGGCCAACTGGGAGTTCTTGCGTCTTTCCCTACCGGTTACTTGCATGAGCACCTTCATTGGGTGAGCTTTATAGCAATAGATAAATAAATTCCAGGATTTAAGTGTACATTCATTTATAGTGAAATGGAAAAACAGCAGCGTTGGGAAGATATTAAACTTCGCCAATACCGATTAATGGCCGAATCAGAGCAAAGCGCACAACCACCTACACACATGGACCATATAATGAAAAGTGGATTCACAATGAACGATATCAAGGGATTGAATCGCAACTACTCAGAAGACATGGCTGAAGTTGATGATAATTTGCTAAGGAGTCCATCCAAACCACCTCGAAAAGGATCTCTGTCACGAAACATCACTTTTGAGACACCATTGGTAAATGGAACCATGCAGAGATCGACCAGTGCTTTGGATATGAATAATGTTGATGACCGTGCGGATGGGAAGAAGAAGAGAGGACGAAGTCCTTTCAAATTCTTTTCTAAGAAACGTGATCATAGCAAAGAGAAAGGAAGAACAAGATCTCCAGAAGATCAAGAGCGAAGAACTACAGCTGGTAATTTTGATTTGTCCATATTTTTAAATGTTCTCGCTGAGTTACAAACTTTAACTTTATTACATAGTTCCAACACGCACTATCGTTCAAAATCAGTTGTTGACTAGAACACCAACTGTAAGAGTATCAAATGTAAGAATTTGCATTAGAAGATAATTTGTGTTCTCATTCATTTATTGTAGACTGATCTTCGTGTTCAAGCTCCGTCCGTTCCAGATCGTCCCAAGGCAATGACCACAAGCACCTTAGGAAACCAAGGTGTGGAATCATCGGGAAATGAAATTTTCGACTCCGAATGTCTTCGTTTAATTAACGAATACTTCTACGGTGTACGAATTTACCCTGGACAGGATCCAACGCATGTGTATGTTGGTTGGGTTACCACACAATATGATCTACACAGCAAAGATTTCAACAAGAACAAAGTACGACGAGCAAGTGTCGTGATGGAGAACGACTATGAACAAATTATAGATCGAATTGATCGTCAAACATGTTATATGGTTCGGACGGATGAACTTTTCAATGAAGTAACACAAGACGCGTCGGGAAAGGGTGCATCACAAGGGATGTTTATTGGTTGTTTTGTTGACACAGCTACGGGAATGATTAGATTCACCTGTGAAGGAAAGGAGACTTCCCATCGGTGGCTAATGGAGCCGGATAGTAAACTATTTCCCGCCATATTTGTAGAAGCTACAAGCAAGGAGATTCTCCAAATTGAATTGGGTCGTACACCCACAACACTTCCACTTTCTGCCGCTGTCCTTCCCACTGGAGATAAGCACGTTAATCCACAATTTCCACCACGCTTGAAGGTTCAGTGCCTCAAACCACATCAGTGGGCCCGAGTTCCGAATCAAGCCCTTCAAGTTCACGCGTTGAAACTTTCTGACATCCGAGGTTGGTCAATGTTGTGCGAGGACCCAGTATCAATGTTGGCTCTACACATACCAGAAGAGGATCGCTGTATAGATATCCTAGAACTAATCGAAATGGATAAATTGCTGTCCTTCCATGCACATACATTAACCCTTTATGCAGCTCTGTGCTATCAATCGAATTATCGAGCTGCGCATGCACTCTGTTTGCATGTAGATCAAAAACAACTCTTATATGCCATCAAATCCGAATATATGAGTGGTGCATTGCGTCAAGGATTCTACGATCTTCTGATCGCCTTACATTTGGAGTCACATGCCACAACCATGGAAGTCTGCAAGAATGAATTCATCATACCTCTTGGTCCGGAGCTCAAAGAACTCTACGTGGATGAAGAAATGTCGCACTCCCTTAGATCGCTAGTCACTGAATCTGTTCGACCACAATTGAGAATGACTGAAATTGCGTAAGTATCAATAAAATATTAATGAACATTTCGAATAACAAGTTTGTCCTCTCCGTCCCACTAAAGTGAATAAAAATGCATGCTTTTTGTGACTTTAAAAAAAAAATGAATTTCTGAGGGTGCTTTTTCTACTAATTCTCTAAGCCTTTCAAATTCGGTATTAATAAAAAATTATTGTGCTAAAAGCACTTCAAAAAGAGATGCATTAATCTCAAATAGATCATTTGTGTATCAATAACTATATTATTGTAATTAAATTAAATTAATGTGATTTTCTATATGATGCAATTTTGGACAATATAATATGTACGTTAATTGCTGTTATTCATGTCGCTTTTCTATCAATTGAAAATTCTTGAAATACTCTTCAGAAGTTTCTGAAATTTTGTGCATGCATATTTAATCTCTTTTATCTTCTTGTTCTTTCTGTACCTATATATAATTTTGAACAATGAATGAAATCATTCGATCTGAATACAAAAATTTCAAAAGTATTATTTTTTTCTCATTTTCTTCATTCGTGCACTTGTGGCTGCATTTCATTTCCTCACAACTATGATCCTGTGCTACTCGTGTTCTGTTTGCCTTTTGTCTTCCTTCGTCTATATGACCAAAATTTGTTTATACCACGAATGGAATATGTTGTGAAGTCCCCCAAATTCCCATGCAAATGGTACCGCAATAGTAGCTCCAAGTGCTTCCAGTGAACCCATTCCAACAATCGATCAACTCTACTCACCGAAATTTCCGCTGGAAGTCGTGAGGCAATTTGTGATGGAAGCGATATCAGAAGCTGTTGGGGTAAATCAAATACACAATAGGGATCCAATTGGATGGTCGAATGAAAACTTATTCCTGTAAGTGAAAATGAATTATAAATATGTATTCTATTGATTTAATCCAAACCCATTCCAGACCTCTATTGAAGTTGATGGACAGACTTCTTTTAGTTGGTGTTCTTACAGATGAAGATGTTGGGAAGTTGTTAATTATGGTCGATCCAGAAACTTGGGATCCTACATTCGAAAAAGGTCTATAAACTATTTCTATAGTTTATTTGAATTAGTAAAACTGCTTATTTTAGATGGCAAAGACGAACATCGAAAAGGATTGTTAAATATGAAAATGGCTGAAGGAGCAAAACTACAAATGTGTTATCTATTACAACATCTATACGACATTCAATTACGACACAGAGTTGAAAGTATAATATCATTTTCACATGACTTTGTTGGTGACTTGCAAGCAGATCAGCTGAGAAGGTACATCGAAATCAAGCAATCAGACCTTCCTAGCGCAGTGGCGGCGAAGAAAACAAGGGAATTCCGTTGTCCGCCACGCGAGCAAATGAATGCAATTCTCTGCTTTAAAAACTTAGAAGCAGATGACACAGAAAATTGTACCTGCGGTTTGGAACTGCGATCCGGATTCAACGACTTCCATGAAAGTCTTATGAAAAAGGTGTCATTGAATGCACTTCAAGAGCCGGAGGAGGCTGAAAATGGAGCTCTTGAGACAATTAAACCTGGTCCAATTACAAAACTATACAACTTTATTAACGCTGTAAAAGAACTGGAAGAAGGTCCTAAGGAACCAGAAGAGCCAGAGAAGAAGACTCCCGAAGAAATTTTCAGAAAAGTTCTGATAAAAACCATCGTTCACTGGGCGGAAGAATCTCAAATTGAAAATCCGAAATTAGTGCGAGAAATGTTCAGTCTATTGGTTCGGCAATATGATACTGTTGGGGAATTAATTCGAGCCTTGGAAAAAACATATGTTATCAATGCTAAAACAAAGTCAGACGTTGCTGAGATGTGGGTCGGTCTGAGTCAAATTCGTGCTCTCCTTCCCGTTCAAATGAGCCAAGAAGAAGAGGAATTAATGAGAAAACGACTTTGGAAATTGGTTAACAACCACACTTTCTTTCAACATCCTGATCTTATTCGGATCTTAAGAATTCATGAAAACGTTATGGCTGTGATGATGAATACATTAGGGCGACGAGCTCAAGCTCAAAGTGATGCTCCGGTTCAATCAGAAGGGACAGAAGCACCACCAAAAGAAAAGGACACGTCTCATGAAATGGTTGTGGCTTGTTGTCGTTTCCTATGTTACTTTTGTCGCACCAGCAGACAAAACCAGAAAGCTATGTTTGATCATTTTGACTTCCTGTTGGACAACTCCAACATTCTCCTATCACGTCCTAGTTTGAGAGGATCAACTCCATTAGATGTGGCGTATTCAAGTTTAATGGAGAACACGGAATTGGCTCTGGCACTTCGAGAACATTATCTAGAAAAGATTGCCGTTTATTTATCTAGATGTGGTTTGCAAAGTAATTCGGAACTGGTTGAAAAAGGATATCCAGATTTAGGGTGGGATCCTGTTGAAGGCGAACGTTATTTGGACTTTTTGCGATTCTGTGTGTGGGTTAATGGAGAGAGTGTTGAAGAAAATGCGAACTTGGTTATTCGATTGCTCATTCGAAGACCAGAATGCTTAGGTCCAGCATTGAGAGGGGAGGGCGAAGGTTTGTTCCGAGCTATTGTTGACGCAAATAAAATGTCGGAACGGATTGCTGACCGACGAAAAATGCAAGATGAGGCAGAAGGTACGATTGCTGGCTTGAATTTCACTCATCCACTTCCTGAAAGTGAAGAAGACGAGGACTATATTGATACTGGAGCGGCAATCCTGAATTTTTATTGTACTTTAGTCGACCTCCTTGGGCGTTGTGCTCCAGATACGACTGTCATTGAACAAGGTAAAAATGAGTCTCTCAGAGCTCGAGCTATCTTGCGATCTTTGGTTCCGTTGGACGACCTACAGGGTGTACTGAGTTTAAGGTTCAGTTTGTCTAATCCAGCGCCAGGCGAAGAAAAACCAAAATCTGATATGCCATCTGGATTGATACCTGGAAACAAGCAAAGCATTGTTCTGTTCCTTGAACGTGTATATGGAATTGAAACACAGGATTTGTTTTTTAGACTCCTAGAAGAAGCCTTTTTGCCTGATCTCAGAACAGCCACAATGTTGGATAAGGTACTTTGAAAAACGGTATTTAGTATGCATTAGTTTATTTATTTGTCTGTGCAATTCTTACAGAATGATGGATCTGAAAGTGACATGGCCTTAGCTATGAATCGCTACATTGGAAACTCCATCCTTCCACTTCTCATCAAACATGCCAAATTCTATAATGAAGCAGAGAACTACGCTAGTTTACTTGATGCCACTCTGCACACAGTTTATAGATTGTCCAAGAATCGTATGTTGACCAAGGGTCAAAGAGAAGCGGTATCAGATTTCCTTGTTGCTCTTACATCACAAATGCAACCGGCAATGTTACTAAAACTCCTTCGTAAGCTTACCGTAGACGTTTCCAAACTATCTGAATATACTACGGTTGCATTACGGGTAAATTGAAATGTAAACTATCAATTAATTTGTTCTATACATACTTAATTTTAGCTTTTAACCCTTCATTACGATCGATGTGCGAAATATTACGGTTCAAGTCAAGGTCAAGGAGTCTATGGAGCATCATCGGATGAAGAGAAACGCTTGACAATGTTGTTGTTCTCTAACATCTTTGATTCCCTCAGCAATATGGACTACGATCCTGAACTGTTTGGCAAAGCTCTCCCGTGCTTAATTGCAATTGGTTGTGCTCTTCCACCAGATTACAGTTTATCGAAAAACACTGACGAAGACTATTATGGTCGCCATGCTGGTGAACCTGATCAGCCCCAATACAATCCCCAACCAATAGACACAACTGCTATTCAATTGGATCATGATCTTAATACTATTGTTCAGAAGTTCAGCGAACACTATCACGACGCTTGGGCTAGCCGAAAATTAGAAGCAGGATGGACTCATGGGGAGTCCTGGTCAGACGTGCAAAAGACTCATCCAAGGCTGAAACCTTACAACATGTTGAACGATTACGTACGTTGATAGATTGAGTTTATAAAAAACATTTATTAATACACACTTTTTTAGGAACGTGAACGTTATAAGGAACCAGTGCGTGAGAGTCTCAAGGCTCTGTTGTCAATTGGGTGGACTGTTGAACACCAGGATGTGGACCTTCCGACCAGTAATAGGGGTTCTATTCGAAGGCAATCTAAAGCGCAAGTTGTATGTACTTTCAAAAGACCCCATTCCACTTTTGCACTAATTCCAATGTCTTATTAACATTTGTTGCTTATGCGGTGTCCCCTGTTTTCACCTAACCCCATTTCCTCTTCCTTTTGTGTACCCTAAAATGTGATGAACAATTTCCGCAAGAAGCAAGATTTTCAGAGTGACTCCAGCCCGTACAATTACAATCCGCATCCTGTTGACATGACCAACTTAACCCTGAGCAGAGAAATGCAGAACATGGCTGAACGGCTTGCGGAAAACTCCCACGATATTTGGGCCAAGAAGAAGAAGGAGGAATTAAACACCTGCGGTGGCGGTATTCATCCCCAGCTTGTACCTTATGATTTGCTTACAGATAAAGAGAAACGAAAGGATCGGGAACGATCGCAGGAATTCCTGAAGTATTTGCAGTATCAAGGATACAAACTTCATAAGTAAGAGGGTGTAATATTTTTATTGAATAACAAATACAGTCACTTCCTTTTAGGCCATCTCGTGGAGGAGTCGCGGAAGGAGAACTCAGTGCCATTCAAGTATCAGTTGAACTTAGATTCGCATATTCTCTGCTCGAAAAACTGATACAATACTTGGACCGTGCAACGATCAACATGAAGCTGTTGAAGCCATCGGCAACATTCAGTCGCCGAACTTCCTTTAAAACAGCATCTAGGGACATCAAGTTCTTCTCGAAGGTCGTCCTACCTCTCATGGAAAAGTATTTCTCAACACATCGCAACTATTTCATAGCAATAGCCACAGCCACAAATAATATTGGCGCAGCTTCACTCAAGGAGAAGGAAATGGTGGCCTCTATATTCTGCAAATTAGCTTCCTTATTAAGAAATCGCCTAGCTGCGTTTGGTCCTGATGTGAGAATAACAGTTCGGTGTCTCCAAGTGTTAGTCAAAGGAATCGATGCTAAGTCTCTGGTGAAGAACTGTCCGGAATTCATCAGGACTTCAATGTTGACCTTCTTCAACAACACTGCAGACGACTTAGGACAAACTATTTTGAACCTACAAGAAGGCAGATATAGTCATTTGCGAGGAACTCACTTGAAAACGTCTACATCTCTTACATACGTGAACACTGTAATCCTTCCAGTACTCACCGCCATGTTTGATCACCTTTCGGGGTGCGATTATGGAAGTGATCTTTTGTGTAAGCTTCCATAATTTTTGCTTGTGGTATTACCAACCCTAACACTATTCTTTGCAGTGGATGAAATCCAAGTGGCTTCATACAAAATTCTAGCTTCTATATATACTTTAGGAACAGATGCAACGTTGACGCACGAACGAAAATATCTCAAAACTGAGATTGAACGGAATCGACCGGTTTGTTGCATTAGTAAAAATGTTGCGAAGAAAAGTAAGTAATATTGATCATTGTTTTCAGAATTTGGGATCCTGCTTAGGTGCATTCAGTGCTACGTTTCCTGTAGCCTTCTTGGAACCGCATTTGAATAAACACAACCAGTTCTCTCTACTTAATCGTATTGCCGACCATTCGTTGGAAGCCCAGGACATAATGGTGAAAATGGAAAGCTCGATGCCCAATCTGGAAACTATTTTGCAAGAAGTTGATCAGTTCGTTGAGTCGGATAAAACGTACAATGAAGCGCCACATATTATAGATGTGATCCTTCCACTGCTATGCTCATACCTGCCATTCTGGTGGGCGCAGGGTCCGGACAATGTCAGCCCCACTAGCGGTAATCATGTGACAATGGTCACTGCCGATCACATGAACAACTTGTTGAAAAATGTCCTTAAATTAATCAAGAAGAACATTGGTAATGAAAGTGCTCCTTGGATGACACGTATAGCTACGTACACACAGCAAATTATAATAAACAGCTCTGAGGAGCTTTTGAAAGATCCCTTCTTGCCGTTAGCTGAACGTGTGAAGAAACGCACTGAAATTCAGTTCCACAAGGAAGAGAGCATGCGTGGTTTTATTAAATCCGCCACTGATGACACATCCCAAGTTGAGACACAAATCCAAGAGGACTGGCAACTCCTTGTTCGGGACATTTACTCGTTCTATCCATTGCTCATCAAGTACGTTGATCTACAACGTAATCACTGGTTGAAGAATAACGTTCCCGAAGCAGAGGAGCTGTACAACTACGTTGCAGAAATCTTCAACATCTGGTCCAAGAGTCAATACTTCCTGAAAGAGGAGCAGAACTTTATTTCAGCAAATGAAATCGATAACATGGCTCTGATAATGCCAACGGCAACACGACGATCAACAGCCATTGTAGAAGGGGCTCCAGTCACTGGAGGGAAGGTAAAGAAAAAGAAGAAAAATCGTGATAAAAAAAGAGATAAGGATAAGGAAGTCCAAGCAAGTCTTATGGTTGCCTGCCTCAAGCGTCTACTTCCTGTTGGCTTGAATCTATTTGCGGGCCGAGAGCAAGAACTTGTGCAACACTGCAAAGATCGGTATTTGAAGAAAATGCCAGAATATGAGGTCATCGAATTCGCCAGAAATCAGCTCACCTTACCGGATAAGCTTGATCCCGCAGACGAAATGTCCTGGCAGCATTATCTGTACTCAAAACTTGGTAAAAAGGAAGAACTAATTGAAGAAGCTCTTGTTGAAAAATCTTCTGGACCAAGTGAGAAGAAAGGAGAAAATAAAACCGAGGATACTGTTGATCGCATTGTGGCTATGGCCAAGGTCCTTTTTGGATTACACATGGTAAGTCTTTTCAAACTGTTTGTAGTTATTAATTTTTATAATGTTATCATTACTATAAATGTTGTTTTTTAATCTTATTTTAAAGCACAATCTTTTTATTCCTTTTTTATTTTTTTAATTTTCAAACAACGACGATTTGCAGATCGATCACCCGCAACAACAAAGTAAAAACGTGTACAGGAGCGTTGTTTCTATACAAAGGAAGCGCGCAGTAATTGCTTGCTTCCGGCAAACTTCTCTTCACTCACTTCCAAGGTTTCTATTTCTTAATTATTTTTATTGTTTATTGCTAAGCATTAATTTCTACTTCATTACTAATTATTTTGTACATAACTTTCTATCATTTCGTTTTCTTAAAGTAACAATATAACTCAACTGAAGACAAACTCTTCCTAAACTAACACAACTAATTACATTTGAACTAACCCGACTAACAGTAACCCTTTTATCCTTCAGGCATCACGCCCCAAAACTAGACAAAGCGGCTGGAATCGTATCCTTTCCATGGCTCGTCGTCAAGCAGCGGTGTCCTGCTTGAAGGCTAAACATCTTTATCGGTTCAGCAGGTGCTTTGTTTGATTTAACCTTCATTAATAAAATTATACTGTAAAGATATTATACGAAATTACGAAAATAACTTATTATGATTTAAACATAATAAATCAAAAGACGTAAATGTAAAAAATCCCTTAGCAATGACAAAATCCTTCCATTTCCTTTTGATAAGGTAACACTGTAACAAATTTCCTTACGATTTTTGCACTTTAATCCTTTGGTTATAAAAAAAAATGCTAAGGTACCTAGGTACATGAAAATATATTATAACTAAAAATAATAACATTGTTTCGCCAATCCAGACATCGCGCTTGCAATATTTTCGCAAGGACCTACCACGAACAATGGCTCCAGGAGGAGAACGTTGGTCAGGAAGTGATGATCGAAGACTTAACACAGAGTTTCGAAGATGCTGAGAAAGCTAAAAAGGATAGCGAAGAGGAAGAAGGGAAGCCGGATCCTTTGACACAACTGGTGACGACCTTCTGTCGAGGGGCAATGACTGAAAGAAGTGGCGCCCTGCAAGAAGATCTTCTTTACATGTCTTACGCATTTATAGCTGCAAAGTCATGTGGTGAAGAAGAGGAAGAGGAGGGTGAAGAAGAAGGAGGCGAAGAAGGAGAAAGGACAAGTATACACGTTAGTATTATTTATATATACTTAAAAAAAAATTCCAAACCTAAATCCTTATTAAATCTGGAAGCGTACGATGGGAAAACTAATGGTGAGAATTGTTACTAACCCTAAACATACCTAAATTTTTATATTCAAAAACTAATAATTATTTTTAAATAAACAGGAACAAGAAATGGAAAAGCAAAAGTTGCTATTCCATCAAGCAAGGTTATCCAATCGAGGTGTTGCTGAAATGGTGCTCTTGCATATTTCTGCTTCGAAGGGAATCCCCTCCGAAATGGTGATGACCACACTGAATTTGGGAATAGCTATTCTTCGCGGGGGCAACATCGACATTCAGATGGGAATGCTGAACCATCTCAAGGAAAAGAAGGATGTCGGATTCTTCACGTCAATTGCTGGATTGATGAACTCCTGTAGTGTACTCGACTTAGACGCATTCGAGAGGAATACAAAGGCGGAGGGTAAGACTTAAATGATTTACCATGCCTTTATTGATTTTATCAGTTATTATTTAATGCACTGCTATGATTTTTGATTTTTGATTTTTATATACTTAAGTATTCAACAAAATATTCAAAATTTTAATTTTACTAAATATTTGTTTCCTCAAATTTGTTGAACACTCACTAAAATATTTCGTGCACTTTTGGCCCTATCCTGTCCCTATGACAGTGTCACCGAACAAAAAGAGATGCATAATTCAAAACATAATCGTAATTATGATTAGTTTTTTTTTATCAGCACGATTCCAAAATTCATACTAAAAACTAAATTTTTAAATTTTTCAGCTATATTTATTATTTAATAATTTCTGTAATCTAGAAAACTTGCACATGAGTAATATTGGCTTTGCTAAAGCATTATTTAATCACTTAATTTCATTTGAAAGAAAAAAGAAATAAAATTTTTATTCATTTTGACCCCATTAATTTATGTTTTTTTCCTTTTTCATTGTTGTTTTACTTCACAACCTCAACCATAATTATCATGACAAATCGACAACAAAATTATGCACACAATGACACTGCACTATCCTGTTGCACGGACCAAATATGTTTCCTTAAAAACAACAACTGATTTTGGAACCGATCCTTAACCAAAACCCGTCCCCTATTTATTTTGTATGTGTTGTGTGCTTGTGAACCCCCAAAAAACTGCTCCCCTACATCCCCAAATACGATAAAGAGTACATTCCAAGTGCGGGTGCAGGTTTAGGTGTCGGTTCGGAAGGAGCTGCTGGGGAGAAGAACATGCATGACGCTGAATTCACATGTGCCCTCTTCCGGTTCATTCAGCTGACCTGTGAAGGACACAATTTGGGTTGGTTGAAGAGCTTTTTTCCTAGGATTGTCTTACTTATAATAATATAATATACTTTAGAGTGGCAAAATTATCTGAGAACTCAAGCGGGTAATACAACAACGGTAAATGTAGTCATTTGCACTGTCGACTATCTGCTGCGACTGCAGGAATCTATTATGGACTTCTACTGGCACTATTCAAGCAAGGTATAAAACTCTTTTTCCGTTAACTTACCCGAAGTAATCAAAATAAAATCGCTGTAGGAAATCATTGATCCTGCCGGAAAAGCGAATTTCTTCAAAGCCATAGGAGTAGCAAGTCAAGTGTTCAACACCCTCACTGAGGTCATCCAAGGCCCTTGCACATTGAATCAACAAGCTCTCGCCCATTCGAGATTGTGGGATGCAGTTGGAGGTTTCTTGTTCCTCTTCTCTCACATGCAAGAGAAACTATCCAAACACTTGAGCCAGGTAGATCTCTTGAAAGAGCTCTTGAATCTGCAGAAGGACATGATCACAATGATGTTGTCCATGTTGGAAGGAAATGTTGTTAATGGTTTGTGCAACAATTAAGTAGTGATGTATGGTACATAGCAAAACATTTATAGGTACAATTGGAAAACAAATGGTTGACACACTTGTGGAATCCGCATCCAATGTTGAGCTGATTTTGAAGTACTTTGATATGTTCCTCAAGTTGAAAGATCTTACAGAATCACCGAGTTTCCAAGAGATAGATCCCAACAATGAAGGATGGGTTACACCAAAGGACTTCCGGGAAAAAATGGAACAACAAAAAAGCTACACAGCGTAATGAACAACTTATGAATTACATTTATTATATTTTATTAAATATGTTTTGTTTCATATTTAGAGAAGAAATGGACTTCATGCTCGCGTGTTGTGAACGTAATCATGATGGCAAGATTGACTATGCAGCATTCGTGGATAGGTTCCATGAACCATCCAAGGAAATCGGTTTCAACCTGGCTGTCTTACTGACCAACCTTAGTGAGCACATGCCAAATGAGCCCCGACTGGCAAGATTCTTAGAAACTGCTGGATCAGTACTGAACTACTTTGAGCCGTTCTTAGGACGCATCGAGATTCTTGGCAGTTCGAAACGTATAGAGCGTGTATACTTCGAAATTAAGGAATCAAACATCGAGCAATGGGAGAAGCCCCAAATCAAGGAATCGAAACGAGCGTTCTTCTACTCCATTGTCACAGAAGGTGGTGACAAAGAAAAGTTGGAAGCGTTCGTCAATTTTTGCGAGGATGCCATTTTTGAAATGACTCACGCCTCCGGTCTAATGGCGACCGAGGAGAGCGGTAGCAATGTGAAGCGGGAGACTGCGTATAGTTCATATATGAGTGAGGAAGACGAGGAGCGCGCCGCTCGCGATCCAATTCGACGAAGCATACAAGCTGTGAAGGATGGCTTAAAGTATGCGATCTACATGTTCAGTCCATCTAACATCAAGTACCAAATTGGTGTAATGCAAACAAAAACGATTCCGGAACTCATAATCGGCTTCTTCAAAATGATCTTCTACGCATTCTACTACACCGGTTACGGCAATCTGATGATTCTTCAGTATATCTTCAATATTTTAATGACGTTGATGAGGGGCTCTGGGACGGAGGAGCTGGAACCACCTCCTGTGGAGGTTGAAGAGAAATATCTTCGAGCCTTACCGGCACTTCCTCAAGAAGAACCACCGGGAACAGTGCAGGCATTTGGTCTGGATATAAGCAAAGAAGAAAATGGCCAGTATAAGATGCAACCTCATGAATCACCAGCAATTAGTCCCACCTCGTCCGTAGAAGAAACCGGTGAGAGTAGCCCTGAAGAAGGTATCGGAGAACCCGTAGCCGAAGGTGATGGGCAAGAACCAATGACACTAGTTGATTTGCTTGGAGGTGACGCAGCAAAAAGAGCAGCACAAGAACGGCAGGAGGCCCAGAAGGTTCAGGAAGCCGCGATGGCGTCTATTGAAGCAGAAGCCAAGAAATCGTCGTCTGCTCCTCAGGAAACTCCAGCTGTCCATCAAATCGATCTTTCTCAATACACCCACCGTGCTGTTAGTTTCCTGGCCAGAAACTTTTACAATTTAAAGTATGTTGCTTTGGTTCTGGCGTTCAGCATTAACTTCATGCTTTTGTTCTACAAAGTAACAACGTTTGGTGAAGACGAAGACGCGGCAGAGGAAGGTGAAATTCTACTAGGTTCAGGTTCAGGTGGATCAGGTTTTGGATCGGGTGACGGCTCCGGTGATGGAGAGGAGGAAAGTGAAGACCCACTGGAATCGGTTCATGTTGATGAGGATTTCTTCTATATGGAGCACGTATTACGGATAGCTGCTGCGTTACACAGTTTGGTTTCACTATGCATGTTAGTTGCTTACTATCATCTCAAAGTTCCACTGGCCATCTTCAAACGTGAAAAGGAAATCGCTAGACGACTAGAGTTTGACGGGCTTTTTATTGCTGAACAACCAGAAGACGATGACTTCAAGTCCCATTGGGATAAACTGGTAATATCTGCAAAATCATTCCCAGTGAACTATTGGGACAAATTTGTAAAGAAAAAAGTCAGGCAAAAGTATAGCGAAACGTACGACTTCGACTCAATATCAAACCTGCTCGGTATGGAGAAGAGCGCATTCACAACTCAGGAGAGTGATGGGGGTGGTTTGGTTAAGTACATTTTGAACATCGACTGGCGATACCAGATCTGGAAGGCAGGCGTCACAATAACGGACAACGCCTTCCTGTACTCCTTGTGGTACTTCACATTCTCTATTCTCGGTAATTTCAACAACTTCTTCTTTGCTGCTCATTTGCTGGACGTCGCGGTTGGTTTTAAGACCCTACGAACAATCTTACAGTCTGTAACACACAACGGAAAACAGTTGGTCTTGACCGTTATGCTGTTGACAATTATAGTGTACATTTACACGGTGATAGCGTTCAATTTCTTCAGGAAATTCTACATACAGGAGGAGGATGAGGAAGTTGACAAAAAATGCCACGACATGTTAACCTGCTTCGTGTTCCATCTGTACAAAGGTGTCCGAGCCGGAGGAGGAATTGGTGACGAAATCGGGGATCCTGTGGGGGATGATTATGAAGTCTACCGTATCATATTCGATATCACCTTCTTCTTCTTCGTCATTGTCATTCTGTTGGCCATCATCCAGGGTTTGATCATTGATGCATTTGGTGAGCTTCGTGATCAGCTCGAATCCGTGAAAGAGGACATGGAGTCCAATTGCTTCATCTGTGGCATGAACAAGGAATACTTTGATAAGGTGCCCCACGGATTTGACACGCACGTCCAGCAGGAGCACAATTTAGCCAACTACATGTTCTTCCTAATGCATTTAATCAACAAGCCAGACACAGAGTACACTGGACAGGAGACTTACGTCTGGAACATGTACCAGCAGCGCAGTTGGGACTTCTTCCCAGTTGGTGATTGCTTCCGTAAGCATTATGAGAACGAGCTTGGTGGCGGCGGTGGTGGTTAAACCACACTTTTTAACATGTACGCGAACTTTTTGTAATATTTAGTATCAGAGGAGATTTTTAGAAATTCAATCAAATTTTCTTACTTATAATGTATACTTAATATAAAAACAAAACAGACAAAAAAATTTAGGGAACAGTCAAAGCGATTCACAATTTTTAAATCATATAAGAATTTTAATCAAAAGTCCAGAAAATGTTTGCAGATTTATTGAAGCCTTTTGCGTCTGCATACGAATTTTAATAGTAGTATTTGACAAAAAAGAAAACTAATACCTAAACAGAAATGTTTCAAACAATATTGAACAATGAACAATAACATTAATAAATATTAGCTTTGAACATTTTTTTTTTCTGTAGAATAAGTAAACAAATTGTAAATATTCCATTCAAAGTAATAACAAATTTGTCATGTACTTCAAATCTCTGAAAGATCGAAAACTTTTGGTGAACTTGTGTGCGGTTTTCACTTGTTAATAATTCAGATGTTTGTTCGAATTTGTACTGCATTAAATAAAGTCATTTTAAACTCTAATGTCTAATGAATAAAAAACAAATGAGAAGATTCGCAGTTTTCCATTCAAAAGATGTGATCTCAACCAGTCCAGTTGCGTATGGGGGAATTTGTTTCGGGTTTGCTTACTGATCCCCAACGATCTTGTGTGGATTCTGTGGCATTCATTTGTGGTGATGGTACTATTGGTGAGGAACAAATGGACGATGACGAATTTGCATAATTTGAATATTTTCGGCTACGATTGTAAGATCTTCCCAACTCTGCGATATTTGCATTGCGCTGTGAACTTCTCTTTCATGGATAACTTCTCTAGTATTGATATCCACGCATTCCTCTTGTCGAAGCTGCGATACTCGAGGAGTTAAGCAAGGAGCACTGTTTATATTAGCAGCTCCAATAGTTGCAAAACTTGCAGAGTATCTTCGGGCTCGTGGAGTAAAAATGTTCATAATTGGAGCTGGAGATACTTCCCTGAAATCAATTATTATTATGTTTAGCAAAAATTATAAACAAACTAAATACTATACCGTGAAGATGAACGCGAGGGTGTAGTAGTTGCTGCCGAAGAAGTCATTCTTGCTAAAGAAAAGGCAGTTGGTTTCCTTGCTGCTTGAGGTGAATTTGCGGATAGATTATGTATTACAGGAGCACTCAAACATCTCTTTAAGGTGTTTGGCAAATTACTATCCATATTACATGTTTACATTAAACTAAAACTCAACTAGAGAACTTTCTATTATTTAATAGACGCTAAATAGAAGCTCAAAATGCACACAGTCTTCTTGCAACTCCCGAATTATATTTTCTTTGATCACTTTACCTTAATGGGATGGGTGATCAAAATGATTGTTCGTAAAATGTAAATAAATTCGCTTTAAAAAAATCTATTCTCAAAATGCACTACCTTTTTTAAGAAAAAACAATTTTAAATGTATTAGATTTCACTGTTTGGGCACAACCGCACGGTGTGAATAATCGAATCAGGTGCCGAAGTCAGGTAAAACTAATACCTCGCACATCAATAATTACTTATATTAAAATTAACTTTTTAATTCAAATCCCTACCTACATATACATACTTTACATTTTACATATTTCCAACTTGTGCTGTCGGCAATATATCAAGGCAACATTCAAGTCCAAGAGTATCTTTCTAGGCTCTGCGAAAACATTTGCCTCATTTTTATCGAACACTTCGCAATCTTCAACGTTTGCATGAGTTTCAGTTTCTTCACTAATTCCAAAAATTTTAATTATATGCAAAACTACTTTTTCGAAAAACTCATTGTCTTCTTTGTTGTATGGAATATTCAAGTTGTCTTGAAATATGAAGAAAAATGATCTTTGAGCAAAGGATGGTACCACGATGAAGTCTAAATGTAGAAGTATGAAAATACTCAATTATTCGAAATAAAATGACAAACAATACCATTCGGAAGATGTTCTCTAGATATTTTTAATCTTTGTGATTCATTCATATGTTGTGTAATAAGCCGGGAAATATTTGTTCTAACTTCAGCGTCATCATCATTTAGAAGACGTAGAGTAACTGTTACGTAACAAGAAGCTCAAATGAATTCCAAATTCCAAATTCTCAAGTAAATTCCAAATTATGTTGAGATATTGCCGTTACAAACTGACTGTACAAATGTTGCAACAAATTAGCCGCAAGTAATCTGTAAAATGCATCTAATGTTACTTAATAATCTCTTTTTGATATACTAAATTCAAATTATTCTTTTTACCTTAACGAAAAACAGTGAAAATTTATAAAACGTAAACTGTATAAAAAGAAAACTAGTTGAAAGGTTGTTACTCCAACATTGCTAAGTTCACCAAGTGTCGCATTGTGGGTCTGCGGACAATTCTATGAAATACAAAATGAATGTCTTCATGAATTTCTGTTTAAAAGAACAAACCCATGAATGATCGATTTGTCCAATATTTACAATCAATCTTTTCATTTTAGATTTATTTAGAGCATATTATAATCATTCTTATTTCTCCCGGCCCCGAATTTGTTTCTTTGGATTGGATTTTCTTTTTGTATGTATGCATAAAAATTTTTTCTAGGATTCTTTTTTTTCTAGAAAAAAATTTATATCGATGAACAAAAGACAAAAAAAGACAAAAGTAATATCGGGTGGAAATTGAAAGCAAAGAGAATATATTGAAAAGTTCCTAAAAATGCAAATTTCTTGGTACCAAAGTAGAAGTTTACAGACATTATCATAACATCCACAGAAGTAGCTCGATTGGATGACGGGAAGTGTGCGTTAAACAACTGTAAACATGGTTTATTGAGGGTGCAGCTGCGTTCCGTTACCTGAGTGTATATGCAGAAATTTTCCAGGGATTTCAACTTAGTGTCCACATAATTGTTATTGTTTTATTGAAGGTGCAGGTACCTGTTTCTTGTTTTTCGTTACCTCAGTTATATGCAGAAATTTTCCAAGAATTTCAACTTAGTATCTACATAAATGCATATACGTAAACAGCTGAGGAGGGGTAGTCCTTGTTGCTTTATAAACGGGTAGTTTCTTCCTGATTTACTCATTCGCAAGAATACATTGGCAAGTTATGGCAAGTGAATTGAACTTTGAAATTGAGGGAGAAGCGAGGATGGACGTGGACGAGGGAGCAGCGATGGAGGGCGTTTCAGGCGACGAGGAAGTAAATGTCGAGGACGAATCAGTGGGCGTTTGGGCCCAGCAGTCGCATGGGCATCATCGTTGATTATGGCAGTTCATCGGAGGACTGTCCTTTGGAGGAAGAACGACAGATTCTACGGCAGTTCATCGAACAGGAGTTCGGCATGGGAAAGCGTTGCCAGGGAGCTCGGAAAGGAAGGTGGGTTATATAAATTAATTAAATTAATATTTCAGTAAATTTGAAATTTGTATTTTTTTTAGTTGATGACTGCCGTGGACATTGGCGATATTTGAGGGCGAAATGGGCAGAAGAGCGGCGATGACTACGACCCTACACCGCTTCTGGTTCCGGCCAGGACCAGGAGGATGTAGTCCTAGTAGTCCCCGAGTCGGAGTGGCCATTTTTTAATCAAATTTCGTTCTTGTTAATGGGCACCTTTGACACCGATCAAGATTTCCGGCCGAGTAGCGTCAAGAGGGTTGAACTGGACTATGTCGTCAACCCTATTCCTCCGACAGGAAGGAAGGACAATCAGCAGACGCAGACCAGATGTCTTCGCTGCCATGGGCGGAGTGTGCTTTCAGAGGACGACTTTTTTATTAAAGATTTGGAAGCAGCGGAGGCGCTCCGTAATACGCTGGATAGGAAGATTGCCTGGGCAACCGATGTGCTTTCGTCCAGCTCTGGCAGTTTCGTGAAAGCGATCGAGAAGCGAACGAAGCTGTTGGATGAGGAGGACCAGGAGCGTTTGAAGAAATTGTTGACTCGTTGTCTTGACACCGCCGAGGAGGAGGAGAGGCAACAAACCTGGCAGTCTTTTGACGTCGTAATCGACGAACCTCAACCACCACGTCTGCATTCGCGTCCTGGCCCCTGGCAAACTGCAGGAGAACCTGCAGACAGAGATGGGTTTCCTATGGGACTCCAGGAAGAAGTCGACTGTCTACGTTGTCGGGGGCGAGGGCTTTTCACAGCCGCAATGCAGGAGACGCTGGACCAGCAGAAGGAATCCATGGCGAGGGACAAGGCTACCTTGACGGAGATGTTTCGTCCAACCTCATCTAATTTTTATTTTCATTTTGCTGCAAGGATGACCAGTCTTCGTCGCCAACATGTATTGAGTAAGTTGAAGCTGAACGTAGTATCCAAGGTTGATGCTATAGTTCGAGCTATAGAGGAGTAATGGACGCGATATTTTCATGTATATTTTCAATGTCTGTCCGTCTGTCTGTGGAACTAAGGGAGGGTATAGCAAAAGGAAAATAGGCCTGCAGGGGAATCCCGCCAAAAAGGGGATAACGCGCCATATAGCTGTACTCCTTGAGTGGTGCGGAAACCAGCTTTTTTTTATTTTCAGAGACTGAGAACATGCGATGATGGTATCTGGAAACACTGACTGCAGGAATCACTGCAGTTTCATTTCATAGAATGTATTATATGTATTATATGTATATATAGGATGTATTATATTTGTCGTACAATTGCAATCTATCCGATGTGTGATAAAAAAATTTAAAAAACCCATTTTTCAAATTTTCTGTTTTAATTTGTTTCATAATATTTAATATTTTAATTAATTTAATATTTTTAAGACTTTTATGATGGGGAGTTAAGCTCAACGTAAATGGGTAGGAAATATAAAATTTAACTTACTTAACATTACTTGACGACATTTCTCGAAAATCGAGATATTATTGTTTCAAACTATTAAAAAATCTTGAAAAACTATTATCAGTTGAATTTCCAAAAATTTCTCTGAGTAGCAACCAGGAACAGAGCATAAACAAACAAACAAATGCCAAAATTTGGTAGGAGGAGACATCATCAGAACCACAAAGATGAAGATGTTTCAGGCGCGAATTTTGAAAAACGGGTAAAATATATAAAAATACGCAACACACAAACAATAAGATTATTGTATATATTGTATTATTGTCTTTAAAATTATAAATTTGGAATAGAGAATCCTTTAAGCTTCATAAATGAATTAAAGCTCTGCTGAATAGAATTATGTTCAGCTATTGATTCAGCCATTATTATTCAGCCAGAATTATGTTCAATTAATAAATGCATAACGGAAAAATAATGTCATTTATGTTCAGCGCTTGAATGTTATTGTTTGTTATTTATTAACTGTGTTCTAATAGAATTGTGAAATAATTCAATTCAATGTAAGTTATTTATAATAAAAATAAAACAAAACAAACTTAAGGATATCTATTGTGATATCAGGGATTTATTTGGTTTAATTAAAAACATAAAATACTTTGTTGCTTTATTCTAACAGATTTCAAATGGAACCGCTCACGATTACCAGCGACGGCGTCGTTTTACCTGGTATACCATGTCTGGGATGGGATGGCACCAAGTGGGTGGATGCGGTAAGTACAAATGTGCGCTAAATTAGGTTCAATTATGTGAGATTTGTTTTCCCCAGGAATTACAAGCTGCAACAGTGTTGCAAAACACTGTCCTAGTGCCACCCACACAGGAAGTTTCAACATTCGCGGCTCCCTCAAGGACCTCAAAGTTCAAGTGCGGGCTATGCCCCAAACAATATACAGGAAAATTAAGGTTAAGGTAAGGTTTAAGGTAATTTTTTTTGAAAAGTATATTTTAATATTGAACTTCCAAATTAGAGAACACGAACAACGACAACACAAAATTTGTTTTTGTAAGAAGTGCAATACTTATGTGCCGGTAGACGAAGCGGATGTCTTCCGTTTGAAGAATTGGTGGAGTAGGCATAACAAAGAGATGCACAGATCGACAAATTTCAATAGCGATAAGTGCGATTATGTCAGTGAACTTAAAGAGAACGTGAAAAGGCACAAAAAGCAAATGCATGCGTGGCTAGGAGTGGAGTGCGCAGTGCGGTGCACATTGTGCGAGGTGGAGTTTTTCACCAGACAGGAGTAAGTATTACAGAAGAACTTTTTAACAAATTAGTTAATTTTTGTTTTACAGTTTATGTGACCACCGAAGGATCCACGAGACAGAACTTCAATGGAATCGTTGTATGCGGTGCACAGACGAGTTACACGAGACCTGCGAAAGCCTTCAGCAGCATTATAAGAGAAGTAATAATGTAAAACATGTCGTTGAAAATAATAAAATTATTACACTTTCAGAGCACGTTGAAAAATTGTTGGACGGACCGCCGTTGAGCCAGAAGTTCCTGGATTCGATGGAAGAAATCCACAACGATTTTTTAAGAGAATTCAACTTAAATTAATTGTGATTGTTTTTTTATCCTGCATCCTTCTCCTGAATTTCCTCAAGCATCCTCTTGTAACTCTCCTTCCTAAAAGTAAGATTATTGTTATAAAATAGCTGGTTTCCGCACCACTCAAAGAGTACAGCTATATGGCGCGTTATCCCTTTTTGGCGGGATTCCCCTATAGGCCTATTTTCCTTTTCCTATACCCTCCCTTACTTACCTTACTACCACCTACTGGGGGTAATCGATGGAAGACAGACGGACAGACATCGAAGGGATACTAGAAAAAATCGCAGGATAGACAAATAAAAAATCTAGAAATCTAAATAACTCTCCGCGCGTCTAAGTACGATTCCATGATTTTACGACATCCCGACCCTACAAAACCGCCCGGTGGTGGTGTATTATCTGTTAACGAATACGTATTTTCTAATTTATCGGTAAAATATCGGACCGGCGTTCGGAAGTCTATACTGTCGATGTCGATCATAATGTTCTGCAAGACACAAGCAGATGCAATCATCTTCTTTGTGTCTTTCAAATTCAATCTGATCGGCGATTTAAAAATCGGGAATTTCGCCTTTAGAAACCCGAAAGCGCGCTCGACGGACGCACGCGCTCCGCTAATAATTTTACTAAATTCGCGTTCTTTAACGGTCAATGAACCGGAATACGGCTTCATTAAATATCGAACGAGGGGGTATGCCGCATCCCCCACCAAATAATACGGAAGCGAAATATCCGAGTTGGGAAGCTGGCTCTCGCGCGTCGATTGGCCAGCTTCCAAATGGGTGAATAACGTCGACTCCGCGAACACGCCGCCATCGTGCATGCTTCCCGGGAAGCCGACTTCAATCGCGACGAACTGGCGATTTGCCCGCGCTACCGCTTGTAGCACGACCGAATGAAAATGTTTATAATTTAAGAATTCGTCGCCGCAATGCGGAGGTTTTTCCACGGGTATATGGGACCCATCGATTGCCCCGCAGCAATTCGTAGGCAGAACGCCCGTAAATTCTCCTCTGCAACCGCTGCCCAGATCTCGTCGGTGGGGTCCGGCATATAATATGGTTGGAACACATTCCAAATGCACGTTTTTGCATATACGCGCGATGCTTTGTTTGCTGAGGAACATCCTGTCACTTAAATTTTTGTATGTATCGCCCTGCAGATGCCTAAAAAGGGGCCGCTTTGGAAAACTTCACATTGAAAAATGAAACCTACTTACTGCAACGTGATATATAACCTTTCTTCGACTGACACGTTTTTGGGGAAAGGGTCCAAATGCGGGGCAAGCTCCTTCGCAATGAAGGAGAAGCAAAAGGGCGACATTCTTGCCCTACCCCAAAAACGATCACCGTATCCTTCACATATCCGTGAGAATACCGTCCCGAATTCCACTCCCCCGGGATACCGCCCTAAAAGATACCCTTCATCACTGGGCTTTTTCTTTGGGAAAACTGCCTGCTTTCTGAGTTCTTTTAAATTTCTCGAAACTTCGAAACCATTCTGCTGCAACGCCGCCAGTTTTTTAGATAGTTCATCCATGATCAAGACGCTGTAACAGAGGAGAAGAAATTAAAATAAAGTAACTCATGTGGATGTCTTTGTTGTTTATACACCTTCAATAATGAGCAACAATAGTAATTTGACGAAATATCAACAGTTTGAGTGTAGAGTTCAGGAATTGTTAACTGTTCAAATGCAAAAACATTATTAAAACGCTGCAATGTCTTTACACATGGGTTTATTATTTCTGACAGAATTCAATAACATTGGCAATAGTTTTCTTTTTAAAAAAAAATTTTTCATTTTTTTTTTAAATTTAAAATTTTTTTAATTTTTTTTTTTTTGTTTAATTCTTTACTCTTTCGTCAAAATTGACTTCATATTCGATATCCTCACCCTAAAAAACATAAAAAACGATACCCCACATGCCCAAGTTCACAAAAACTTTAAAAATGCGTAATTTTACCCCCCTTTTTCACCCCTAAAACCCCAGGGTGTATTCCGATCAAGCTGCCGAGCTTCGGGACACATTTAGGGTCCAAATGTAGCCTATATGCGGCAGAACGATTTTTTTCGACCGTTATTTAAGGTAGATATCGCTGACACGGCGGACGGCGGACAGACATTGCAGTTTTGGACTCTACGCATCTTGAAACGCAAAAGAAAAAAATTTGAGGGGGTGTTATAAAAAATTTTTCCGAACCGATTACAAAGGTGTATTATTCAGAGAATAATAAACCAAAACCTGTAATAATTTAAAAGATCTTAAGAGCTTTATCGGATTAACTTCCTACTATAGGCGGTTCATAAAGGATTTCGCCAAAATAGCGAAACCATTAACTAACCTAACCAGGGGAGAAGGCGGACAGGTGAAATCAAACCAGTCGAGAAAGGTTAAAATAACCATGGGAGACGCGGAACTCAAGGCATTCAACGACCTGAAGGAATTACTAACATCTCCTGAAATTTTCACCTTCCCGGACTTCTCTAAACCATTTTTGTTAACAACCGATGCTTCCGAACAAGCAATTGGAGCAGTCTTGTCCCAAGGCGAGATAGGGAAGGACAGACCTATTACCTACATTTCCAGATCCCTGAATAAAACAGAGGAACATTACGCAACAAACGAAAAGGAAATGTTGGCCATAGTCTGGGCACTAGATAACTTGCGTAATTATCTGTACGGTGCAAAGAAAATTAGAATAGTGACGGACCATCAACCACTAACCTTCAGCTTAAGTAATCGGAACACAAACTCTAAGCTAAAACGTTGGAAATTGGTTTACAAACCAATTCGAAAACGAATCATGTAGCCGACGCATTGTCAAGACTAAAGACAGAAGGTAATATGCTAACATCGTCTACGGATTCCCAGACCGAACACAGTGCCGAGGAAGACAGTACAGATTTAATTCCATCTTGCGAAGTTCCCATAAACGTCTTCAAAAATCAGTTAATTATCTCGGAAGGAAGCGATATCTACGCCTATGAACAACCACACCTAGGATACCACAGACATTATATCAAACTTCCAATTATAACCAACGTAACGCTTCTGAAAACCCTCAAATCTAGATTGAATCCAAATATAGTAAATGGCATAAAAATACCCGAACAACATATTCAGCTCCTGCAGGAAGTATACAGATCCCACCTAAACAATTTCAAAATTCGTCTAACACAGAGAGTAGTTAGAGACATTCCCGACGCGACAATGAAATTCGATATTCATTTTTAAATGAAGGCCAAGTCTAGTAATTAAAAATTCCATTCAATAATTCAATTGAATTCCATAGCTCTGTCATTTGCTATAGATACTTTGTCAACTAATTAGTGTCGTCACCCACACAGCCCTTTTAAAATTTAAAAGTAAATTTAATTTACTTCACTTGTTGCAGTTATGGAAAATATGTTGTTAACCTTCGCGATGCGTATTATACAATATAAGAAATCTCATGTTATCAAATTTCACTGATTCTTTTTTTGTTTGCAAGACTTGCTACTTTCTAATTTTTATTGCACCTTTATAATTGTAAAATTTGTTATTTTAGATTCATTTGCTGTAACTCGAAGAAATTACTGTTAGGAATTAACTGTACCCCATGAATTCATTCCCATGAATTATAATTTAGTTGAAAATGTTAGTCTCTATCTGAACTCCAGTTGTAACACTCCGAAATATATTTTGCATTTTCGAAACCCGGGTGTTTTATTTAAAGTGGAACTAAATTTCTACATGGTGCCGAGACCAGGGAATTGAATTGCGGAGGAATTTGTTTTATACGAACGCATTTTGTGTGTTTTTTTTTCGATCTCCGTTAATTCTAATAACGACGGTGGTGTTACAACGTGTGAAGCAAAATGGATCCTTCGGTTGCACGTGGTACTTATCGCGGACAACTTACACGTTTATCGAAATCCGCTATGGAATATTTATCGAGCACTGAATCCAAGTTAAGTGCCGAAAATTTAATTAACGCGGATATAATTGAAGAAGAGCTGACGGTGCATATACAACGCCTTACAGCCGCCCATGTAAATTTGACAAAAATTAACGAAGAAATACGTGCGATCCCAAGTGCAAGTATTAAAGCCGATGAAAGTGAAAAAATTGCAGAATATGAAGATACTGCTATCAGTACATTGGCTCGGTTAAATGCTCGATTATCGAGGCTAAAAGCAAAAAGTTCTGTGAATCATAGACCTGAAAATTCATCATCGTCCTCACAGCCGGTGCAACATGCCACCAAATTACCGAAGCTGCAGTTAAAGCAGGAAGCACACTAGTGAACCATTGCACCAGCACCATGGCGAACTCTTGTACCATGCAAACCATGCTCGAATGTTGTCTGCCGCACACTACAGAACCCTCCGAGAGAATTTTGCTCCGCAGTTGTTTTTTATTTTTCATAAAAATGTTTCCTCATCATGCATTCTCATAAACCATGCACCACGGTTTGCTTTTTCGAGCACACCAAACATGGTGCAATCACAATGGTGCACGGTGCAAGCACCATGAGGTGTGTAGTGTGCGACTCTCCATATGTTTTCATGTTAAGCAAAACGTACACAATGGTTCTTGCAACCAGAGGCACTCTGGTGCTGGTGCAATGGTTCACTAGTGTGCGTCCTGCTTAAGAACGTTTAACGGTGATTTTAAGAACTGGTTGGCTTTTTGGCAGCAGTTTCAGTCAACAGTGCACGAGAATCCATCACTGTCCCGAGCTGATAAATTTCAATATCTCCAATCTCTGCTAACTGGGAATGCGGCAAAAGTAATTGCGGGTTTTTCACAATCAGAAGAATGTTATGATGGAGCTATTGCATTCCGAAGAATTTGGGAATTCGGAAAGTTTAATAGACAAACACATGCAGCAGCTAATGAATTTGCCAACTATACGGTCAAAGACGGACGTAAAGGGTTTGCGGGACTTGTATACCAGTGTAGTTGCAAGCAGTCGATCTCTGACCGCACTTGGTGTGCCCTCTACACACTATTACATCATGCTAAAATCAATTTTACTTCGATGCCTGCCATCGGATTTACGCGTAGAGTATCACCGATTACGTGAAACAAAGGAGCAGGCTGCTGAGAGTAGGGAACGGGCAGAAGATTTAGAGGATGATAATCACATGGGCACGACCGCGAGAAGTACTCATTCAACTTCCTTCGAAGGGGACAGGCAAGTCACCAATATTTTGAATTTTATCAAAAGAGAAGTTGAATCTTTGGAAAAGGCATCAATTGAATCAAGTTCAATTAAAGCGCATCAGATTTCACAAAAAACCTCGTTACGTCATTCAACCGCAGCGGGACTAATTGCAACAAACGTGAAGGAGGCATGTTTCTTCTGCCACTCGTCAGGGCACACCACCCTAGAGTGTAATGCGTTTTCCTTAACTGAACGAAAACAAAGGTTGCTTAAAGATGGTCGCTGCTTCCGATGTACTAAAAGAGGACATTTATCTAAGCAATGTAAGGTAAAAGGAATAATTTGTAAAAATTGTTCGGGTCGACATCCTTCGTCATTGTGCAATCCAGATTATACTTCGCAAAAGGGGAAAACAGAAAAGGAGGATAGTGACAAAGCCTTAACTACCTGTGAACCAACTTTAAACCTATGTACGTATTTAACGAAACAAAAGTTATCAACCATTTTTTTGCAGACAGCCTGCGTGATGGCTTCAAGTACAGACAAAAACAATGGATTATTTGTGAGACTAATTAATTATTGATAGCGGCAGTCATTATTCCTATGTTAAGCAGGAAATCGCACAGAAGTTAAATTTGGAAACTGTTGGGACACATAAGCTAAGTATTGCCGGCTTTGGATGTAAGGAACCTTCGCCGATGAAGGATTTCAAAGAGGTAAAGTTAAGATTAAAAAGCCAATTCGATAAAAAATGCATCATAATAAATGCGCTAGTGGTACCGGAGATTTGCGCGGATATACCGATTGCACCAAACAAATCGCATTTACAATTAAGCCAATATAATTTAGCCGATTCTAATGTTTACAATTTAAAAGCTGAAAATGGTATAGGATTACTAATAGGATCTGATAATTATTGGCAAGTTATAACTGGATCTCACGAAAGAATTTCAAATAAGCTGACAGTTTTAGAGACTATATTTGGGTGGACTCTGCAAGGTCCCTCTTCCGACGATGGTATGAATAAATATCCGCGTAATAATCGTTGCACTACATTATCAGCATTATGTGGGTTTAATGACTTAGAGTTTTGGAAGTTGGACTTATTAGGCATAAAGAATGAGGAAGAGGATAAGTCATTCATCGAAGATTACTCGTGGAAGGATTTAATAAAGCGTCAAGGAAAACAATATGTAGTTGCTTTGCCGTGGAAAAATAAAAATCGTTTGCAACTTGACAGCAATAGAGGGGGTGCACTCAGCCGTCTCAAATCATTAACAAGGAAATTATTAAGGGATCCAGAGAAACTAGTACAATACGATAAGGTTATGCAAGATTACATTTCATCCGGATTTGCAGAAAGAGTCGAGAATGAAGCCGACGGGGATCCTGTGTATTACTTGCCACATAGGGCAGTTAACAGGGATGATAAGGCGACAACCAAGGTTCGTATAGTATTCGACGCTTCAGCTCATGCAGAAACGAAATTGGCACTTAACGATTGCTTGCATACCGGTGATAATTTATTACCTGATATTTTAGGAGTTATTTTGAATTTTCGCTTTGGCAGCATAGGTCTAGTTGCAGATATTGAAAAGGCATTTCTGCAAATTCGTCTGACACCTGAAGATCGCGACTCACACAGATTCTTTTGGTACTCTAGTCCTGTGCTAGTAGGAAAAGTTTCATCGACTTATCAATGTTATAGGATGACTAGAGTCACATTTGGTGTCACCAGCAGCCCGTTTCATTTGTGTGCAACGTTGAGAATTCATATTGAGTCCTACGAGAAGCAATATCCACTTACTTGTTCAATATTACGTCAGTGTTTATACATGGATGATCTTGTATGCAGCTTAAATACCTTCAGCGCAGCTAACAGGGTTTACAATGAGGCATCGTATATTCTAAGCCAAGCGTCGATGAATTTAAGACAATGGAACAGCAATAGTGAAGAAGTTAAAGCGACTCTTAACGCCAGTGCGTGTCCAGTTGTGCAGAAAGTTTTGGGATTACGATGGATTGTGCTCACCGATGAACTAGGTATCAGTTTAGATGCCACTCAGGAACTTCTAAGATCTGATTTCGACGCCACTAAGAGAAATGTATTACAGTTGATGTCTAGAGTCTACGACCCGTTGGGAATAGCAGGACCCGTAACTGTACGGATAAAAATCTTATTTCAAAAGCTTTGGAAAATAAAGAACCCATGGGATGAAATTATGGACGGCAATTTACTAGCGGAGTTTAAGTCATGCTGTGATGACGTACTGCTCTTGAAGGAAGTATTTGTACCTAGATGCGTGTTTCAGTCAGCAGAACGAAAGAATTTGGAGTTACACATATTCGCTGATGCAAGTCCGAACGCTTATGGCGCCGTAGCATATATTAAGGTAATTGAAAATGGTGAACATAATATTCCTAAGTTTTTATGTGCGAAGAATAGAGTTGCGCCCATAAAGGAGAATGGCGACAAGGAACTGTCGTTGCCTCGACTAGAGTTGACCGCAGCCCTTATTGCGGCACGATTATATACCTATTTGATTAAAACTTTACGGATTGAGCTTACCAATTCTTATGGACTGATTCCCTAATTACACTTTTCTGGATTAAAAATGAAAAGAGAAAATGGAAACCCTACGTGGATAATAGAGTAAAAGAAATTAGACGACATACTAATATCAATAGCTGGAGACATTGTTCCGGAAAATCAAATCCTGCTGACCTTCTAACGAGAGGGATTAGGACAAAAAATTTATTGAAATCCAGTTGTTGGTTCAATGGTCCCGAGTGGTTAAATGAATATTTGGAAAACGATCAGGAAGTTCCTGCTGAAATTGAATTAAATTCCACGACGATCTTACTTGCGCAACCTGATAGTACTAGTGTCAGAAATAGTAATACACAGGTATGTCCCATCCAGTATGAAAATTTTAGCGAATGGCAGCGTTTATTGCGAGTTACTAGCTGGGTATTCAAGTTCATTAATGCTCTAAAGGGACATGGGCGAGGAAATCTTAACAATTTGGTCGCTGAAGATATTGAGCTCGCCGAAGAATTTTGGATTAAACAAATTCAATATGAAGCTTATAAACCAGAAATCGAGAATTTAAAAATAGGAATACCTATAGAAAAATCTTCAAAAATTCTCGAGATATCACCGTTTATTGATGAAAGAGGAGTTTTGAGGCTAGGGGGAAGACTTCAATTTCTCGAAGACGACAGGAGCATCATCCACCCTATTATCATCCCAAAAGGATCGCACTTATCTAAGTTAATTGTTCTGGATATACATCGCCGCATCTTTCACGGTGGAGTTTCTGCAGTTTTAAGCAAGCTAAGGGAAAGATTTTGGATTCCGAAAGGTCGGCAAATGGTGAAAGGTTTAATAAAATCCTGTGTACTGTGCAATAAGCTATTTGGAAATCCAGCTAATCAACCATTCTCCCCTCTGCCGAGAGAGAGATTGACAATGTCACGTCCCTTTGACGTTGTAGGAGTGGACTTCGCTGGACCCTTGTACATTACGTTCTCAACAACAAATCAAACGAGCAAATGTTACATAATGATATTTACTTGTGCTGTTATACGTGCTATACACTTGGAACTAGTTTTAAACATGTCAACAAACGATTGTCTACTGGCATTGCGTCGCTTCATAGGACGCAGAGGATTACCAACGAATATATATTCCGACAACGCCAAAAGTTTTAAAAAATCAAAGACAGAATTATTGAAGTTCAAGGAAATCTTAAGATCGGAATCGTTCACTGCCTTCCTTGGATTGCATAAAATTAAATGGCGGTTTATCGTGGAAAGAGTCCCTTGGTGGGGCGGATTTTGGGAGCGTCTAATTCGTTCCGTAAAAAATTTACTTAAGGCTGCTATTAGCAAAGCTACGCTGGAATTTCATGAGCTGCAAACTGTCCTAGTAGAAGTCGAAAGCATTATTAACTCCCGTCCGCTTACCTACATAAGTGATGATCCTCTCGATTTGTCCCCTCTTTCTCCATCCGATTTCCTATCAAACTCCCGATATTTAAAACTTTCTTTACCAGATGTCGAACAGAAGGATGTTACTGGAGGTGACTTACGCCAAAATTGGAGGTTCCGTTTGAATATGACCAGCAAATTATGGAAGCGGTGGAAGTGCGAATATTTGCAACTTTTGAGATCCCTCCATCACGTAAAACATCGGTCCTCAACGCAGATTAGCAAAGGAGATATAGTATTGGTTCATGACCAGATGAAACCACGACTTCTTTGGAAACTGGCTCGAATTGACGAAACGTTCACTGGAAGGGATGGAAAAAACCGTTCTGTGCAACTGCGTTTGGGAGACGGAAGTCTATTGAAACGCCCTATTCAGCTGATCTACCCGCTTGAAATTACATAAGTAGCTAATAGAAACATTTGCCGGGGGAGGATGTAAAATTTGATATTTTAGATTCATTTGCTTTAACTTCACTCGAAGAAATTACTGTTAGGAATTAACTGTAGCCCATGAATTCATTCCCATGAATTATAATTTAGTTGAAAATGTCAGTCTCTATCTGAACTCCAGTTGTAACACTCCGAAATATATTTTGCATTTTCGAAACCCGGGTGTTTTATTTAAAGTGGAACTAAATTTCTACAATAATTAATATCCTTAATAAATATGCTCCTGCAGTAGGTACATATGAAAACCATAAGCATTAAGAGTTTACTAAAAGCCAATGGTCATTACTCGTAAATATTTCAATTTAAAACAAATAATGTAAATATACTTGTGAGCTGATCCTAAAAATCAGAAAATCTGGAAAACTATTTTTGATAATGAAAAACTATAATTAAGATAATGAAACTTTGAACAAAATTTTGTTTAAAGCCTCACAAAAAATCTTATTGTGAAACTTTTTCATAAGAATTCACTTTATCATGATTTAAAAAAATGTTTTTAATTTATTTTCATTTGAATTCACAGAATTTTTGTCAAATACTTATTGTGAAAGTTTAATAATAATAAAAAGATTATGAAGAAAAGATGTACAAATACAATAATTTCAATTTACTTTTGTTAGAAGTGATATTCGGATATCATGTTCGACTAATACTTTCTATAATATAATTTATACTTTATACTCCTTGTTATAATGTTTCAGAGGATTTAAATTTGTATTACGATGATAAATGATTGGAAGACGAACTAAAAATCATTAAGTATAGAACATGATATTCGACAGCGACGTTGATATAATATAGATAAAAAGATGTCGACAAGTATGAACAAAGCTTAGAAGTGTGACGTAGTTGGTAGTTCATTGTGTTTTACCATAATTTTGAGAGTAATTTCTGCTGCGACTGCGGTCGACTCCTGAAAGCAAATGCAAATACCCGAATTTCTATGCAGTAGGTTCGATGAATCGACGTTCCATGGGTATGGACCACTAAATGCAATTTGCGGTCCATTGAATGCAAGTGGAATGTTACTGGATCACAAAATTGAGTTACGAAGTCGCAGGTGAGTCTGTCGAACAAACCCAGATGATTTTCACCCTGTTGGAGTACACTGCAAGCTCGTCTAGACCTCCAGAGAGAACGTGAGCTCGTTCATCAGATCCCAGACCACCTCCGCGATTGTATAGAAGTCAGTAGCTCAGTGATATAGTGATATAGGAAACCAGCTATTTTATAACAATAATCTTACTTTTAGGAAGGTGAGTTACAAGAGGATGCTTGAGGAAATTCAGGAGAAGGATGCAGGATAAAAAAACAATCACAATTAATTTAAGTTGAATTCTCTTAAAAAATCGTTGTGGATTTCTTCCATCGAATCCAGGAACTTCTGGCTCAACGGCGGTCCGTCCAACAATTTTTCAACGTGCTCTGAAAGTGTAATAATTTTATTATTTTCAACGACATGTTTTACATTATTACTTCTCTTATAATGCTGCTGAAGGCTTTCGCAGGTCTCGTGTAACTCGTCTGTGCACCGCATACAACGATTCCATTGAAGTTCTGTCTCGTGGATCCTTCGGTGGTCACATAAACTGTAAAACAAAAATTAACTAATTTGTTAAAAAGTTCTTCTGTAATACTTACTCCTGTCTGGTGAAAAACTCCACCTCGCACAATGTGCACCGCACTGCGCCCTCCACTCCTAGCCACGCATGCATTTCCTTTTTGTGCCTTTTCACGTTCTCTTTAAGTTCACTGGCATAATCGCACTTATCGCAATTGAAATTTGTCGATCTCTGCATCTCTTTGTTATGCCTACTCCACCAATTCTTCAAACGGCAGACATCCGCTTCGTCTACCGGCACATAAGTATTGCACTTCTTACAAAAACAAACTTTGTGTTGTCGTTGTTCGTGTTCTCTAATTTGGAAGTTCAATATTAAAATACACTTTTCAAAAAAAATTACCTTAAACCTTACCTTAACCTGTGATTTGCTGTATATTGTTTGAGGTCCTTGAGGGAGCCGCGAATGTTGAAACTTCCTGTGTGGGTGGCACTAGGACAGTGTTTTGCAACACTGTTGCAGCTTGTAATTCCTGGGGAAAACAAATCTCACATAATTGAATCTAATTTAGCGCACATTTGTAATTAATGAAAAAACTTGTTTCCTTTGACAATCCTGTTAAACTATTGTAGAAGACACCTTGACAAGGTCGTAGAATAATGTATTGTATTCTATTGCTGTCGCAAATTGCTTTCGTAGCTGATGAATACAAAACACTTCCGCAAATGTTGCACAAACTAACTTGCTCTTCTGTAGCATCGTCGAAATTCGGTGGAAGTTTAGCGGAAAACTTGTTCAATTGATCGAAACGGTTTTTCAAAATATCCAATAATATTTCTGCGGTCTATAAACGTAATCCTGGCGGAAAAGTTGGTGCAGTAAGTGAATTGTAATAGAAAGGAGCAGTCCTGATTTTGACTGAAGTACGTTTTAGAAATCCGGTGGGTCTGGAGCATTCGAGCTTGGATATTAAATAGAAATGGCCGCAAGCGACAAATTGCGGGAGGCTGGACCTAATTGAGTTCAACATTTTGAAAGCACTCGTAAGTTTGCATACACGTTGAATGCTTCTTTTGCGTCCAATTTGCGTCTAAGCTAATTTTGGACGGATCTAACTGAATTAAGAAAATTATCCCTGCCACAAGAGCACAATTTGATCAGTTTCATTTGATTATCCACAACGTTCGGCAATACGATATGACTACATGAGGCTTACATAAATTGGTATGCTATTGGCACGATACCGATAACTGTGGCAAATGAAATTTTTGACATTTTCCGAAGGATTTTGGGTCGCTGATCACGGGAAAAATAATTAAAAAAATCCTAGATGAACCGTTTACGAGATATCCTTCGTAAAAGATTTGGTTCATCGGAGTTCATCTAGCTCCCAAAATCCTTCGGAAACTGGTTTATTTGCACTTTAATTTACACATATTTTTCACTTTAAGGACCTACTCACACTGTAGAATTCTTATTTCACAATAAAAACACTTTAACTATATTTATTTTCGTAAAATTTACGTATTTTCCCAAGCCTCGCGCCGCGACAGTTTCAAAACAAACTTTGTTGAACTGTCATTTCAGTTCATTCGATTTGATTTTTTCCTAGGTGATGATCCTGCCCTCTATGATCATCATTCTTGCTTATTGCTTATTGATATGCAAATTAAGTCGAAGCACGCATATACATTATTACATGAATGAATACACCAATTTTAAGTAAAAGTGCGGGCTTCTACTTTATTCGCATATCAATAAGCAAGCATTTCCATATTTTCTGTGCTATCTGTTGTGTCACGAAGGGACATATTTACCATTTAAATATTGTTGTAATTATTGAACAAAATAATATATATATTTAAAATAAAATATCATAATGTTACATAAAACGCATGTTAATTGTAAAATAAATGTGCATAATAATGTATTAACTTATTAAGTACATAATTTTATTAATTTCAAAAACTTTCAAAACAATAATGATCATAGAGGGCAGGATCATCACCTAGGAAAGAATCGAATCGAATGAACTGAAATGACAGTTCAACAAAGTTTGTTTTGAAACTGTTCGCGGCGCGAGACTTAGTGAAAATACGTAAATTTTACGAAAATAAATATAGTTAAAGTGTTTTTATTGTGAAATAAGAACTCTACAGTGTCAGTAGGTCCTTAAAGTGAAAAATATGTGTAAATTGAAGTGCAAATAAAGCAATTTCCGAAGGATTTTGGGACCTAGATGAACTCCGATGAACCAAATCTTTTACGAAGGATATCTCGTAAACGGTTTATCTAGGATTTTTTTAATTATTTTTCCCGTAATCAGCGACCCTAAATCCTTCGGAAAAAATACAAAATTTCATTTGCCACAGTTATCGGTATCTCCCCATGCTATTGACTATGGAATAAAAGTGGTGCCGTGTTGAAAAGATGTATTTACTTTCCTTAATTTCCCGCAGCTTCTCTGGCTACAAAAGAGCTTCAATGCAGCTTGAACAGTATTTTTTTTTTTCAAAGGTGTGCTTAACTTCCGTTCAATCAGATCGGAGATATTCAACTGCATTGGTTGCATAACTTTGATTCGTTACGTTCGTTGCAGAAATCAAATGAGATCATGACATAAAATATAAACTGTTTAAAAAATCTTATTGTGTTTAAATCCAATTTTTTTGATATTGTGCGCTATCAAACATCTGCGAAGTTTCAGTGTTGCTTGGAATGTTCGACAAAGGAGCTTGTTGAGTCTTGGTTTCTGGTTCTTGAAATACACATTTTATTTAGAAAAATATGCACTGAAATTCTTCATAAGGTTTCATTGTTTAAAACAGAAGCATTGTTTATCACTGATTGCAAAATATTGAGAAACTGAAAATTTCATAACCAGCAAATGGCAGTGTTTTTGTTTATTGAATAACACTGTTCGACTGCAGAGTGAAAATAAACGATGCATATTTAATATATTAATTAAAAGCATTAATTACCGCCATCTTCTGTGTTTAAAACAAAAATTAGAAAAAAACGAACTTAGTTTTTACTCAGAGGGGTTAAAAGTTGAAACTGTAGCTTCTATAGAACATTTTGAACTTTTTCTATCGCGATATTTAAACAGTGAAGTAACTATAAAAATCATAGCAATGAATTGTTTTTGCATATCAATTTAAGTAGGTACCTATGTGAAATTTTATTTCTTGGATTTTATAAATATTAAGAATTTTGTTCCTAAGTATTTGTATTTATTCATTTACATATTAAAACACAATCATATTGATAAGCGAGATTGTAACAGCATTACATTTGGCGAAAACCAGGTGCCATCAATACAAATTTGTTGAGTAGAATCATTTCGGGATTCGTAAAGTACGGACGTGAATAAGATAATTAATTGAATCAAATCTAGAACAATTGTTAATTCATTGTATTAATAAAATAATTAAATTGTAATCGAAGTTAAGTGTTTTTTTTATAACACTTGTAAAACAATTTAGTTAACTTGGATGCGTATTCAAACATTTTAAAAAGTAATTGAGCAGCATGTATCAAAAGTTACTTCTAAAAAATAAGTGATTTTCCGAATCACATATTTACATCAAAATTTTGTAAAGTAAATTTACCACTTACCAGCAAACAGGAGAGCAGCAAAAACAGTGTCTTTCGTCACTAACCACAACAAATCAAAAGTGTCAAAAACCAATTTACACGAATCGAAAATGAAAAACAATATAAAATCGCAGCAAAACAAGCACAAACAGTGTCTTTCGTCACTAACCACAACAAATCAAAATTATCAAAAACCAATTTACACGAATCGAAAATGAAAAACAATATAAAATCGCAGCAAAACACGCACGCTCGCTAAGATAGTTTGAAACAAACTGATAATATACTTTGAAAGATATTTCGTATTTCCCCTGCCTAATGTCCTCTCCTTTTTACTAAAACAAATTTACATAAGCAAGTTCACATAAAGAAGTTTTTCGCACAGTCTACTTACGCAGTCTCCTTTCCTAAAGCGGCCCATAGACGTCCAACTTGATTGTCAACTAAGTTGCCAACATGCCATGTTGTCGACAATGTTGGTCGTCTGTGGGTAGGTTGACGGTTGAAAAATCATGTTGAACCCAATGTTGGAGTAAAATCAAAAATTTTTGATTTTTGTGGGAGGGGCCAAAATGTTGAGGACAATGTTGTGACGTCTGTGGCCAGGTTGACAACTTACTTCAGCAACATCATTTAATTGAAGATTTTCTAGAGTACACTTCGTGAAGTAGAGCAACAATAATGCGGATGGAATGAATTGGAGAGTATGCCGGATTGGCGGGGGATCCAGAATATAGTATAGAATATTTCTATAGTAAATATAGGCATTGGAAATAAAATTGTTTTATCAAAAGTACAGTGTTTATTACGTCATTTCAGTAATAGCACACATGTTTGTCTGCAATATTTTGTTTCTGTTCTTTTTAATATCGCCGACGGTAGACGGTCATTTTTCAAATTTGCTTGCAATTGCGTTTATGACTCCCATAACTCAAATAATAAATAGGTTTGGTCACTCCAGGAATTTCAAAAAGTAGAAAAACATTTTTCCCCTTGATATTTTCAAAAAGGTTTGGCAAAAAATTAGTGACGTAGGAAATATCTCTATAAGTATTAGCATATTCAATTCAGGTGCTGCGCCCTCGATTATTTGTGAGCGTTTTTTCTGATAATTATTCTTAACTACTGAAAACTTTCAACGCGTTTTTCTCAAAACCGCATTTTCCAAACTGGGAGAACTCAGAAATCAGCGGTAATTCAGTTGAGAGCTAAAATAATAAAACGTGCTGTCAGCATAAAATTTTGGAAAAAGTGATGTTGACAACCAAGTTGGCAACTTGATCATTCAGTCTGTAGGCTCAATCGCAACCTAGTTGGCAAACCTAGTTGACAACCAAGTTGGTCGTCTATGGGCCGCTTAAAGGAACAAAGGAATTATTAGGGATTTCTGGCAACTACTTGACAGTTTATTGCACCTCAAGGATGTGCTGTATTAATTTCCTAGTGGACGCCTTGCAAATTTCGGAAGGAAAAAATTGAAATGGCCTTGCACATTTTGTGAGGGGTTTTTCTGGTTAAATTATTTTGGTACAGTCTTCCTACCAATTTATTTGAAAACAAAATAATTGTGCGAACTGGTATTCAGTATATTGAATATTAAAATGTGATAAATTATGGTCCTTGTATTTTTTGATTAATTTTTGTTCTTGTTACTTGTTACTTGTTTTTCGTTACTTTTACAATAACCAGGACATCTGAAGGTTCGATTCCCGACGAGATCAGGATTTTGGCTTCATCTAAATTAAGTATTTTAAACTTGTTTTTATAACATTTTTCCAACAAAAACATACCTTGCGTGCATTCCACCCATAATCTAACCAAAAAATACAAAAAATGTTTCTGTGTAATGTGTTCGGGAAATTTACAAATTGGTTTTATTATGATTTATACATGCATGTTGCATACAATGGATATTTTGTTTAAAGATGTATGCAAAGGATATCAAGCAAAACAAATTTCATTTTATATTAATTTACAATATTCTGCCTCTGTTTTTATACAGACTACAGACAGTGCACTAAATTAGAAAACAGAAATAATTACATACTGTCCTTTTTGAATATAATTTCAAATAGAAAACGTAGGAATGTAGGGGATCGGGGGATGGGCGTTGCAACGCACGCCGGGTATTTGCTAGTATCTCACACCTTTCTAGGTGGAAATCCAAGCAATCAGCATTCATAAGGAAATAAAATAGATAATTCAAAATTTCTTATATTCGTTTATTAATAAAATATCGAAAATAGAAAACAAGTAATCAATATTTTGATGACAACAATAAAATCTCAACAATGTTAAAACAGATAAGAATAAATTTTATTGAAATTGTGTATTAGTATATTGTATTCGTTCCACGCATTAATTTTCTCAATAAATACATTCCAAGCCAAATTTTCATGGCAGACAACATTTCTTGCTTTAAATTGTTTAATTCGTGGAACAAGACAATCTGAAATGAAGTTTTTTTTATGTTCCAATATCTCTTAATATACTGTGAATTATTTTAAAAATATTCAAGTATTTATAATGAAAATTTCCTGAATCATCACTGACTTTCGGCAAGCCCTTGAAGCGAACATCGATCGGATTCTTGATGGACGACAAATGGAATCTGGTGGAGCCTCCTGCAGCATAAAAATCAATTCGTCAATGTCCTCCTTCCCAAACTCCCAATTTTTGCTAAAAGGTTTTGCTAACAGTTTCACTTTTCTAGTCGTCGGCGGAGCTAAAAGATTTAAACAATTGAATATCGATCAGAATCATTTCATTAACTGCTGTGAGATCCAAAGTCTGGGGGAGCACCAGTTGTTGGCTCTGCAAAACAGTGGTTTTCTGCAAGTTTTCAAAATTATACTTTTCGTCGCTGGCATGTTGATCTACAATGAACAAGTCTTGATCTTATTCAGACTTATTTCCTGGAGGAAATTTAAAAATGCCTCAGTTTCTCCTTCTTCGCATGCCTTGGCATTCACTATTGCAAAAACGCACATCGCTATCGAAGTTTTCAATTGTTCATGGGAATTATTAGCGCTCTGAATAAGCTCAATCAAATTAAAAGTTTCTATCAGAAATGTTGCCTTCATTTGGCAATTGTAATGCAATTTGGATAGTGCAATGACTTCGCACCACTGCACTGCTGGAAATGGCTTTGATGGCTTTGAACAGCTGGTGGGAATTTCGTAGTTCATTAAACAAAGAATTTTTGTAATTCTCCTCCAAACTTTCAACGAAGCCATTTTCTATGGTAACTGTTTCAAAGTCTTCAATATCTTCAAAATGTGCCTTGTTTTTGATTAAGAGTAAAAGCAAAACATTCAAACATGTTTTGATTTCTTCATAATTCTCCCTTTTCGGTTCATGCTTTAGATGAGAAATTATTGTTTCAATAATGTCGGAAGGACATATATTTTATAATTTTGTAAAATGTTAACAGAAAAATTCTATGATTTGTTTGTAAAACAATGTGCTAGAAATTGACTACATGAAATGGATTCGCAGAATTCTTCAGAAGTATATCCTTCAATGCAAGTTCAAGGTACCTTGCATTTTGACATTTCTTGTGACATTATCCCAAAATTTGATTTTTAAAAAGTTCTAAATGTTGAAGAACATTAGCAACTGTAATTATGATAACAAGCTATAATGAGCCTGATACTGATTATCAGTACCGTCTCTTCGTGGTTAATATCTTTATAGATAACAAAAACGTCTAACGTGTTTCTGAAAGTTGAAGATATCTCAAAAATTTCAATTTTTCCTTATATATACAGGAAGTAATAATTTATTTAAGTAAATTATGATAAACTTTACTAAAGTAAATTCAATTCATAATTTTTATTGTAAAAATTCATATTTCTCTGCATTGTGTTTAAGATATTGACTATTAAAATATGAAGATATAACTATCAGTAATTGTAAAAAAAAACACAATTTCAAATTTTGGCAAACATATTATAATATATTGCTCAATTTTATTTTTAATATTATATTCTACCATTAAACAACACATTTGAAATCATTTCTGCTTACCCTATCGAATTTAGGGATGGGGCCACGTAAACCATTGTAACTTGTATGTACAGAAAAATGTTTAAAATTTAAGCCAGATAGTAAAGTTTAAAATGTAATAAATCGTGATGAGTGCTTAAATTAAAATCATTAAGGACGATGCTGTGATGGAGTGAAAGTATAACCAGAATCCCTTTTTACTTCTTTATTTAAATTAATTTGCTGAAATATTTATAGACTGGATTATTCCAGTCGAATGTTATGAAACAAATGCAGCAATTGCATATCAGATTACCTACAAATTACACGTTGCGTTATTAATTTACGCTTGAATGCATGCGTTGCTGAAACGTTTAATTAAAAATGACGAATATTCAAAGTAGAAATTATTAGTTAGGTGTGCAAGAACTGCTCTCAGTATTATGCAAATGTGGATGAACTTGAAATATTCAATACCAGAATAAAGGATGTTGATAAACTGTTGTACAAAAAGTCGAATTTCAGACACTCCATGATTTTATATAATCGTTGAATATATATAAATTTTAACTTTTTGAGCTTCTAAAAATTGGTACCTACTCCTAGGTGAAGTAAAACACAGTGCTTAACAAATAGATTTATGTAATTTTTATTTACTTACTACTTATATGTTATTAGTATAATTTTCAAAAAGATTTTGTAATTATTAATTAAACTACACTTCATTCTTATTTCACCAATAACAACTGCAGTATTCAACTTACGAGTATATGAGCATTTTGTAGACAAATAAAATTCAGAAATGTAAAACATTTATTATAATATATTCTAGATTTAGTATACAACGACAATGAATTGCTATCACATAATAAAGAAAGTGGTTTTTCTATAGTTGTACCTATAACTTGTAAAGCATATTTTAGTAATATATTACTCACGAATAAGTTCCAAAAATGAAGATTAAAATCTTGCAATTATGGAAACGTTAACATTTGATATCAAGCTATGTTTATTTTGTTTTTAAACAGACAATTTACAAATATATAAACCGTATTAATGGCGTACATGTATATCTATTTGTTCTTATCAGGTTGAATTGAAAGCAGATAATCACTTTTTTTCAGTTGAATGTTAAAAATTATTTAAACAAGAAAATAATTAATTCATTCCTTTCCTTTCAGCGAAATATCGCATTATAATGATCAGAAAAAAATTCATGATATACACTATGGTATATAGATTCAATAGAAAACTACGAGATTTGTGGATAATAGAAAAGCTCCACCTATTAAATCCGTTGGATGTTTAATTTAGACTTTGCATAGAGAGCATGCAAATATTATATAATTAATGTAGACAACTAATATTTTATTAAAAAAAAAAACTACAACACACGCACATTCATTGGTAGAAATCCAAATGAGAATGCAAAAAATTAATATTCAGTGACATATTTACACCTGTTGTTGAAATTGAAATGATCAATGGAAATTAAATGAACAGCTTTATTATTTTGTAAACCATTGCATTGAAGAAAGACATGCAAGACGAAGACATAGACGGGAAATGAAATTGAATAACAAAATATGCTCCATACCCATTTTTGCATAGTCCTTGAGCAAATTTTCTACAATTGTCTTGTAATTCGGGCTTTTAATGTTTCCATGAAAATTGGAAACAATCAACTGGAATGACTTCCAGGCTGCAGTCTCATTAGTATGCAATTATGAGCGAAGAAAGTCTCATCTTTGAGAATAATAAAAATCCCTTTCTGTTTCAAATTGTTGTTAAAAGAAAGAAGCGTTTTATTTACAATAAGAAAAATATCAAGGTAATACAATTATTAAAATCCAATCGTAATGATTGCACTGGATTCGCATTTATGCTTCTTTTTCTGATATTAAATTAACCCAAGCAATTTGTTCCTTTCCGTTCTGGTCCTTAGTTGTAATTTGTACCATTCGGCGACCACCATCCTCTATCTTTATGAAATCTCCTTCATCAGTCACCAGAATATCATCCGATATCACCTCGGTCAGCTCAGAGGCTAGAATATCGGTAGGCACTTCCACCGCATTGGACAGCATCTCATCAGCATTGCTCGAGGCCAACTGGACAGAGCCGTCTATAATGAGATGTTCCTCAACCATGTCAGAATCGTCCACAATACTCTCATCGATGCTATGTTCCACCTTATCATCCGTCTTGTCGCTTACGCGTGGCTGGTTTACCACAATTGTGTCGTTTACGTGGCCTGCATTAACCCGAGATTAGATTTTCGACGTAAACGAAAGTGAAGTTAGAGCTTACCTGATTGCTGCATGTGTTGGTATAGCAGAGGTTTCCGCATGAATCCTTGACCGCAGTAAAGGCACTCGTACGGTTTCTTGTCACTGTGAATGAAGCGGTGAGCGTTACGGTTATCGCGGCTGTTGAACTTCTTACCGCACACTTCACAGGCGTACGGCTTGATCCCAGAGTGAATTCGTAGATGCTTCTTGTAGTGCTCTGGGTAGACGAAAGTGGCGTTGCACATTTCACACTTGTAGGGCCGCTCCCCAGTGTGGGTGGCACGGACATGGTAGTCCAGTAGACGGCGCCTTTTGAACGATCGGTCGCAGAGTTCGCACTTATAACGCTTGTCGTTAAAGTGAGTGGCCCGTTTGTGGGTGGTGAGATTAGAGCGTTGCGCGAACGACATGCTGCAAATATCGCAGGTGAATGGCTTCTCCCCGGTGTGAGTTCGCTCATGATCCTTTATCTCTGCGCGTCGGGCAAATGCTTTACCGCAAGTCCGACAGATGAACGGCTTGTAGCCGGTGTGCACCACTTTATGCACCTCGAGATTGTGCTGCGTACCGAAGGCCTTTTTGCATACTTCGCAAATGAACTCCTTTACTCCGGAGTGCGTTTTCACATGCTGTTGCAAGTTTTGGGCACTGAAAAATGCCTTCGGGCACTCCTTACACGAGTAAGGACGAGGACGGTCCGTGTGAATCTTAAGATGGGCTGTCAATGTATATTTGGAAGCGAAATCCTTCGGGCAGTACTCGCATTTGTACGGTCGCTTTCCAGTGTGCATGTTCAAGTGCTCGTCCAGTAGATTCTTCGAGCTGTACTTCTTGTTGCACTGCAGGCAGTAGTACTGCTTCGATGACGAATAGTGGAGGCGTTTGTGGAGGCGGTACATACGCAAATTCGCGAACGTACGATTGCATGTTTCACATTGGTACTCTCCTTCATTTTGATCTCCATGGTCCCTGTTCACGTGTTCCGATAATTCGATCCGCTTGCGAAAGTCCTCCCCACAAATGTCGCAAATATATACGCGAATGTTATGCCTTGTCCGAAGATGGTTGGCAATCGACTTGATATCGAATGGCGTCATTATGTCCTCCTGGTTCTTGGGACACACCGCGCAATAGTATTCGTCGTCCTTGCATACGAAAGCAGGTTGCTCGTCTTGATTTCTTTGACATTTTTCGCTGTCTTCCTGCAATTCGAAAATATGGGAATGTGCAGATTCCTCCTCCACTTCAATCCCTGCTTCCTTTTTTATTATGACTCCAGCGAATCCTAAACTACTATCTGATTGAATCGTATGTATGCCACTTTGTAAGGTGTCCGCAACGCTGCTGTCGTCGTCGTTGCTCTCATCCACACTGTGCTCAATGATTTGTTCGTAATGAACATCTGAAAATGCAAAACAGTTTCTGAAGATTACATTTCATACTTCTGGCTATCAACCAACCTTCACTGATCACTTCCACCATATTTTCCCCATTGTTACCCACAAAGAACTGCGGTTGCTGGGTTTGTTTTTCTAAATCCGTTACAGTTTGAGTTGAGCTCTCTTGACCACCTTCAAAGTTTTGTGTGTTATCTGTTTCCGAAAGAATTGTGAACAAATCCATCGAGCTCGAATCTGGAGCGTCATTCACTGCTAAAACTTTTTGGCTAGTCAAACTGTCGCCCAACGTAATTGCAAGAGATTGTCCGTCCTCCTCGAGGGACACAATTTCCTCCCCATGAATTTGGGCTGTTCGATTGTAGTCTTGAATTATTTTGAATTTCAATTCAATGTAGCGCTGCTCAATAGCCTCGAACTCTTGGATAAGTAAGTTGCACCCCTCGCAAAGTACCTACAGTAAAACATTAGAATCTGAAGTATTTGAAGCCTCACAAACTACCTTTGAATAAGCAGTACTTTCCTCCAACGCTCTGCCCAGAATTGACGAGAGAATTAATGCCATCGGGCATTCAATGTCACCATTTTCTAGGATCTGCAAAACAATTAGATTTCACTGCTATCGAATGCAGAACCACTTACTCTATTTTCGAACAGCAGCTGGGGTTGATCAGTGTGACCAAAAACTTCATCGCAAAGAAAACAGCGGGCATTCTCGGCATATACCTGAACTTCTTGGAAAAGTGCAGTCATCTACAAAAGGGCGACATAAAAAAAACTTGATACGGTGCCTCATTTTTGACGATTGATGTTTTTATTAGAAGTTATGTTTTGCAAAGTTTGTGCACTTCAATGTTTATTTTTTAATAAATTACCAACATTATCGAATGAAAGATACGCACTTTGACCAATTTGAAGAAATCAAAAGTTATTTTTTGACAGCCACACAAGTCAAAACAGACGCTCGCTTTAATACACAGTTTTTCTCAAACAATTCTCCAATATTATTAACTTCAGATCTTTTTAAAATTCAAATTTAATCTCAACCATTGTTTTACTTATTTACGATAGTCGAATAATACTAACCTTTAATAAAATTTTCCGAATTTTATGTCAATAATACAAGTCCAAATGCTGACTTGTCAGCGTTGCCAAATTACATTGAAATTGAATCAAAGTTACATTAAGTCGACACAAGCATGGCGAGATAAGATAATATCAATTAAATTTTCACAAAGTAGAAGAAAAAAAGTTGTTTTAGAAATCCGCATACACTTATTCATTTTAATTGACCGTATCTTGACAGTATATTGCGATTTGTATATCCAGTCACCCAGTGGTTTGTAACATTTATTTTGCAGAGCCACCTGGTGTTAACTAGCAACGGGAAGCACTTTCGTACAGTCCTTGCACAGATTATTTATCACTTAAGATATCAGTTATTTGTAATTGCAATATGTAGAATTTTGTTCACTTTTTTTCCCCTGCTATATCGAATTTATTCAATTAATTGGAATTAGTGATTTGAACAATATGGCAAATTTATTTAGCAATGACGGTACCCAGAACAATTTAATTTAGTGAATGCAAACAGGAGAAAATACTAAATCATATTAAAATAATGACAAAGCATACAGAAAAAACAACAACAACAAATACAATATTATTAATATTTGATTCTTATTTGTTGCTTCAAATCATTCAGATACTTAAGTGCAAGTCGCAAAAATTAAATTAAGTTTTGAAATTGGTAAGTTTAACTGTTTAATTGTTTTGTAAATAAATTAGTAAGGTTTTCTATTGCATCAACCCCCCTTATTGTTATTATTAAACGATTAAACCAAAATGGAGGATATAGTTTCAACAAAACTTTTTATTTGTGTCTCTCACTCAGTAATGGCTGCCGAAAATAAATGAAAAAATTATACACTTCTAACCTCGCTTTTAACAGAAACTTTGTCTGGAATTCTAAATTTTGAAATACATCTTCATATCAAATGTAATTCCAAGGCCAAGAGGAATATCTGTTGCACGGTTAATGGTTGTAACAACAATAGAAGTACTTTCAGGAGTGTATATGTATGTGTGGCAGCCATTCTTTATTTTAAAGATATAAAATGGGGACACCAAAATTTTTGTTTGCAAATTTTTGAGCAATTTTTTTTACAGAAGTTTCTGCAAAATTTACGACCTTGTCGGACAATTGGGGAAAACCAAAATAAATAAACGAAAAAAAAGAAATTATTATAACAACTTATCATATCAGCAACGATTACGAAAATTACACCTAACATTCACATAAATCGTCCTAAAAAATTTCGGGAAAATTTTTTATTTCTTCTTTCGTATGGATAATAAAGAAATGTGATTTTTCAGTAAAGAACCAAAACAAAAATAACATCTTTAATTTCAAACATTTTTTTTCAATTTAAATCGTTTGAGTAATAATATCGAATTTAATTAGAGAAATAAAATCCCGTTAAAGTAAATTAATAGAAAATTTAAATGTTAAAATCTATCTCTACGTATTTCCAGATATCTTTAGAGCACTGCAGAAAAATATTAGTAAAAATATTGTTTGACGATATCTGGCCTGAATGTCAAAGAATGTGTTTTACAGGTGAAAGATATGTAAACGGACTTTATTAAAAACTAGTAAGGAAGCAATTGGTCACACCAATTACGTGATACCCTAGATGTAGAAAAATATACTCATTCTTATATCAACATTTTTGTATAAAAATGACTCATGCTTATATGGCAACACTAAGAAGGAGTTGCCCGATTTTGCTCATCTTCGAACTTGACCTTGCAATTTTAATCAAATGTTATTGTACCAAATTACAAGTCCCTAGCTACAAGCGTTCTCGAGTTATCGTCTGGACGGACAGACAGACAGACAAACACACAGGCAGACATACAGACGGACATGCATAAAACGGTTTCTTTTCACTTCCCAATCATGAATATATAGTTCTTTCTTTTCTGTGACGATTATTTCTTGGCGTTGCAAACGTTCGCTCAAAACTAATATACCCTACATCTAGGGTATAACCAGAAAATATTAGTTTTCGTAGTCATCCTACGATTGTGCTTGGTACACATATGGTGGTACCTACTGCAGAAGCTAGATTATTATCGGAAAATCAAAACCTAAAAGCACGTGTTTTATCCATTAAGTCAAATTTTCAGGTCGTTAATTAGATGCTGGTAACCAGATTTCGCCAAGCATCCTTTTTGTGACAACCGAAAGTCCATAAGCGATTTAACAGGACAGAAGAATCTCATTTGCATTTATTTGCTGCTTCCGGAATCTACTGCGTGTTTTTAACATCAGATGTTCATAATCCGTCGTCATCACCAGGGACCAGCTTTATATAATAGAACGTTAGAACCACGTGGCGTTATGCGAATTGGCACACTCTTCACGTCCTCATCCTTCACTTAACCGTGTTAATTTGTCTCTGCACTCTTCTACGTTTCGCGAAATTGCGTTGCAGAAATCAATCGGCGATACCTGCGACCTGCCTCATCTCACTCCTGATTTATGTTCAAGGGAAAATAGGTCGTAATCATGAAATTTTTCGGGCCCTTCCTGTGTCAAGGCAAAGCAAGGTCTAGGTTAGGATTATGGAAGGTTCGTTACATAACGCATGCCACAGGAAATATTATGTAATGCCGAGTTCCGGTGCACGAATTCGACTCACCTCAGACTTCATCACATGGAATCCCTTTAGTACTGGATCGCCCTCGACCGCTAACCGTTAGCCCTAACTCCTCCAAGAAATGTAGAATCTTAAATTAAATTCAAGAACTTTTAATGCTCCTGGAGCCTTAATCTAGTCCAGCTTCTTCTTCTTGCTTGTTGTTTTCTGGTGAGAGGTAAGGGAATCGCATGTGTGCGGAGCACGTGTGCTGGTTCATATGTTCTCATCCCATTCCATTACTTCCTTGTGATTTATGCCCCTTTAAGTCCCTCAAAACGGTTTTCCTGTGATATTCAAACACGCCAGGGAAACAAACAACCCCATCTCCTTCCGCTGAAGAAATTCGCCGTTTCGCGAATCGAAAAGAACAAAACCAAACAAAAGGGACTATACAAAAAGAATCAGCAAAGTATCGAGCATTCCTGACCCTTCTCTCTCTGCTCCAGATGTGCAAATTCCAAAACCCTGATCCATTCCTTCTTCCTTCCTCTTCTGCAGACAGCTAAAAAAACAACCGCCATAAACTACAGGATCTGAACAACGTTCTACTTGTGCAGGTGTTAGAGGAGTTGCGCCTGGTTCCATATTATTTTCTATTTACTTCGCGGCCGCCACTAACAGAAGCAGTTGCAAGGATATTCGCAGAAATGTCGTACCCCTGTTTATACTATATACAGTAAGAGATGTAGAGAATGGCGAACAGCTCCGTGCAGACTTGCCATCCGAGTTGACCCTTTTTTGTTGTTGGCCGAAGTGAAATATTTTGTGACGTAGGTGCAGGCCACGCAGACGCAGAACTTCGAGGGACAATCGTTTACGTAACGGTTAATTCACAACATAAAAGTGCACACACCCCCCACATAAGGCCATGAAGGACGTTTACAATGTGAGCATTGAGTGAAGTGATTATAAACATATATCAGGATATTTATTCAGAAATAAATAGGAAATATAAGTTCATCATGGATAATTCAAAATTACTATGAAATTCCTTCATATGGAACAAATTAATGTTGTTCTAGTAAAATACATTCACCAATATAAGACATGAGTTTGTATTCTTCATCCTTATTGATACCACGACCAGTATTTTGGGAAAGTAAAATGAATTTGCGCTAAGTTTAAAAATTCGTATTAATGCCTTCGCGAATCTCCACAAAAAAGCATGAACTCTGTCGTATAAACCCAGCAGCACACCGGCACAAGGATTGATTGCAGGAGCTTTAGATATGCGCGCCTCACCCCCTCGAGGTAAGTCCAAGGGGGTTCACCCGTTGGGGTTTCTTTGACCGTGCGCAATATTGTGCAACGTGTGTCTAGGGGTGAGTGAGCAATCGCGATCATCCATCCCCACGACGGTCGCCAGAAAACTTTACAGTTTACACCACTTAAGCTTGGCGAGGGGGTGACAGGGGTTGCGAACGGGCAGTGGCAGAACTTTTCAATTCAATTCGCGGGTCAGCCGCCCGATTCAGTCCCCTACGTGAAGTTCTGACGACCGGTTGGAACGTGAGCAAACTTGTGCGTGGTGAGAAAGCTTTTCAGTTACATTACAATCCTACCCAAAAGAAGGGAAAAAGGATTGCACACACCTTGATAGTTTTTTAGAGCAGCAGAAACAGGAAACGTCGGCTGAACTAAATTTCGTGTCAAAATCAAAAGGATACAAGTGTCGACGTGTTGAGATTTGAATTTTTCGACGAGGTGAATACTTGTGGTGGGTGATCGATGAGATTTGGTGCAGGTTGCAGTGCATTGGGAGAAAATTCGCGGCGGCACCCCTCCCGCGGCGGAGGACATGCAACAACCCTTATTGCGGTTTAGGAAATGTTTTTGGGAATTTTCCACTGTGATGCCTCTTACCCTTTCCATCTTTCCCTGTTGAATTTTCGAATTGTTCCCACAAGGGGCAGTTGCACTGAAATTTCGTGCTCCGGTTCGTGAGCACGCCCAATCGCATCCCTCGGTTCTAAGGCGACTAAAATCAGCGGGAATGGTTTTTAGCTCAACTAAAAAAATTACTTAAAGAAATTCACTAATTAAATGTGCAGTGCTTGAGAAGTGATGAAATTGAGATTGACACAATCTTGCAGCATTCCACCACCCACATTGAACCTTCAATTCCTCACCTGCCCCTGATTATGGGTCTCGAAGCCGAGTTTGGATCCTCATTGATTCTGAGCGGGTGAGCATACCCCAAGAGCCCGCCCGCATGAGCACGCTCCCACACACACATGCGAAAATTCACCCTCGATTCCGCTTCAGTTCCCGAAAATTGCTTTTACCTCCCCAAATTGTGAAACCCCGACAACGTATCGTTATAAGTATATAGTCAACGAATCATCTGTTCAAAACTTTCCTCTCTTCCCCAGTTTTAGGGGGTGAGTGCAGTCAAAAAATATTTAACATTTTGGATACAGTTTGACTACGTTCAGGGGATGAACTGAAGTTGGAAGGTATTGATTCATCAAAATGTGCCCATTCATCCCCCCTCACCTCTCCATTGTTTCCATGTGCCTTGTTTTTGTCAGCGGTTAACATTTTGACAAAAAATTACCTTTTTGAGGTTAGTCGTCCGTGTACCAGAACAAGGAGTGCATTACACGGTGTCATATTCCCAGGGGTTGTCGTGAGTCCTTGAGAACAAACTCAACCTTTGCGGTCGAGTCACATAATGAGATCGATCAAACATCATATGGCACGAAGCCTAACCAATAATACTTTCACCAAATGCGGGGGCAGCAGCTGAGGATAACTTTGGAATAAAATCCTGCCTCGGCACGCCATCTGCAATTAAAGCCGGAGGAGCGGCAGCGGAGGCGTTGATTTCGATGACCTAGTTAAAGCGGATATGCTGTGGTGAAACTCAGATGAATACATTCGTATATTGTGTCATACTGATTACTCCTCCCCTGCAACGGAAATTAGAAAATTTCAAAATCAATAAGTGATGCCTCTTTTTCGGAGTGAAGTGCCAAAAGTCCTCAAGTTCCGGTTCACGGTTGATGAGATTTGTGGTGGTGCGGGTGATTTGGGGTAGATCGCAAATTGACCAAGGATTATCGCCTCTTCATTGATAATATGATTAATGCTCTGGAGGATGCTCTCAATGACACGAATCTGTGTACACAGAGGAGTTAAAGCGAAGGACAGCCGTTTAAAAGTTTGTCTAGGTCGGCAAAAAATAGATATTCCTCTCTGGTGTTGCCCTTTTAATTGTTTGTTGAGAAGATCTAAGGTCGCTTTCTTTTACGACATTCCCCCCACTTGCCGATCTCTGCTGACGGCAGGAAGATGGCTGCTGAGATGATTGAAAATTCCTTGGCAAGTGGCCAGCCGGGTCATTATGGAAAATCTTATTCGAACATTTTGTGGCATGTGGCTCTGATGTAAATCACCAATCACCATTCATTTGGGGGTTGTTATTAGTTCAGCTCTCAGTTCAGATGCAGCCGTTTTCTCACGCCGCACTAATTAATGTCTTATTAGTAAAAAATCATGAGACTAAGTGAAATGTTCATGCTATAAAGTGATCAAAGAGTTGAAAAATTTCCCTCGCATTCAAATTACGAAAACATATTTACATATCATATTTCGAAGCAGTTTTGTTTCGTTAATGAATTTCCAAATTAAATTCAAAATAAATTTTGTTCCGGATTAGTTTAATCCACAAGCCTTCCAAAAATTACATAGCATTCCAATTATTTTAGTAACTTACCAAATTGTGCACAAATATTGCTATAAAATTTCCTGCGGCAGTTTAAAATTTCCCTTGAAGACAATTTAAAAGGCCTCCTGGTGGTCGGGACCGAAATCATTGCCAGTAAATTACTTGACATTAATTGCATTCAAAATAAATCAACATCTAAACAAAACAAAATTTTCGACGGCTGCGGTGCAATATCTCATTTTTATTTATTTATTGTTAGCAGCAGGAAATCGCTTAAAGGACTTTGAAAATGACCGGCCACTGATTTAAGAGGGATACGATTTTCCATTACATTACTATTAAAATGTCCTTATTGAAGAACTCCACTAATTGGTTCCTATTTATTTGCATTCATTTATGTGTTTTGAAAATGCTGTTATTGTAAAATTGAGCCGGAAAAAGGATATTTCCTGATTATATGATTATATCACTACGAAATTTCAGACAAAAAAAAATTCCAAATTCCTTTAAATATTTCCTTGCGAAAAAGCAAGCAAAAAAAGTTAAAACTACTCAAGTAAAATCGATATTCTAGTAAGTTTCACTCAGGTTACAAAAGAGGCACTTCAAAGGAACCTCATTCCTCAGCTGTCTTCTAAAATGCTCAACTGTTCACATTTCCATAAAATTTCATTACCAAAAAGGGGTTGATATCCAAGGCGGCAAAAACCGCACAAATCCTGCTTCATATGTAGAAACTCGCTTTTGAATAATTTTGCTAAAACTAAACGGATATCCTGCAAAATTCAACGCATCCTTGACGAAGAGCTTTCGCTTCTTTTAAACCAGCTGAAGTGAGAGGATTTTGTGAAGGAGGCAACGCAGAAAAAAAAAAAGTCGAGTGGGAGGAACTGCAAAAAGGATGCTCTACATTCCACATTATGCCCAAATCCTGTTCCCGATGTGTACAAAACTTGGCAATTTAAGAAATTGACTGTTGCGAAGGATACATCACTTTAATTTCTTATTTCTCCTTCAATTTCAGGCAAGGATTTTTCATTCTGTTGCTGGTAAATTAATATAAAATTGATTTTTTTCAATTTCGTCACATAAGCAGTTCTGTTCTTCTACAATAGAAATTGTACCGTTAGTTAAAAAATATAATGCATAATTTTCGTTGATAATTGCAAATTAGACTGAATGAGTGCAATCGGCGTCCGCTGAAGTTCCGTAACCACCTTTCTATGAATTTCTTCCATCAAAGCCAATTGAGATTTATTTACGGACACAAAAACTTTGTCTGGCCGAGAAGGATTAAATCAAGTTCGTGCTTATTTTTCATTTAGTGTTCCACTCTTTTCTATTTACAATCGCTAAGGGGCCAAGATTGGGTCAAGATGAGAAAAATACGCGCTCGTTGAGGGTCCATAATTCATTGCGGGTGGCGTACTTGGGGTACTCCAATGGCTATGAATTAAATTGCATATTCTATTGGCAACAGAATAATTACATAATTAACTTACTGCTGGTTATTATATTTCATTATTAGAGCGGCAGAGAGTTTTTATGATTAGTGGATTTTCTTCAATTTTTTCACAATTCTCTTCACTTCTCAAAATTCTTGCAGAGAAATTCCCGAATTTTTATTTTAAACCCATTTCCATTCCAGACTGAAAAAACTATCAAAAACAAACTATCAAAAACGTTATCTCCAAAAAAAGACCAAACATAACAAAATACAAAATTGTGTGAAAAGTGATTTTTAAAAAATGGCAGCGACCAAAATTATCGATGGTCCAGGTCCTCGGAACGGTCATGAAATGGCGCCGCTAAATACTCGTGCTCGGGGTGATGGTACTCATGGGGTGACAATTGTTTTAACTGCACCCAACCGCAGTTCAATCGGTTCCGCCGAGATTCCAGGTGATTCAGATCGAGCAGCATGGAGTGGAAAAATGCAATTTTTTCTCAGTATTATTGGATATTCTGTGGGCCTGGGAAATATTTGGCGTTTCCCCTATTTATGCCAACAAAATGGAGGAGGTAAGTGAAATATAAATAAAATTAAACTTAGAAATTAAATTAAATAAACTAGAAATATATATCTGAACTTTAAAAATATACAATACAACATTGCAAAAGTCGACAGTAAAATCATTTAAGATTTCTTATCATTGGAAAATTTAAGCACACAACGAAAATTGTGAGTCCCCCTGGAAGAAATATGGATGAAACTGTTATAATTTTATTTTGTTTATTTAAGAAGCGTAGTTTTGAAATTAAATGTAATAAATGTATTGTATTAAATGTAATGTACCTGCACATACACATATGATAAAAAGAAAGCGTATTTTGTTTTTAGTTGAATTCGACAAAATGCGTTTGAATCAGATTCTTTAACTCCAGAAAAGTCCTTGACCAAATGCTATACAACTGTTATAACTTATATTGTTATTGGCCGCTTCCAATTCGTTATTCACGTAAACAAAAATAGATTTAGCAACTAATTGCAATTCCAAATACAGAATTGTGACTTAGTTAAAAAATTTCCCCCGGCGGCGTCTGCATAGCGCCATCAAAGTGCATGCATTGAAATTTGAAAGTGCAGTGCGCTGTTTTAAAACGATTAGATCATAATTTTATTTTTAAACCCGAAATGAAGTAGCAATGTTTATTCATTAAATTATCCCAGTAAAATTCCTTGTGCACTTTTAGGAAAATATATTCACATTCCATATTTCACTTCACGGTGGGTTGATGTCAAGAGGAAAAATATGTATCATGTTAAAATTGTATAAGAATAATCATTTCGAAGAAGGAGAATTTTTATTGTATTTTTTATTTTATTTATTGCAAAGGATATCATTTCTCTCGGCACCAGTCAATTGCAGTGCAAGTTCTCCTCGAGTAACTCTCCTGGACATGACATTGAAATTGAAAGGCGTTTGGTTAAAATTACTATGAATAGCATCGTAAATTAACTTCCTTCGTGTATACCATGCAATTTAGATGGCCACCGCAAAGAATTGCGGTCTTGGCAGGAGTCATGTCCTTCCAGAACATGATTACTACTGAAGTGCTGAATGACTGCAAACATAGGTTTGAAAATAAATAAACACATGAGAGACCATCAAGTAGAACTTATGCATGTAGTTTTGTGCATTGATTTTGTATTTCCTAAGGCTCCAATTATTTAATAAATGTGAACCTTTGAAATATATATGGAAAACTTTTGAGTGATTAGCAGAATTTCCAATCAATATATTCAAATCCTTTAATGTACCCTACAGCCTAGACATATAGGAAGGTTATAAACATATCGGGTAAATCGCTTCTGAAGTGTCTACTAGGATATAAGCGGTTCTAACGAGATTCGATATTGAGTGCAAATTGAATGGAAGAAAAATTTCCAATTTAAGTTGTTTTAGGAGTAAAAGAGTTATAATGTTGATTACAATGGCATTTGAATACAGCAACTGCAAATATTGTAGATTTGAAAAGCTGAATTTTACATTTAAACTTTTATGTACAAATTGAATTTCACTGAAAAATAATATTAGTTTATTGTATTCTACACTTTTTATACACTATACACTTTTTATATGCATAAAGCTATTTATCTTATTATAACTTATACATTTAATGAAAGTGGAGAGTTTCATTAAATAGGTACAATGTACTCGTTCATCAAAGTTTACCGTTAAACCGTAAATTCAAATCTTTAGAAGAATAAAAGCATAAATATTAAACAACATGTTTCACTTGATTGTTTTTATGGAATTTAAATGCAAGAAAGAAATATATAATAGGGTGCTTTTAAAGCGTTTGGTTTTTAATTAAAAAAAAAAAAAAACGAAAAATTGCTATTCAAAAACTGTGAGATAGATTTTTTTGAAAATCAGAAATGATATGGATATAAAAAAGTATAGTTAACAAAAGATTCAACGAATGCTATGATGGTTGCATTGAAAATAATTTTGGCTCTTGTTGTTTTTGCATAGAATGGCACGGTTTTTTTATCATCCTTGAAAAAGCAAGCGGTCTACGCATTGGGACCTTTCATATGTTGTACAGGACATAAAGAGCTATGAACATGCAAAAATTCAGCTTTCCATCTCGCATGTCCGATTGTCCGCGTTTTGCTGGAGAAATGACTTAAGTGACTGGGCTATGTTACTGAACCAGAAATAACCTTTTGCATTTTTTTCTGTTTTTTTTTTTTTTTTTTTTAAATTAATAACCAAAATCTTAAAGAATTACCCTTTACAATAAATTGCTTTTATATATAAAGCAATTTCCGTATCTTCCTTCGTTTCGTTCGATAATTCAAATTCCGAATTTGCTCTTATATTAATTAATTCGAATTAATGAGACATCAATGTATTTGGCGACTTTTAAAAGTAGTATTGTTTATATATTTATTAATACCTTAAATATAAATCAGAACATTGTTAAATATCTTGACCTCCAATGATCTCCTATTTTCAACTTTATCAATAAATAATTTTAATTTGATATAATTTTCTGCACAATTATTCGATACGGTTTTCGAAATTTAGTATCAAAGTTAAATAGCACTCGATAATAAACATCAATGCTTGAAAGAGAACACTTCATGTTGATTTAGTATTGTCTTAATTATAAACAATGTTAACGAGTGATCACTCAAGTGAATTAAACATCCGGATATCTTTTCGATTAACCAATACCATCAAAGATCTGCAAACAAAATTGAATTTAATTTCAAAAATACTTATATTCGAAGAAACTCAGTATTGTTTCAAGCAGAAAATCGTGCAGGTATATGTTTTCATTTCAACAGATTCAATTGAAATCCAAAGAAAATTTCTGCGAAGATCAGACCGAAATGACTTCACGTGTACTTAACCAAAAGACGTTCGTTTTATTAAAAAGAAAAAATAACATATATATAAAAGCTTAGATACAAATAAGAGATTTGGCAAATATTCACGCGATTCACCATTGATTATATCGCTTGTGAATCGCGCCTACGGGAAACCATTCACCACGGCCAGGAATACGTAACGATTACAGCAATAACAATAAAATTCTTTCTCCTTCCCTCGGGGCTCGACTTTGATAGCAAATTTACGTGAATAATGATCGGCAACGTGCCACGTAAATTTTCACCTCCATCAAAGAAGAATTATTTTCTCACCTCCATCCAGACGGAATCCGAAATTGAATAAAAACAGAAAAAAAAATAAATAAATAAAAAATCACATCCGTTTGCGAGGTTTGCATTCCTACCGCGGAATCCTGTCATTCTGGCGAACTGTAGAAATGAAACTTTGAAGCGCGATGGATGAAGCCATGAAGGCCATCAGAGGCAGCTACGAAACCGATTTACGTTCGCGATTGAGCTATTTTTAAAAGCGGGTGAAATTGTGTTCGAAAATTTCCTTCGCCACAAAGAAAATAGTTTCTTTGCATCAATAACAACTACGGGAAGAGAGGTGGGGTAATTGCAAACGTGAAACGAGTGATGCGGCCTCATCTTGGCTTTGACTTTGGCGGCACGATTATGTAACACAATGCGAGCAAAATTTGTACAATGTCACATGGTGTTCACGTTTCTGATTTTTCGCGAAGTACACGCGCTTCACAAAAAACAATGACATGCGTGTTCCCGAAATGTAAAAGAAAAGTTGCAGAAAATCACTGTTATAAAACAGGAGCTCCTCCGGAGCAGTGTTACGTGATGTCCTGGACATCAACAAAAGATTCCGAATTTCACCAAAATTAAATCGAAAACAATTTTCTATGGATTTAATTTTTACAAATTTTCAGTAATAAATTTATAATAGACAGTAAAAATGTGCAACTTCACAGGAACGGATTAATTAGAAGGAACTGGTAGTTTTCAATTGAACTCAAAAAGCTTTGATCTTATAACTACCTTTAATTGAAAATTTGCTATTTGACTTATTAAAATACAAGTTATTATCGACCTTCTCGAGGGAGCTTGAATGCACTGAATTTAATTTCCTTTCTGCAGGTTGAAATTGATGCAACTAAAATGTGCACAAAACTTTGTTCGAAATCATTTTCCGCATATTCGACATATCGATTTTTTATGTTGATTTAATTCCAAATTTCATGCACATCAATTGGGAAGTGATATTGACAAATCATATTACGGGGAATTCGATAACTTCTTAAGCACTTAGATGAGGGTGCTCTTAAGTATTCATCCACCTTCTTCACCTGCGACGGTTTTCGACCACTCAAAAATAGACAGCAGTGCTCTAACAACTGTGAGTTATGCACACACAACAAAACTTGATCATATTAACTGGTGATTAAAGGAAATGGGAATTGGATGTTCGTTGTGGGGTACACGAGCCTCCTCAATTGGAGGCGCAAAGTCCGCACAGCCAGTGGAGGAACAGCGTGCAAAATGCCAAGTTCGGTGAGTGCATATGTGGCGGGAGAAACTGCAGCGGACAACCGGCGGGGGTGATTGACAGCTAACAAGCCGCTGCACAAAGAAAACCTAATTATGTTGTGGTAAAAAATCACAACTCAATTCTACCCACCCCCACCCACTTTTATTTCCACTAAAACATCTCCAGTCTCATAACTTGATTGATCGTAATACAATTAAGGAAACCGCACCTAGAAACTTGGAATGGAAGTTCTATGATTAGTAAGCAACTTTTCGAGGGTTGGTGTTATATGTGGTAGGCGCCCTAAGTGCGTACACGAGGAGCACGCACTGCACAGCACGGGACTGAAATGTGCCATGGCCCATGGACCATTAACTGAAATCTTTACTGGTATCTCGTTCGTCTATTTTAATTGAATTAATTTGCACATTGTTAAGCTTTGAATTTCCGTCACTTGCGCCGACACAGATTTCTGCAAATTTGTTTTGATCTACGTTCCTATTTTGATTGAACAGTTTTATTTAAGTTCAGAAATTCGTATTAGTATTCTTGTTACTTAAAACAAAAGTTTGGGAAAAATAATTATCAAACCCACAATGAGGTCACCAAATAGAATAAATGCGAAAAGTCATATATATCAATATCATATCAATTGGATACTTTTAACAAAAATATTAACCACAGTACAAATTGTTAACTTGTATTGTACTGAAAACAGGTCGTGGGAAGTCTTTAAAAAATCACAATTTCTAGTAAAAATTCAAAATAATATTTTATCAGCTATAATGATTTATGAATCACCTTAAAACAGGTGCCAAGCTTTATCTATGTACTATACATTCATGTTTCTATTTTAGGACTTCTTTAGTATTTTATGAATAACGTTTCTTGATGTCACACAATGAAAATTAGTATTGGAAATAGATTATGGCGACCTTCTGTTGTAACAGTAAATTTGTTCCTTTGTAATTTGTTGGTAATTATTATCTTTTTTAGTTTTTACATTCGAATCGACAATATTGACGTACAATAAAAGGTTCATAAAGGAAATTTGATTATACAAGAATTTCCATCCTCGATATTTTACTCTTGAACTTTGAAATTCATTTATCAATTGTACCAAACTATCACTAAAAAAAATTCAATTTTGCTTTAATTTCCAACTGATTTATTTCTTGAAACACACCTTAAACTCTTCCGGATTTCTATGAAGAAAAAAAACAAACCGCTGAAAACAGAAGATGGAAGTTCTGTTGAGTTTCTTAAAACGATGAAAATTATGAAAAAATATAAAGTACTCTTGATGAAACAGTTTCAATATCGCTCGAGTCTTCATCAACTGCCGGTAATAATCAATGCAAAATGCGGAATTCTGGAAATTCTAAACTCAGCAGTTTTAATGGCGCAATACCTGCATCTGTGCACATTGTTGCACATTCAGAAAGTGAAATATCGGTGCAGGCCACTTGCTGGAAATAAACAAAATGGAGCTGCCTCCGTTTTCATAACAAGCATAGAACAGCGCCCAAAGGGGGGTGTGGGAGGAGGTGGCAATTGATGTTCATATATGTATAAACAAAGAGGGTGAATTTTACAAACATGATGTTATTTTTGTCCGATAGAGAGACACATGCTTGACTTGAGCAAATGATTTGTAATTACGCAATGATGAAGGTCGTTCAGCACCCCCTAGCTGCACCCTGAAATTCATTCAGGGGGCGTATTTTCAACATTTTGATTAGTGTGACGTTGGAAAAACATTTTCACTGTTATGCAGAATTGAATGACCTATGCCAGAGATTTCACGCAACATTTGTCAAGGGCGAACGTCACAGAATTGCGATTCTTGTTTTACTAAGGAACGTCCATGTTCTCCGACTCAGATCCACCCACTATTTGCAGCTGTTGTACTGTATTTTCTTATCTCATTTCATGAATGAAAATCTGTTGATGGCATTTGGGGAATTGCTTGAGAATTGTGCTGCCGTTTTTCTGCTAAAAATATCTTACACAATGGTGATTGTCGGTTGAACTTCACATTTTCCAATAATTGCTTCATAAAAGAGCAACTCGAATTTCTATATAACTTCTTGAATCTTGAAGATGCAATTTTGTAAATGGATTGATGACGTCTTCTTGCAAAATGTTAAGAACTCGTTTTGCTTTTCACATTCACATATGCATAAAAGAAGCATATTTTTAAAAATTGAACAGGTAAATAATTACAATAAAAGACAATACAAAAGCAATGTTAACAAATTTGTCAAAATATAAAAATTCACATATGAATTTCATTTGGTGTTCTTAAATCCTTTAAACTTTGTCTTGCGTTACCAATTTAAATTTTTCTTTTCTATAACTTTCAAATTTTAGAAATTATTAAACAGAATTTTAAATGCAATTCGATATTCTTTCAAGATATCTATATTATATCTATCTATAAGCATAAAAATCTTCACGTACTTGTATATCATTCGTACCCATTGAAATCAAATATAGAACAAACCAACAGTTATAAAACATATGGAAAAGCGAAAACCGCATTATAATATCACTATTACAACGATTTCAAATCATAATAAAGTATGTTGTGAAAGAAGCACCAACTTTTTTTGTCATGATTATATTATTATAAAAAAACGTAAAACTTTTCTCGTTGCAAAATAAAAATGACTATCTATTGAAAAGTGCATAAACATCACTCAAGAACAACTGATTTACTTACAATACTTAAAACATATAATTCTCATTTGTGTTATTCACAAGGGACTCTGAAAGTGGAATTCCTTTTAAAAAGCAAAAACAATAAAATAATAATAAAAATATAACGATGAAAATAGAGAGAAGAGAAAATTTTTTTTTAATTCATAAGCATAGAGTAGCTTCAGGTAAAGCACAGAAAATTTATATAATTGCAGTGCGTTGGGAGAACTTGAAATGATGAAAACAAACTCGTTATGTGTTGCAGTTTGTGCATACATATTATATTTAAAAAAAAACTGTTTGTTTTCTATGTTTAGCCAAAACAACAAACTTAATAAATCAAATACAACTTTAAATTATTTTTCTTTTAATTTTCCATTCTCTCGTGTTTATGCTTTTGTTAGCAGATAAAATTGCAAAACCACATTTAAAATTTAACTTTTATATCTATTGAAAAATATTGTGGCAAAAAAAAAATGTTTCTATTTTTGAAAAAACCCCATTTTCGTTTTTCTACGAATGGAATTGGGGAAGTCTCCCGGTGACATACAGTCGCAGGTAATCGCTTGTTCGCGTGCACTTTGACCTGAATTAGCGTCATCCGCGTTGTAATATGAGCTTCCATCGAAAATACTAATTGCATTGCCATGCATCCCTGAAACTATTGCGATCGTTATGTTATGTTGTTTAAATTGTAGTCCTTCCTGACGTAAATCTCACTATTTTTATCAAATAAAATAGCTCAAATAAAATTTCAGTTTCATCTATTACGGTGAATTGAAGGCTCTGCTGGAAACCAATTCGGGATAAAATGAATTATGGATCTGCCAAGAGTAAATAACATTTCGATAGAATTGGAAGGTGGGTTGTTCTGTTCACCCAGTGCAACTTCATCTCCTGGAAAATCGGGTGATATCAATGTCGCAATAATTCTAAAATTTGAACGTCATTGCTGTCGTTTTGCCAGTAATATAATCAATACCAAATGTGTCTATGCATTTAAATTATTCGATTAAATTCTAGTGACGGAGCAGATACGTTTTCATTCGTCAAACAATGTCAATCAATTACACAGGCTTTCCATTGTCAATTAAAGTGCATTCGACGGATTTGCTTCTGCGTTCAGATTTCAGTTTGACGGGATCAAATTATACGAAGCGCCGCCATACACCGTACTTTGCAATTCGATTTGTGATTGATGGCGATGGAAGAACTCTTCGGTATTCCGCCCGCCCGCCGCAAGCTGTACGCGACTGATGAAGTTTTATGACTTTCTAAGCTTATCAAGATAAATGAGCCGAAGGAACTCCTCACTTGCGATGAACTGACCGGCGTCCAATACAATAATTGCAATGGGCTTGTGATTGTTTCACTTCAGGTTTCGGGATTCAATGGCGGCGATTCAGTGACCGTGAAAACCTTGAGGTTGAGTTATGCTTTATCCAGAAATTGATACTGACATTGACCATTATTCAACATGAATGACACATTCGCCGACATTTTGCAAAGTGAACGCTTTGTTTGGATAAGAAAACTGAAAAATGAGGAAATTTGATCATTTATGATGAATACTGGGTAAAAAGTTGTTGACAATTTTGTTTGATAATCTGAACTGGTTTGCAAACTCGTCTTGTATGTTTTCCTTCCAGCTATAATTATATTGATAAACAATGAATTCACGTATTTTGAAGTCACTTAATTTGTCAATAACTTATAAGGACATTCCAATTTTCTTGAATGTGTTCTACATTTGAATTCTTCAAGAATAGGTTTTAAAATCAGAATTATGAAAATATTGTGCAAAGTTTGTTTGTATATATGTGAAAAATTTAGATTTTATGTAATACCCTACATAGACGACAGCACTTTTAGAGTTAATGACATCACGACGGTAATCTAGTCGGGTTTGTCGTCTGCCACCGAACTGAATTAGCTGTTGATATATTAGTTGATAGTTGTCGTAAAGTAAACATAAAGTGGATTCGCGACAGTGCCAGCGGCCGGCCCGTTTATTTTCATGCAAGCAAGCAAAGAAAAAGAAAATTAATTACACTTAAGTTATTTTGCATAGAATTTACTGTAAAAAGTATTTCGTAAAAAACACGAAAAACAACAAAATGACATTTGACAGCTGTAATTTTTTAGTACAACTATTCACTACTACATAGTCAGTATGGCGCTGACAGCTGCATATGGACTTTAATCGAGTTGTAGGAGGTAGATTTGTTAGTCAAGTTCATATAGGAAATTTACATCATGGGCTACGAACTTATGACGTTATTAACTTGATTAAGTGCTCTTGTATCGTATAAGAAATAAAACCACGTTTGTTTTAAAACTCTAAAATTTAAACTTTAATTGAATACGCAATCTATACAACATGTATTCCCTTAGTTCCCTAGTGGGAAACTCAAGGGAGTATATATTCAGTAGGTACCGTAAAATAACCGGCAGTTAGAATACTGGCAAAATATGGTGCGAAGTGCACTTTACAATATTATAGTCCAGTGCAATTAGACAAAAATTGGGCTTAACCCGGACAAAATTATTAACAGGGAAAAAAATGGTAAAAATTGTACAGAATAATGTCCATAGAGACCCACCAAAATATCATAAATTAGGTGTACAGATACAACTCGGTTGAAATTTTTCGTAAATATGTAAAATTGGTTCAACTTTAACATACCATACTTTTGAAATTAAAGTAATAGGCCGAAGTATCGTAAAGTAACGCTCAACGCCACCGCGGACCAACCTGTGCCTAGGATACATGCGTCATCTAGTAGTACATTGTTGGTCCTAGGCATCGATACCAAAATACGCATGTAATTATGCCCATTTATCATTTTTGAAGAAGATATTTTCTAAAATTTGAAGGTAGAACCATTTTTGTCACTATGGACATTATTCTGAACAATTTCCACCAATTTTTTCCCTGTTAATAATTTTGTCCGTGTTAAGCCCATTTTTTGTCTAATTGCACTGGACTATATTAGAGAGTAGCTCAATTAATGAGTAGTTAAAACTAAGGCTATTCTTTTGGGTTGAACAGGGGTTGTCTGCTGGGTTGAATGCAGTAGAATCGCTAACACAGCGTATAACTCAACTAATTTGTAATTTTAGTTTCTATAAAAACACATAAAGTTCATCCTGAGAAACATCTACTTGGTTATTCATCTATATTCCTTTGGGTACACTCTGAATCCTTTTAGAAATATTATCCACTTTGAGTGAGCCCATAAGGTCAAAATTTGGCCGGGTGACAATTACAAATTCTACAATTTAGGTTGGAGGTTTTTTAAATAAATATATTTGTTTGAGATCCTTTAAAAAAAATGTCAGAGATATTCCGGAAAACTACGTTCATGTTTGATTGCCCAAAACGTGACAAGTCCCTAATTTCAAACTGAAATACACATATATTGATTTGTATCCCAAAATTCGCACGTTAATTGAAAACACGACCAAAATTAATCCATCTGTTTAAAATATCTGTTCAAATGTTGATTGAGTGAGAAATTAGAAACACGTGCCGTTTTCGGACACATTGATTTGCCTCCAATGAAACCAGATTTCAGGATAATAATTGGCAGGTATGAAAAAGCAGAGTTGCAAAAACACAAATCGACTGATTTCATCCTTGTGGGCGAACAGCGTTGTTCGCAAACCAAATATTGATTTAGTTAAAACAGGACACACTCCTCTGCACAAACCAAATTGTTTATATAAAGAAATCCTTCTGAATGGGTGGCGAATGGCGCACAACCTTACGGAATGGGTGTTTGATGCTGCGTAATATTATTACGTAAAAAGAAATTATTTTTTAAATCGAATTATGTTGCTATGAATGGGTTCACACATTTCAAGCAGATGCTCCTTGTGACTCCTTCAAAGTTGACGGTAACAAAATCTGCAAGGATCACATTCCAATTCAAGTGTGAAAAATGTTCTTCGTAACTTTGGCCCAACCTTCTTCCGACTTTTTTTTTAGGTACAATATTTTTCCCGCATTTTCAAAAGCATTAAAAATAAGTTTTGAATTACGTTTTAGATTTTCAGCCTTTAGAATTGTAACAATATCTGTACCTGGAAGAGAACTACACCAATGTGTAACTGTAAAAATTCTTCCTTAAAATACTGAACCGAAAAACATACCTATACAAATAGAATCACTAAATAAGTCACAACATTAGCAACAACCATTAGTTATTTGAAATGGTGACATGGACAAATCTCTAGCACTTACGTAATCCTTTCAAATTTCAAGAGCAGCGGGAAAGACCAAGTTTACTACATGTGTCAAGTACACAAATTGCTCGCAAATGAGTTTTCTATTTATAAAAATAATTCCTGGCACTTGTAATATTATTTTAAAATACAAATCACGGGAAATGTTTTCGCCTGAGTTGGTTATTCGCCTCTTTCAATGACCTTGAGCAGCAGGGAGATTTTGTCCAAATTAAAGCATGATTGGTTCCTTTTTCTAAATTGAACTATTCTCTAGTGTCCTTTTGTGGTAGATTTCCCCGTTTAATTTGCAAGCTGTGTTGTAGGTTTTTCTTTCAGTTAACTGCAATAATGTATTTTTTTTTGGTAAACTATAAAAATAAATTAAAAAAAATATATAGAATAAAATTTTTCAGTGTTTTATTTTTGGACAAATGTATTAAAAAATATTTTCTTAACTTAAGAGCTCGATACAGCTCACGCGAAAATGAAAATGAAATTTTCTATTTCAAACAAAAAGTCCAATAAAACTAAATATATATACATGATTGAATGGCTAAAATAGTGACACACATATTTTTGCATCCTCTGAAGCATTTTTTTAAACGTAACAATTTAAACGTATACGTATTTGTTCATTTGTCAAAATTTCATTTTCATTTTCACGGTAAAAGTAAAGACTGCTTTATTATATGGACTTTATTATTTATATACTTTTATTTTTTATTTTTCAGGTGCATTCTTAATACCTTTTCTCATAATGTTAATCCTGGAAGGTATTCCATTGTTCCTAATCGAACTTGGCATTGGCCAACGAATGCGATTAGGTTCGCTTGGTGTCTGGAACACAATACATCCTTGGCTAGGAGGAATCGGTATATCTTCATGTATAGTAACACTTTTTGTAGCGTTATACTATAACGTTATTATTACTTGGTGTTTTTATTACTTATTCAACAGTTTTCGGGTGAGTAATAAACATCGATAAAGAATATTTTCCTTATTAACAATGTTTAATTTTTTCAGTATCCTCTGCCATGGTCAACATGCCCTCAGGTGAACGGTACCGATGTCCTGGAGTGTGCCCGGTCTTCTGAGACAGCCTACTTCTGGTATCGTACAACCCTAGATGCAGCCCCATCAATGGATGAACCAGGTGGTTTAAAATGGTGGATAGTTCTGTGCCTACTGCTATCATGGACGATTGTATTTTTCATCGTGATGAAGGGCATTCAAAGCTCCGGAAAAGTTGTTTATTTTACATCACTCTTTCCATATATTGTACTAACAATATTTTTCGTGAGAGGAATAACATTGCCGGGGGCAAGTGCCGGCCTAATGCATATGTATACACCAAAAGTTGAAAAACTTGCTGATCCTACTGTCTGGTTAGATGCTGCCACTCAAGTATTTTACTCATTCGGTCTTGCATTCGGATCCCTTATTGCTTTCGGTAGCTACAATACACCGAAAAATAATTGCGTCCGAGATGTTATTTTGGTATCGTTTTGTAATGCTGTTACAGCTATTTACGCCAGTGTTGTAATCTTCGCCATTCTCGGCTTCAAGGCAACAATCAATGTCGATCGGTGTTTTGAATCGTAAGTATGATTGCTTTATTTTAAATTCAGATAGTTCCACAATGCGAGCAATCCACCAACCATCATCGTTTTACATCGTCCTCGAAATTCGTTTTATTTAAATTACTCTAGCTACAATGATTTGTAGTTGCACAAATTGCCATCTTCTAGATACAAATTAATAACAAATGGCATCCACCTCGGGTTCAGATTTATTGACTAGTTCGTCATCAATCGAAATTTATTTGCAATGCCTCGACAATGTACTTCAACAGTATCACGAGTTCCACGTGCTTTCAAGTAATACGCAATATATGTAGATTTATTTTCTACTTTGCAATGATAAAATATAACAATTATTTTTTGTCATGTTGACGTTAGTCGAATATCCATTGCGTTTTAAGATTACAACGAGGGCTTGCGGATGTCCCGCGGGTCAATTAGTGATAACACGAGCAAACAACAACTTCCGAGCCACAGGAACAACCTTCGCACGTAATGAGTGCAATAAAAGTCAATTAAGAGGTATCATGAAAGCAGCCTGCAAAATGATATCCTTTCGCCAAAAATATGTTGTCTTGATGAGAGGTTGGCAATCAGCAGGAGGCTCCCAGCCGTTCCAAAGTTTTGATTAGCCTCATCTAAAGTTCGTTAGAAAACGGCAGTGGATCATCTAATTTCGACTCGGATAATTAAGGATTCATTAGTGTTGAAGGTTTAGGATATTTTTCCTGGCGTATTTTACAACTATTCATACAGAATTATATTTGGAATTGGAACATTTTTCATTGAACGAATTCAAATTCGGAATCTATTTACTTAAAAAATTAACAATTCAATTTTACAACTGTTCTTGTTTTGGTTAGCTGCAATTGTTATGGCGGCCATTTCGAGAGTCGCCATTGAATTTTATTCGTTAATGCCGCAAAAGTGCTACTGAATGGTAAATTTTATATTACAGCACAAATTCAGGACATTTTATAATTTAATACCTAAATTACAGTGCAATAGTTTGTAATTACAACCAAAATATAAGTTCCAGTTTCGGTAAAACCTTTTTCCATTATATTGAATTATGATATCAATAATATAATTTGTTTATAGCTGGTAATAATTCTTGTAATTTAAACCACAAAACTTTTCGTTATGTTTTATATAAATAAACAAAACTGTTTAATTGGTTTTAAAAACTACTCATATATTTTCAAAAAAAAAATAGCAATGCCATTAACCCAGAATTTGAAAATGAAGGACAGAGATATTTTTGATTCGAATTAAAACAACGACAGAAAACTGTGCCTTAGAAATTTCTATATAAAAACGTGTAAAAAACAAAATATACCGATTAATTTTTCTGTCAGTTTTTATTGATATAAATTCATCAAAATGAACTTCATATCTGATGTAATTTGTTTTCTTCGCAATGTTATTGGATTTATTTAAAGACTACATCTACAAACATCTTTCGATGGCCAATTCAACTATTTACAAAATCTGTTCCCCATTTCAATGAAAATTGAGTTGTTCGAATTGATTTAATAACAATTTGCCAGAAATTGGAAACAAGATGATAAATTCACTCGGCACGCGTGGCATACACGAGCCAAAATATTTAATTAATTCTTCGTAACGTCGTCGATATTATTTATTCAAAGGCACAAAGTTGTGATTGATATTTCTATAGACTATTTTCCAAAACATTTGTTGAAAGGATTGTTGAAAGATTTGTTTCAGAACTATGGGCCTCAAGTCCCTTTTGTATTTGCTGTTAATTGAATTCAAAGGTACTAATTGTTGTTGTTCAAGTTTTCAAGTTGTTAAGCTAACGGTCTCGAATTCAGCGTTTTAAATTTTACAAACAAAGTGTCTAGAAGCCCAAGCGATCTATTACAATATTAAGTCATTCAGCGAAAACAATTCGATGGATTTCCAATCGGATTCTTTTCTATTTCAGGAACAAGGATATCTTGTTCGAACATCAAATGATCAAATTCAGAAACATAACCAATCAAGAGTGCGATGATATAATAAAAACTCTTAATGCAACTGAAACGAAACTTTGGGATCTTCAGGAATGTACTCTTTCAAAGCAATTAGATGATGTAAGTAATTGTAGTTTAGGTTATAACAAGTAAAGCATTTGTGGTTTTCTAGGCGGCTGAAGGTACTGGTCTGGCATTCATAGTGTTTACACAGGCGATTGTTGAACTTCCAGGAGCTCCATTTTGGGCGGTAATCTTCTTCATGATGTTGCTATCTCTCGGATTGGGCTCACAAATCGGTATCCTTGAAGGCATGCTCTGTACACTGTTCGATATTGATATTGTCAAAAGGGTGAAGAAGCAACATGTGACCGCGGTGGTTTGTCTCTTCTGCTTTATCGTGGGTTTTATTTTCTGTACAGGAGCTGGTGAATATTGGTTGAAAATGTTTGACTCGTTTGCTGGAACGATCGGTCTTGTTGTGGTTGCCCTTATGGAAATGATCGCCGTGGTCTATATTTATGGACATGAAAAGTAATCAAAATATCTCACTTTATTGTAATGAAGCCATTTATATTAATTTTAATGTATTTAGATTCACAGAAGACATTTATCAAATGACAGGATATCGGCCAGGAATTTACTGGCAAGTAACGTGGCGATATATTGGTCCCGCCATTATGAGCTGTATTCTAGCATCATCAATTGTTTTCATGATCATAAAAAATCCAAAATATGGAGCATGGAATGCTGAGTTGGTGGGTTTCCTAAAAAATGGCGCATTGTTATTTCTGTTTGTTCTAAAAATATATTTTTTTATTATAGGGAAAAGTAGTTCATTCAAGCTATCCTAATTGGGTTATGGGAATCGCTTTAGCAATGATCCTGGCTGGTATTCTACCAATGCCGATTGTCTTCCTAATGCGAAGCTTCCAATGTCTGAAAGTCGATTTGGATATTCATCAAGGATCAATTCGACGTAACGAGACCACAGCATCGACGAAGGAAATGATTGATGAGGACGACGTAAGTTATATTATTTCATTACCATTTCAATTCATTCAACTCACGAACATAACAAATATAATTCATTTAAAATATATAAAAACACTGAAGGAAGTACAATTTTTTAATGAAAATATTTTAGAAATGATAGTGCATCAACAATAGGTACAAATCAGTGAGAAATATTTGTAGCTTACTGAAAATCAAAGTAAAAGTAATAAACATGAAAAAGTTGTACTTCATTTGGAAATCAAGAAGCAGTGTCCATAACATTTGTGATAGCTTTTAAACAAATGCATTTCATTGTGTGGAGTATTTTATCTTTCCGCACTTTAAACAAATCTCGCACGCTACTGACTAACTCTATACATGTATTTCATTAATCCTTTCGCTCAACAAAATATTGAACGATGTCGACGGACACATACGAATATAAACAGGCCGTAAGCCCAGATTTACCCCCGCAAGACTCCCTTACAGCGACTCGATTTACGATCGGAGACTTTGAAGTAAGTTAATTTGTTTTGAACTCAACAGAATTTATTATTTTATAAAATTTAAAAAATATTCATTATTGATCTTAATTTTCCAAAATTATAATTTTTACCACTGGAAATTTTAATCTTTACTATTCGAATTTCGAAAACATACAATACTGCAAAATTACGTATTTGAATAATGTAAAATCAATCTAAACATCGTTAATTATCGTATAGAACTAAAATCTGAAGACAATTTACTTAACGCAACTGGAGACGACTCAAATCGAAACGGAAACTCGAAGAAGAAGCAGAAGAGAATCTTTGTAATTTTTGTAAAAAAAAAGCCAACACAAAAAATAAACAGATAACTACATTCGTTAAATTAACAACAAAACCTGACGGCCGTGATGGAACATACTCGTATTTTTAAAGGAAAAAATATATATAAACTATAAGGACGCCTTTTAATGTAAAATTTAATATTAAGGACCTTACACCTACTCGAATCCGGATGATGTATTGCGCTTAACATAAGCGCAAATACTCCTAACATCTTCACCACCTTTGAGCACTTGATCCCGACAACGTTCTCCAAACCCTTCGAAACCGATGACACCACTACTAACTACTTGTTCTAATCTAACTTAGTGTCTACGGATAGTACTCAGCTACTAACTAAAAGCGACTTACTGTAAATCTAGTGTATTATTAATAAACATTGACAATACTAAAAATTAGCGGGTAATTAACTTTTTTTATAAATATATTTCACTGGTTTTGCCTGCTGCACGAATTGGCATAGTTTTGCTTGATTGCATGCCGCCATTTTGAATGATCTTTTAAGGAGTACATTTTAACTATAAAAACAAATTGGACACCTATTTTGAAAATTTAAAATCTATCTTCTTTGTAAACATTTATTCTTCTCATTGCGGACTTTATTGGGCAGAATTGTTTGGATTTTTTTTTATAAGAGACTGTTTCTAAATTAAGGTCAGTTTTTTTTACATCTGTGCCTTCTTGTGTTAATTACTGTAAATATTTGTAATATTTATTTTAGTTGCAAGTGAGCAACTTTTTGTACATATGAAAATTCTGTAAAAACAATCACAAAAATATTCCGTACTGCATGCGTCAATATGGATTTTATTTTCGGTGTATATCATTAGTGAATTAGTAGTAAAAATTAGTGAATTGCAACTGATTTCAATCCATTTACACAGGACGATGACGATGATTTCAGTGGTCCGGCTCTGGGTGGTCCAGTTGGGGTACGAAGCGATTCAAGCGATGATGATGAGCCTCCGATGATGCGTAATTCAAGATCGTCACCTCGAAACCATCTCTCAGTGCCGCTGCCTACGACCAGGAAAAAACCCTTCCGAATGGAAGTTGTTGACTCACTGATGGATGATTCACCGTAATTAATCTACAAATTAATTTATATTATACCAAAAATTATATTTAGTTAATTGAGGCCAGTACGATAAATTTATTGAAATTGTGGAATGTATGTCTGTACAGTTAATTATTTTTCGTACTGTAATAATTTTTTAGTAAGATTTTATTACTATATGATTTTATTAAAAAAATTTATTAGTTTTTAAATAGTCGTTGGAGAAATATTTGTATAGTTCTAGTGCGTAAATATAGAACTTAAGATGTTTTAATCTAAGAAAATGATAAAGTGCCAGGTACGAATTTTTTACAATTGTCGAACAAGTGTGATATGCCATAATAGGAATATGCTTGTAAAGTAAAAAGTAAAAAACAAAAACTTTAGAGTTAGTATATATGTATTATTATTTAAAAACGTTTCCATTCGTTTTGCACTATGTACTCGAGACTTTTGTTGAAATCTTCTTTTATACTATATAGGAACCTTATTTAATTTCCATTTAAAGTCATACGCAATAAATATTATAATTTTATTATTCTTTTTCTTGTTTCTATTTGATTCAATATTTAACTTAAAAATTTTGGTAAAACTTCATATTGGATTAAGATCTAAACTCAAATTTATTTCCTCGAGAGTGCAATAACTTTGCATAAATGTTTCTTATGAAGATCAACTTATAAAGTTGTTACTTTCGAAACAAAAAAACAAAAACACAAATATAAAACAGGAGAGATAAAAATAGATAGTTCATAAATAATTATTATTATTATTTATTTGGTGCTCTGAAAACATCGTTTGATCGTCGAATAATTTTTAAAATTACACGATAGTGAAATCTATATTGCGATTAATATGAGTAAGATTTTAAAAATTAAAGCAAAAAAGAAAAAAAGAAATGTAATTAACAAAATACAAAGATACCTAATTAAAAAGGTACAACCTAGAAATTATTTGTGAACTCATAGAGTTATAAAAAAAAACCACAAAATATTTAAGAAAGTTATTTAGAAGTGTTTCAAGTTGTATTCATTTTTCAAGAATTTAAATGTCCTTAAAAATAATATCAGGTAAGGAATACCTCAGCTCCATAAAACCACCTATAAAAGCATGCATTTGACTTGAGTTTATTTTGTTCAGTTTTAAAAATTTCTTACAGAAATTCGGTTAATTCAAAAACAATAATAAATTTAATTATTAGACTGTAGCAATGTAAATATTTAAACAAACAAAAATTGCAAACTTAGTTTTAAGTAGAATGTAAAAGGGTAATACAAAAAAAATGTGATTATGAAAAGTAAGCGTAAATTATAACGACGAATTCACGAGACTTGACGAAACAACTATCTTATAATTTTGAAATTTGTCATTTTTTTACAGTTTTTGCAGAAGAAACAATTATGCCCTTTTTTCGTCTTGCAATTAGCAAATTATATGTAATAAAACTTGCCAAAAGAAAAGAGAGTTTTTGATAGGATTGATTGGGGCGAAATTGCTTGAATTTTGTGTAGTTGCTAGAAAATTCTTATGATGAATTTAGATAAAAACAACTGTTGTCATTTGATAATATTGGATGATGTTAAAATAATTTCTGCAGCATATGCATTCCCCGGTTTCTTGAACGCAGTTAATGCACAAACTTTAACCCCTTCTTGCAGAAAATGTTTCCATAATTACTTGCAACGGGAACTGCTCATGTAGTAATTGTTGTAAGACTTGGACAATAAATGTACCTTTAAAGAAGGAGTTTTTGTGCTATAATTATAAGTAAAATCATCCACGAAAAATTGATATCATTTTTGTTACTAATCAACCATTAAATTATTCAAATCCAATTATTGTTAATACGAAACAAAATTTTTAAGCTGTAAGTATATTTTACAGTTGTTTAAACAATAATTCTTAAACAAGGAATTACATAATAAAATGACATTAATAACTTTTATATGCTTTTATATTTTTAAATGTGCACTTTATCTTATTCTACAAGAACAACCGTTAAATAGATTCATTGAAATCCTCCTTTTGACTTAATTGAAAATCAAAATGGAATCCACACCAAAATATCAACCACTACTCACTCAATATCATCCTGGCAATGCCGACATAATGGAGCACTAAAACTTAACCTAATAAGGGACGCTTAAACTTTTATCATAAATCATTCAAACCTCTTCATGCAAATGCTGTGAATAGTTATTAATTTAATAGAAATATAAAAAATGCATACGTAAAAATATTCTCAACGGAAGCTGTTAGAATTTGTAAAATAAGCAAATCTGAAAAGTATTATAGCGTAAGTTAAATGAGAATATAAACAAATAAATTATAGTCAGTATGTTACTAAAAAACATAATTATGTAAAAAAAGATGTTCTTGCGTTGATGAAAAATTGTTTAACACGTTCAAAAGATTTTATTAATTTTTGGATTCCACTTCCACTCACCAATATCAAAAACTGCGCTGAAATATTTTTTAAAAAAAAAGGATTGCATAATTTGCAAAATTTACCTCAAGTAGGTATAAATATTTAACACTTCCTATTTACCTACTTTTGTTCATAAAATCACTCATGATTGCCTAAACCTTGGACAGTGCGAATTCTCGGGAAAGGAAAGCCTGCTCAAAAAAGGACATTGTGATTTCAGTAAAATACCATTTAGGCACTGTTAGGTTGTTCCACTTGTTTATACGTAAAGACGGTCGTTAGTGACTGTTTTACCAATATTATATTCAGTTTCTGTGACTAACTGGGTTTAGGTGTAAATAATTAATTAATCAAAATCAAAAAACAAAAAAACAAAAATTAAAAAATTATTGTAAAAATTGGTGTAAATCATGTCAAATAAACTCAACAGTAGAATCAGACAAAAAAAAATTGTTTAAGGACGCTTTTTAGTTATAGGGATATGTTTATCAAGAGATATGCGAACAAAATGCAATTTTTGTTGAACGCATATATTGCATATAATGCATATGAACATTATTGGAGTCTGAACAGGACACGGACTACAGTTGGCTTTAAAAAAAAACTCGCATTCTTTTGAGACAGCATTATTCTCACTTAGTGTTAAGTAATTCTGTAAAAAAGTTCATTATTATTAAAAAGAAAATATAAATAGCGCGTTAAGATAAAGAAACTTGTTTTTTAATAACTTTAATAATCAATTGCCTCAGTTCACTATATCCACTGTAGAATGTGCGAAATACAATAATCATTTTCCGAAAATGATATGCCTGATGCCTAGTTAGCACAATATCGAGTAAGCACGTCACGATTCATGTCACGTTGCGGCACGCATTTGTAAAGCTCCTAAAGAGGTTCGGATTCAGAAAATTCCGATCGTGTGGCTTCCATCGACGGCGGCAGGACGCTGTTCAATTAGACAATGGAATTAAAGAGTCATTGCGTGAGAACCAAATATCCAAACACCCCACCGATCGAATTTTTCATCAAGTATCAATTCTCATAATCCGTTTATATCTTCTATTATCAATACAATTTTTTCCCAACTGGTTGTAATCAGGATCTTGCAAAATTCCCAGGGCCGACTCTTGGTATTTTGCGCCTAGAATTTTTGTTTAAATGTAGAACTCTCAAATCTTAATTTGACGCATATTTTGTGCTTAAAGTAAACACCTTGAAACAATAAAAAATTCCTTTTTGTAAAAAAAAACCAAACATCTCATATTATTAGAACATCTAGGTAGGATCACGAGGGAAAAAGACAAGTAAGTATAATAACTGTGTAGTTCAGTTCTAGATAACGTCATACAACACAACCACGTTTACCACGTAGTAAAGTTTTTACTTTTTGAACGCGTTTCTGGTGACGAACTCTGTTAACTTTTGTCAGGGCAAGCAATAGCTTCAGAAAAGGGTATGCTTTCGATAAATGATCTAGAAACTTGAACTTCTTTGAAAAACGTCTTTGATATGTTCGTCCTGAGTTTGCTGATTTGCTCCAATTTCCGAATGGGCTTTAGCTGCTATGCACAATGCACCAAAATCTTTTAAATTTTCGGACATTTGCCGTTTTTCGCGTATATCTTCTACAATATCAAACTGTGGGAAAGGGACTCCAAATAAAAGTTGTAGAGCATAAAATTCTGCGTCGATTAAGTATCAATACTTTGAATTTCTACGGTTTGGTGTTCTAGGAACGCTATTTCGAAAATTTTCGAAAAAATGCGTTCTTTGTTTTATTTGGCGCAGAATTTTATTCCCAACTTTTATATGGGATGCTTTCATGAGAAACAGGTGATTTTCGAAGATATAAATAAGATATATGGGGAACCAAGTCGAAACAACCTGATTTGAGTTGGTTTAGTTCTTAACCAAGTCTCCACTTGGTTAACCAAGCAGTGTGTCAATGATATAAGAATATAGTGCAAACATGTTTGTTCACTGCTGCTAAGGAAGAACACCAGGGGAAATTTTTTTAGAAGGATCATTCTTGTGCGAACGGCCATGAAAATAAAAGGAATTCAAATTCCACTGAAGTCAAATTTCCACTGTATTCGTTTCTTATAATTTACCAAATTTTTTACACTAACAAGCTGATTCCGTATTCGAGGAATATACTTTACTCTTTAGTAACTCATTTCGAAATTTCACCAATTATATGCGATACTAGCCGATGTCTACCCGGTTTCACCCGGGGCGGTGAAAATCCCGTAGGTCGGGTTTCAATAATAGTTGGTTAATTTTTTCAATGGAGGGTAGTTTTGGAGGTTGAATTAGGATAAAGGTTGGTAGCTCTCATTGAGTTTGGTGCCCCGAAATAACTCATATGGGAAAAACGAAATAACTCATATGAGCAAAATGTACTATATGACTTATTTCGTTTTAATCCGCTAAAGTCATATGACCATATGACTTATTTCGCTTTGAAACCGAAATAATTCATATAATCATTCATGTAATAATGTATATGCGTGCTTGTCGATATGCGAATGAAGTAGAAGCACGCACTTTTACTTAAAATTTTAGTATTAATTCATGTAGTAATGTATATGCGTGCTTGTCGATATGTGAATAACTCCTATATGAGTTATTTCGTTATCAGATCGAAATAACTCATATAGGAGTTATTTCGCTTTAAAACCGAAATAACTCATATCATATGAGTTATTTCGGTTTCCTATATGAGTTATTTCGTGGTACCATTGAGTTTTTTTTCTAACCAAAACGGCGAAATACCAATTTTATTAAATTTTTTACTTAAAAAATGGCGGACTTTCAGTGAAACTTTCATCACATATTTTACCCCATCAGTCATGGTGATTTTTTATTTATAAAACAATGTTTCAACTGAGAACTTAAAAAGAAAAATGTAAACAAATTTTACCATGCGCATCATCATAATGGTATACTATAATTGTTTATCTGGGATAATAGTCAGTTGCGCATGGTGAAAAAAATATGTACACAAAATATATATGTAAATAAAAATCTAAGATTAGAACCTTTTCAAATAGAAAAACTTTTCGCCATAATTCTAACTATCGAAGGTCAGAACCGAATATCTAATGTGCTTTCAAATTTCCCTGATAATTGCCCATTTCTCAGATAATTGCCCAGATTGGAAATTTAATAATTTGAAGAAATTTTGTTCTGGAGCTATATATTAACAGGAATGTAGCCTGATAAAAAGTAGCGTTGAGATCAATTTGGCAGTATATAAACTAATGTAGAAAATTTCATGAAAATCGATCCAGCCGTTTTGCAGTGATGCTCGGACAAACTAAATACCCATTACAGTTTTATTTATATAGATAATCATAAACAAAAGTGTCGTTATTTAACGTAATGCTTATCTTAAACCAAAAGCTGGCGCCTAATTTTATTGTACCACCAAAAACAGTTCAGAGAGGATTTTTTTTTATAGAGAGAAGAGAAAATTCTCTGATCACATCAGTCAACAGTCTGGCATACACTGGAATTTGAACGGTTCAAGTATCGAATATTACGAATTCCAGTTTTCTTCTAGCATTCCAAGAAAGAACTGACAGCTGAGGAAAATAAAGTTCTGTGAGCGCTGCTCGGAATTGACAAAATGTTATTATTGTTCGAATCAAATTTTGAGAGATTTTTTTAGTGATTTGAACAGTTGTTTTGAAATTTATTCAAAAAAACATCCTAATTTAAATCCAATGGATTCGTCTATTCCAGCAAGGAATACGAGAAGTTCACACAAGAAGACAAATGCGAAAACCAAATCTAAACCACAGACTTCAAACGGTAAGTAATCTTTCAATATTTATTTCGTTGTTGCAATAGTAAACTTTTTACATTACAATTTGTTTTAGGTGATACAAGCACAGGAAATGGAAATGATATGTTTGACTTGTACCTGAGAAATCTACCTCATTTGGTATGAATTATGCTAAATCCAAAAAGTTAGTGCGTAGTAACTTGAAATCAATTTCAGATTACTGAAGACGATCTTCGGAATTATTTCAGCAGTTTCGGCGATCTTAAATCTGTAGAAATCCACAACAAAGGATCGAAGAACCATGTATACAAATATGCCTTTATAAATTTCAAAGACGTAACCTCAGCTGCGGCGTAAGTATCGTTTACATGGTTAAGATAAATAGCAGGTCGATGATGGTCGCCTGCATTTCATATAATAGTTAAAAGTGTTTGTTTCGTTTCAAATTGTTAGTGTATTTCTCACTTTTCAGAGCGTCGCGGAAGAGAGTACATCACATCTGCAAGCGTAAAATCATAGCGAGATCTGCGAATAGCTTGAGGAAACGGATTCCAAACCGGAAAGGTAGAAGAGTTGCCAAACGCCCGAAAAAAAATGATCCTAAGAAGAGTCCTATTCTCCGCCTGAACGATGATTGCCTTTTTCATTTGTGTTCCTTCCTACGCCTTGGTGACAAAAGCAACTTATCTGCAACTTGTATCCGTTTCAGTGAAGTTGTAGAAACGATGTTTCACCACAAAAAATCGCTAACCATTTGCAAAGAGGAGGCGGAGGGTCTAACACTTGAGCAATTCAAACAGATATTAGCTAAAGCCGGACATCACCTCTTACAAATTAAAGTTGAGAACTGTAAGCGGTTACGGAATCCCTCGCAAAGTTTAGAACTCATATCGCAAATGTGCCCCAATTTGCGAGAACTTCGAATGATACGCCTAGAGGAACCATACTTGCTTATGGAGGTCGGCTTAAAGTTGCATCATTTAACCAGGATCGAACTACAAAAATGCCAAATTACTGACGACATTTGCAACAATTTAACACTCCTGCTGAACGTGGAATATCTGGACCTCTCATACAACAAAAAAATAACTGGGATGCACTTAGACAAATTCCCCAAATTGTTGTATTTAAACGTGAGAAACTGTTCAAATTTTCAACCAACTCATTTTATCAGTATTTGTGAAAAAGGGATGTTGAAACGGTTAAACATAATCGATTGCTACAGATTACCCAGTGACTGCTACTCCTCAAGGGCTCTATTAAAACTGATCCACTTGGAAGAACTCTTGATTTCCTCAGTTGAAAATGTTGTAAGTCAGCTTCAGAGTCTCAAAGTGTTAACAATAGTCCGAAAGTATGACCAAACGTGCGTTGGAGTAGACTTTTTTAAACAATTGGCTGAAAACAAATCAGATAAATTGGAAAGTCTAATGCTTTTTTCAATTCCAATGAACAGCGAAAAAATTGAGTACATTTACAAATTGAAGAATTTGAAAAAACTGCACCTCTCATTTAAGGGTCCCATATCTAATTCACTGGTCGCAAGGCTTAGTGAATTAACACAGTTGAAGTACTTGAATTTATCTGGTTGCAGTCGTATTAACTCGAAGGCCATAATAAAATTGTTCGATCAACCAACCGAAATTAAGGAGCTGGATATTTCGGGATGTGAGGGAATCACAGATGAAGTCATTTTCGAAATAGCTGAGAGATTGAAGGCAAGAGGAACTAAATCACCCTGCACGATCTACGTAGAAGCGGCTAGAATATCAAAGCAAATTTTGATGAAGGTTGAAAAGAAATAAAGAAAGATGAAAGTTTAGTTTTAACTTTTCTTGTTTACAGGACCAAAAGGAAAAATGCATGGAGATCGCACCATTTGTGAAGATATCCTCCGGAGATTTTTTAAAGAGGGAGATGTTTGATAACATTGCATAGGTATATTACATAGAACCGTTTCCTGTAGGTCGGGTTATAATAATAGTGTGTTAGTTTGTGTTCAGTTAAGGGTGGTTCTGGGGGGGTTGAATCAGGATAGTGTTGCTAGTTCTCATTGTGCATTATCTGAAGATGCAGGAATGGTCACTGTTAACAAAAAGTAGGGATAGCGTTTCATGCTCTATTTTCCCCTCTTTGGGGGTGAAATTTTCCAAAATTCTAGTACACGTGTTCCTTTATTTCTAACGAAAGGCCATATACCAATTTTAGAGATTTTCTTATTTCAAAAATGGCGGTTTTTCATAGGAACGTTCGTCGTTCATCCCTTTTTTTACCCCCTTGGGGGCATCGATCTCTGTCAAACTTCACATGATCTATCCCGCGACTATGCTTCATTATCCCTGAAAATTTCATTAAATTTGGTTAAGTGGTTTAGGAGTCTATAGGGAACAAAAAATCCACATCCTCTAATATATTAAGATTTTCCAGGCGTCCTATCTTACATGTAATCAGGAAAGTCGGTGTATGGAAGCAAATGAATTTTAAACAAACCTTTTCATGTTGATCTAAAAAATATAAATAAGTTCTGAATTCTTTAGTGATTGTTATGTTTACTTTTTCAATAAATATTTTTATGAATATATATGATATGGAAACTGTTTTGATTGACGATATACTCTTTCATTTTCATTGAAGCAAATCTTAACTTTTGAAACCCTTTGCAGATTTTTTGCGCTAGTCAAACTCCGTTTGAACGGTCTTAATAGTAAAATGGAATTTCACAATTTCCGACTACAATCTGCAATTCGATATGAATGTTTAATTGGAAACATTACATTGTGGATTTGATCATGTTGGAGCACTGAAATTGTAATCGAGGCGAACGCGTCTGCGATCATTGAATATTGAGATTTGATCGACCTTGGTCCTTTCAGGAAACATGATGATTCGTCTAACAAAATAGTGCAAATCTCTTTGCTCACTGCTGCAAAGGAAGAACACATCGGGAAATTGTTTTAGATGGGTTTTAAGATCATTCTTGTGCGAACGGCCATGAAAATAAAAGGAATTCAAATTCCACTGAAGTCACATTTAAACTGTGTTCGTTTCTGATAATTCATTAAAGCTTTTTGGTAAATCTGCCAGATGTAGTATACACTACCGAAAGCTAATTCCTAAATTCGAGGAATATACTATAAATAATAGTAACCTAACTCATTTCGAAATTTCACCTATTATATTATGCGATATTACTGTTAGCAGGCGCTGAAACCGGGTTACTCATCTAATCATAAACAAAAGTGTCGTTATTTAACGTAATGCTTAACTTAAACCAAAAGTTGACGCCTAATTTTACTTTACCACCAAAAACAGTTCAGAGAAGATTTATTTTATAGGGAGAAGAGAAAAATCTTCACATCAGTCAACAGTCTGGCATGCACTGGAATTTGAACGGTTCAAGTATCGAATATTACGAATTCCAGTTTTCTTCCAGCATTCCAAGAAAGAACTGACAGCTGAGGAAAATAAAGTTCTGTGAACGCTCGGAATTGACAACACGTTATTATTGTTCGAATCAAATTTTGGAAGCTTTTTTTACTGATTTGGACAGTTGTTTTGCAATTTATTCAATCAAACATCCTAATTTAAATCCAATGGATTCGTCTATTCCAGCAAGGAATACGAGAAGTTCACACAAGAAGACAAATGCGAAAACCAAATCTAAACCACAGACTTCAAACGGTAAGTAATCTTTCAATATTTATTTCGTTGTTGCAATAGTAAACTTTTTACATTACAATTTGTTTTAGGTGATACAAGCACAGAAAATGGAAATGATATGTTTGACTTGTACCTGAGAAATCTACCTCATTTGGTATGAATTATGCTAAATCCAAAAAGTTAGTGCGTAGTAACTTGAAATCAATTTCAGATTACTGAAGACGATCTTCGGAATTATTTCAGCAGTTTCGGCGATCTTAAATCTGTAGAAATCCACAACAAAGGATCGAAGAACCATGTATACAAATATGCCTTTATAAATTTCAAAGACGTAACCTCAGCTGCGGCGTAAGTATCGTTTACATGGTTAAGATAAATAGCAGGTCGATGATGGTCGCCTGCATTTCATATAATAGTTAAAAGTGTTTGTTTCGTTTCAAATTGTTAGTGTATTTCTCACTTTTCAGAGCGTCGCGGAAGAGAGTACATCACATCTGCAAGCGTAAAATCATAGCGAGACCTGCGGATACCTTGAAGAAACAGATTCCAAAACAGAAGTATTGTGGAAATCAAATTGCCAAACGCCCGAAAAAAAATGATCCTAAGAAGAGTCCTATTCTCCGCCTGAACGATGATTGCCTTTTTCATTTGTGTTCCTTCCTACGCCTTGGTGACAAAAGCAACTTATCTGCAACTTGTATCCGTTTCAGTGAAGTTGTAGAAACGATGTTTCACCACAAAAAATCGCTAACCATTTGCAAAGAGGAGGCGGAGGGTCTAACACTTGAGCAATTCAAACAGATATTAGCTAAAGCCGGACATCACCTCTTACAAATTAAAGTTGAGAACTGTAAGCGGTTACGGAATCCCTCGAAAAGTTTAGAACTCATATCGCAAATGTGCCCCAATTTGCGAGAACTTGGAATGACACGCGTAGAGGAATCATACTTGCTTAAGGAGGTCGGCTTAAAGTTGCATCATTTGACCAGGATCGAACTACAAAAATGCCAAATTACTGACGACATTTGCAACAATTTAACACTCCTGCAGAACGTGGAATATCTAGACCTCTCATACAACAAAAAAATAACTGGGATGCACTTAGACAAATTCCCCAAATTGTTGTATTTAAACGTGAGAAACTGTTTAAATTTTCAACCAACTCATTTCAACAGTATTTGTGAAAAAGGGATGTTGAAACGGTTAAATATAATCGATTGCTACAGATTACCCAGTGATTACTACTCCTCAAGGGCTCTATTAAAACTGATCCACTTGGAAGAACTCTTGATTACGTCTATATACGAACAAGTCAGTTACAAACACCCTTATTTACAAATAAATGATGTAAGTCAGCTTCAGAGTCTCAAAGTATTAGCAATAGTCAAAAAATATAACCAAAAGTGCGTGGGAGTAGACTTTTTTAAACAATTGGCTGAAAACAAATCAGATAAATTGGAAAGTCTAACGCTTGTATCAATTCCACTGGACAGGGAAAAAATTGAGTACATTTACAAATTGAAGAATTTGAAAAAACTCCACCTCTCATTTAACGGTCCCATATCTGATTCACTGGTCGCAAGGCTTAGTGAATTAACACAGTTGAAGTACTTGAATTTATCTGGTTGCAGTCTTATTAACTCGAAGGCCATAATAAAATTGTTCGATCAACCAACCGAAATTAAGGAGCTGGATATTTCGGGATGTGAGGGAATCACAGATGAAGTCATTTTCGAAATAGCTGAGAGATTGAAGGCAAGAGGAACTAAATCACCCTGCACGATCTACGTAAAAGCGGCTAGAATATCAAAGCAAATTTTGAAGGTTTAAAAGAAATAAAGTAAGATAAAAGTTTAGTTTTAACTTTTCTTGTTTACAGGACAAAAAGTACATTGAGTACGCACCATTTGTGAAGTTATCCTTCGAAGATGGTTTTGAGAGGGAGATGCTTGATGGCATTGATTACGATTCAGAGTCTGATGACGAATTCGGTGATTCAGACTCATATGACTCATATGACCGCTACGGTTCAGACTCATTTGATGAAGACTTCTATGGTTCAGACTCATATGATGATTATTTCTTCTTCAATGCGTTTGCACGCCGTTGTTACTTTGAGACGTCCTCTTATTCCGATAGCGACATGGATGACTCGGATTATTATTGATTAGCGCAGGTAAGCTTGGACGTCCTTTTTCTTGCCTTCATATTGCCTGTTACAGCAATTATTATTGAAATAACTATTTCTGAAGTATGTTATTTTTCATTTTTTAGGCGTCCTATTTTACATGTAATCAGGAAAGCAAATGAATTTTAAACAAACCTTTTCATGTTGATCTAAAAAATATAAATAAGTTCTGAATTCTTTAGTGATTGTTATGTTTACTTTTTCAATAAATATTTTTATGAATATATATGATATGGAAACTGTTTTGATTGACGATATACTCTTTCATTTTCATTGAAGCAAATCTTACCTTTTGAAACCCTTTGCAGATTTTTTGCGCTAGTCAAACTCCGTTTGAACGGTTTTAATAGTAAAATGGAATTTCACAATTTCCGACTACAATCTGCAATTCGATATGAATGTTTAATTGGAAACATTACATTGTGGATTTGATCATGTTGGAGCACTGAAATTGTAATCGAGGCGAACGCGTCTGCGGTCATTGAATATTGAGATTTGATCGACCTTGGTCCTTTCAGGAAACATGATGATTCGTGCAAACATACGAATTATAGAATTATATAACGAATTGTATCCGATAGACAAGAATGAAATTAATTGGTCGCTGAAAATAAAAACCTTAATAAAATGAAGTATCTAGGTAATATCAATGTTTTTACTAAAGCAGGTACAAAATTCAACAAAATCGTTATCCATCGTAATTTATTAAATTCAGAAAAAAATGTGTGTGGCTTAACGTAAAGAGCACATTAATTGATATTGAATAAAGAACTGCGAGATTATTTTGGATATCGTCCCCATGTTGAAGATTGCTACATTTTTTTTAAATTATTTTGAAAGGTTTTTAAAAAAATTATAAAATATGAGAATGTCAAAGATGGTTGATGAAATATGTACCTAATAACTAATAGTAAGCTAGTTACTTCGAAATACATAAGAAAAACAGATTTCGAGCGATTCCACAAAATCATGATTAATACGAAAAGCGTGTACCTTTTCTTTATTATATCAACTTCATTAAAAAATCTTGTTTATGCTTATTATAAATATGCATTAACACTTTGTTCTGTCGTTCGCATTCGTACTGTTCTCAGCGCTTTTCAGCTCAAACAAGGTTTTTAGTCGTTGGTTTAGGAAGTTTCTCATTTCAAATTTTTCTGAAAAACCATGATTAAAGGTTCCCAACGCCTAGACGTTTCCCTTGAGGATTTGCACTAAACCGGTCTCATAATTTTTAAGAAAAAGTTAAATGAAAAAACAAGCACTACCATCAGCAATTCAAATCACCTCAGAAATTATTTAAAATTACTAAAAGTTCTATTTCTTTTTTATAAATAATAATTTGTTGTAAATAGTGTCAATATATACTTTGCTATTTATTATAAAGATTTTTCCATTTCAAATTTAAATTAACCGGGTCCGAAAACCGGGTAATGAAAATTACATAATATTTTCCATTAGATTGTGTTCTTGTGTAGTTTTTAAAGTTCTTTGCTGCACACTTGACCATTTTGAAAACAATTTTCTCTATATTCATGTTAAAAAAAATACAGAAAATTGTAAACAAAAATCTGTCAAATGTTAACAGGATGACGGGAAAAATAGCGCGGGCGCGATTGCTTTCTTTCTATCATTCAGTTTGAATATTTACAATTCGCGTATGCTTTAAATAATGTTTGATGAGTGTTGTATTCTGTTTCGGTTTTGACTTTCAGTTCTTGTTCTTCTTCAGTATTGAAATAATCAAGGTTGTTCAAGCAAAGCATCATAAAAAGTGCAAACACTTCATAAATTTGAGCCATGGACGACTTAAATACTTTGAAGAGATCTATTGGCAGTACATTCAAACTTAATGGATACTTTTGTAAATCGTAAGTACACAAACATGTTAAAACGAATATTGTTATTAGATACCAACTAGTTCTTTTACAATTTATAGGAATTTGGTTAACTATGTAGCCGAGCAATTGCAGCCTTTGAGTCCAACCGAGTGTGAAGCATTTCTAAATTCAATGATAAAAAATATTCAAAACCAAAGTTTGAGTAAACCTGAAATTGAGAAGCATCATATAGACAAAGCATTCAATGTAAGTTGGATTTTTTCCGAAATGCTTGCTTTACCACTGACATTTAAAAAAATGTATTGACCAATACTTGTATGTCCTCCTTCATTTCAGGAACTAAATAGGATAGGTTTTGACGAAGACGAACCTGTATTTAGCGTCATCAACGCGTATGATATACCCAAATTTACCTACAACAAAGAACGCAAAAAGTTCGAACTGTTACCGAAGCAGTTCAGTATTTTTTCAGGTGCAGATGCAAAGCCCAACTATTTATTGGATAGGTAATACTGAATCAACTACTGATTTGTAGTAACGCACTATATTTTACAACAGATACAATATGCTTCTACAAAAAACAAATCGTCATGAACTGTTTTCTCAAATAGAGGGAACCATGGACGTCGTAAAAAAGTTCAAGTTGTTGTATGTCGAAAATTTGCTTAGTAGTTCTACTCTGAAAGAAGTTATCGTCCTGGGTATGCTAACGCAACTGACGGAAGGGAAACTATACATTGAGGATCCCACTGGAGTGGTTCCACTTGATTTAAGTGCAGCCAGTTTTCAGGCAGGATTTTTTTGCGTTGGAAGCTTTGTTTTGATCGAAGGAGAATATTCTGATGGAGTGCTGAAAGTAGCTGGCATGGGATTTCCTCCTGCAGAAACTGCAATTAGTAGTCGATCTTTTTTTGGCATACAAAATACTTGGGGTGGATTAAGTAAAAATTCTTTAAAGTTTTCTAATAAACTTCAAGAAATTGAAAGAGTTAATGTCGAAGCAACAATAGTTTTCCTATCCGAAGTAAGATTGGATATACCTATCGTTATGGAAAAACTGCAACAACTCTTTATTGGCTACAATGACTGTCCTCCTGTAGCTATTGTATTAATGGGACCTTTCAGCAAGCCCAATGAAAACACAAGCTATTATCGAAATCTATTTACATCTTTAGGCGATGCAATAGTTAGCTGTAGTCGCTTGAAGCAGGAAACACAGTTAATTATTGTGCCATCATGTGAGGATCCTGGAGCACCTAACTTACTGCCAAGGGGCCCCATTCCGGAATACTTGGTATCTGGCTTAGTGCAAAAATGGCCGGGTGTAAAATTAGCGACAAACCCGTGTCGGTTGCAGTATTGCACACAACAAATCGTCATATGCCGAGCAGATCTTGTAACAAAATTCTGCCGAAATACTATACATTTTCCGGATACAAGTCAATTGGAAGACCACGTGAGTATGCTTATGTTGCAAAATTTGCTTTACAAAATATGTTGTCTTTGATAGTTTGCTAGAACACTGATCTGCCAAGGCACTCTTGCTCCTATTCACTCAGTTGCCATGCCCGTACTCTGGAGCTATGATGCTGCGCTGTCGTTGTATCCACTTCCAGATTTAATAGTAGTAGGAGATCCCAACCAGTCATTTAACATCACCCAACATGGCTGTACAATCTTAAATACGGTAAGCATACAAAAATAGAGCCTTTTAAATGTATTGATATTTGTTTTCCTTTTTAGGGTTCTTTTATTAAAACAAATTTTTCGTTTAAAGTGTACGTGCCTGCTTCAAAAACAATAGAGGACTCTGCAATACCTAATGACTAATCCAAAAGAAAAAGGATTGTTACACATCGTTGCGGAAAAAATGAATTTTAAGTTTCTATCTGAATGACAATTTGTTCGTTTAATTTTATTTCTTGCATCGTACAATAAATATGTATAAATATTAGTGTTTGAATTCAGTTGATTCAGCTTGATCATTTTGATTTCAGGAGTGCATTTTTATGGGACTAATCAATGAACCCTTGTTTTAGGGAGCTTACAAACTCTATAGTTAAGTGACCTCATACAGCACAACCTCAGCTTACTAAGTAGTAAAGTTTGCAAACGCGCTCCTGGTTACGAACTCTGTAAACATTTGTCAGAAAATGTAATGAAATTAGAACTGATTAAATGTAAAGCTGCTTCTTTGCCAGTGAACAGCAAAAAAGAATCAAGCAAAAACTAATTTGTTACTGTTAACTAGTTTCAACAAACCAAAAGTTTATAAACTTCAAGAAAATTTAATATGAAAAACAAGCACTATACTTTAAAATTACCCTATATGTTCTTTAAAATTACTAAAAGTCCTAATTTTCTTTTGGCATGATATATATTTTACTTTCTATTGAAAGTATTTTTAAATTTCAAATTTAAATTACCAAGGCCTTTGAGCCGCGAAAATTTGTAATAAAATATGTAGGTAATAATTTCTATTTGATTATTATCCTGTGCAGTTTTTACAATTCTGCACTCCAATAATTTGAATACACTTGAAAGTTATTTATGTGAAAAAGTTAAAAGTTTCAATTTTTCCAACAATTTGAAAAAAACATGATATCAAATGAAAAAGTTATTGATGATGCCCAGAATGATTTGGGTGCGTTAAGATTTTCATTACGAGTTCAAATTCCGTTCCACTTCCAGCATTCCAAGAAACAACTGACAGCTGAGGAAAATAAAGTTCTGTGAGCGCTGCTCGGAATTGACAAAACGTTATTATTGTTCGAATCAAATTTTGAGAGATTTTTTTAGTGATTTGAACAGTTCAGCTCTGAGCTCAGGTGAATATGCAGGTGATTGGTATCGGATGTTTCCCTCAAACGCTGGGTCATCAGAAGTCGTGTGAACTTTTTAGGCACCGTGGTTACCGTGGGACCCACCTCACGTTGCGTGGCTGGTTGTGGGTGTTGTGTTGCATTTTGCGTATTATTAACTCCTCCCCCTTGAAATATCTGCGTCCCGCAGGTCACAGGTTGATCCTTACTGGTTGGAGGTCCTGGATGCTTATGCTACTTGGTATGGGGTAAAGAGTAGAATGATCTGGCTCTGATATTAGATCTGTTTTCTATGCCTTTAGCTTGAATACTATAAAGATACAAAATGTTATTATTAAGGTGGAAACTATGGTTATGTCAGTGGATAAGGATATGCCGTGGTTGGTGACTATCTTCTGTATTTGGAGTCTGTTTTTAAGATGAAGGTCGTGGAGGTAGTTTACATCGAGCTTAAGCTTCCTTTCAGAGGGATGGGCTTGGTATATTGGTGGTAGAACTTGGAAACCAGCAATTTGTTTGTTGACGAATTCTTTGTTCTTGATCCTTATTGTTTCGTTGCTATATTGGATTACGAAGCTCCCGTTTAGCTGTCTGGTAGAATTTTGTTCGCAAAGTTCTCCTTTGAAGTTATCCAGAAAGATTGTGTCGGTTAATTACTTCAATTATCTCTTTTTCATTGAACTGGTAATCGCAATTTGCCCCTGATCCTTTTACTAGGCAACTAATGCAATGGTCACTAGGTATTTTTTCCAATTGGTCCTCTTTGCAGATAGTTAGGTTTTTGATATTGCTGCACCTTGCTTTGATTCCGTATTGCTCCACTTGGTTGATCAGTAATTCCGTGAACTCTAGGTGAACTTGTTTTTTATTGGATGTAGTTGGCCTGACAATAATGTGATTGTATTCGATGTCGGTTGTTTTTGGGAGTGAGATAATGTAGAGGAGTATTGATCCCTTAATTACCATTATAGGCTCTGCATATTCGATGGCCTCAATCTCGTTTTCGTATGGCAATGTTTCAATTAAGGCTATAAGTTGGTTTATTTCCTCCTTATCTAAGATATTAGTATTTACAATTCTCCCTTTGGCTAAATGTTCTGCCAGCACTATTTCATTAATTTCGTTTCTGAGGATGCTCAACTTGTTGAAAATCACTTGTTCGTACGTATCGCTGGTTATGTCGTCGATGTGTGCGACAATTCGGTTGTATTGCTGTAATATTATTTCTGAAGTATCCATTAACTTTTTGTTCACCTTATACTGTTGGTTGTTACTTGAAATTAACTCATTTTGGGTTTTAATGATCGAATCCCAATCCGTAGCATCTGGTGATCCGGCTAGCCACTTCCATGCAGAACCAATACAATTGATTGATCTTTTGTTTTTTGTTCCCTTTAGTTTTCGGATCAGTTGTTGAATTTGTTTAACTTGATGTTCCAATTGGGGTTTCAGGAGGCTGGTTTTATTTATCTGTATCACTATGGGAGCTATCATATTTAGAACTTCTTGGTAATTTGTGAGGTTGATTACGTGAACCAGTTTGATGCTGCCGCTTATGATTCGTCCATTACCCTGCTTAATCATAGCAATTGGTCCGCGATATTCGAAAACATTCGCCGAATAGGCAATGCTTAAGCATGCAGTCCTGCAATAGATAGAAGTGTTTTACTGGGTGGTATTTTTTATATGTGATTTATGAATTCTTCTTCCACTAGCTGTTGTTACAGTGACCCGATTATCCTTTTCTACGATCTCCTTTTTATACAGAGGTTTATGCTTTCCTTTTATTTGCTTATTTATTACGTATATGGTATCGCCCTGATTGTATGCTTTCGGGACTTGTCTTTTCGCGTTTTCATGTTGTAGTTTAGCCTGCTGTTTCTTCTTTATTTGTTTAATTAACTGCTCATTAATTCTTTCTCTGTGATCCTGTAAATTTTGGTCGTTTATCCTTTGGGAGCGACCAAAGAATATGTCGCTGGGCTTCATACCGGTTACCGAATGTATTGTGTTATTGTATCTATCGACGGCAATGTTCATCACTTCCTTTATCTTTAAATCAGCGTATTCTTTTCGCAGGCATCTAACGATCTCGATTATTGTTGAGTGAACCCTTTCGACCGTGCCATTCACCTCACTCTTTTAGAAGGCGTTGTGTATAACTCTATTCCTAATGATTTAATGAAATTAGTAATTATTGGACAGAGAAGGCTCTTTTCGTTGTCGACTACAAGCACTCTGGGTACAGTGAAGAAGTGTAATATTTTAGTAATTTTTTCCCGTAAGTGCAGAACTGATTTGTTTTTAATCCTAAAAAATTTCGAAAATTTTGAAAATTTGTCTATGCACGAAATAAATTTTTCCTGTTGGAATTCCATGATGTCCATTTGTAGAATCTCCGTAGTAAGGTGTGAATTTTTCAGTTCTAAATAAATAGTCAATGGCAACAAAAATTTTGTAATGAATATTTTATTGCAATTTCAAACAATTTCAAGTATTATTGATTTGAATGATAGTTGGGTCATTCCGCGCATCAAATAAAAATATGATTTGTCACACTCAACCATCATCTCAGATTTTGATGAGATTTTGTAATTTTTATCTATGCATAGTTATGAAAAAATACCACATTTTATCTCTTTAGCCCTATTATTATTACAATTAAGTAACTATATTTTAGAAAAAAAGTTTAATAACAATAATTCCCTACAATATTGTTGAAATTGACTATTTTTTTTTACAAATGAAAAACCCTCACCTTCCTCAATAATTCGGTGTTCCGGATCACCCTCAGCTAACCAAATTAACAATCCGGAACCTAAAAAGAAATGAATTAATAAAACATATATTAATACAAAATGAATTAACACAAATATAATTACAATGAATTAACAAAATAACAAAATGAAATATAAAATTTGAATTTACTCACCATTAATCGAGCCTCACACTTTAACGAAAACTTGCCGAAAGAGAATAACTAGAAGCTGACAAATGGCTATAAGCACGGAAATTATAGCTAGAAGGGTATAAAAGGCAACCGGCTGCCATAATCGGCGCTCTGTTTCGTGTCAACATTCATGTGTGCAACTACATCAATTGGCAAGAGAGTTAATCACATGCTTCTTATTGTTAGCATCCAAACTCAATATGCAATTGAATTAAACAAATAATTAATCAACATTTTTAGGTTCATCTCAAGAATACATCGCAATCATCATTTAGAGTCGGGATCTTCAATACTCAAATTGCCGTGATTAAAGTTAAAGTTTTTGATAGTTTCATTGTTCGTTTCATATTCCGTACTGTATTTACTGCAGTGAAATTAATTATAATTCTTTTTTTTCTATTTTCTTTTTTTGTTTGTTGATGAATACATAGTTGATTTATATTTTTAAGTGAATTATATAATAAAAGTGACTTGAATTAAGACGCACATCTAGATTTCTTATTTACCGCTACACAATTGCCACCGTGAAGGGAGTTCTGTGTTTGGAATTAATTTCAGCAACATTTTTATTTGTGTTTAATTTTTTTTCCTTAATATACTGAACATTGTTTATGGTGGTTCCATCCAGGAGTGTAGTCCATTCAAGTCATTTTTATTATTTCCTTGTTATTTTCATTTGATTGCACGCTTCTTGACATGCCCTCTGTAAAGCAATTAATCGGAAGCCAGAAGGCCTTGACAAAACAATTAGAAACGGTAATTGCAAACGCTAAAAGAGCAAACCTCAATAGACGCACTCAAGGTTTCTACGAAAATCGAATAGCAGCTTTGCAGGCAATATGGAAAGAGTTCGCAGAAAATGACAAAGAGATCAACACAAAATTGATCAATGAACCAACGGAGGAATCCTTTGAGTACATCGAAAAAGATCATTTCAGCGACTTAGAATTGAAATATTCGGATTATATGCAAGTATTATTCGATGGATTGCGTGAAGTCACAAAACCGGTTGCAACAAATAATACTACAGTACTTAACAATACAACTATTGCAGACACGCCTTTGCAAGCAGAACCAAGGCTGCCAAAAATATCTCTGCCGCAATTTAACGGTGATTATGATCTGTGGAGATCATTTCACGATCTATTCGTATCGCTGGTTCACAATAATGCAAATTTATCACCCGTCCACAAGTTACATTATTTAAAAGGCTGCCTGATAGGAGAAGCGGAAAAAATATTACGGCATACACCAGTGACAAATGAAGATTACGAACCAGCATGGCAGAAAATCAATGCGAGATACGAAAATAAACGCATTTTGGTCAACCATCAACTGAGGCTATTGTTTAATCAGCCTAAGCTAACTCAAGAGACCGCAAAGGGAATCAAGGCTTTATTGGAGACAACTGAGGAGTGTTTACAACAATTGATCGCATTGGAAGTAAACACAGCCGATTGGGAAGCAATTTTAATCTATTTATTAGTACAAAAATTGCCATTTGTGACTCTAAAAATGTGGGAGGAAGCTCAAGGTGCATCACATAAACTTCCAAAATATACACAATTTAACGACTTCCTTCACAAAAGGTTAAAGGTGTTAGAATCCATTGCTGATGTTCTAATCACAAATCCTAAACCTAAAACAATAAGCAGTATAAAAGAATCCATGCAATCTTATCATATTATTAAGAAAAATAAATGCCCAGCTTGTAATGGAAATCACTTTGTCATGAAATGCGCCAAATACAAACAATTGAACGTTGAACAGCGAAAGCAAATCATTGTATCGGACAACCGTTGTTTAAATTGTTTCTCACGCAATCATACCAAGGCAAATTGCAGCAGCAGAAACAGATGCTTCAAATGCAACGGCATGCACCATACAACGCTACATGAAGACACTCACACGAATCAGAGCAACACACACGGGTCAGACCAAACACTCGAGTCAGACAATAACAATGGTGCCAGTCCACCACAACAACAAACGTCAGCAAACATAAGAGGCGTAACACAAAATTTCGTCGCCATGGAGAACCAACACGCACTTCTAGGCACAGCTCTGGTTGTTGCAACGGGACTCAATGGACGCAAAAAGAGACTAAGATGCTTAATAGATCCTGGGTCTCAATCATCTTTTATTACAGGTACAGCATACAAAAAACTCAACATACCAAGCATACCTGCTTCCATTGTGGTGACAGGACTAGGAAATAGCGAATCGACTATTGCCAACAGTCAAGTTCAGTTACAACTCGGAGCATACTGGGAAAATTCAGAAGCTGTTAACGACAACTTCTACATCGTACACAAAATAACCAACAACCTTCCGACAAGGGTCATCAATGAAGGGGAGTGGCAGCATTTACAAAATTTACAACTCGCCGACCCAACTTTTTGTAGACCTGGAGGGATTGATATGTTGCTGGGAGCACAAGGCTATGCTCAAATCTTATGCGAAGGTATCCGACGTGGACCTCCTTCCGCTCCCATAGGCATTAACACTAAATTCGGTTGGATAATTCTTGGACCAGCAGGTCAATTGTCCAACGAGGAAACGAAGACGTTTATGGTCACAACAGAGCAATTAGATGTACAACTTAAACGTTTTTGGGAAATTGAAGAGCTGCATACCAAAACAAGGCTCAACGAAGAAGAACAACAATGCGAAGTCTTCTTCCAACAAACACACACACGTTTGCCAAATGGAAAATACCAAGTCAAGCTTCCATTTGCAGCAGTTCGAGGTCCAGTACTAGAACATTCTCGCCAGCAGGCGCTTCAGCGATTTATGCATCTACAGCGAAAATTCCATACCAATCCACAATTCGAAGTAGATTATCGTAAGTGCCTCAATGAATACATTGAACTTGATCACATGGAACAGGTAGATCCACCCAAAGAACACGAGCCGCATTACTACATACCCCATCATGCGGTAATCAAGGAAAGCACTACCACCAAATTACGCGTAGTGTTCGATGCGTCAGCAAAGAGCAGTAATGGCACATCACTAAATTCGCAACTCTTATCTGGCCCGACACTACAACCCAAATTATTTGCCACCTTGCTTAACTGGAGGAAGTATAAATTTGCGTTAAATGCGGACATCGAAAAGATGTATCGCATGATTGAGGTACACGCAGCAGAACGTACCTATCAACGAATTATATGGCAAGAACCTACAACTTTACGAGTAAAGGACTTCCAACTAAAAACAGTCACCTTTGGTACATCCTCGGCACCGTATTTAGCTGTTCGCGTCCTACAACAACTTGCGCAAGATGAAAAACACAATTTTCCATTAGCTGCACAATTAACAGCTAATAGCTTTTATGTTGATGATCTTTTGACAGGTGCAGATAATATCCTCGAAGCTGAAAGGGTACGGAATGAATTCATTAACATGCTAAAATCAGGAGGATTCAAACTGCGCAAGTGGACTAGCAACAGCTCGGCACTGTTGGAGGATCTTCCCTTGGAGGACCGTGAACTGAAGGGATCCTTAACGTTTGCAGATGATGAATCTGTCAAGACATTGGGAATACGCTGGCAACCTGGGGCCGATAATTTCTCTTGGACAATTAAGTCTGAATTCAAACATTCCAAAACAACCAAACGAACAATTTTATCTGAAATAGCAAGTCTTTATGATCCCTTAGGATGGCTCGCACCCATTTTGATTACAGCAAAGATACTGATGCAAACTTTATGGATCGTTGGATGTTCATGGGATGCTCCAGTTGAGGAACAAATCCAAGAACAATGGGACACATTCAAGAAGGAACTGCTACAAATTGAACAAATAAAAATCCCTCGTTGGATCAATTATTCGCCAGGCCGGTCCATGCAACTTCATGGCTTTTGCGACGCGTCCATGAAAGCTTATGCGGCAGTGATTTATTTAAGAGTGCAAGATGACTTGGGAAACATAACTGTAAATTTATTAACATCAAAAACCAAGGTAGCGCCCATCAAGCTCACAACAATACCACGACTTGAATTGAATGGTGCTTTATTATTAGCTCGTCTTATTCAGCAAACCATACAAGACATGCAATTTCAAGATATGCCGATTATAGCATGGACAGATTCCACTATTACATTGCAATGGTTAAAACAGCATCCTTCACGATGGAAATGTTATGTGGCCAATCGAGTAGGGGAAATACAGGATATCCTGAAATATGACAAATGACGTCATGTACCAACAAGGGACAACCCCGCAGACATGGCATCGAGAGGTATATCCGCAAGTAACCTTGTTAACAATGAGCAATGGTGGCAGGGACCTACATGGTTAAAATTGGAGGCACCACAGTGGCCAAGGTGGACACCAACCGAAGAACAAACGCAAGTTGAAGCAAGGCAGCCTACCAGCACAGTTCTTCTTGCAAAAATTGATGACACCATGCTATTAAGGTATTCATCCTTCACTCGTTTGATTAGAATTATGGCTACTATAAAACGTTTCATATTTAATTGTAAACATCCTCAACATAGAAAATTAAAATTCCTTACGGCTACAGAATTACAGGAAGCTGAAATAACAATTGCAAAATGGATTCAACAAACAAGGTTTCCAGAGGATTACAACATTTTATTAAACAAAAGAGAGTTGACAAAGAAAAGTCAATTAATATCATTAAATCCATTTATAGATGAACATGGAGTCATGCGAGTTGGTGGAAGACTCGATAACTCTGCTATTCCATATTCCAGAAAACATCCTATTATTTTACCACGAGACCATCACGTAACGTCACTTGTTGTTGATAAGGCTCATGCTGACACCCTGCATGGGGGAACATCGTTGACATTAAATACCCTGCGAAATCGGTTCTGGATACTGGGCGCACGACGTGTAGTCACCACTCGAATACATCGGTGCATCATATGTACCAGACATCGCAAGGCTACGATCACACAACTGATGGGAAACTTACCATCGCCACGGGTCAATATTAGTAAACCCTTCGCTGAAGTTGGCATTGATTACGCTGGACCTATACAAATGAAAACATCAACACACAGAAATTGCAAGATATTCAAGGGATACATAAGTATATTCGTTTGCATGGCCACAAAGGCAATACATATTGAACCAGTGTCAGACCTGACATCTTCAGCATTCATCGCGACATTAAAGCGTTTCATAGCAAGAAGAGGACTGTGCAAAAATATCTACTCAGACTGTGGTACTAACTTCGTAGGTGCAAAAACGATAATGGACAAAAACTTGCGAATAGCGATCAAGGAAGTTGCAATTGAAGCAGCAGCTTATTTGGCAACCAAGGCGATTACCTGGAATTTTAATCCACCAGCAGCTCCACACTTTGGTGGTCTATGGGAAGCGGGGGTTAAATCTATAAAATACCACCTGCGCCGAGTAATTGGAAACGTAGCCTATACATATGAGGAATATGCAACCTTACTCTCAGAAATTGAAGCATGTTTGAATTCGAGGCCCTTGTGCTATATACAATCCAACTCAGATGACCCTTTAGTACTCACACCAGGCCACTTTTTGATTGGCCAACCGCTAAACGCAATGGTTGAACTTGAACGCAATAGTTATTCGCTCACACAACGATGGCAACATCTGCACCAATTAGTCAAGTCATTTTGGAACAAATGGTCCCAAGAATATCTGCACCAATTTCAACAACGTCCAAAATGGAAGAAGGCAGTCGGAGACATAAGGGTTAACGACATTGTCATCGTAAAAAAGGAAAATACATCACCAACAAATTGGCCATTAGGTCGTATCACGAAGACATTTCCCGGCAAGGATGGACTTGTTAGAGTGGTTCAAATTCGAACTCAAGACAATCATTTCTTACGTCCCGTTGCAAAAATTGTCAAACTTCCAACAGAAAACCAATAGAGCTGTGTCTGTGTTGTGTCGTCATGTTTTCTATGTGGGTGGTGGAAACAAACCAACCGTATTTAATCTCTTTTTTAACTTACAGATGTCTTCCGAAAGTTCCTTTGATGAAGACGTCCTGGTGTTATCAGACGAAACACCCTTTGAGAAACTGCCCGTGGAATGGTACGTAAGGGAAGGGTACAACTCACTTACTGGACTTCCGATAACAACCAAACCAGCCCAAAATACCAATACTGAAGGTCATACAACCACAAGGAGCAACCAGAGACCAACAACCACTCAAGGCAGCTCATCAACCGCAATCCCAAGAAGCTCTTCAAACCGTGTTCAGCCATTGACCTATCCTGTAATAATCAACGGGCGCGAATTGAGAGACATCGAGCGACTTCGACCTACAACCAACTTAACTGAACTCAACATGCGGATGAACAACGGAATGCAAAAATTTACAACACGCGAAGGGGAAGACATTTTTATTCCACAATATGCTTTACGCCACATCAAATTCCATGAAATCCAAAGGTCCAAACGCAAGGAAAAAACGGTCAACCTACCCGACAGACATCAGGCAAGGCTACAAGTTAAGGCAGACGGACGCATAATATTCCACCACTACCATCGGCGCGGAATAACTAAACTTCGCAATCGGTTGAACGCAAGGCTTCAACGAGGGGCGGCATGTTCCGGATCACCCTCAGCTAACCAAATTGACAATCCGGAACCTAAAAAGAAATGAATTAATAAAACATATATTAATACAAAATGAATTAACACAAATATAATTACAATGAATTAACAAAATAACAAAATGAAATATAAAATTTGAATTTACTCACCATTAATCGAGCCTCACACTTTAACGAAAACTTGCCGAAAGAGAATAACTAGAAGCTGACAAATGGCTATAAGCACGGAAATTATAGCTAGAAGGGTATAAAAGGCAACCGGCTGCCATAATCGGCGCTCTGTTTCGTGTCAACATTCATGTGTGCAACTACATCAATTGGCAAGAGAGTTAATCACATGCTTCTTATTGTTAGCATCCAAACTCAATATGCAATTGAATTAAACAAATAATTAATCAACATTTTTAGGTTCATCTCAAGAATACATCGCAATCAT